>LR990971.1:10691141-11891141 GCA_905163465.1 Craniophora ligustri | reverse complement strand
GTACTAAGAACGCATGCCTACTAGCTAACTTGCCTAGTGGGCCAATTTTCAGGTATCAGGTAATCAAGGTACATACAAATATTACTTACCTCACGTAAATTCTCCAAGCTGATTTTTACGTATATTGTAGGCAATATCCTTAAAAATAAGTCGCCAATACTCACAGACACTTTCCGTCGGCCGTATTGCTTTGCAGACGCTTTAAAGCTCCCGAAGGAATTAATTAACTTCACGTAAATTATGATGTTCCATTGCTTATATCTCCACCAGACAACTATTTCGAAACCTTGTACGAGAAGACAGAGCGATCCAAGGGGCCAATCATCCCCTAGACTTCCGCATATTCGCAATCTGGCTCACTCTCATGCGCGTTGATAATACCCTCACGCTCCTACCCACAGTGGCATTAAAATTGAATTAAGGGGGATGATTGGCTCCTATGATCGATCTGTCATCTGTCACAACTATTTTGAAACCTTTTACTAGAATGGAACATCATAATTTACGTGAAGTTGATTAATTCCTTCGGGAGCTTTAAAGCGTCTGCAAAGCAATACGGCCGACGGAAAGTGTCTGGGAGTATTGGCGACTTATTTTTAAGGATATTGCCTACAATATACGTAAAAATCAGCTTGGAGAATTTACGTGAGGTAAGTAATATTTGTGTGTACCTTGATTACCTGATACCTGAAAATTGGCCCACTAGGCAAGATAGCTGGTAGGCATGCGTTCTTAGTACATACTAGCACTACTCAATAATCCACATTTGGTTCGTCAGAAAATACGTGACGTCTGGCGGCCCTGGGATCTTGGACTATAATGCAACTACCTAGGATTTGAATTTGTTATTGAAGTATAATTTGGACGCAAAATTTATCATATTGATAATAAACTATTTAATATTTCTTTATAGGATACCACAAAACCCGTCGTCATGATGCAATCTCTCCTTCACTCTCGCGAGTGGGTCTCTCTCCCCGTCACTCTGTATGCCATCGAGAAGTTGGTGATCGACGTTACTGAATCTGACTTGGTTCAAAACATTGACTGGATCATCTTGCCTGTTGCGAACCCTGACGGCTATGTCTGGACTCACACTAATGTAAGTAGATCTCGAAACAGCCTACAAAGTATTGACAATAAGTACAGACTAGTTACCATTTGTTGTTAAAAAAGCTCCAGCCTCATATATAGTCACCATTATACAAAATCTCCCCACAGACAAATCTTACCATAAATTTGTCAATTTGTTTAACATAATAAAGAACGATTGGTTTATCAAAATTTAAATAACATTACCCAAAAGGTACTTAAGGCAAAGACTATAGACATAAAATTCTTTTGTAATAAGGACAAGCCTGTTGCCAAATGGCAACTATGATAAATTTCAATCTGCAACCGAATATTTAACTAAGATATATTGCTATATGACACAAAATAGGATACCTATTCATAAAAGTCGACCTTAGAAAACGACCCAGTTCGCTGTCAACGACTAGAAATAATTAAGTAGCTCAAATTCAAAGTTAATAAGGTCTTACTGATGAAAGTATCTTAAAGCTGGTCCGATTAAAAACTTAGAAGCTTCTTTATGCGAAGATACAGAAGCATCCATTAAGACAGGAGTATAAAAAATCCCTAGAGAATGGCAAATAGATGCTCTTAAGATTGTATTATAATTTGATTACTTATGGAAAAACTAAAACTTGTAAATAATCTTGATTTTTTTAAAGGTTGACTAATCCTTTCGAAATACCATTACGCCTCTCGTCCCCGAAGTGTTAGGCAGTTTATTAAACATCCACATTTTTCCTGTATGTTTTTGGTCCCGTGTTAGGTGGTGAGCCTATTGCCATCAATCGGGCACAAATCCAACCCCATCAAAATTTTGCTCGACCAGGGTATCGAACCCTAAACCAATGAGATAGTTACCATTTCAGTTTTATTTAGAATAGTTCGTTACACAGACCAGCCAAAAAAGAGGCTACATTACGTTTTCTTTCACCTTTTGAGCATGCGATAAATAGGCACACAACTTTCGAAAAGTCAGTAATGCGTACCTTGGGTTTGAACTCGAGACCTTTGACATCTCGGTCCACTTGTCACACCACTAGGCTATGACAGCTCTAGTTCTATACCTAATTAGTTTTGGTAAAATAAATCTACCCGACATGATAACAGCGCATTTTAAAAATAACTTTTGCTATAATTTATGTAACCTCTGGTAATCACATGATCGTGTTAAGATATTGGGTATCGCAAAAATTATAAGGATTACTGTATGAATCGGTATTTAATGGGAATTTCCATAATTATCTACAAGACAATTACCATTTTAATCATTTTTGTAGAAAAACCCTCTTGATATTATTACATCGGACGGACGTTTTTCGTAGCGTGAAACTTTAGACTCAAATTCAAAATCAAATGTTATATTTAAATTGGGGCAATGTTACAGGTATTTTTGATTGCCAAAACTAGGTTTCTAGAGGGAGGCCTTATGGAGAAGAGCCAGCAATAAAATTCATAGATACTCTTTTAAATAATATGACATATAATATGCTTCCGCTGAGGTAGCCTAGTGGTGTGACCAAGTGGACTGAGATGTCAAAGGTCTCGAGTTCGAACCCAAAATCACGCTCCACTGACTTTTCGGAAGTTATGTGCGGATTTACCGCAAGCTCAAACAGTGAAGGAAAACATTGTGAGGAAACTTGCATGCTTGAGAGATTTGTCTCGATGGCATGTGAAGTCTGCCAACCCGCAGTAGGCTAGCGTGGTGGAGTATAGCCTAATCCCTCTCAAACGAGAGGAGACCCGTGCCCAGCAGTGGGACGTTAATAATTAATAAATAAAACCTTTTATTGAACAAAGGAAAAAGACAATAGCGTTCTAGAATTTATACTAAACACAGTTTACAGGTAGTTTACAATCATCATTAAGAGTTTTATGTTAATAAATAATGTTCACTTCTAAATTACCTTCCACAGGCCCGTTTCTGGAGAAAGAACCGCGCAACCGGTTTCATGATCGGAGATTTCTGTTCAGGCGTAGACCTCAACAGGAACTTCAACATTAACTGGGGAACAGCCTCCAGCAACAGCCCTTGCTTGGACACCTTCCACGGCCGCAGTGCCTTCTCCGAGCCCGAGACTGCCGTCATCAGGGATATCTTCAACGAGCACGGCTGGCGCATGGTTCTGTTCCTCGACATCCACAGTTTCGGCAGCATGATCCTCTTTGGCTTCGGTAACGGTGTGCTTCCCCCTAACGGTCTGGTCCTCAATATGGTTGGAGTACAAATGGCGCAGACTATTGACGGAATCAAATGGCCTTCAAACCGGGACTATATTGTGGGGAATGTGGCTTTAATATTGTACAATGCCTCTGGTAGTGCCAGCGATTTTGGCTCCAGTATCGGTGTGCCTTTGTCTTACACCTACGAGCTGCCGGCTTATAGAAACAACGATAATAGTTTGGACGGATTCCTGGTAGACCCTGACTTCATTGAGCAAGCTGGGTATGAGACCTGGGAGGGTATCAAGGTTGGTGTCAGAGCGGCTGTTTCTTTGTATGGGACCAGAAATTCTGCCTAAGTTATTATTGACTGATATTTATTGAATTAAATTATTATTTAAATTGCAGTTGAGTTTAGTTATTCATTTTTATTTTTCTCGAGTCAGCCAACCCGCATGTTCGTATAAATAAATAAATAAATCCGGACATTATGACACAGCTGTATCTAGTTCCCTGGTAAGCAACGGGACTTGTTTTATGGATACTAAATACATACATATTATGCATAGGTACAAATGTTTGTGTGATGAGCATGAACATTTGTATCCGAGTCATGGATGTATCTATGTATAAATGTATGTATTTACAAAAAAATAATATGTAGTATATCAACCATCTAGTATCCGTAATACAAGCCTCGTTGCTTACCACGGAACCAGATGGCGCTGTATAATAATGTGCGGAAATATTATTTTTATTTATTCATTATCGAGATAATTAATTAAAAATAGATATAAAACTAAACTGTTCAGAAACTAAACGTCAAAAATATACCTCATTTAATATTAATACATAAAACTATCGACATCGAGTACTTCCCTCACTACCGCCGCGTAGTTCTCAACAACAAAATGGTAATGCGGTGTAATCCCGGTGTTGGAACTTTTCAATGAATTTAGAATACCACTGCATCGATGCAGCTGAAGATTTCGCCAGCACTTTTTCATTTGAACCCAATTATTTTAATTGAATTTCTCCTTGAAGTAATATAAATTGGTTATTAATAAATAATTCAATTATGTGTTAAGCTGCAAGTGATGAATTTACAAGGCCATTTGATGTAACATACGTATTTATCACATTCCCAAATGATGAAGGAAAACATCGTGAGAAAACCTGCATGTCTGATAAATTCTGTCGATAGTTATGTAGGTACATTTCAGGAGTATTTTTTAAGTCACTATTATAAATAAAACTATTGTTTTACGGAATTTATCGCGGCAGAAATACAAAGTCGTAGAAATATCTCACCTATAAATAAAACTAGTACTTCCAGAGTAAGAAATTTATTGCTTAACGTATCGCGGATGGTCATGTACTGCCGGAGAATCTTAACATCGCGATTCACAATTATGACGTCACGGCACAGTGACATCTGTTATCAAACAATGGTACTAAACTAATTAATGACAGTTAATAGACGACATTTTGTGTAACAAATTATACACATAATGATATTATTTAGTTCATAGTCTGCCCTCTGAACTATGATGTCGTAAAGCTTCCGAAACATCGGATTTTTAACCGAATTTTTCGAAGATTTTTCACAGTAATAATTGGTTTTTCATGTATGGAAATAAAAATTGGAGGTGTAAAAATATAACTTTAAAGGTGTAGGCATAACGGGTGCTAGTGATAAAAAATCACAATCAAAATCCCCACTAAAATAATAGCAGAACTATGTACAAACATTTTCTTGAAACCCATTTAGTAAAGCCAATTTACACTCCAAGAAACCCCCGCAAACAAAACCGAAACAGTTGCTCAATATCGAAAAGAAATCCTGCATTGTTTTTGCAATTCAGGTGTGCAATAATAGTAAAGAATTCGCTTCGGATAGCTCCACGTCTTCGTGGGGGGGGGAGGGGTAGCTCCGGGAAATATTGCCCCAAGGAGCGACGTGACACGCCGACGAAAGGTGGACAATAGTGATGGGAAAAGAAATGAAGACAAATATTTTAAGCCATTTTTTTTGGTTCAAAGATATTTGACGACTGGATAATCTTAGATATGGGTACATGTTTGATTGGATTCGGATGTATTTATTTACTTACTTGTAAATTAAAGTTTTCTTTTAATCCTACCATGGGAATTGTCTTAAAAGGAAGACATAATTCATGTATTGCCTGAATAAGCTAGCTAGCATACAACAGTTGTGGCTGGTCGCGTTTGTGTGTGTCAGAATTTGTATTTTATTTGATAACAAACAAGCTACGGCCCGCCTGACAGTAAGCGGATACCGTGCCTATAGTCGTTTGCTCGCGTTTAGCCGACCACGAAAGAAACCGTTTAGATTTATCTTAAAAAAGTTAGTATACTTACAGCAAACGGAATTCCTATGCTGTCAGAATAGTCACTCCCCTCACGAGCTTTGGCAACCTTGCGCACTCGCAGAAATACAACTATCGTTGTTTCACTGCTGTTTTCTGTAAGGCGGAGGTACTTCCCTAGTCAGGCAGGTTAATTTAAGCGAGGAATCTCGTTATGCGTTATGTTATCTCGAAAATTCAATTTGTATTTATAAACACACTTACAACACAGAAGAAAATACGATAGTATCGAGTATGTACGCGTGGACATCACTATACCAGAATGCCTGTCTCGCCAGGCACACGACGGCCCAAGAAAAGATGTCACACGTAAGATAACTGAGAAATTCTTATATTTATCACTAAATCACATTTTTATCGTTCCTCTTTTACTGTTAGTAGTTTGTCTATAAACTGTCCACATTTATTGGGTAAGAGGCTTTTTTGTCAACGGAGGGGTACGTGAGATGAACTACGTCATTTGAGAGACTGACTGTGAATTGGAAGCCTCACAAAACATATACATATATGTACTTATAGATATAATTCCATTACCTTTTACAAAGGTAATAATAGGATAACATACATACACATTTGTAGGAGGCAAGGCATAGCGAGATTCCTCGCTCAAATTGAGCTGCCCGACTGGAGAAGTACCTCCGCCTTACAGAAATCCGCAGTGAATCAACAATAGTTGTCTTTCTGCGAGTGAGTAAGATTACATGGGAATTCCGTTTGCTGTTAGTTCCGTAACTTCCTATTTTAAGAAACCTGAAAGGTTTCTAAGGGGTTTGGCAACGCATTTGCAAGCCGCTGGTGTTGCAAATGTCTATGTGTGGCGGTCATCACTTACCATCAGGTAAGCCGCCTGCTCGTTTGCCCCATTATAACCATTAAAAAAAACACATAATTATAACATTGACGCCATGGACACATGTCGGCCCCTAAAGGGTTAGGCAGAGATGTACCAAAGCACACCCACATTTCACTGGTATATGTGACTGCTACTTCGAGCTGCTACTGATAACTTCATAGAAAAACTCAAAAAATATTTGCTCGACCTGGGAATCGAACCCAACAGCTCACATAATTGGGACTCTGGGTAAATAGATACATACTTACTATACACAGATACATCCATGACTCGGATGTATATTGGTTGATAAGGAGGGATACTGATATTTATCTACTCCTCCAATTAAATTTTATAATTAATTTCCTTGCCAGTTTCAGTACAGTTTAAATCATTTCCCTGGGACCCGACCAGCTGGTCGTGTCCAATGCAGCTGCATTGCCTGAACGATTTTTTAGATGATAGCAATTATGGATCCCAGCAGTGACTTAATATGACAAGCTAGTCCCAAAAAAACAGAACTACTGGCAGAAGTAAAAGTATGGTTACCAAACGACCGCATAATTTTCACCCAAAGTGCTTTTTAAAGTACAATTTTTCCAAGGTATTCCAACCTTTGAAAAACCAATAAGATAACGAAATCAGAGGTCCGCCACGAACATTGGATAAGCCGCATTTTGTAACAGATTACTTAAATAATCAATTCTTTATCATCTCAACCATATTAAATTCTCAAAGCGCCGCGGTCGTCGGAGAGTGCGAATTTTTAAAATTAAATCTTTTCATTTTTATCGTAATTCAGTTCGGGATCTGTTACCAATTTGTGGAGATTGCCTTTAAAATGTTCTTGAGGTTAAGGAAATCGGTTCACAGAGGATATTGAAAACTGTAATGACTATTATTTTATGGGATGATTTAAATTGGAAGAAGTAAGGTTTTGTGTATAAATAGTAAGGGGAATAATTGTGTCCAATACCTATTCAAAATTTTATACGTCAGAGACAAGTAAATGATTATGTCTACTTATTTCTTTTGGTGACGCTTTTAGAAGTCTTATTTAAAATGTTTTTTGGACTAAGTGGCATTGGAATTGTTTCAAGGCTGCTACACACTGCCGGCGGCAGGCCAGTTGCCCGGCAAGCCGGCCAGCCAGGCCGCGTGCACGTGGTTGCTTACAAAGCCACCGGCTTTGCTGCACAAAGTAGCAGCGCCAGCATGGCCGCCGCCGGGGTGTCCCGGTGGGTTGCGCTGGGTGCCGGCGTCAGTTGGTTCCTGGCATTCGAGTAGTAGTGGTGTGCGGTTAACACCGCATTGTTTGTGCCGGCGGCTTGTATTGCCGACGGTATAGCCGCTCGGCATGAACTTGCCGGCCCTGCCGCCGGCACTGTGTGGAGCAACCTTAACTGACGATCTTTGAGGACTAATGCCAGACAATAATGGACGCTTTTAAGGTCCAAACCTTTTCTGAAATGACGTTTTGAAGAAAGTGCCATAGTATACCAGATTTAAGATCTGTATTGACTAATTAAGAAAATAGACTGAATAAGTTTTTCATATGTTAAGTTTGTAGACTACAATTACAACTATTGAGACAATTTTGGCATCCAGCAAGAAAAGGAAAAAGTAAACACTACAACTATTAAATATTACTTAGGAATAATACCGCTACCCTATAAGTTATACAAGTGAATCGTGAAATCTAGATAAGCGTGCATCATAGACCGAATCGCCATTTATCATACACATGTCCATGATAAATTTGTTAGTCAGTACAAATATTGCTATGAAAGTGAACTGCTTTGCTAATATTAACACACAATATAATTTTAAAGATTTAATCTAATCATTTCATCAGCTGCTACCGCCACAGCTCTCCATACATCATCAACAATATCTTCTATGTTCTCTTCTGGAATTACAACACCATTATCACTTTGGACTACATCTATATTGAAAGCGTACAATACACTGCTATTCCTGGCGTAATCACTACTGGTACCAGAAGCTCTATCAAATATAGTTGAGCCAACATCCAAGGCATATGCTGCATTCATGGATTTCACCATATCAAGTCCTAGAAGATGGTGCTGTCTGAACATTCCACTAGCAGCTCTCTCATAATTCCAAGGGTATGAGATAAATCCGCCATTATTCTGAAGTGATATGTACAATTTGATTCTGGATCCATTATCTTGGATGATATTTTGAATCATTTGGGTTTCGATTTCGGAAAACGGTTCAATTCCACCGTACAGGTGACTGCAAGGGCTGGAACTGGAATCGAAGTTTAACCAGTCCACATCGAAGTTACGATTGATGTTTACTCCTGGACAGATGACGCCAAGGTTACTTCTCATGCTCCTTGTCTTTTCCCAGAGACGAAGCTGAAAAAAGTCGAGATAAAGATATTTAGTATGACTTGTCCTTTGCAACATAGTAAATATTAAGAGGAAGGATGAAATAAAAATAAATACGAAATTCAGTTAACCAGTCAGGAAATCAAGTACAGAGCTAATAGAAAATTAATTTTATTTGCTTGATAGTCTTTAAATAATTTGAACAGCACAAGGGAATTGATGACATTATAGATACTAAAAAAATTCTAAGTTTTGTATTCCAAGTTTTACAAGCTAAGATTTCTAAAGCCATGCTTTTTTACAAAATGTATAACTATTGATTTGTATTACGTATACAGTATATTTAGATCTACATAGTATAGTTATATGGCAATGATAAAGCATATGATTTTATAACGATTTATTTTACGACAATACCTATATTTATGGTCCATCATATTTAAAATCTTATCAATCACGGTTGGCGTTTATTGTTGTTCATAAAATGTTGGCATAATTTTTGTAATCTATGTTTCAAGACAACAACAAAAAAGCCGAAGTTCCTTATTTTCCCTGAGATATATTTTTCAGATAGGATAGACAAAAACAACTGACAAATTTGAACATTACAATGAATGTAGTAACAAAAATATAAAATAAAACATGAATCTGAAGATAATTAGGTTCAGTACCACTTCCAAATACTGGTTAAGACTATATACTAAAGTATTTATAGCAACTGGAGCTTGTAACTATATCTACATAAATAATGAATTCAGTTTTAATTCGTTAGTATGAGACATTTGATTAGATTGATCTCGCTCATGATGAGATGCGCATGATCAAGCTTCGTGCTGACAGTATTATTTTAAAAAATACTTACATTAGTATGAGTATATTCATAGCCATCGGGATTAACAACTGGAATCACAATCCATTCCAGATCTTCCAATAATCTCGGTTCGTCCAAAACCTTTTCTACAATATTCAATGCTGAAGGAATTGTAATCCAATCTCTGGGATTAATACCTGCTTCTATAACAACGATTGGTTTTTCTTCTACATTGTCAGTATTACTTATTTTCAAATACACCAAAGGTCTATTTTGATCTGTAACACCATATTCAACTAAATCTACTCTAGCTACAGTATTTGTGTCTTCTGCTAATTGTCTTAGGTGAGTTAGTATCTGAAAATATTTGATAAAATTTAAATTGTTCGGAAGTACATTACGTTGGCAAAAAAGGAACGATGAAAAGGATTTTGCTACGGCGAAAACGAACGGCAGAAATAAAACCAATAATAGAATAAGAAACAGAACTTATTGAAATAAGTACAACGCTACACTAGTTACGCTGATAATATGAACAAATTCTGCATTAGTATTGAATAAATCATTGGATTGGTAAAGTCACAGTTACAGTAACTAATTTTGCTCTAATTAGTCAAACAATACGGGTAAAATCGAAAGATTCGTGTAAGAAGCTGTTGTTATCCTGTATTTGTGCAAATAAAGGTCTAATTTAAAATACCTATGTATTTATATTATCTTTCTATCCGGTATTTCAAACTTAAAATATAATTTATTCAAAGTAGGCAACATTCAAGTGGCTCCTTTTGTACGTCGAAAATACTATGGACTATGGACAATATTAGGGTCGATAATGGTATAAATCATTACGATTGGAATTTCAATAAACATAACAATTTGTTTACTTACGTCATCATATCTGTGATAGCGATTGATATCGAACATATTATCTTCAGGATTATCGTTTTTTAATGATCTTGTTTCTTTAATTTCTTCTTGAGCCAAAAAACTGGAAAGAATCATAATTATAATATTACTAGCTGACCCAGCAAACGTTATTTTGCCACATTATAGGTATTATTGTCATTCGTACCCTGAGATATTATTTTTATGAAATGTTCCGTAACAGAAGGGGTTTGGATAAGTGTCTGATTGATGGCAATAGGCTCGCTCTCTATTACACGGGACCTAAAACATACCGGCGAAATGTGGGTGTACATTAGTACACCTCTGCCTAACCCTTTAGGAATTAGGGGCCGAGAGGCGTAATAATATGCTATAATTCTAGGAAACGGGCTTAACGCTCTTCTGGATGCCAACCCTCAATGCGATTTGTTTGCGGGCGCATAGCAAACTATATTGTTGGAGTGTTTACGTTTTTGTGAAAGGGATATATGAATTTATTATGTATTGTATTATTTGTGTTTTGTAATTGGTTTATGCCGTTTTAATTAAAGTAAATAAAATAAATAATTATCTATGTTTGTATGTTAAGGTGTTAATTGTTACATAACGCTGTTATTCCAATTTGTACAGTATCGTTTTATGTTGCATGAAATATTGAATAACAATGTTTCATGATGCGGACGTGTTATAAAACACAAGTTATATAACACGTTACAGTGCGCACCTTTATCCAATTATTACCTTTGTAATCATCATCAACCCATTAATTTCCAACTGCTGGGCACGGGTCTCCTCTCAATTGAGAAGAATTAGGCTATAGTCCACCACGCTAGCCTACTGCGGGTTGGCAGACATCACATGCCATCGAGAATTCTCCAAGCATGCAGGTTTCCTCAGGATGTTTTCCTTCACCGTTAGAGAAAGTGAAAAATACGCACATAACTTCCGAAAAGTCAGTGGTGCGTGCCTTGGGTTCGAACTCGAGACCTCTGACATCACAGTCCACTGGTCACACCGCTAGGCTACCACAGCTCTTTTACCTTTGTAATGCGTAATAGGATTGTTTGTAAGCATGTATATTTCGTTGATTATGCAGTTATATGCCTACATATCTTTTGATAATAATCAGATACGTTTTTAAGACTATGTGGGGTAGCGATAACGATGCTATATGGAACTTATTCTTACTGTTTTATAATGACTATTTATTACAAATAAACACTAAATTATTGGTTTATATTATCGATAAAGACTCATCAATTTAAATTTATGTACGGCTTCCTGCACGTTGCTGTTGATAGTAAAGTATAGCAACTGTTTCATTAAAAGTTATTGCAATTTTTTTACAAGTTTCGCAGAGGCAATTGTAGAATGCTGCTAGTCAGGTAAGTTTTCTAGTAAGTTAGTGTGTATTACTTAACGTAAAGTGTTGGAAATCATATTAGAAACTTCTTCGTTAGTTTTATCAAGTAGATATATAACTATATACAAAAAAACTCGTGTCGCAGTGTTTGCCATCAAACTCCTCCGAAACGGCTAGACCTTTTTTAACAAATTTTATCGAAATGAATTCGGCGGTTTAAGCGTGAAAAGGTAACACACTGACGGACAGACATACTTTCGTGTTTATAATATAAATTATGTGAATGTGAGCACTTTGTAGGTACCTAGATAAACACACTTATAAACTTTTAATGTCTGGCGGCTTTGGGATTTTGAATTGACCTACACAAATGTCCCACTGATCCTGCATTAACGTGCGTCGGTTCGTTGAGCTCCCTCAATAATGGTTCAGCTACACGATGGCTGACGTATGCGTGCTGTCAGTATGGACAGGTCAACTCAAAACTGCACTGGTGCCTTCTTCAAAAGGCCATTTCAGACTTTGACCTACATCGTCAGGCTCACATACTATAAACAAAAATGTTTGGACTTTAAAAGAGACCATGATTCTCTGAGTTTATTTCGGCATTTATTCTCAGAGGTCGTCAGTTAGGAAATGCCGATGCCGATCTAGTTCATAAAATAATGTTACACAATATGACTTGTAAAAGTGTCTTTAAAAGATCTATTTACCGAAATAAACAATCTATCAACCAAACTATCAATCTATGGATAAACCAAACACAAATCCTATCCTTCTTGACCTAGTACCCGATCGTACGACCCACCCACTAGACCGATGCGGTTGTTTAATAAATAACCTCTGATAAAACTAATTGGGTTTAAAATATAGCCTGAAAATATTGCCAGCGCCGCGAAATTCCCTTAATTATGACATAATTATTTTATCTACGCTAATTACACGTGCCAATAAATTTAAGCTCATAGGTAAATGTTACAAAATATTATCATATTATATTGCCATTAATAAACGCCAATTCATATCCTTTATATATTATATAATATATAATATACGGAAGTGTGTCTGTCTGTCGTCTGCTACCTCGTCACGCTATAACCGCTGAACCGATTTAGATGAAATTTGATATAGAGATAGTTTGAGTCTCGGGGAAGGACATAGGATAGTTTTCATCCCGGAAATGATCCCTTAAAAGGGGGGAAAGAGGGGTGGAAGTTTGTTAAGTTGCTAGTTAGATATAATAGTTAAAGAGGCAATCCAATCTGAAGATTCTCGATCTGATTGGCGTAATGGCTGAGCGATCGGCTTGTGCGTCACGGGTTGCGGGTTCGATCCCCGCACGGAGCAAATATTTTTTCGCTCTACAGGTAGTTGTTCCTGGTTTGGGCGTTTGTGTATGTGAAAATTTGTGTTTGTAAACGCACCCACGACACAGAAGAAAATCCGAGTGTGAGGCAATGTTTTAAAAAAAATCCAGCATTTATTGAATTGCCTCTTAAGTCTAACGGTCTCAGGCACGGCTGTTGAACAAGAGATCTTGGGTTCGACTCCCGGATCGAGCAGTGTTATTGGGATTTCTATAAAATTTTCAGTAGCAACTCGGAGTTTGGATTTGTGCAGGGTTGTTGGATAAATTGCCTGTTGAAGGCTGGGAGAGCTTTTTTTTAAATAGCATACTATCACGCCTGTCGTCCCCGAAGGGTTAGGCAGAGTTTTACAAATGTACAACCACATATCGGTGATCGAATAAGGAATAAATTTCGTACTTACTCAAAAACATCTTCAATATACACAAGTCTATCAATGTCTAGTTCTTCAAGTTTCTCCTCAAACCAGTTGAAATGAGAAGGTGGCACCATTGCCTTGCCGACAATCCCGTACTTGTAGCTTGGCTTCAGCCAAAAGTCTATCAGATCGCTCTTCAGTAAATTCCAGCTTTCTTGTTGGTCTTCTGTCTTTAGATCTATGCTGTAGACTTTGTACCTGTAATGAGATAACTTAAATCAGGCCAGTCTAGTCAGTCATGGATGCTGCAAAGGATCCAAAATGTCGGGATTAGATATAATTAATTTTATAAAAATCTGGACACTATGACACAGCGCCATCTAGTTCCGAGCTAAGCAACGAGGCTTGTGTTACGGATACTAGTTGGTTGATATTATATCCTCTCAATAGGCTAGGGTGATGGACTAAAAACCTCTCCTCAAATTAGAAGAGATTTTTGCCCAGCATTGGGAAAATAATTTGATTCTCTTTTATTACAATGTTTTTATCTGTTTAAGACTTATTTCAGTTCAAACTTTTTTCTTCAAACGTTAGCTGAGCATTACTAAGCGTTTTAAAACTGCTACAATATAATATTTCTCCTTCATTACTCTTGCTGGGCTCGAATGACAAAAAGATAGAATGCTTATATTAAATTCTTATCTCTTTCAAGCCGTTAAAGTTAATGAACTGGCAGAACAAAGTACGAAGACTGAATTTAATACTTTACTCTTGAAAACAAGCGCACTAATTTTGGGGATTAACTACTGTTTTTTGTTTAATTCAATCTACTCTACATTACTTATCCTAGGTCAGTTAACACAAACACTCTTGTAAATACACAAACATTAAAACATACTGCAGACGAAAATAATTATCCATTTCAATATAAGTTACATTATTATTAAGTTAATTCCGTTTTTTGTGAGGAGAAATAAATATATAACTATCATCATACTCCCCGTGACATAAATGCTAAATAATAATCATCATCAACCCATTATTTTCCCACTACTGGGCACGGGTCTACTCTCATTTGAGAGGGATAAGGCTATTGTCCACCACGCCATCGAGAAAATCTCTCAAACATTCGGGTCTCCTTTGACCATGTGATAAATACGCAAAACAATATCAATACAATCATAATTAAAAGAGTATGTATAGGGTTTCGCGCCGTAAAATTATCATCTCCATAAAATTTACTCGTGGAAACCGCGCAAATATTTTTACACTTCAGAAGTTCTGGTAATATTAGTCAAAATAAAATTATAGCGTGGGCACGGGTTTCAAGACTGAAAACTGCTGTAATAGCTTAAAGGCGTGACTAGTAGACCCTGAAAGTCGAAGCCAACGACTATTCGGACGTTATGTGCGTATGTATCACAAGCTCAAACGGTGAAGGAAAACATCGTGAGGAAACCTAAATGCCTGAGAGATTTTCTCGACGCCATGTGAAGCAAACCCGCACTCAGCTAGCGTGGTGGACTATAGCCTAGTCTCTCTCAAATAAGAGGAGACCCGTGCCCATCAATTTCAATGATGATGATGATAAAACTTACCCCCTATACGCTTCATTCTTCGCAGCAACAAAATAACTTAACAAAACAACAGTATAAAAATATAATAACATTTTAGAGCAAATTACTGGGTTGCTGGAGACATACTAGATTATAATTTTATTTATTTATTTCAAACATTTAATCTTATCGACATAATTATGTATGTATAATCCTCAAGGAAGATAAAATTATCGATATTATTTATTCGCATGTTTTACATGTATTCAACACTAGTAAAGATAATGTTCTAAAATATATATCTATACAAGCTTTTGCCCGCGATTTTGTCTGGGTAGAATTAGGTTTTTTATCATTTTGCTTCTTTATTTCTTAACTCTTTTAAGAAATGATCCATTCCCCATACAAACTTACCCCTTTTTGCCCTTTTAATAGATGACTTCCGGGACAAAAACTAATCAAATCAAATCATTTATTTCAATTTGACCAATACAGAGTCTGCTGGTAACATTGATTGGACATCTCTAATGAGTTCTGAGTCAGTAGATGAAAAATTGGCGATATTTATCAAAAACCTGATTGATATTTATGACGTCCACGCTCCAGTCAGACCAGTCAAGTTTAAGCACCTGCCGTCACCGTGGCTTACTGACGACATAAAATCTGTTATGGCTAGAAAAGTGGCAGCTAAATCTAAATATAACATTATACCTAGCCAGACGAATTGGGATAAATATGTGGGTATTAGAAATCAATGCAACAAGGTGTGTAGGAATGCTCAACGCCACTTCATCCATACTTCTGTTGAAAATGGAGATCCAGCAAAAGTTTGGAAATTCCTAAGATCAATGGGAATCGGGAAGTCGCGGTCAGATACAATTCCTAAAAATTTAGATATCAATTCACTAAACCAACATTTCTCTGCTTCGTCTAATATTGATAGGACAGCTAAAACAAATACTTTACATTATCTTTCTAGACTCCCGATCCCCGATTATTCCTCTTTCGTCTTTAGTCATTTAACTGCTTGTGATGTTAAAAGAAGCATTTTATCCATAACTTCCAACGCAGTTGGTAGCGACACAGTCAGCCGTAATATGATCCTTCCCATACTTGATGAAATCCTTCCTGTATTATGTCACATCCTGAATCATTCCCTAACTAGTGGTGTTTTTCCCAATGCCTGGAAAGACGCCCAGATTACTCCTTTACCCAAAAAACCCAATCCCGTTTCTTTTTCTGAATACCGTCCTATCTCTATACTACCATTCCTATCCAAAGTCCTAGAACGTCTTATTCACAATCAACTAAGTTCATTCCTCTGTAAGAATAGACTTCTCAACTCCTTCCAATCTGGTTTTCGTCCTGGTCATAGTACTGTCTCTGCACTAGTCAATATTACGGATGATATACGTTTAGGCATGGAAAGTGGCAAGTTAACGGTACTTGCACTGCTAGATTTTAGTAATGCTTTTAATACCGTTGACTTTGACATTTTACTTGGCGTACTATGCTCTCTTAATATATCTCCAACAGTAATTGATTGGTTTCGTAGTTACCTGACTGGTCGCCGGCAGCGTATTCGTATCGAAGATACATACTCTTTGTGGTGTAATACAACAGCCGGTGTCCCTCAGGGTGGCGTTTTATCCCCGTTACTTTTCGCAATATTTATTAATTCTATCTCCAAACAATTGCTTTCATCCTACCACCTTTATGCAGATGATCTACAAATATATTCGCAAGCCCCACTAGAACAGTTGACAGAGGCCGTCGGTAACATAAACGTTGACCTTGCTGAGATATCTAACTGGAGCAGGTCCTTTGGCCTTCAAATTAATCCAACCAAATCCCAACTCATTATTATTGGCAGCTCACGAATGGTTTCCAAGATCGATTGGTTTAACCTCCCACACGTCATCTTTGATGGTGTCCAAATACCTGTTAGTGACAAGGTCAAGAACTTGGGAATTTTCATGGACAAAACGTTGTCATGGGGTCCACAACTTCAAGAAACCAGTCGTCGGTTATTTGCGTCAGCAGCTTCTTTGAGACGATTACGTAACTTTCTCCCTACTGCCACCAAGATTGCGCTTGCACAAACACTTCTCTTGCCAATACTTGACTATGCCGATGCCAGCTATCTCGATCTCAACGAGGACCAATTTAATAAGCTTGAGAGACTTCAACATTTTTGTATAAGATTTATATTTGGTTTACGCAAATATGATCATGTGTCAGAATATCGTGTTAAACTCAAGTGGCTTCCAATACGCCTTCGTCGGAATGCTCATATCCTTTCATTACTTTACAGTATTTTATTCAATCCTACAACCCCATCATATCTTAAAGAACGTTTCGAGTTCATCTGTGACACACATTCGCGGTCCTTACGGTCATCAGAAAACCTAAATTTGAAGATACCAGCGCATTCCACAAGATTCTTTGACCACTCCTTTACAGTTCAGGCCTCTCGATTGTGGAATGCACTGCCACTATCTATAAGACGTGCACAGACATTGGCTGCATTTAGGAAATTGGTAAAAGAACATTACTTGACTGTTTAGACAATTTGAAACTAAGTATGTATTGTATTTATTAATATTAGTATTAGGTATATTTTATGTATGTATTATGTATATAGTGTAATAGGTATATATGTATGTGTATTATATCCTAGTGTATGTTAAAATATATATTTACTATTTGGGTACATCGCCAACTACTCGTTTTTTTTCCTTCATTCAATTCTTGTCCATCCAATGGTTGTCTGGAAGAAATTGCTCTTAGCAATAAGACCGCCAATTGTACTTACCGCTGTATTACTGATTGTATTTCATATTTTGTCTGTTTTGGTTATGTACAATAAAGAATATTCTATCTATCTATCTATCTATCTACAGGTACTTTTGAATTGTCAAATTTAATTGAATTTAATTGCAGGTAGGGTATGGAGAAGAACCGGCAAGAAACTCCAGAGATACTCTTTTTAAATTAAATACAAAATTCTTGGTTTTGTTTTACAATGATTTATGTATGTAATATCAATATGAGACTGGTGCAGTTCGATGAATCAGTTCAGCGGTTTCAGCGTGAAGAGGTAACAAACAAACACACTTTCACATAATTAATATTAGTATGAATTAGTATAGATAGGTACCTAAACCAGGTGCGAGAAAAAAGAAAATGATTTTAAAAATGTCATGAACAGGACATGTATCTAATTTTTTTTAATGGTGTATGTGAGTTTTTTTTCCATTTAGGTACTTATGCTAAGACATTTAGTACAGGATCCCTTTCACCGAACTGGTTAATGGATGAAAAGTATTTTATATCAAATTAAATCTATCTTATATGTATATAAAAATCTCGTGTCACGGTGTTTGTCGCTGAACTCCTCCGAAACGGCTGGACGAATTATTATGAAATTTAATTTATTGTAAAGCACGGGCAGTAACGGTGCGCTCTAGACGGGCAGATAAACGAAGGTATCGATCCTCTTGAACAGTTGTGGATCGTGTTCTTCCTGATCCAGGTCTTCTAGCTACACTGCCAGTCTCTTGATACCGTTCCCACACATACCTGATAGCTCGCCGCGATACTCCCAGTCGTAATGCTACTGCTCGCTGAGACTCTCCCTCTTGCAGCAATACCACTGCTCTTGAAGCAGTTTCCATGCTCATATGGTTCCGAATACGTGGCATTACAATTTGCTCTAAATTAAACTTAAATAAACAGTTAAACAAAACAAGAAGCGCCTGTAACAATAGTCGGAACACAACTGAATAACAAATTATGCATAGGGTGATTTAAACTTAATTTGTTTATGTCTCGCCACTTGAGGGTAAGAATTAAAAAAATGTTGTTTAAAAGAATGATAAGAACTCATAAACTTCTAAGTGTTACGGTAAAACACTTGAACTTGCCCATAAATAAGTTTAAAGTAACATGCCAACACTTTTTGTGAATAAATCGTGGTGGGCCCTATTTGTTTTGAGTAGTTTATATAAAAGAAGAAGCTGACTGACTGACTTAATGACTGACTGACATATCAACGCAGCACCTATTATAAACCATATGGAGTAGGAACTTAAAATTTTGCATTTTTTTATAACGTAAGGGAGTAAGAAAGGATTTTTGAAAATTCACCACCTAAGGGGGTAAAACGGGGGTGTAAAGTTAGTACGATATTTTGCGGTTTTTCATTAAATTGTACGCGGATGAAGTCGCGACAATCAGCTATAGGGTGACTTTTTTTACCGTCTTGATAAAAATAGGGTGTGATGGGTAAATGGAGTAGAAGCCTATGGCATAGTTATTTTACATTTTTTTTTGTTTTACACTCATCATTTAAAATTTGTCTACTAATATACACAAGTAATTTACAACCAATTTTTCATATTAAAACATAAATGTTTAATTTTCAGAGAAATTTTAAAAAAATAATTCAAATAATTCAAATTCGTA
The DNA here is from genome assembly GCA_905163465.1 of Craniophora ligustri. Lineage (NCBI taxonomy): Eukaryota > Metazoa > Arthropoda > Insecta > Lepidoptera > Noctuidae > Craniophora > Craniophora ligustri. The sequence continues at coordinate 11,871,518 of LR990971.1, read as the reverse complement.
AACATAGTCACCCTAATAAACAGGCGGCATATCATGAATGATATCGTTTCAAATAGGTAAAACTAGATCTTCAAACAAACGCACACGTGTAGCCGCCAGCGATTTTCCGATGCTGACACAGGATCCCCGCTCCCGCCATCCCGCGCTGGACCCCCACTGCCCTACAGTCCTATTCTAATTATTTTAAATAATTTTTAGTCACATACGATTAGGCACTCAGTGACGTCGCGTGATCTATTCGCAATGTTTACGTTACCGCGCATGTCTGCGTCGGTCGCTCACTGTGATAAAAGTGATTAACGTAAACAATAAACATGTACGAATATAACAATGTAGAGTACTTATTTAGTAATGGTGCAGTGTTATATCGTGTCCCTTGAAAGTTTAAATGGTGTACGGCGAATGTATACAGGACCAAGCCATCTGCAATCTCTTCGACATTCGGACTGTCGATTCAAACGAATCCACAAAAACTCGTCCCATCCTCCCATCCATAACATTCCATCATCGATATAATGTTAGAAGACGTTCCTTTGAATTATTTGCGGGGAATGTACCTACTTCCAGAGAGAGAGAAACTGTGGACACTGTGATTACTGCGATATCGCTCAAAGGTACTTTTTTTAATATTTGTAATTAAAATCACTGTAATTTGTAATAAGTTGATTTTAATATTTTAAATACGCAGAGTATGTAGTAATTTCTAGTTTACGCATACTCATACCTAATTAATACTTTATTTATTCAAAGAAATAATGACAAATGAGAAAGTTTAACATGTAACACACAACTATACCATGCTAAAAGATCATAAGCTCTTTAAAATATGAAGGGAAGATTGATATCTCTACAACACAATTCGGAGTTTATAAAATCGCAACGGAAAAATGCCTAGGTATTCAGATATGTAGTTACGCTATTTCGCTCGCACTTTTCATTCATTGGAAATCACGTTACACGCAGTGTAGGCATCTATTTTACTATTACGCACGCGCCGTGTAGGATGTTCTCTTTTTCTGGATTTTCTTGGATTTTCAGAACTCCCATAATCAAAATGCTATTACAGAAATAGTCTCGTCCGCAGATTCCGTTCTATACATATAACCTACCCTATAATTATCGAGACGGTAAAAAAAGTCACCCGGTATATATTAATAAATATATTGTAAGTGGGTGATCTAAAAAAATGCTAATGGGTTATCATAACTTCACATATAATAGAGTAAGATCCCAGGGCCGCCAGACGTCACGTATTTTCTGACGAACCAAATGTGGGTTATTGAGTAGTGCTAGTATGTACTAAGAACGCATGCCTACTAGCTAACTTGCCTAGTGGGCCAATTTTCAGGTATCAGGTAATCAAGGTACATACAAATATTACTTACCTCACGTAAATTCTCCAAGCTGATTTTTACGTATATTGTAGGCAATATCCTTAAAAATAAGTCGCCAATACTCCCAGAAACTTTAAAGCTCCCGAAGGAATTAATTAACTTCACGTAAATTATGATGCTCCATTGTTTATATCTCCACCAGACAACTATTTCGAAACCTTTTACGAGAAGACAGAGCGATCCAAGGGGCCAATCATCCCCTAGACTTCCGCATATTCGCAATCTGGCTCACTCTCATGCGCGTTGATAATACCCTCACGCTCCTACCCACAGTGGCATTAAAATTGAATTAAGGGGGATGATTGGCTCCTATGATCGGTCTGTCATCTGTCACAACTATTTTGAAACCTTTTACTAGAATGGAACATCATAATTTACGTGAAGTTGATTAATTCCTTCGGGAGCTTTAAAGCGTCTGCAAAGCAATACGGCCGACGGAAAGTGTCTGGGAGTATTGGCGACTTATTTTTAAGGATATTGCCTACAATATACGTAAAAATCAGCTTGGAGAATTTACGTGAGGTAAGTAATATTTGTGTGTACCTTGATTACCTGATACCTGAAAATTGGCCCACTAGGCAAGATAGCTGGTAGGCATGCGTTCTTAGTACATACTAGCACTACTCAATAATCCACATTTGGTTCGTCAGAAAATACGTGACGTCTGGCGGCCCTGGGATCTTGGACTATAAGTACCTATCGTTATAAATATTTATTATAAGGTAGATAAATTAATGTCACGCGTACGACACTAGGTGGTCTATTACTTTGTGACATTAATATAAAATTATTAAATATCTACAATGACGTCACTACTTTGACGCTGCCTTCTGTGCTACGGGTGCCGGTTTCGAATCCCGGTAGGGACAAATGTTTGTGTGGCGCTGTGTCATAATGTCCGGAAGTGCCCGCGTGAGAATATGTATAAATGTTGACCGAGCATAAGTAGTACCTATGCAGGGATCATAGCGCGTGGCATTCTTGAGTCTCTGCATGGGAAAAATGCGTCAGTATATCTTTATACTATACATATGTAACAATAACACGAAGTCTCAAGTCTCAAATGCATAGTTGGTTGATAGCCAAATGTTTTTTTTTTACTGTTAATGAATATATTAATGTGAAATTCTAGTATTAAATAATAAGATTACGAGGTGTATGTATTGAAATAATATTGTATGTTTTGATCTCAGTTGGAGCTTGTTAAGTTTAATTTTTAATTTTGGATTTGTGTCCTATTTTTTAAATATGCATGCTATTTTGTTAGGGCAAAATGTGTCTATTCTTTAATATTTTTGTAACCACATTTTAAGCAAATTGATGAAGTATTGAAGACTACTATTTCCACATACCATGTGGGTTAAGCCCCGGGTAGGAAGTTAATTTCCAATAAAAATATAGTCTGGACGTTTCCTATATGTCATCTAGGATAATAGATGGTTGTACAACAAACGGTTCTAACAATCAATCACCGCCTAATGCACTAGCACAAACTAAACGATAGCTGTGCTCTAGATTTCTTTACTTACCGAGTAGTGAAATTTCTGCGGGGCTGGAAATGCTCCCTTATAATTTCAAGTTTCAATATTTATTTGAAACTAACTTCTGCCCACGACCTCGTTCGCGTAGAATTAGTATTTTTTTTCAAGATGATTATTTACTTTTTTTTTAAATTTCCACCCTTTTAAGAAATTATAGATTCCGCATACAATCTTGCCCCCTTTTTTGCCCTTTTAAGGGGTGATTTGCGGAACAAAAATTATCCAACTCAAACTTTAATCTCCGTCACTGTGTTCGTCGTTGATATGTAGGGAGATAGATGTCGCTACATCACTCTCCTTCTAGATCGTAGGTCGATTCTTCTTGTTGAAGAGTCAGCGTTTGTTGCGTGGTATACTATACAGGTTCCTTATATAAAAAGTAACGAACTTTAAACTTTTTACTGTAATACTCCTATGCCTATTCCTTCAGGGACAGGCGTGGTGACGGTTTTGTTTTATAATTACGTCTTTGTCTCTGTAGAAATTAATGTTCGGCTCTACATGACCTAACACTATTTCTTAGTTTGGTAAGACATGGTTAAGTTAAAGTCTTGAATAAAGGAAATAGAGTTTACTGGTTAACACTAATTCACGATAATTGGTAAAAACAGGTAAAACTAATAACTATATATAACTGGTATAACTTAATGGTCTAGTAAAAATGGTAAATTTATGGTAAAATGGTAATGGTTATTAATGGTTATGAGTACGTGATGTCTCCAAGGAGATCAGAACGCGAACTGTCTCACATTTTGGTGAACGAGCGAACGTGCATACTTGCGTGCGTTGCAATTATGCATTTCCGCTGAGTGTTCGATTTAAACTCGAACATATTCCGAAGAACGAGAAGAAATGCGAGCTGAAATGTGTAACTAACAATTTAAATGAAAAATTATAAAAGTAAATGTGTTTCTAATGAACTTAAATGGTATAAAAAGCATAATAAAAACAAAAATAAAGAAAACTAGATTTTAAGACAAATAAGATTAAACTATTGAGTCCTCCACAATATAAGCGCTATTTTGAACGCCTGAGTCTATCTTTTGGCTCCGTTTAATTGCACCATAGTTCGCGCTAGGCCAGCGTTTGACATAGCTGTTTAAACGAAAACCGGTTTCACTTTGTTCGCTCAGCTCTTTTGCGCTCAGCTCTGCACTATAGACGTGTCTACTGGTTGAAGACTTCTCGTTTGATTTTGGTTGCGGTGGAGCTTGACGAAGTAAGTCTCTTGACTTACAGCAGAATACCTCCATAGTAGATTAGATGGTAAATTCAGAAATACTCCGGGTCTCCGGTGCCCGCAGTGTCACAATTACCAACATACTTAATATTTTTATCCCTGTAAAATATTCATAAAGAAGGAAAAATACAAAAACAAATACATGCAATTCTATCTTTTATATTTCAAAATAAATTAAATAAATTACAAGCTTATTTCATTACATACAAACATTGGGCATAGAAGCACAAACATTTGATCCAATGTCTTACTTCCTGAAATTATCACGGACAAATCTGGCACCAACTTTGATACCTTCCCAGGTTTCGAAACCGGCCTGTTCAATGAAAGCCGGGTCTACCAGGAACCCGAAGCCACCGATACCAAATCTGAAACCAGGGAGCTCGTAGGTGAAGGAGTAAGGGATGCCAACAGCAGAGCCATAGTCACTGGCGCTTCCAGAAGCTTCGTATAAGACCATAGCAACATTGCCGACGACGTAATTGGGGTTCCAGCTGGTCTTTACAGCATCAATGGCCGTAGCCATCCGTACACCCAACAAATTCATCATCAGACCATTGGGAGGTAGTACTCCATTGCCATATCCGTACAAGATCATGCTTCCGAAGCTATGGATGTCCAAAAAGAGTTCAATGCGGCTGCTGTATTGGTCGAAGATGGTTTTGACGGCAATAGCTTCGGGTTCAGAGAAGGGGGCAGTTCCGTGGTAGGTTTCCATGCAGCTGACGCCGCTGGAGGCTGTGGCCCAGTTGATGTCGAAGTTCCTGTTGAGGTCCACGCCAGGACAGAGGGCACCAGCGTTGGTGTTGCGGTTCTTGCGCCATAGACGGAACTGTAATAAAGAGATGGCATATAAGTGCATTATTTTCATCAGCATCAACCCCGTCTCCTCTCATTTGAGAAGGAGTAGGATATACATAGTTCAACACGTTAACCTCCTGCGCTTTGGGAGACTTTAAACGTTATCGAGAGAATCTCTCAGACAGCCGGTTTCCTCACGATGTTTTCCTTCACCGCCTTACATGTAACTTCGAAAAGTCGTGGTTTAACATTTATCCCGAGAGCTTTAACTTTACCGTCCGCTGTTCACACCAGTAGGCATATTTTTTAAAAGAGCGAAGTTTAAAATTAAAAACAATTCCCCGAAATGGGTCAATATTTTTATTTTTCCGATATGTTGGCAGTTCACAGCGCCCGTGGTCACTAAATTGGCAAATAATTTAATATCGTGACGTGTGAGTTTTCAAGCATAATTTTATTTTTACACAAAATGTGTGAAGCAATTTTTCACAGTGAAAGTGGCCACACGTTGACAGCAATTAACGGGTAAAAGATATAGCTAATTAGTGATATTGGTTTGTACCAGTGGCGTAGCGTGATATTTGCCGCCCGGGGCCGTCTGGAAATTTGCCGCCCCCTATTCTAGTAGTATAAAAAAACGTGGCACTTGATGCCGCCCCCTTTATATGCCACCCGGGGCCATGGCCCCCTCTGCCCCCCCTACGCTATTTACTGGTTTGTACTACATTCTTCAATAAACTTATGTAATATCAGGCGAGATTTGTCTCTCAAATTGAGCTTCCCAACTGGGAGAAGTTCCTCAGCCTTACAGAAGACCGCAGTGAAACAATATCTTTTTGTATCAAACAACGCCATCCAGTTGCATTTTATTTTGCTTTCCGGTTTTTTTTAATTAATTTGAAGCCACTGTTAAAACTCAAAACCTCTGATTTGATACTCCAGATTCAAATTACTAGGCCTGTCCGGCCTTTTAAGTCTAAATATAAATAAATGTATTTTGGACATTATGAGACAGCGCCATCTAGTTCCGTGGTAAGCAACGAGGCTTGTGTTGTGGATACTAGTTGGTTGATATACTACATATATGCTTTTTTTTGTAAATGTATACATATTATACATAGATACATCCATGACTCGGATACAAATGTTTATGCTCATCACACAAACGCAGTTTGGGAGAGGCCTATGTCTAGCAGTAGACGGCGATGGCGCCATCTAGTTCCAAGCTAAGCAACGAGTCTTGTTTTACGGCTACGACCAGATAATTGTTGATTATTTTTTTGTAAATATCTACATAAATATTATACATAGAAACATCTGTGACTCAGTTGATTTTTCCCTACCGGGATTCGAACTTAAGGCCTGTAGCACAGAAGGCAACGTTAACTACCACTGGGGTAATCGGGTCGTCAATGATGTTATGCGAATGTAAGTGTATGTATATGCCTTACATCGTCATGAGTGTGAACATATCCATCAGGGTTGGCGATAGGCAGTATGATCCAGTCAAGATCTTCCACCAGGTCCTGCTCGTTGACATCTATCACCAGTTTCTCGATGGCGTAGAGAGAGACGGGCAAGGTGATCCACTCGCGGGCGTGGAGAAGAGATTGTATGAAGACTATAGGTTTTCTTGAGGTCTGAGGAAGAATCATAGTGTATTTGTTAATAAGGTTACTACTAAAAAAGGTAACTGGGGATAGACTAGATTAAGGGTGGATGACAGAGTGTGATGGCGCAGTAGTAAAATATGTATAACACAATAGAATGAAGAAAAATAATGTATTCATATAAATAATGTATTAGTATAAGAAAGAAAAGAAATAAATTAAAAGTAAATTGTTATTTTCCCTAAAATATAAGAAAAAAAAACACAATAGAATAGGGTAGAAAATGGAAATATCACCCATAAAAAAAGAAAGGAGATGAATGCTAGAAAGATAACTGTATCTTTCTAGCATTCATCTCCTACTCGCATACTAATGCGGAATGATAGTGCGAGAGGAATTAATGCGAGAAGTGGTATGAATGAGAAATAGTAAATATAGGCGCCAACGACATTCGTTCAAAACTACTGGACCGATTTGGATAATTCTTCACCATTAGAATGCTACGCGTTTTGGGTTGATATTTTATTTAAAAAATGTTTAGGGATCCGTATGAAAAATTCAATTGAATAACCCGTGTGATGCTGGGGCAGACCGCTAGTTCCTTGTTATAAATCAAATTAGTCATCCATCATTGCTACGGAGTTTGATGCGCCGCTTCTTCTTCCAAGCAAAAACATGAAGAAGCGGTAGGCTAGGTAGCGAAAGGTTTTTGGGGATGTCTTTATTGTAGATATTAAAAAAGAGCCAATTAAATTTGGACTACTTTAAATAAATGATATTTGGAGTATTAACTTTGACATCTATAAACTAGCCGCAATGTACTTTAGAGAACTTTAGATATTATTTAAACTGGTTCATTATATAGCTTGAAGTTATTGCAAAAACTATAATATTTTCTAATCTATATTAATCCAATTATTTATCGGCGCTTAAAAGATAAATAATAATGTAATTAAATGAACACGTAAGTATGACTAAATTGATTAATCATTTTTATCTTTGTACGTGACGAAAAAATGGCACCGTTTTTGTGATTTATTAATGATATGAATGGCATACACGCTTCGCAAGAAAAATATTACTAAATATTCTATTATGTAGTTTTTTCAGTAAGTTTCCGAGAAATGCTGGTTTCTATTCATGAAAGAAGAAATTAGAATATTACACTTTTGTATGTAGCTGACCATATTTTTTTTAACGATCGTTTTTTTTAACATGCTGAAGTATTGTTGAAGGTTCTATTAAAGTCTGGGTCCCGTGTTCACGTAAAATTCAAAATGGTGTAAATAACTATTTAGTTGATTTCATACACTTACGCGAATATTAGACGTTGAAATAAAACTACTTTTTACGGATTTTATCGCGGTATATTTGATATTATTTTAACCCGACGTTTCGGATCCTTTACAGCATCCATGGTCACGGGCAGACTGAGGTGTTGGTCGTCTTGAAGTCATAATTACTAACAGCTACCCTACATTTTTAATTATTATTGACAATCCGATTTACACAGAACGAGCTCACCGTATCCTTCGGTCGTGCAGTTTTGTTCTTGGATTTAGATTTAATAGAATCTATGATAGGGTTCCAAGCAGGTGGTAATACCCAGCCATCTTCTCTATTGAAATTTGGGTGTTTTTTAATTTCAATAGCCTCACGAATCATCCTGGGTAGGAATCGGTTTTCTTTTGCGAGGACTTGTGGTTTATCAAATCTGATGTAATGCTGGGATTTGTCTATGGTATGTTCACAAACTGCTGACTTCTTGGCACGGCGGTGTTTAACATCTGCTATGTGTTCTTTTACGCGGGTCCCTATGCTTCTTTTTATTTATATTTTTTATTGGTATATTATTATTATGGGCATCACTTATAAATAGGATAACTGTTTTGCTATCTAAAAACGACTAAAATACGAGGCAACGTCACGCTAAAGTTTTAATGTCATAGTGATCTTCATAAAAATTATCGCAATTTTTTGAAATTATCCTACTAACTGTATTAAAATCATATTTACAAGCGATACAACAATATACTGTTCCATTAGCAAAAAAAATACTAGTCTGCCAGTGCCCATGCATGTTGTAAAGGATCCGAAACATTGGGATAATACAAAATCAATATACCGCAATAAATTCCTCAAGCATTCCTTTTTTTTTCAATAGATATTTGTGTAAGTGTAAGACAGCCGTAAAGAAAATTGATTTGTTTGGTTTACCTCAAAGTTGGAGGTAGAGATCTTCAAGTATTTGATGTCCCTGCCTTCAAAGCTCTGGCCAGCGTTCACCAGGGTCACGGTGTTAGGGTAAGCCTCCGCCAACTGATCAAGAAAGCTGTCCACCTGAAATGGTACCGAATGCAATCGAAACTAAGAAGGCAGAAAGTGCTTCATAAGTCTAGTGGTTGTCAGTGCGACTGCTGAGGAAGAGCTGGTCCGATTCCCAGTTCGAGCAGTGTTATTCAGTTCTTCTGTGGAAATTCTTGGCAGCAGGCTGAGTCTGGATTTTGAATTTGTGCTCAGTTGATGGCAATAGGATCCCCCATACACACGTACCGGTGAAATTTTGCTGTACATTAGTAGGTACACCTCCGCCAAATTATTCGGAGACGATAATCATGATACACACATACATACCATCACGCCTGTCGTTCCCATACGGTTAGGCAGAGGTGTACTAATGTACATCCACGTTTCGCCGGTATGTTTTAGGTCCCATGTAATAGAGGGCGAGCCTATTGCCACTAACCGGGCACAAATCTAAACTCCGAGCTGCTACTGAGAATTTCATAGAAAAACCCAATAACACTTTGCTCGACCTGGGAATCAAATCCAGGACCTCTTGACAATCATGATAGTATTTTATATAACGTTAAACTAAAAGTCATTAAAGAATTTGCTCCACTTTTTCTGTTCAAGTTGCTGAATGCTATGATAAGAAAGATTGTGGATAGATTCCTTAAACTCATTTATACTAACCTCTTCGAAAGTGTGGATTCTGTCAAAGGAGAGGGACTCCAACCTTGAAGCTTTGCTGGTCTTATTAGCCCTAGATAAGAGACTGTCTTCCAAATCCAGGAGTCTGTAAACGAGACAGAAATCTTTGATAATATTATGATCAAAGACGCCATGGAATAGCCAAGACGATTTACTAGTCTGATGAATGGGTAAGCTGAAACTGCTGGCAGGGTTGCCAAAGGCCTCTTCATCATCAACCCGTTACTGTCCCACTGCTGAGCACAGGCCTCCACTCATTTGAAAGTGATTAGGCTATAGTCCACCAGGCTAGCCTAGTGCGAGCTGGCTCGAAGGTCACTTAGGGGCTGGTAAATCCAAAGTACTGGATAGTTAGAAGATTCCTCAGTAACATAAGTTTCTTAATAAAGGCAAATTGTCCTATCACATACACCTAAAGTCAGAACAGGATTTAGGCTTTATTTAATTATCGAATTCGAGGCACAAAACCAAGTACACTTATTGTGCAGTCATATCATCATATTGGGAAGCCTATCCCCAACAATGGATAACGTTATGTTAATAATGATTGATTCTTGTATCAAAAGTTCTTATGCTTGAAACCTAAATTGGTATCAGCGCCATCTAGTTCCACTTTATGGAATCTTCTTAAAAAAATAATAAGTAGTCCAAGAAATCCATTTTTTTAGGAAAAAATGTGTCGGTGCATGTCCCTATACGACTTAATCTTGTTAAATACGTTAAGAAGCTGTATAGACGATGGACAAAAAATACATACTTTTCAAGTAATAAGCAATGTCAGTAGGTATAGGTATTTAGGTGAAAACTTTTTCGACTTACTCTTTAATATTATCAGTTTGAACTTGGAACTCTACTCCAGCAGCACTGAGTTCATTTTGGAACTGCACCTTCTTCTCTTTAGGCACCAAAATCTGTCCATCGCGTCCTGGCAGAGCGTAAAACCAGACATCCAGATCCAAGGTATGGACGAGGTAACTGACCAGCTCAGTTTGGTCTGTTGACTTGACCGTTATTTTGTATAGGGCGTGTCTGAAAAAGAGGTCAAATTATAGTGGACACATACATACATCTATGTCTAGGTAGATTTATTTTTATATATAGTAGAAGGTAGGGCATAGCGAGATTTCTCGCTCAAATTGAGCTTCCCGACTGTGGAAGTACCTCCGCCTTAAAGAAGACCGCGGTGAATCAACAATAGTTTTCTTTCTGCGAGTGAGTAAGGTTACCAGAGCTCATTGGGGGAGTGACTATTCTGACAGCATGGGAATTACGGTTTCTAAGGGGTTTCGCTACAGGTTTTTTTTAAACAGGAGAGTTACTACATGGAGAGCAAAAAGAATTCCCATGCAGTCAGAATAATCCCTCCCATTACGAGCTCTGGCAACCTTACTGACTCGCAGAAACGGAACTATTGTTGTTACACTGCGGTCTTCTGTAAGGCGGAGGTGCTTTCCCAGTCGGGCATTTCCTCACACTCCCCGATCTTAGAGGTGGGGTGCCATTTGAAGATTTCCACACTGTAAACTAAAAAACCACTTAAATTTAGGCCAGTAATTTAATCGATTTTTATATTAGGTATCTCAATTTCAGCACTAATCAAATCTGAAGAAAATCTCGCTATGCCCTCCCTCTTGGTCTTTACTGATCACCGTGTGGTCATGCTTGTGTACATAATTATTTTCCTACATCCACATCCATACATCTTGTCATACATGCGGTTACTATGCTGGTTACGAGAATTGTCAGTATTATTTTTTAATTTTATAGTATAAGTACCCCACAAATTCTTTTAATTTTATTAATTAAGGTGGAAGCTTCACGGTAGCCCGAAATTCAAATTTTCGTACGTTTTTTGCAATTTGCCGGTCAGTGTCAGACTGAACATTAAACAAAATATGATTCGCGCCTGTAATAGGTATTTAGGTACAGAATTATAATCATTTGATTGTCTATTACAATCAATGCAGTTATATGCACTTTGAGAGCTGTTTTATTGATTTAAATGATTATAATTCTGGAACTAAATAACCCTTACAAACTTTTACAGACACTCTTTCAAAGTGAAAAAAGACAGCACTATGCAAAAGTTAAATCCAGATGCTTACCCATCATACGCTTCGTGTCTGGCTAAAGCCAAACCTATAGAGACTAACAAACAGGCTAATTTCAACATTGCTATTCACAGACTGACTGCAAATAAATATTAAACAGTATACGATAAACTTTTTGATTATAATTATTTATCGGTATTCGATTCATATCTATCTATAGTAGGATAATTTGTTGATAATAGTAAAATAGCTGTGATACTTGATATCCCTGTAGGGTAAAATCAAAGTCATGGAGTTCGAAGTTAAGGGCCAAATGGTCGACCCAAATAGTCCGGCGGTAATTAACACTGCCTGCTGTGCTATGGGTCCCGGGTTCGAATCCCGGTAGGGACAAATGTTTGTGTGATGATTTGTATCCGAGTCATGGATGTTTCTATGTATAATATGTATGTATTTATAAAAAAAAGAGTATATATGTAGTACATCAACCAACTAGTATCCGTAACACAAGCCTTTGCTTAGCTAGGAACTAGATGGCGCTGGGTCATAATGTCCAGAAATATTTATTATTATTATTATTGCACAAACAGGTTTCGTCACGATGTTTTCCTTTGCCCTTGGTGTGTATGCAGGCATTGTCTGAGGTATTTTCTTGATGGTGTAAATTTCTAGCGTAATCTGTTCTATAGTTTATCCCTGATACCAGATACATGGGATGTTTGTGTAGGTCACTTGATATTCCCAGTAATTTTGATTTCCATTGACATAAACCGCGCGTCTAGGAATACACAAACAGACAGACGCGCTACATACACGAGCGCACAGTCGGTGCAGTGGTTGAGCGATCAGCTTCCGTGCCAGGCGTCACGGGTTTGATCTTCGTATGGAAGAAATTTTTGAATGGGGTAGTTGTTCCGGGTCTGGGTGTTAGTGAATAATTGTGTTTGTAAACGCAGCCACGATTAAAAAGAAATTCATAATGTGGGGTAAAGTTTTTGTTAAAAAAAATTGTATTCAATATTCGTATATCGTTTGTTTTTCTTGACAGTGTTCTTTCTTTCGTGCTTGAGATAATCTATTTTGTAATACACTGTCAGATATGATTGTAATTATGAAAATAATGACGCAGTTTAATCATCATCATTCATCATTTTATCATCAGTCACGATTGCAATGTAATCCGATAATATTATTATTAACTCGTGAATTATAGGAAAACATGATTATCCGAAAGTAAATTAAATATAGGACTCAAGAACTTCTCCTATTGGGGTAGGCAGAAACTATATAACGCCAACATCCTGCCAACCACTTTAGCTTATTAAGAAATTAAATAAAGTTTCATAATACTACAAACCTGTGGTAGCCTAGACTAGATGTGTGACCAGTGCACTGAGATGTCAGAGGTCTCGAGTTCAAACCCAACGCACGCACCACTGACTTTTCGGCAGTTATGTGCGTAGTTATCACATGCTCAAATGGTGAAGGAAAACATCGTGAGGAAACCTGCATGCTTGAAAGATTTTCTCGATGGCATGTAAAGTCTGCCAACCCGCAGTAGGCTAGCGTGGTGGACTATAGCCTAATCCCTCTCAAGTGAGAGGAAGACCCGTGCCCAACAGTGGGACGTTAATCGGTTGACAATATTAGCTCAGGAAATATTATATTTACGCATATAAGTCTATATAATACTTATATTAGTTCAGGAAATATTATATTTACGTACGGTCTTTGGTTTCTTTAAATAAAGTACAGTGTGCAGTATAAATAATTGCATCGTCGGATCCGGAGTGACAACATAATTAAAACTCCGCCGGTCCGTGCATAAATAGCGCTGCAGTCTGTACCGACTGCAGACTGCTGCACGAGTAAATATAATAAAGTGATTTGTGTTTTATTCCTGTTTTAATAAAGTTTATTAAAGAAAGACAACGTCATCATAATCATTATCATATGACGACACAATTAGTCATGCGGTAGGTAACACTGCCTTCTGTGCTAAAGGTCCAGGGTTCAAATCCCGGTAGGGACAATTGTTTGTGTGATGAGCATAAACATTTGTATCCGAGTTATGGATGTATCTATGTAGGTATAATATGTATTTACAAAAAAAATATGTACCCCAAGTTAATTTTATTGGTATAGCATTTTTTTAAGACGTTGCGCGGTGTATGTATTCCTCCTGTATAGGTGTATTTTCAAACACAATGTACACAATGTATTAACACCCGCACCCAGACCATCTACCTGTAACTCATACATATTTATGTACCCATGTATATTTATTCTGTCCGGGAACTGAGCCCGCAACACGCCACTCAGAAGCCGACCGTTTTACCAATTATGGCAGCAAACGGTGCCGTAAACTGCATTTATTCAGTTCAAATCTCGCTCAAAGTAAAATAAACCGTTCATAAACAATGTCTATTTTCAAAGAAACCTATAAAAACCCAGTTTTATTTTGAACTCAGTTTAAAATAGGTAGCATTCCTTTTTATTTGTTCCGACTCACGCTGCAGTACAAACGACAGACTAGCGTGTTCCTTAGCCAGCATTAGCTGGTATTATTAAATAATAACCGGTTATTACCGAGAAAATAATAGATCCATTACTCAAATTAGACTTTAATAAGACTTGGGAAATTCCGTTGTTACGGTTTTTATAATGCGTAAGCTTAGAGCACACGATTCCTGATAATTTATGGCGAATTAGCAGTCACTGGCCACGCGTTTCTATTGCTTTTTACCCGGTTCTGTGGTGAGAGTCCCGTGTTCGAATCCCAGTAGGGATACATTTTAATGTTTGTGGTGAATATGGACCTGAATCTTGGATGTTTCTATATACCTACCTATAATAAATAAGACACTACATATATATTATTATCTACATTTATGTATTTAGTGTATCAACTATCTAATATTCATAACACAAGCCTCGTTACTTAACTCGAAACTAGATGGCGCTGTGTTATGTATTTATTTATTTACATACATCAATCATTATAAAACAAAACCAATAATTTTGTATTTCATCTAAAAAGAGTATCTATGGAGTTTCTTGCCGGTTCTTCTCCATAGGACCTACCTTTTGGAACCGTACAACTACATTCAATTAAATTTGACAATTCTAAAGCACTGGTGTAATTGAAATAAATGATTTGATTTGATTTAATTTGATTTGATTTATATTTATATCACTACACCTCTGCCCTACCCCGACACAGATACAGACATTCCACGCCTGTATCTCGTTTACTGTGATGTCAAAGGTCTCGAGTTCAAACCCAACGCATGCACCACCGACTTTTCGGAAGTTACAATAATGGGTTGATGATTAGGTAACAATCTGATTTACACAGAACGAGTTCACTGTATCCACTAGAAGTGCAGTTTTACACCTCAGTCTGTCCGTGACCATGGATGCTGCCAGAGACACGAAACGTCGGGACAAAATAAAAAAGTAGTTTTATTTCAAGTACAGATGTCTTTGAATTAAGATTAAATAGTTTTAGTGTGTGCGCCGTGGTAGCCTAGTCGTGTGACCAGTGGACTGTGATGTCAAGGATCTTGAGTTCAAGCCCAAGGCACGCACCACTGACTTTTCAGAAGCTATGTGCGTATTTATCACATGCTCAAACGGTGAAGGAAGACATCGTGAGGAAAACCTGCATGCTTGAGACATATTCTCGATGGCGTGTGAAGTCTGCCAACCCGCAGTAGGCTAGCGTGGTGGACTATAGCCTATTCCTCCACAAATGAGAGGAGACCCATGCCCAGCAGTGGGACAGTAATGAGTTGATGATGATGATGATGATAATGAAGTGTATGCGCGGGTCTTAACTGTCGTTAATCCATTTCTAACAAATGATGTGCAATCGTTTATTATGTGCTAATTAAAGTTAGTTTTCTGTTGTAACTTAGTAACGTGGTAATCATGGGTTTATGTGCAGCTAAGGATGGGTTAGAAATTATTAAAAATATACGTCTTAATGCAATATGTAGCCATTTTAATAGTTCTTCTGTTTTGAGTTTGACGGCACGGTATAGTGGTCGAGCGATTGGCTCCTACCGCGTCGCGGGTTCAATAATACCCGAACGAAATAAATATCTGAATAGCCAAGGAATAGGTCTGGGTGTTTGTGTATGTGAATATTTGTTTTTGTAAACGCACCCACGATATATGCGAAATTCCGGGTGTGGAGCAATTTTTTTTATTAAGAAATTATATAAAGTTTTCTCCTCTTTAAATAACCACTTATATCCATTAATTAACATTTAATCATCGTCAACCAATATGCTGTCCCACTGCTGGGCACAGGTCTCCTCTATAGTCCACCACACTAGCCTAGTGTGGGTTGGAATACTTCACACACTGTCAAGAAAATCCTTCGGTAGAGCGGGTTACGTCGCAACGTTTTTCTTTACCGTTTAAGCATGATATTGTGATAGATTATAATGCCCGGTCAAAGAACTCAACTAAATTGGTTATTGTACATATTTAAAAACATAAACAATAGTTCAACAGCTGTTTATTTCTCATCCATGAACTTTTTATTCTGCACCCTGACCGATAGATGGCGCTGTTTCCAAGTTAGCATATTACTAATAAGCATAATATAGAGTTAGATATTTTAAGACAAATAATATTAATCTGTTTCTTATAAAAAGCAGGTTGGCTTCAGAATTAATCCTGAAGTCCTGCTCTACCAAAAATATTGTATGTATGTATGTTTGTTAAAGTTTCTTATGGGACTACCGCCACATCTTATACTTTTCGTGTGAATGAAACCATAGTGCGATCTAATTCGATCCCAACGCCATCTATCGAGCAAAGGGAAACTAAATTAGGTATTTTGTTGCAACAATGAAAGTTAAAATGAAAATAAATATGTTATATAGAGAGCATTCTTCGCAAAATTAATAAAAAAAATAGTTTCGATAAAATATTGTTATCATGTTTACTTAATAAGCTAATACAGTCACTGTTCGTCAAGCTCTATACAAAACTAAGTACTCAACAATGTTGTCATGTTTTTGAATGATTCTAATGACGCAGGCTGAGTTTCTCATGCTCATTTGAAAGTCCTGCTGATGGTTGAGTCGTGTTTCAACCTGTCGGGTCGTTTTATTCCCTACAAAATGGTTGAGTAGAGCGACGCCGATACACACGTCATGCTCGTGAACGGGTGCTGTTGGGGTTGGTCGGCTCATACATGTTATGGCAATCCAAATTGGTTTTTATAATTATACTGTCTTTTAAAGTAAATAAATTATTTTTTTTAATGTTTATTTATTTTAAAGCACATCTATATGGAGTTTTTCTTGCTGGTTCTTCTCCGTAATTACCAATTTTTGGAATCGTGCAACTAGTTTTGATATTTGATAAGTGCCTGTAATATTGGTACTTGTAATTTTGCAGTGGTTAACGGGATATTTTCTGATAAAGGTTACGGGGTTTTTTCCCGAACGAAAGAAATATTTGAATGACCTATTTGTGTCTGTTTAATTCTTTTTTTCTAAAATCATTGCTACATTATAAATTTCTCTGTTTGTCGTGCGTGCGATTACAAACACAAATATTCTTTTACACCACCCGACCGGGAATAACTCCTGTAAGCCATACATATATTTGTTCCGTGCGGTAATCGAACCTACGACATGCGGCGCAAAAGCCGATCGCTCTACCATTGCACCAACCGTATCATACTTATGTATATGATATTTATTTGCATCCGTGTAATAAATGCTTCTAGCCGCTATCTAGTGCTCAATTAAAACGGGAACTAAATTTCTTATATTTAAGCTCTATTTTCTATTAACCATGGACACTAGAACTGCATCATTAGCGGCAGAATTCCTCTGTAATTTATTGCAGTAAGCGGCAATAATCGCTTACATGCATCATTAAGCAAATGGCAGGTAATTTAAACAATACAGTAGTACAATCAACAATTTAAACTCGATATTACCAGACTGCTACAGCTGTGGTAGCCTAGTTGTGTGACCAGTGGACAGAGATCAAAGATCTCAAGTTCAAACCCAGCGCTCGCACCACGAACTTTTCGGAAGTTCTGTACGTGTTTATCATATGCTCAAACGGTGGAGAAAAACATTGTAAGGAAATCTGCATGCTTGAGAGATTTTCTCGATGGCATGTGAAGTCTACCTACCCGCAGTAGGCTAGCGATGTGGAATATTTGCTAATCCCTCAATGAGATACTGAGAGAATGAATTTCTAAAATTCCTTTCTTAGCGGATGTTTTCATCATAAAATGCATCATCTATCAAAATTACAAGTTTGTACACCCTGTGGTTGTAAGCCGGTATGTTTTTAGTTTCTGTTTAATAGGGGGCGAGTCTATTGCCATGAACCAAGCACGACTCCAAACTCCGAGCTACTACTGAAGATTTCATAGAAAAACCCAATAGGTAACAGTTTGCTCGACCGGGGAACCAAATACCTCTTGCAGCAACAAATAGCAGTCGCACTTGACAACCAAAAAACCAACGAGGCAATTTGCACAAAAATATCTCACAGAATTTTCATACCTAGTTTCTCCCTGATAAAATTACAAAAACTTCCTCTATACCATAGCAAAATAGATAAATTGGTGTAACGTTCCGGCCAGACAGGACCCAAGTTCAAACGACATATTCATATTAAAATTTATGAGTTAACTTTAAATAGTTACTGCCTGAGATGCAATATAAGTTTCATTGTTCCACTTAACAACTTAACCGGTTAATGGCCGCCAGTTTTACGCTGTAAATATTACGGGAAATAATGGAATGACTTTGTTTTTTGTTGTAAACTTTGAAAGTGCTTTGTAAATTTCATCTTGTTATGGTATTGGGGAAGGTAATCTTTATAGCCTATGCTCTTTTTGGCCTAATTCGCCATAGTACCTATATTGCATTTAATATTTGTATGTATGTATCTGCATCAACTTTAAGTACCTATCATCATCATCATCATCATCATCAACCCATTAGTGTCCCACTGCTGGGCACGAGTCTCCTCTCATTTGAGAGGGATTAGGAAATATTCTACATCGCTAGCCTACTGCGGGTTGGCAGACTTCACATGCCATCGAGAAAATCTCTCAAACATGCAGATTTCCTAACAATGTATTCCTTCACCGTTTGAGCACATAACTTCCACAAAGTCAGTGGTGGGTGCCCGGATTTGAACTCGAGACCTTTGATCTTTGGTCACACACCTAGGTTACCACAGCCCAAGTACCTATCTATGTATAAACTAATAAGCTACTTCGATGCCTTTAAATAATAAAATCGTGTATATGTGTATCTACATGCGTGGCTGCATATTTATCTGCCTGTCCGTGGCATCTGATAACATGATTTTATAAAACCTCTCTGGCCTGCTAGTTTCCTCCTCTGTAACTTAAAGAAATCAGTGGTGCTTGCCTTGAGATCGAACTCGAGATCTTGAACTTAACAGTCTACTGATCACACCACTGGGCTCTCACGGTTTCACAGTATAGCAAATTAGTATATGAGCTGAAAAAACACGCATTTCCCAAACTCATAGAACAAATGTCAAAATATAATACGACTTTTTCTTTGAGCTAACATACGTATTATTCCTTTACACTATTTTCTTTTGATTAGCGGGTTCTAGAACATGCCTAAACATGTCCTAACACGCTTAATTATTTCAGTATTATTTTAATTAGTTGCTATTAAACATTCTCGCTTAAAACAAACGTTTGCATGTGACATGCTCCAAAGAAAAAACAAATAGATTAAAGTCAACGCCACAAAGCACCGAATGCAGCCACAAATGGAAACTTCGTCCATATTTTAAAAAGTCTAGCTTGCTACCACTCTGGTAGTTTCTTCCCATTATGAATAGTATTTCGTTTAGAACACAGCTCTTAAAGAAATTCTTGTATCTGCACTAATGTGTTGGTTCAAATACAAAGTGAAAGCGGGTATTTATTTATTTATTAAAGCACAGCCACATCACATGCATTACACTTACCAAAAACAACTATAATAAAAACAGGACCAATGCACATGACAATTAAGGCGTACATAGCACTCATAATAATAATGCTGCCTACGCTACAAGAAATATAATTATATTGATAAAACATAAAAGAACGAATTAAATAACACACATAATTATATATAAAATAAAACTGAAATAAAACAAAACAGACTAAAATTCTAATATGACAAAATAAAATGAAACTAGGTAAAAATTATAATGACATGATATTAACAAAAGATAAAACTCAGTCAGCAGTTAAAACATCTAATTTTTATGGGTATTGTTACAATGTAGGGTACCTTCCTCGCTCAAATTGAGCTGCCCGACTAGGGAAGTACGTCCACCTTCACAGAAGACCGCAGTGATATTGACGACCCGTTTAGCTCAGCGGTAGTTAACGCTGCCTGCTGTGCTATAGGTCCTGGGTTCGAATCCCGGTACGGACAAATGTTTGTGTGATGAGCATCAACATTTGTATCCGAGACATGGATGTATCTATGTATAATATGTATGTGTTTACAAAAAAAAGAAGTATATTTGTAGTATATCAACCATCTAGTATCCGTAACACAAGCCTCGTTGCTTAGCACGGAACTAGATGGCGCTGTGTGTCATAATGTCTAGGAAATATTTTGTGGCGGTTATTGATATTATTTATTCCCAATTATTCAGATACCTAACATCATCGCTTCGACGTCCCAATTAGCGCAGTGGTATTAAAGGTTGCCTTGTGAAAAGGGTCCTGGGTTCGAATCCCGTCAGGGGCAATTGTTTGTGTGATTAGCATGGACATTTTGAATTGAGTCTTTTATTTATTCACTGTCCAAACTGCCCCTGACTGATAAAATCCAAAAAAAACTTCTATTTGAATAACTGGTTTCTAAAATACGCCTAATTTGAGCAAATCGGTCTCTCCACGCATTGATTCCAGCCAAGGCCATGAAAATAACATGTATGTAATATAAATCGCTTAGTATTCAAGGCTTGTAGACTCCCCGCCCTAACTCAAGTCGGCGACAGGAAGTAAGAGTTGGAAAAATGGCCGCGTTTCCGGCACCGTAATGGCGGTATGCTCACTGGTCCTCCCGGGGAATAGGTAATACCCTGTTTACCTTCAGCGTGTTTAGTTAACATAACATACCATCACGCCTCGTTCCCGAAGGGTTAGGCAGAGGTGTACTAATGCACACCCACATTTCGCCGGTATGTTTTAGGTCCCATGTGATAGGGGGCGAGCCTATAGCCATCAACCGGGTACGAATCCAAACTCCGAGCTGCTACTGAGAATTTCATTGAAAATCCAATAACACTTTTGCTCGACCCGGGAATCGAACCCAGGACGTTTTGCTCGGCAGTGGCACTATACAACCAACCAATGTCGACCACTCAACCAACGAGACAGCTATATTTACTTGTACGATGATATTCAGTAGTGAAGAAATTGTAATGAATATTTTTGGCTCAAAAATAAATACGACTGTCAAGCATGAGGTCTTGTGTTCCCAGGTCAGGCCGAGCAAAAGTGTTATTGGGTTTTTCTGTAAAATTCTCAGTAGCAGCTCGTAGTTTCAGTTCGTACTCGATGGTAATAAGCTCGCCCCCTATTACATGTGACTTATAAACCGGAAAAATGTGAAATAAAAAAAATATTATTAATATTATTGGACTTCAAATCAATTTATAATTTGACTGGCTATCAGTAGCGTAGCGTGGGGGGGGCAGAGGGTGCCATGGCCCCGGGCGGCATATGAAAGGGGGCGGCATCAAGTGCCACGTCTTTTTTATACTACTAGAAAAGGGGGCGGTAAATTTCCAGACGGCCCCGGGCGGCAAATACCCACGCTACGCCACTGCTGGCTATATTACCTTTCGAATAGTAAAACAATTAATATGAAAAATGTTCTTCAACGATACTGTAGAACAGAATGGTGTATTGTCATCAACGGTTCGCACAAGCTACTTGAGTTGCCTGCTAACCCATACAGCTGTATAAAACATAGCGGTGACAATATCATTCATACTTGAATTCAGTCTGCACTTTAATTAGGACGCAGTTACACAGGGGAATTACTTGGTCCACGAATTGGAGTGACCCAGGTTTTTTGACTCTGGTGTTGAAATCATGTGTGTAGTGTTATTATTTTATCGGTTTGTTAAAAACATAAATTATATTAAATCATAAAATTGCATGCCTTTGTAGATGATAATAATAATCACGGTGTGTCCCAGGACATTAACAAACTGCCTTGGAACCCATAATAACTGAAATTGGAGGAACAAATAAATACCAAGCGAGAGACACAAAAAAGTTTAACTGCACCAATGGCACAGCAACAGATGTTTACTTGTGTCATGTGTGTTAGATCTCTCATTCCATGTTATGCCTGCACTAGGCATGAGAAGAGAGTAAGTGGCGTGCTCAGCATTGAGAGTAAAATGTAAAAGAGGTTGATAATCACGCCATACCAATTTTTCCGGGAGGAGTCAGGAGTTTTTAATGTGGTTCCATGTCTCGTTAACAAATTGACGATGTTTGTTTTCGGGTGAAAAGTATTGAATGTTTTTTACAGTGTCCTAGATTTTGGTATTCTGTTATACGAACATCAAAGAGTATAGAAGAATGGAAGCGACTCGTCGGGTTACGTAAGTGCGTTGTTGCTTTGATGCCTGGTCAAGTTCTTACACTCTGCAATACTTATCTATGAAATTCTTTCTTTCTTTTCATTCCTGATTGTAGACTGCAAAGGCGGCTTATTGAGACTTATTATAATATCTTTGACAAGTATCTAGTTGTTGCGGATATTGGTGACTGTGTTTGCTTCCAAAGAAGAATTATTACCTATATACTAGCTGCATCCTGCAGCTCTGCCCGCATGTTTTATATATAAAAAGAAGCCTATGTCAGGTAATAAACTGTCTGTATGCTAAATTTTATGCAAATCTGTTTGAGGATTTTTTGCGTGAGAGTAATAGACATCCATACAAACTCACATTTATAATATTAGTAGGAGCATGAACCCAATTATTGTCTCACTGCTGGGCACGGGTCTCCTATTATTTGAGATGAGTTAGGCTATAGTCCACCACGCTATTCTAGTACGGGTTCGCAGACTTGACACGCCATTGACAAAATCAGGCACGCAGTTTTCCTCGCGGTGTATTCCTACACCGTCAGAGCGTGCGATAAATAAGCTCATAACTTTAAAAATTCAATGGTGGCATTGAAATTGTCGGTCGTCGTGGCGATCCTTGGGGGAGACCTATGTCCAGCAGTGGACGTCTAACGGTTGATGTGATGATGATAATGATGATTGAAATTGAACCCTTGAGACCTTTGAATTCTCAGTCTACTGGTCATGCCACTAGGCTACCACTAATCATGTAAAAAATTATGAAAATGAGTCAAGCCGTTTTGGACGAGTTCGACAACAAACACGGTGACACGAGATATGTATGTATTAGATATATGTATATGTATGTCATTCAAATAAAACTACTTTTTACGAAATTAATGGCGTAAATTCGTAAAAAGTAGTTTTTTTTTTGTATATTTGGCAGGTATTTAAAAGTGAAGTAAGTAGTTAACGAAAAATATTTCACCCCCTAACCCTACCCCCTATGTTGTTAATCGCGATTTTAATATTTATATGTGGCAGAAGAACTTTCAGCTATAATTAATATATGATATTATTTCTAACTGCTATACATAAAGCTTCGCCAGCTCATTTAGTATAAAATACTTACTAAATCAGTACATATAACAACGCCCGCGGCGTCGTTTTGGCACCTCACACTTTAATCTGTAGAGCGATGTAATTACGAAATGTTAATGTGGATATGCGGAAGGAAGGCAGCTGGCAGCAACTGGATGAGAAGAGCCGAAGATCGAGCTCTGTGGCGTTCACCAGGGGAGGCCCACGACCAGCAGTGGACGAGTATACGCTGATGATGAATGTGGATATGTGTGAAATATTTTCCATACGTTTATACCGCATATAAACATATATTTTTACGGCACATATTCGCATGTTTGTTAGATTCTGATAAGATGAATCAAATAATTTATAGGTAGATATTATAATAAAAAATTATATGGGCCATTTTTCATATCATCGTAGCGGGTAAAAATTAGGTCAGTTATAAATGGAGAATTCAACATATTTTCTTTACAATGTGATAAATATTTAGGGTCAAGTCATATTCTAAGTTCACACAAGGATATAATTCGAAAGACTACACCAAAAAAATATTTGAAATAAACATATTGTGTCTGTATAGTAAAGTATAAATTCTAAAACTAAATTCTTGCCATATTTTTTTTTAGACATACTAGTCTCATCCACTCTAAGATAGCGTCCCCTGTATGTAATTTATCAAAGTCAGGGCAAAACGTCGTAGCGTTAATTATCGCGCGTTGGATCACTCAACGATGTATCGATACGCTCTCTGTATATCGATACCTAATATAAAAAATCGATTACATTACTGGCCTAAATTCAATTAAGTTTTTTTTTGTTTACAGTGTGGAAACGTTCAAAAGGCAACCAGCCTCTAAGATCGGGGAGTGTGAGGAACTGCCCGACTGGGGAAGTATACCTCCGCCTTACAAAAGACCGCAGTGAAACAATAATAGTTGTGTTTCTGCGAGTGAGTAAGGTTACCAGAGCTCGTTGGACGAGTGGCTGGCAATTCCGACAGCATAGGCATTTTAAGAAACCTAAACGTTTCCACAGGGTTTGGCAACGCATTTGCAACCCTTCTGGTGTTGCAAATGTCTATGGGCGGCAGTGATCACTTACCATCAGAAGAGCCTCCTGCCCGTTTGCCTCCTTATAACCATGAAAAAATCGCCTAATAGGCACGGCCCCGGGGAAATAATTATTGCCCTAGCATAATCGCATCGAATGTAGATTCATATTTTAATTACTTATCGATAATATAAATCAGTGTTATAAATAGACAAATAGACAAATGGATGATAATATAATCCAGTAAAACCACCATTCCACAATTTACGTGGCAAAATCGGTTTAAAATATGTATTCATTATGACATAACTAATTAAATAAACATATCAATGTATGAAATTCGCGTAAGTGTAATAAATAATTTTAAAAGAGTTCTCAAAAAAAAAGGAGGTACTTGAACGCCTATATACAAAGCATGTTTATCTGAAAACTTTTGGTACATTAAGCGATTATAGGCCTAATAACGATGTTATTTTATGTATATAACGCCGTTTTTCTATTATTGCTAACATTATACAAATGTGTTAGGCTCGTGGCTCAGTTAATAACCACACTGAATCATCGACCAGTTACCTTAAAACGTCAAACATGTTTAATCTTTCTATAATTGACTCCAATGTAAAAAAAGAAATTTTCTATTTTATATAGATATGGAGCCAAAAACCGTATTTTTTTTGCATTCGATTTTAATTCTTACAGAATTCTTTGAAAAAGGCGTGAGATACACTCACGCCTTTTTCCCATGGAGGTAGGCAGACACTACAGAATGCCACGCGCTACGGTCCCTGCATACCACTTTTGCCTCGTCCACATTCATACATCTAGTCATGCATGCGCGCCGGTTACCAGTACTGCGCACCTGACCGTTTGGAAGGAGTATTATTATTATTACTATTAGATCGATTAGATAAGGATAATTAAAAACAGCTGTGATAGCTTAGAAGCGTGACGTAGACGTTGAGGTCATGCTCAAAGGGTGAAGAAAAACATTGCGAGGAAACCAGCATTTTAATAACATATGAAGACTGCCAACCCACCCTAGGCTAGTGTGGTGGACTATAGCCTAATCTATCTTAAATGAGAGCAGACCCGAGCAGTGGGACAATAAATAGGCTAATGATTATTAGGTAAAGAATACCGCTCGCAATTTAAAATCTCAAACAGAACATCTATTTTTCTCTTTCCAAAGAAAACGCTACCTTTTACAGTATAATTGTATATTTTGTGCTTTCACTAAGTATTCGATTTGGCCAACCTTTGATCCGACTCTCCAAATTAGTCCAATTCTAATTTAATTACATCAAAAAGATAATGAAATGGCATTTCATCCATTTTCAAAGTTTCTTAAGGGGCAGAGAGGCAGCCGTTGCGTTGATTTAATGTGGATAATAAATCAAAAACAGGACGGTGGGGCCCAAATTTTATCCCAGTTTTTCCCTCTGCGAAGGAGGACCGACAGAAGTGTTAACAGATGTATGCTCTTTAACACTCCCACTTTTTATATTTATGGACTGTTTTTTTTTTCACCACAAGGATGGTTTACGGCCCGTCTGGTGGTAAGTAATAATAATATTTCCGGACATTATTACACAGCGCCATCTAGTTCCATGGTAAGCAACGAGGCTTGTGTTACGGATTCTAGTTGGTTGATATACTACATTATAAAGGTCAGGTACGCAGTACTGGTAACCGGCGCGCGTGCATGACGAGATGTATGAATGTGGACGAGGCAAAAGTGGTATGCAGGGACCGTAGCGCGTGGCATTCTGTAGTTTCTGCCTACCCTATACATGGGAAAAAGGCGTGAGTGTATGTATGTATGTACTTTTTTTTTGTAAATGCATACATATTATACATCTATGACTCGGAAACAAATATTGATACTCATCACACAAATATTTGTCCGTACCGGGATTCGAACCCGGGACCCATAGCACAGCAGGCAGCGTTAACTACCGCTGAGCTAAATGGGTCGTCAGTGATTATCGTAGCCAAACATACGTTTGGCTACGATAATCACTGACGACCCATTTTTTCGGAGGAGAGCCCTCTAGAAACCGTTTAGGTTGCTTAAAATAAGGGAATTACAAAACTCACAGCAAACGAAGTTCCGATGCTGTCAGAATAGTCACTCTCCTAACGAACTCTGAGTGTAAGACTGTGGGAGAAATATAGGATGTTTTGAACCTTCTTTTTTAAAGTATGGAAGTGTTCAACCTACATCCGGACCTGAGGAAGAGTTCGGGAAGAGCTTTATCACCCCACTTTAACGACCCTGGTGATTATCACCAGCATATAACAGAGGTTCCTTTTAAAAGACAAATATATTTATCATCACACTTGTCGTCCCCAAAGAATTAGGCAGAGGTGTAGGTACTTACATAAGTACACCTCTGCCTAATTATTTTTGCTAGCCCACATTTTGCTAGTATGTTTTAGGTCCCATGTAATAGGGGGCTAGCCTCTTAACACAAATCTAAAGCTACTAAGAATCTATATATATAAAAATGAATCCATATTTCCCTTGGTCACGGCATCACGAGCGAACGACTGAACCGATTTGATCAATTTTGGTAGGTTCATAAAGACGGAATCTTGGAAAAGGATGTAGGCAAATTTTTATTAACATACCACGAGAGCCGAGCTGCTGGCGTAAGGTTAGTTTCATATAAAAAATCAATTAAGGCTTAACATTTACCAAACCTATAGTTCTGAGAAGCTCTCAACGTCCAGTTGTAGGCCAGTTAATGGAATAACAACCAGAATAACATAATTTACTTATACCACATTACATTAACAAACAAACTCCGTAAACAAACCCAAAGGAAATCTCTATTTGCAAAACCGTTGTTTTCTCCAACCGCCATCTTTAAAAGACAAACTTAATTTGGCGGGTAAACAACGCCGGGATTTTCATCTATCAAATTAATGAGGGCTGTCAATAGCAGACGACGCTCCCTAATCTAAGCTCAGGCTGTGTTGCACTCACGCCCAACATTCTGATGTTATTCCGACCTTTATAAGGATGTAAAGGAACTAAGAACGAGAACACATGTTCATAATTACACATCATTCTGATGCTACACAGGCACCGTCGTAAACAATCACTGAATGTCAATGGATGTTAAAAGTAATACAGAGCACATAAATATATCGTTGGATAAGAATTTTATTACTTTTTATTGTTTTCATTCATCATCATCAACCCAATTTTCATCGATCCACTGCTGGGCACAGGTCTCCTCTCATTTGAAAGGGATTACGCTATAGTCCATCACGCTAGCCTACTGCGGGTTGGCAGACTTCACACGCCGCCGCGCCTTGTAGAAAATCTCTCAAGCTTGCAGGTTTCCTCACGATGTTGTCGCCGTCATGATATTTATATGAATAATATGTATGTATTTACCGAAATAAAATATCTAGAAGTAGTACAAGTATATCAACCATCTAGTATCCGTAACACAAGCCTCGTTGCTTAGCTCCGAACTAGATGGCGCTGTGGGATAATATCAGGATATATTTATATATTTATCATTATCATTAATACAAACTTCATTATTCATTTTACATTTATAGTAACCTTTTTGTATAATATCATAAAAAAACAGAAATCGTGACGAGAAAAGCTAAAAAAACGTATATAAAGCCTAATATTTTATTGATAAAGTATTTGTGAAAAATTGTAGTGAAAAGAACAATTTTGGTATTGTTCCTATAGTGAAAGTTTGTATAAAATAGAATAATGAGCAAATTTCATGATTTTCGGTAAAAATACAGAGTACATACAGTAGCGGCCGGATATACAAAGAGAATTTATTAAATTAAATTAAGCTAAGTTTGTTCTGGCTATGTAATTTGGGAAAAACGGCTCTTGCGAAAACCCAGATAAATCGTACCCAAACCCGAATTAAATCAAAATATTTTAACGAATAACGTACCATCACGCCTGTCGTCCTGTTAGGTAGAGGTGTATACTAATGTACACCCGATACACATTTCGGCGATATGATTTAGGTCCCATGTAATAGGGGGCGAGTCTATTGCCATCAACCGGGAACGAATCCAAACTCCGAGCTGCTACTGAGAATTTTATAGAAAAACCCAATGACACTTTGTTTGATCTGGGAATCCAACCCAAGACCTCTAGCTCAGCAGTCGCACTTACGACCACTAGACCAACGAGGCAGTTTCTATTAACGTTCATTTTATTTACATTTTAACCCTTGCTAAAGAAACAGTGACAAGAGAGGATAGTATGTCATCAGTCGGATATAGCCGACAAAATCTGAAAAACATGTACGGTGGGTTCCAGAAGTCCATAGGCATTCTCGCAAAGCGATAGCTTGACGTCAAGTTTGACTTACGACCTTCTATTTTCATGCATCATTATAGTCGTCTAATAAGTGATTCTAGTTCATAATTTCAACGTAACATGAGTGAAAATGACCGAGCAGTTAAGTGTATGCACACAAATATAAGAATCAGTGAGATGTGAGTTCAAATCTCACGCGGTACTTATAAACTTTTTGTAAGATTTTACTCGATTGGAAGTAATGAGACAGAAATATAGTATTCTTTATCTAGCACGCTTTATGCACACATTTCGTCAAGTAAGTACGGTAGATGATAAAAAACTACGTAAAGACTTAAATTTGCGTGGGGTAGTGAGTAATTTTACGAATATTTAACGTGATCGATATGAACGTTGGCGTTTGGTTGCAGTTGTGTTAATGTGTAGTTTTTGTTAGTAACGTGTGGTTTAATGAATAGCGGTATTATATTTATTCTCAAAATGCAGGCCAATATAAATAGACAATAGGGCGAGAACAAATATAAATAGTGCGACTATTTATATTTGTTCTTAATAGAACACAAATGACTGAAAGTGAGTATTATAATATTAATTAATTGTATCTTAAGCTTTTATTTGAAATGCTTTGTTACCTAACATTGTTTTGATTGTTTTGGTGACATATGAATTTCTTATTCTATTTATTGTGTTTTATCAATCATGAGGCCTAAAAGTAAATAATATGCCTATAACAAGTGTATAATATAATAATATATTTTATTTTTATTTTTATTATATATATATTACATACTATATTGTAGTATATGTATAGTATATAATATTAACTGTAGTATTTTGTTATAGCTGCCTAATTTATATATTCTTTTTGGTTTTAGAGGAATACTGTTAGTTTGTGGATACAGTGAAGTCGAAGGCCGTGGCTTATTATACCAAAGTGCAACCAAATGGTTTCACACCAACGAGACACTGCGGAATTATTAGACACTTATTGCAAACTGTTCACCGTGCCCTCCACGCTGAGGGTTTACATCACAGAAACCAGCTAACAAGAAGAAAGACATAAAGAAGAGCGATTACGAAACAGTTAAAAACCCATAGAATTTAAGGAACCGAAATATGTGCTAATGAAATATTAATACCAAGATGTTTTGGTTTAAATAATTAGACGGTGTTAATAAAATTTTTGTAATATGAACATAATTATCTGTAATTGATTAACAATCCTAAATTGAGGTTTAGTTTCAATCCTCTTTTCGTCAAGAAAATGAACACTTAAGCTATAATCTCAATACATTTATTATGACGTTACATAAGAAATCATTTTCATTAAGTGTAAATCATATATTAAACCTATAAGAAGTGTGTATTAACAATTTATATTTGTGTTATGAGAATATACTTTTTTGTTAAGGTATTATGAATTCACTAAGTGGGTATACTACAAAAATATTATGAACAAATGAATGTTTTATCTAATTAGGAATGTGACGTCACAATTATTATAGGGGATTATTATTTAAAAAAATAAATAAAACGAATAAATGTGTGTTATCATTCAGCAGACTCTCATTTCCACCCCGCAACACCAAAAAGATAAATTAAAAATAATATTTAATAAATAGTAAAATAACAACACACATACTAATATTTAACTTCTTAATAATAATATTAAGGATAACGTATTCATGCTTATTATTGAAAAATAATAATAAGCATGAATATATTTTAAATAAACATAAAACCTATTAAGTTTTCTGGCTACAACGAATATTTTATGGTTTCAAAGAAACAAAAACGTTGTAAATGAGACTCGAACTCAGACCTGAATGAATACGGAGCCATTGCCTAGCCCAAGCAGCTACGAACGAATATTAAATATTGGCGAATTAAACAATCCAATGGTTAGAACACTGTGACGTAGTTATTCTAAATGCAACAGAAATATAATGTTCTTTCGCGTAGTTCGACAGTAGTAGCGACAGTTCATTTGTGTCTGTTATCTATGTTAAGACTTCAGTACATCACTCATACATGCCCACGCACACACACACTAGCTATATCGTGCTCGCTTCATAGCAATGTAAACCTTAGCGTGCCTATGGACAATTGAATTCGATTGTACAACGTAGACTGGATTAGGAAGGCGGAGGACAGTGTTAACTGTGGCATAATACTCTGTCCACTACCCGTGGCCTATCGTGGTTCACTGCTGGACATAGGTCCAGTATAGGACCGCAATAGGCGGAGTAGATTGATTGATTGACGCAAGACGTTGTAGTTTGTCGTTTTCTGCCGACTATGGGTTGTTCCCGCGTTTTTATTAGGCGGCTATACACGACTATAGGTTGAAAAGAATAAAATAAATGAAGAAAAACCAATGAAACCTGACATTGAATCCAATACTTGAAATTAATTATTGTTAGCAGTATCAGTTTCAAATAAATGAATTCAAGTACTATTTCACAACATTCAAAATGGCGCAGGTCATCAGAATTATAGTGTGCATGTCGTGGACGTTTGTGGATGAGCAGCGGTTGCAGTTCTGTAGCTCAAGCACGATGTGCAGGCTTCATTGGAAGGCTATAGAGCTGATACAACTAGTATATTACTAAAAAAGAAATGTGTCATATAAAAAACGCTGCGTTGTGCGATGTGGTGTGCCTTAAAATTATCATCTGTAATATCAACTCCTTAATATTCCACTGCTGGGCTCGCGTCTCTTCTCATTTGAAAGGGATTAGGCTGTAGTCCAACACGCTAGCTTACTGCAGGTTGGCAGACTTCACATGCCATCGAGAATATCTCTCAAGCATGCAGGTTTCCTCACGACGTTTTCCTTCACCGTTTGAGCATGTGATAAATACGCACACAACCGAAAAGTCAATAGTGCGTGCCTTGTGTTTAAACTAGAAACCTTTGACATCTCAGTCCACTGGTCACACTACTAGGCCACAGATCACATAGCTCATCATCTCTATATATTTCCGCAATCTGTAACGGTGGAACATGAATCGTACAGCTCGCAATTACCTCCAGCAAGCTTTTGTTATCCGCACCGGTGATTGAGCTCATTCAACTTATCACATCGTCATTTCATTTACAGGGTAGGCAGAATTTAAGTTAATGTCATATTTGGTTGTTTTATCCTTCCTTTGATGAACACCATCCTTTTTTCAGCTTTGGAAGTTATTGGGCTAAAATAAAATAAAATGTGTTTTTTTTCGGTCCGATTTAGCTGGTCGACGAGAAAAGTACCTCCGCCTTACAGAGGACCGCAGTGAAACAACAATAGTTGTATTTCTGCGAGTAGGTAATAAGGTTGGCACAACTCGTTAGGGGGAGTGACTATTCTGACAGCATGGGCATTCCGTTTGCTGTCAGTTTAGTAATTCCCTATTTTAAGTACCTAACCAAAACGGTTTCTGCAGTGGTTGGCAACGCATATGCAAGCCTTCTGGTATTGCAAATGTCCATGGGCGGTGGTGATCACTTAACATCAGGTGAGTCGCCTGCTCGTTTGCCCTTATCACTATAAAAAAAGTTAGATAATAAATGAAATAAATAACAATTGATTGGTTGATTAACATTTTTACGTATATTTGATAGGTCTGAGAATAGGAGCCTAAACACACTTTCAATCTCTCCAGGATATTAAATTTAAATTTTTGGTCAAATATTTTTTGTATTTTTATATGATTTGCCTTTTGAATAAAATACTACCTACCAATATTTTCACCTTTCTCCCACTGACCCATATTATGACGCATAACAACGTTTGCTGGGTCTGCTGTTTATAACATACAAGTTTCTACTAAAAATAAAAAACTTCAGAATTTAATTTATTTACGTTATAATGCTTTTACAATGTGATTCTTCGTTCTACATTAAAACACAAGCATCAAAATTAACGCAGATTGACACTAGGCAGGAAGCATGGTGGTTGGCCATGGTGTACTAGGAGTACTAGTACTCTCATCATCACAATTGACAGGACAGTCCCTCACACATTTAGTATCGAACTGAGCGATTGCTCTTTTATCAGAAAAGGTCTCATTATGATCACAAGAAAACGGTTTCACGCAACCTCTGGGAAGATTATCCCCAAATATAGTGCAGATCTTCTTGAGGTACCAGGAGTCTTCTACGCCGAAAATGGTGCTTCTTGGCCCCAGTTCTATGATAGGCGTGACTTCTATTCCCAGTTGGGAGAATTTCGCGGAAGCCGCGCTCGCCAGGCTTCCTCCCGATGCCACGCACTGTTTGAACTTCTTCGGGTCTATTCCGGCTTCACATAGGCAGTACTCGCTTGGGTTACCTGAAATTTATAATTAAATAAATATATATTTTTAACTAGCTTTTTCCCGCGGCTTCGTTTGCGAGCGCGGCGCTACTAGTATCCATAACACAAACCTCGTTGCTTACCATGGAACTAGATGGCGCTGTGTCATAATGTCCAGATATATTTATTTATTTATTTTAGACTTTCTTCTGTAAGAAGACCGCAGTAAATAGTAAATCAACAATAGTTGTCTTTCTGCGAGTGAGTAAGGTCACCAGAGCTCATTGGGGGAGTGACTATTCTGACAGTATGGGAATTCCGTTTGCTGTCAGTTCAGTAACTCCTTATTTTAAGACACCTGAACGGTGTCTAAGGGGTTTGGCAACGCATTTGCAAGCCTCTGGTGTTGCAAATGTCCATGGACGGCGGTCATCACTTACCATCAGGTGAGCCGCCTGCTCGTTTGCCGCCTTATCACCATAAAAAAATATATAAAGACTATATTATAGACAAAGGTTTATACCATAAGCATTCGAAAATAACTCAAAAATAACACACTCTTGGAATACATCCATACTAAAATTGAATGTCAACCAACGATAGACCCGTTAGTAACTAGATAAACTCATTAGAAAGTAAGTAAATAATACAAAGAGTTTCTATACCTTGAGCCTCACACTTGAGATACTGTGCTTGAAGATACGTATTCATCCTCAGTTCTCGTAAGACACACATCTGAGGAACAGCATATCTTCCGCTGCCGATCATGAAGTAGTCCACGGAAATTTCGCCCCCAATGTTATCTATAATCCAGGGGTAAGTTTTGCTAAAGAATTCTGTATCATTATAAACATCCCCGTATACTGAGATGACGTATGCAGCGCGAGATGTTGCAAATAATGTTGTTAGCAACAAGAAAAACATGTTTTCAAACAAAATATATGTGCGTTGTTTTTAATAAATGATGTGTTTATGCAATTTTATAAGAACGCATTTACTGTTTAATGTTTTAGATAAGATACAGCGAATTTTCGAAATGGTTTTTAATCAATTCCGTTTACGAATAGTAAGTTGTCTGTAAAATGTTATCAGTACATTCTTTCGATGTTATGGCGAAGTAATGTGTTAGAAAATGATTCACTGGATAATATAAAATAAAGTCACAATGCTAGTACCTACGTCTGTGGCTCATAAATACAAATAACACTTTTCAATAGCACAATTTCTTATTCGTCATCATCAACGTACTGTCCCACCGCTGGGCACTAGTCCCATCATATTTTAAAAGGGATTAAGCTTTGGTCCACCACGTTAGCCTAGTTGGCTTCACATGCCGTCAAGGCATCTCTCAGGCATGTAAGTTTTCTCACTATGTTTGCTTTCACTGTTTGAGGAAGCGATAAATACGCACGGTCCTTTAAAAACTTGGTGGCACGTGCCTAGAAATTGAACCCGAGAAATTTGACTTCATAGTCCACTAGGATAACACACCTTACACTGTTAACCGGCATGGACATACCTAGAGTGGTCTGGGTGAGCCGCGCCCACTCCAGGATGGTCCAGTGTCCCAGCCTAGGATGTTGGGCAGTGGGCTACCGATTAGAAATTCTCACAAGGTGGACAGTGCCCACCTTAAGATCTTTTATTACTATTATATTGGAAAACTAGCTGACCTAGCAATCGTTGTTTTGCCACATTATAGGTGGTAGAAGAGTTATAAGTATTTTTTGAAGCTGTAATTTATGATTAAAAAAAATTGTCAATAAAAAAAGAAAAAAGAATCCTTATCACCTAGGGGTATAAAAAATAGCCTACGACCGATTCTCAGACCTACCAAATATATTATGTACATACAAAATTTAATCCGTCTAGCCGTTCGGAGGAGTCATAAAATGTGTTTATTTCACATTTCGTCGATATGATTTAGGTCCCATGCAATAGGGGGCGAGCCTATTGCCATTAACCGGGCACAAATCCAAGCTCCGAGCTGATACTGAGAATCTCATAGACCCAGTAACACTTTGCTCGACTTGGGAATCGAACCCAAGACCTCTTACTTGGCAATCGCCCTGTACGACCACTAAACTAACGAGGCAGTATTACTATATCATAATCCCTCTCAAATGAGAGGAGCCCCCGTGCCCAGCAGTGGGACAATAAGTGAGTTGATAATGCATGCTACACATATTAACTCCAACTTCCATGGTCATGCTTAATATAGTAACAACCAGTTTGTCACACTCCGGATATTCCACATAAAATAAATTGAATGTTAGGAAAAAATCACCGTAATAAATTCAACATTTCCGTATTCAACAAAAAAAACTTGCAAAATGAGTGTAGCGCACTCACCGATTAACAATGTTGACTGTTCTAGTGATGTGATTGATATTGTTGGCATCGATAAAATTTTACTTGTGGACACTAAAACCTGAGCATCGATACTTATCGAATCTGAATATTTACCTTTTTCCATTAAATCATGCTTATTTACCTTTCCTTTTTTTATAAGCTAAAAATGGATTGAATAAATTTGAGTTGATTCCAATCCTAAAAATAAACGACACCTTATTAATAGCTGTATTTAATTGCAGAGCATTAAAACACTCTCGATCTTTATACCTACTATAGAGAAAATACTAATAATAAAACCCTAGATGTCCTAAAATATAAGCTGAGAATGGCCTTATTAATGTAACATTAAAATCAGTCTTGTGTTGCCTAGCAATAAATAAAATGAATACAATTTTAAAATCTTTTTGCTTTAGTGATTGACAAAAAAACATCGATAAAAATGAGCATACACATGCATCCAACACTATTTTTGCGTGAAAGAGCGTTTGGCATTTGACCCAATCCCCAAGAGAACAATAATTTAGATGCACCCCGAAGCCCGCATGCACCCCACCCCAGATTTCACCCCCATTTACCCCCCAGAACGGAATTCTGTCACAATACGGCAGACAAATTGAACTGGCGGTTTTATTTCTAAAGCCTCAAAGGTTTTAATAATAAAATAAAGGCCCTCAGAATACGTATCTCGACAAAGAGCTGATCTTCTGCATGAGATCCGTGAAAAACTAAATAATTTGAGTTACAGTCTGGATATAAACAGATAGAATATGCTTTATTGTACACCAAAATATAAAAACATCATCATCATCATATCAACCGTTAGACGTCCACTGCTGGACATAGGCCTCCCCCAAGGATCGCCACGACGACCGGTCCTGCGCCACCCGCATCCAGCGGATTCCAGCGACCTTAACCAGGTCGTCAGGTGTATAAAACATACATTACATTAATATAATTATCTAAGAAATAAGGGTACGATGGGATAAATTGTAGTTAATAGTTCTACATACCATTAAACCTATTGGAATTTACCTATTACTTACATGCCATTCGCATATTACATACTTTTTTTTATTATAAATATCTCTGGACATTATGACACAGCGCCATCTAGTTCCGTGGTAAGCAAAGAGGCTTGTGTTACGGATAATAGAAGGTTGATATACTACAACCATACTTTTTTTTGTAAATACATACTTATACATATTATACATAAATACATCCATGACTCGGATCCAAATGTTGATGCTCATCACACAAACATTTGTCCCTATCAGGATTTGAAGGCCCCGTAGCACAGAAGGCAGCTTTAACTACCGCTGGGCTAAACGGGTCGTCACTCACACTTTTAAGTCTGGACTTTACAAGAAACCATAATTCTCTGAGTTAGTATCTTTTTTTTCTAAGAGCTCGTCAGTTATGAAATACCGGCGCCAACTAGTAATTAAGGCTACTTGTAAAAGTGTGCTCAAAAGATTTATTTACAGAAATAAACGACCATTTATTTTCATTGCGTCATAAGTTGTATATAATAACGACTTCCATTTCCACTTCTAACAAAGTATTTTGTTACATATTACTTAATAGAAACTGGGCATTAGGATTAGGCTCCATTTTTAAATGGGAAAGTAAATATGTTCTATACCGGGCTTTATATTATATCAGCTTACTTCTCTACCTACTCTCTCGCGGATTACAAGCCTGATATGTAATAAATAGTATTATATACTTACATGATAATAATAATATTTCTGGACATTATTACACAGCGCCATCTAGTTCCGTAATAAGCAACGAGGCTTGTGTTACGGATACTATGTAGTTGGTTGATATATTACATATATACTTTTGTTTTTTGTAAATACATACATAAATACATAGATACATCCATGTCTTGGAAACAAACGTTGATGCTCATCACACAAACATTTGGCCCTACCGGGATGCGAACCCGGGACCTATAGCACAGCAGGCAGCGTTAACTAACGCTGAGCTAAACGGGTCGTCAAATACATTAATGTACCAATATATACACTTATGTATATTATCTCCAGCTGATTTCTGAGTAACTACGTAAAACGCTTGTAAAACGTTATTTTACCTTATTCCATGTTAGACTTTTAAGTCCGAAAAGGATAACGTACGCCAAGTTCTTTTTTAGCGTCCCTAAAATCATATCAATAGAGTTTAAATTACTTACTTAAAAACCTAAATTAATATACTTCTGCATACCGCGCTAACGACATCTGTGTAGAATATAGAACATTAATGTTGTTAATAAAAACAAATTCGCATCCTTATGAAATTAGGTCCTGTACTCGTGTTGCAATGTTGTCGAAACCACGCCCGCCATCTAGCTTACAAGCCTCACACTACAATTATAATAGTTGCCAACAGATGGCGTTGTTGGAAACAATTTAAAGAGATGTAATTAGGTGTTGTCTGGAGGTATTACGAACATTTTTTTAATCGTGCTATGTTTTAATGTATAGGTACAAATACTGTTTGTGAAGTCCGTAATATCAGGTCAGTCACGCACGGAAAACTTTATCAATAATTTTCATGGTGCTGCGTTTAGTATGAAAGTCTACTTGACTAGATTACGTGCTCAACATATAACAACTAAACGATTCTAAAATACACCGATATTGAATAAGATGTTTGATTTGGACGTAATAATGTTTGATTTCCTATAAAATCCTTAATTATTATTTTAATTTACTTTTCTTTGCAGGTGACAATACAGTTTTTTCATGCTTTTAGATTTGTTTCTTCTACCGAAGGTTACGTAAAAATAATTTCGTTTTTTATACCACAAGGTTTGCAAACAAGCTGATGAACCCCGCCTGATGGTAACCGGTTACCGTAACTTGTGGCACGTTTGCAACAACAGAGATGTCGCTCGTGCGTTACCGATCCTGCAAAAACCGTTTTAGTTTTCTTAAAATAGGGGAGTTACTGAACTGACAGCCAACGGAATTC
This sequence comes from Craniophora ligustri, assembly GCA_905163465.1. Taxonomy (NCBI): domain Eukaryota; kingdom Metazoa; phylum Arthropoda; class Insecta; order Lepidoptera; family Noctuidae; genus Craniophora; species Craniophora ligustri. Next base: position 11,833,195 of record LR990971.1, on the reverse strand, counting down.
CCATGCTGTCAGAATAGTCAATCCCCTAATGAGCTCTGGTAACCTTACTCACTCGCAGAAAGACTATTGTTGATTCACTGCGGTCTTCTGTAAGGCGGAGGTACTTCCCCAGTCGGGCAGCTCAATTTGGGCGAGGAATCTCGCTATGCCTTACCTCTCTCAATATCTAGAGGTCTCCAGAGAGACGTAGAGCATACTGAGAGAGGTAGGGCATAATTCTCTAATCTCTTCTCAGGTTGCCCTACCTCTCCGCGTGATGGTAATTAGAGTATAAGCTACAGTAAATTCCCTTCTTCAATCTGCTTGACCAGTAATAAGTGTACTCTCCCAACACAACGCTCCTCCGCCCTTGAACAGGGCTTTTACCGACACCCTCTCTCTTTCATTCAATTCCCCTCAAAACTGCAAATTGCTTCTAAGGGCGTTACCAGCTATTACATTTGAAACTTAAGGCTATTTCGTACGATTTATGATTGCTATGACTTTTGAAAGTCGATTTGGTAAAGTTCTCAAAATAATTGCTCAGATTTGTCGGTAGTTTTAATGTCGGTCAGAACGGATTCGAGTTGGAATCTTAGTTCTAATAAAAACATTGTATCACGCCTGTGATCCCCAAAATATTAGACAGATGAGTATTAATTTACACCCACATTTTGCTAGCATGTTTAAGTCTATTTGTAAAAAGGAGCGAGCCTATTGCCATCAACCGAATACTAATCCTAACTCCGAGCTACTACTGAGAACATACATACATACACTCACGCCTTTTTCCCATGGGGGTAGGCAGAAACTACAGAATGCCACGCGCTACGGTCCCTGCATACCACTTTTGCCTCGTCCACATTCATACATCTCGTCATGCACGCGCGCCAGTTATGAGTACTGCGTACCTGACCTTATTGAAGGAGTTCACCAATTAGGTCGGTGTATGTCCTAGGGCGCCTCCTCCCGGCGTTTCCACTAACATCCGTCTTATTAATTCCTTTCGTCAATCGCCTATCATTCATCCTTTCAACAAGCCCAAACCATCTCAGTACATTCTTCTCAACTTTTGTCACTACGTCGTCTTTCAAACTACAACGTTTTCTTCTACTAAGAATTTCATAGAAAAACCCAATTACACGTTCGCTCAACCTGGGAATCGAAGTCAAGACCTCTTTCTTGTTCACGTTCTTACGACCACTAGACCAACGATGACGATGAAATCAAAGTATAATTATGCAGCATGAAGTTCATATCATATATATAATCTATACACCCATCTATAACGCATCATGACCCCAAAAATATCCCCCCAATATTATGTTAGTTTTGTGGAGAGCATCATATGCAGACGTTTTCAATAGACCCCCGCCGCCGCCGTGCAGGTATCTCTAGCCTCTTATACAAAGATATATTTTCCTTTCAATATACCGGCATTTCGTTGGCCCGTTTCCCTCAAGTTAAATAGTGTTGGGATGTTGAATGAAATGTCGATATCGATATATTATCTCTGTGTATTATCGTCCTATGTTATTGGTTTCGGAATCATTCGCTGAAACTACTTTTGACGGATTTTATCGCGGCATATTGATATCAATTTAATCCTACCATTACGGATTCTTTACATCATCCAAGGTTACAGTCTAGTCTCATAGAACTTATTCGAATTTAGATTTAATAGAATCTATAATGGGTTTTCACGCAGATGATGAGGATCTTCTCTATTGAAATTTGGGTATTTCTTAATTTCAGCAACCTCACAAAATTCATCCTCAGTAGGAATCAGTTTTCGTTACGGACTTGTGGTTTATCAGATCTGACATCCCCCAGTACGCTGAGCTGCTACTAGAAATTTCATATCAAAACCCCAATAAACACTGCTCGACCTGGGAATCGAACTCAAGGAAAAACGGCCTCGTTGGTCGTACGACTGCTTTTTTTTTTTCTGGACGAGACCGTTTTTTTTTTTCATACAAAATAAACGTTTTCTACAATATCGATAGTTATGCCTCCATCACTACTCACCTGTGTAAGGCAATCTCCCTATTTACGGGCGTGCAACGGTGCAGACTCTATTAAGTCGATGCGAGGGCGGTGCGTCACCTGAATTAATATCGATTATGGAACAACACTGACTAACCAGGGAACGAGGACTCATTAGATTGTCAGCTTGATGTCTTGGATTATTAAAATGCCAGACTTGAATTTACAAATAACAATATCAAAAATTTACATCAGTTTTTGATATTGTTATAGTCTGGGTTAACTACCTCGTTATTCTAGTAGCTATAAGTGCAACTAAGAAAGAGGTCTTGGGTTCGATTCCCAGGTTGAGCAAAGTGTTATTGGGTTTTTCTATGAAATTCTCAGTAGTAGCTAGAGTTTGGATTCGTGCCCGGTTGATAGCAAAAAGCTCGCCCTTTATTACATGGGACCTAAAAAACCGTCAAACGTGGGTGTACATTAGTACACCTCTGCCTAATCCTCCGAGGACGACAGGCGTGATGATATGCTGTTGGAATGTCTTTGTAAACGCAAACTTTGATGTATATTTAACAGGCTCCGTAAATGTGACAGCTAACTTTTACTCTCTTGCCATTTGGATTTTGCTGTGTAGTGTCGATCTATGAATAAACCTTTTAAATCTCTGCTTATACCAAACAATCGTATATTATTTCGAACATAACCCTTCTATGTATGTTTATATTATGTGTTTTAAATTTCTTTAATTAAAGTTAATTCAAGTTTTATACAGAACTTTTCTTGGAACACTGTAAGTACTACCTGCTTTAAGAACGTAAATGAACGGTTTCTGATCCCTACTTTACCTTAACCAATCAGAACACCGAACTACCCAAACCTCACAAACAGGTACGTTTTCGATGGTGAAAACAAATTTAGAGCAGGCCCTCAGAACTTATAAACAATAACCGTTTCCCTCCGCGCGCCTTTAACTGTGAAATGGTTCTGAAGAATCGACAGTTTTGTGCGAAAACTTTGATTAGTTCAGCCCTTTTGATAGCTGGTTTGATGGCGTTTGCTATCGATTCTGTATAGAGAAAGATGGAGTAATGTGGACCAGAGTTGAATATATTCTTGCCTATAGTATATTAAGTAGCTTTTGCCCAGGAATTTGTCTGCGAAGAACCGTTTATGCCTCAATCTATTTTTCCGACCCAATTAGTCCAACGGTAATTAACACTGCCTGTTGTGCTATGGGTCCTGGGTTCGAATCCCGGTAGGGACAAATGTTTGTGTGATGAGCATAAATATTTGTATCCGAGTCATAGATGTATCTATGTATAATATGTATGTATTTACAAAAAAAAAGTATATATGTAGTATATCAACCATCTAGTATCCGTAACACAAGCCTCGTTGCTTAGCTCGGAACTAGATGGCGCTGTATCATAATGTCCAGGAATATTTATTTATTTATTTATTTCTTAAGCTCTCCTCTTTTAAGAAACCATCTATTCCACATACAAAATTCCACCCCGATTTTCGCCCTTTGAAAGGGTGATAGACACAAACTATCTTATGTCCCTCCCCGAGACTCAAACGATATCCATAACAAATTAACATAACATAACAGACAGACAGACACACTTGCATTAATAATATTAGTAAGGCAGAAACTACAGAATGCCACGCGCTACGGTCCCTGCATACCTACCATTTTTGCCTCGTGCACATTCATATGTCTCGTCATGCACGCGCGCCGGTTACGAGTACTGCGTTCTGTAGTTTCTGCCTACCCCCATGGGAAAAAGGCGTGAGTGTAAGTATATATGTAATATTAGTAAGGACCTTGGGTTGCGATAGTGGTGTGAAAAGTTAAAGGTATTGAGTTCAATCCCAAGAAGCGCCAACCATCTTGATCTTGGGCTTGGGCAGCTTGCATCCATCTTTGTCACTGTCAACCAGCTTCGTCAAATCTATAAGCGTAAAGGTAGAAATTCACATTCAATCTGTCGTATAAACTAAACGAAGTGATCTTATAAGGGTTCCGTTTTTTCCTCTTGAAGTACGGAACCCTAAAAATTGTTTGACGAGTTCTTGTCCTATCGATAAAATACATTTCTACTATACTTACACTTACAAACTTATTGATCTGTAAAAATATTAACTCAGTGGTATAGCAAGTACATTTTAGTTTAACTATAGGTTGTTAACGTGGAGTATAGTTGTAGATGGTCGCGAAATAAATAAAAATAACATATATATAATATGTCAAGCTTTTTAAAAATACATTTATACATATTTATTGATGTTTCCGTTTGTATATAACTGATACGTTACGTCAGACTTGGCGAAGCGTGAAATTTAAATTAATTTGATAATGGGTTTAACATTAATGCATTTCAACCGTAGTTTATGTTAAAACATAATTGTAGCAAACGCGTTGAATAAAAAGAGATTATCATACGGACAAGAAATAAAAATAATACTAAATCAATTAAAGTATGAAACTAGTTTCTGCGGCAAAGGATATATTTCTTAGCGAAACAATTTTCTAGAACGCAGTAATATGAATGCAGCACACTGGGGATTAAATAAATGGAATATACAAAGTGAGAAGTATGAGGGAATAATTTCTGATGTATACTATGTGGAGATGATAACGCGACAATATTTTGACGACCTAATTGGTCTAGCGGTAGTTAGCACAGCAGTGCTATGGGTCCTGGGTTCGAATCCCGGTAGGGACAAATATTTGTGTGATGAGCATAAACATTTGTATCCGAGTCATGGATGTATCTATGTATAATATGTATGTATTTACTAAAAAATAAGTTTATATGTAGTATATCAACCTTCTAGTATCCGTAACACAAGCCTCGTCGCTTACCACGGAACTAGATGGCGCTGTGTCATAATGTCCAGAAATATTTATTTATTATTTATTTATTTAATAAATTAAACCTAATGATATTCTAAGTCTGTATACCAAAAATCAATCAAATATACCCAGTAATTTAGACACAGGACATTATTTTCTATTTTTAAAATTTTCAATACGATGTATTGTTTACTAGGCTATCACAGATAAGGTTAAAGACCTGCAACATATGTAAGTATACACACATGTTGCCAACTCGCCACTTAAAGGACCTTCGCCAATCTTAAAAAACTCCTTACGCAAATCTAATTTCTTGTGCATATTTGTGCTATTTAGTTTGAAAAAATCTTTTTTTTAATATCGATGTTACGACTGGTATGGCTCGTCTTTTCATTTATTGTCGTGTTATCATCTCCACATTGTATACTCCGAAGCATCCGCTAGATACGGGTGGCGCAGGACTGTTCGTTGTAGAAATCCTAAGGGAAGGCTTATGTCCAGCGGTGGGCATCATTTAGCTGACATGATGATAATAATCCAGGGGGGCTCGTACCACGCTAACCAATAAATAGAACACTATAATTTTTGTGCTGGACGTGCAGTAAATGCCTTTGCTTTATGCCACTAGAGTGAGAAACAAGCTTATCTATGGCCTGTCTGATGGTAAGCGGTTACCGTAGTCTATGGACTCTTGTATGGCCCGTGTCTCTTGCGCATTGCTAACCCTGTAAAACTTAGTCATACAAAGTCAAAGTCAAATCATTTATTTCAATTAGACCAATACAGGTGCTTTTGAATTGTCGAATTTTAATTGAATTTAGTTGCACGGTTCCAAAAGGTAGGTCTTATGGAGAAGAACCGGCAAGAAACTCTATAGATACTCTTTTAAACAATATAAAAATTACAAAATTGTTTGCTTTCGTTTACAATGGCTTAGGTATGGATATAATAACAATATGAGAATGGTGCAGATTGATGTGAAACGTACGTATTACATACAAAGGCAATTAGACTAATAATAACCACTTTAGATTGCCATAACATGTATGAGCCGACCAGCCCCAACTGACAGCACCCGTTCACGAGCATGACGTGTGTATCGGCGTCGCTCTACTCAACCATGTTGTAGGGAATAAAAAGACCCGACACACAACGCCACCATCAGCAGGACATTTGAGTGAGCATGACAAGCTCAGACTGCCTGGCAATGGGTAAGCATTTTTACATTTTACAAAGACAGCATCAGAGCCAACATCACTCTCATATTTTACAAACTAATTTATTAATTTACTTTGAGCATGGCATTATAATATCGTAAACCAATTTACTATCTTATATTCCTTCTTCTTATTCGAATTGAAGGAAAGAGAGGAAGGGGAAGACCTAGACGAAGTTTCGTTGATCAAGTGAAGGAAAAAGTGGGAATTGAGTCGTATCAAGAAGTCAAACAGAAAGCAGGAGGTAGACAACAGTGGTGATTGCTCCACCGACAAGAGCTGAGCTCTTAAATTAATAATAATCCCTTCTATTTGCAGGTCTCAGCTGGAAAACCAGTCCAGTCCCAAGGTGGATAGCTTAAACTGTAAAGGCATTACATTAAACGAGTTGGCAAATTTCAGATAAGTCATGAGGAAATCTACGAAATTTTCCTTAAGGTAAAATACAGTCTTTTCGTTATGTTTATGGCTTTCCTCTACCATTTCAGCGAGTGGGGAATTTTACGCATATGACAATATGATAGCCTAATGATGACACTGGTCTCATCTGCTGGCCTGAATAGTTAAAAGTTTGGGTTTAATTCCAAGGCACGGCCCCAGGCACCACAAAATTTTCAGAGATATGTATGTGTGTATTTATCACATGCTCAAACGGTGGAAGAAAAAATCGTGACCCAACCTTAATGTCTTGACGAAACCTGAATTCCTTCTCGATGTCGATGCCTTGTGAATTCTGCCAGCTCACCCAAGGCTGGTATGGAGAACAATCATTTCCAAATGAGAGGAGAACCGTGCCCAGAAATGGAGCAGTAAATCGATTGATGAGAGACAGATTTCGAAAAGTCAGAGGTGTCGATAGATTCAAACTCCTACCATTAACTACCATAAGCTTCATCATCATCATCATCAACCCATTACTGTCCCACTGCTGGGCACGGGTCTCCTCTCGTTTGAGAGGGATTAGGCTTTAGTCCACCACGCTAGCCTACTGCGGGTTGGCAGACATTACATGCCATCGAGAAAATCTCTCAAGCATGCAGGTTTCCTCACGATGTTTTTCTTCAACGTTTGAGCATGTGATAAATACGCACATAACTTCCGAAAAGTCAGTGGTGCGTGCCTTGGGTTTGAACTCGAGACTTCTAATATCTCAGTCCACTGGTCACACCGCTAAGCTATCACGCTTTGTGTTTCATCATTATGTATACTATTATATACTATTTGATGGTTCCTTATTTAAAAGTAGGAGCAATTTGCTTTTTTATTTTATACTTCTATTTGTTTCAATATCAAAACAAAAGCTTTTGTTCTGCCTACTCTTTCATACATGTAATGAGCTCCAACGAATAGCTATCTAAGAACCTTTTGTTCAACTGTTATTAAAAGATTTTTTTCTTTAAAAATACTTCTTGCTAATATCTTGGATATTGGCTGGATAGTTGCGGGATTATTTCATGTAGTGTGTTGTTTTAAAAGTTCTTTTGTTTTATTTTCTTGTTCTATTCTTGCCCCAGCGATTATTATCATAGTGGTCTTTTATTTTAAGACTCATATTTACGCAAATGCCTTATATATTGAAATAATAATAGACAATAATAATATAATAACAGAAATAGGGCTACTCTACTACTAGTACTATCACCATCACGCCTGCCTGTCGTCCCCGAAGAATTAGGGTGAGGTATCGTGAGGAAACCTGCATGCCTGTGAGATTTTTGGATGGCATGCAAAGTCCGTCAACTTACCCCGGGTTAACGTGGTGGACTTAAGCCTAATCCTTCTCAAATGAGAGGAGACCCATTCCCAACTGTGGGACGGTTAATAGGTGGATGATGACACAACCGCCAAGTTTGCCAATCCTATTTCCATATCCAAACCATGAATGCGAAAGTGTATCAGCCTGTCTGTCTATCTGTCTGTCACGGTTAAAACCGCTAACCCGATTAACATGAAATTTGGTGTGGAGATAGTTTGAGTCCCGGGATAGGACGTAGGATAGTCTTTGCCTTTGAAATCATCCCTTAAAAAGGTGTGTTAAAAACACCCTTTTCGTTCGAAAATATGCGGAATCAAAATTTCGTAAAAGAGGGTTGTAATAAATAAACAGTTTGATAAAAAGTAGATTGCATAAAATTACTAATTCTACACAGACAAGGTCGCGGGCAGAAGTACTAGAAGGCTAGTTGTTTATATTTGTGTAACAAACCTCAGTGTTCAGTATCAGTAACTGAACTCAGTCTCCTAGATGGAAACTTTAAACAAGTTATATTTTGGTTCGCGTATTTGTTGAACCTGTTCCATCCGCGCGAACTTCTATTTGATAAGGTAGAGGGTTTGTTAGCGAGCGGAGCGTTTCGCAATGATTATTTTATTACAAATATTTGTTTGTTTTTTTGGGTCTGAAGGTACTACTAGAGAGGCGACCACGTACTGGAAGACAAAGTGTGAGTAGGCTCCTGGCAAGGTGATCAGACGACCTGTTAAACGCGGTGCATGACCTGTCGTTGCGTTGTCTCAGGAGGATAGGAGACCTATGTCCAGCAGTAGACGTGTAATGGTTGATGTGATAATGATGATGATTTGGTTATTTGATTGATTGAATTATATGATTTGGTTGTTTGAATTTTTGGTGCTTTTAAACTTCATAGTTTAAAAGCACCGGATAAGGATGAAGTCTTATCTTTTTTGCAGTGTTGCTTAATTTATTGCAGACATATTTAGATTTTTTAAATATGCAATGATACACGTTGCACAACGTAGCAGATAGTTTTATTTTGTGTTGACAGTCCATAATATGATGATATTTATTTCGGCAGAAAGTAACAGGAGTTTAATTAAAGTTATTTTTTATCGCGGTGTATTAATATTGGTCTTAAGTTCGATACGATTTCGAGCAGTGTCATTGGGTTTTTCTATGAAATTCTCAGTAGCAGCTCGGAGTTTGGATTCGAGCCCGGTTGATGGCAATAGGCTCGCCCCCTATTACTTGGGACCTATGCCATACCGGTGAAATGTATTTTATTTTATTTTATTTTTATTTTATTTATTAAGGGATAATAAACAGCTACAACATAATACATAAACAGAAAATAGAATTTAACAAAAGAACAAGTAATTTCGCAGCCCACTACACTATCCACAGATTAACAAAAATAATATAGCGAGGGGACTAGATGAACAATAACAATAAGGTAACACTGAAGTAAGTTAAATAATTAATTACTTGTATACTATAGAGCTAGCAGTAACATTCAGTTCTATTTAAAAAAAAAAAAAGACAATACATAATTATTCATTATTCACAGAAACGTTTTCATGACAATCATATTAAATTTAAAATTAAAATTAGGACAATTTTTTATTAACATTTGATTTAAATTTGGATTTAGAGCACGCAAATATATCAATATCAATGAAATTTAAGTTGTAGGATTCCAACATTCTATGAATGGGGCAGCGTAGACCTGAGTTGGTCCGACAAGAATTCACTGCAAACAGGGCACCTGCACGAACTCTGCGCACATGAACTGTTCGGGGGACTGCATAACACAGCTTGCTCGTGAGATCAATGGCATCAAAGTGGTTGTGGACAATGTCATAAAGCACATTGGCCTCCAGATACTTGCGTCGGTTTTCTAAACGGAGAAGCTTGTACTTATCAAGTAGCTGAGTATATGACGAGTATGACTTAGTCCTAAGGCACCTGTAAGACATTGCACAGAGGAACTTGCGCTGAACCTTCTCAATTTCAGCAATATACTTTTGATAGAAAGGGTTCCAGACAGGGACCGCATACTCTAACTGAGAGCGAATAAGGGTTTTATACAGGTAGAGATAAGTTGACGTACGCTTAAATTCCGTTAAAGACCTCATTATAAATCCATACATTTTAAATGCCTTGTTAACTATGCCTTGAACATGCTGATTTAAAGATAGCTTGCAATCAAAGAGCACACCCAAATCCTTAACTATGAGGGTGTTATTTAGCGGGATACTGTTTAGATTGTAATTGAATACAGACTTATTTTTAGTAAAATGTACATAGTTACACTTCGGGATACTGAGATGTAATTTGTTGTTAGAACAGTAGTCACTCAGTCTATCTAGATCTTCTTGAAATGACAGGCAATCACCTATAGTGTGTATCATAGGTTAACATTAGTACCCCTCCGCTTACCCTCAGCTTAATCGAGGACGACGGGCGCGCTGGTAATGTATATAATTTGTTTTTTAATGTACAGTCGCCAGCAGGTAAACCTATCCAAAACTGTCAAATTTTCCCAACTGAACATGAACCTTATTGGTTTGTCATAAAGTTGAAAATCTATCAAAGAAATTTGACAGATTGTGGTAGCTTGATGTGCTGGGTACCGTACTTATCCGCCCGCCACGCCGCTCGCTCCCGCTCCCGCTTATCACTGACCTCGCTCGCTGTCAAGCCACTTTGTTTTCCAATTTGTTGTAAATACTGTAAGCGAGTTACAGAAACTTTTAAGTAAACACTTATAGGAGGAAACATTTAACTATATGGTATACAAAACGTCCCATAGGCTAAGCTTTCACAGAGAAGGAAAATAACAACTTGGATGTAGAGATTCCACAACAAAAAACTTCTCAAATTCATTAGGTTTTTCAGCGCACAAATAGCTAGAATAAAATCACTTGCATCGAATATCGCTTTTGACCTGTACAATGGATCTGATCTACTTATACAGGCACACAATACAATAAAGTTTTAATTCGTGATATGAAAAATTATTTGGCCGCAACGAACTTCTGAACGAATGAACCAACTTTAATGAAACTTCGCACACTGGTTTTTGTTCAACTTGAGAGATAAAATAGTTTTATTTTTAGTCTTTACTTAGACAAAATTACAAATACAGCTATTCTGGATCAAATCTGCGACATCTAGCGGTTTTTAGAGTAACTATATTGACCTATAACTAATTCACATGTTTAATTCGTATGTGTTCAAATACTCTATGTGTCGAAATAAATATAATTAATCATTCACTAGACCAAATCGTTCCATTCGTTCATCGCAATGTTACATTCGTTCAATGTAACTTGGCTTATGAAAAAGTCCCACTTGAATGTGACACGGTGTGCGCGGAGTAGCTCAGTGGCGCGTGTTCTAGCACTCGATAGCTTCCGACAAGGACTACAAATCGGGGGAGGAGGCTTACAATAAAAAATTCTCCGGACATTATGACACAAGAGCTGTGGTAGCCTAGCAGTGTGACCAGTGGACTGAGATGTCAGAGGTCTCGAGGTCGAACCCAAGACACGCACCACTGACTTTTTCTGAAGTTATGTGCGTATTTATCACAAGCTCAAACGGTGAAGGAAAACATAGTGAGGAAACCTGCATGCTTGAGAGAATTTCTCGATGGCATGTGAAGTCTGCCAACCCGCAGTAGGCTAGCGTGGTGCACAATAGCCTTATCCCTCTCAATTGAGAGGAGACCCGTGCCCAGCAGTGGGACGTTAATGGGTTGATGATGATGATTATGACACAGCGCCATCTAGTTCCGTTGTAAGCAACGAGGCTTGTGTTACGGATACTAGCAGATTCATATACCACATATTATGTATATACATTTTTTTTGTAAATACATACTTATTATACATAATCTAATACATAGTCAAAATCTATTTAATGTAAATAACATGAATAGGTATAATTGCAACAATGCTACAAATTACTTTGTTCGTGAGAGGAGTGGACTGGTGTAAGAAATGAAACTAAGATGGTTTTAATGAGAAATTTAGTCAACTCAGAGACACTAGTAGCGAAATCACAATGATAGTAAAAACACACTGACAGGACAAAAAACAATCAAATCAGATGTAAAAATAAAACTATCAAAAATATAACTGTTGCCAGCCAGTCGCCAACATACTTATTACATGTGTGAATCTAGCTGCGAATAGTTTGCTAATGAATGGGCAAAATGGCAACCATACCTATTCAAGTTATTTACATATAGTGCTATAGGATGGATTTTAGTTTATTTTCATAGCAAGTAATTTTTTTATAGGGAAAAGACAACTAATATTAAAATACTCGCTGGCAAATTTTGATTGGCACCTTGGCAAAAATAGATAAATAAATAAATATTTCCGGACATTATTACACAGCGCCATCTAGTTCCGTGTTAAGCAACGAGACTTGTGTTACGGATACTAGATGGTTGATATACTACATATTATTATATACATTTTTTTTGTAAATATATACATAGATACATCCATGACTCGGATACAAATGTTTATGCTCATCACATAAACATTTGTCCCTACCGGGATTCGAACCTGGGACCCATAGCACAGCAGGCAGCGTTAACTACCGATGAGCTAAATGGGTCGTCACTAATACAAAAAACTCGCGGGTGAATTTTGATTGGCACCTTGGCAAAAAATAGATAGCATTTTAGGTATAATTAAGACTGGGGATTTTAATTATACCTAAAAAATAGATTTCAGAATCTATACGTTCATAGCATAGTCAATTTACTTGATTCTGATTGTGATTCTGCAGCCGGATCTCGTACTATCGCTATTTTTAACTGACTTCCAAAAGAAGGTGGTTATCAATTCGACTGTATTTTTTTTCTGTAAAACTGTATTTTATACCAATAAAAAAGATATTATTATTATTCCCCCACGCATGCAGGTTTCCTTACGATAAATACACACGTAACTAATAAAATTTGTGGTGACTGTGTTAATATTAATAATTATAATAATTTATTGACCAAACCTGTTACAGTAAGATTATGAGACCCTGAGCCCAGAGCTAGGTTTGAATACCTGTGTTTCAGGAGACTGGGATTGAACTGCAGAATTTTGACTGCGCAGTCCACTGGTCACACATCTCTCACCTCTCTGTCTCTTCATACATCAGGGACCAACTCATACGTTCAACCGCTGAATTATTCAGCCGTGAATATTCCGATAGTGAGTCGAATAGACGCCACGCCGCGTCGATACATCGCCGGATATTCAATCAATCGATGTTTAGTTACCGATATACACTTCGATTTTAATTAACTCCTCTATCGAATTGTATTTTCGGACGTGATTGAATGATAATAAGCGGACCGGTTGTTACATTTTTTTACAGAATAAATCTAGAGTTATAACTCGCGTCGAGATTTCATCAAGATTTTTTTTATGACTGTGTCTTTTTTATTATTTTTTATATCGATTTCGTAAAACGAAGAGGTACCTACTCGATGCATCGGTATGTATTTTATGTTACGCCAAATCTCAACATATTGCGAACCGATATTAACTATTATTTTTGTAACATCTTTTTGTATTTTTTTAGCTTATTTCAAGCTAAGATTATTAAATTTTACTAAGAAAGAAAAATTCAACCTCAGGCGGGACTCGAACCCGCGTCTTCTGGATTGGTACTCCAGACGCTCTGCCAACTGAGCCACCGAGGTATCCGCCTGATGTGTTGAATTTTTCCTTCTTTATGTTACTTATGTCTTACGGCGACATAGCAATATCGATTGGACAATTCTGCCCAACCCAGAATACTCCCTTTACAGCGAGTAGATTCCGAATGATATTGCATTACCTTTTTATAACATCTTTTTGTATTTTTTAGCTTAATATTAAATATTATTTTTGCTTTAAGTTCAGTATATCTACCTACTTACAGGAGCTGCCTGTATATATATACCTGTATGTAATTCAGGTTTTTAAGTAAGTAATTTAAACTCTATTGATATGATTTTAAGGACCTTGAAAAATAACTAAGTGCACATAATCCTTTTCGGACTTAAAAGTCTAACATTGGAATGAAGCGTTTTACGTAGTTACTCAGAAATCAGCTGGAGACTATATACATAAGTGCATATATTGGTACACTAATGTATTTGACGACCCGTTTAGTCCAGCGGTAGTTAATAAGAGAGCATAAACAGTTGTATCCGAGTCATGGATGTATCTATGTATAATGGGTATGTATTTACAAATAAAAAAAGTATATATGTAGTATATCAACCAACTAGTATCCGTAACACAAGCCTCGTTGCTTAGCTCGGAACTAGATGGCGCTGTGTGTCATAATGTCCAGGAATATTGTTTTCCTTTCTTCGAAGAAATCTCTCAGGCGTGCCAATTTCCTCGCGTTGTTTTCCTTCACTGTTTGAGCACGTGATAAATACGCACGTAACTTTAAAAAATATTAGATAAGTATATAAACTTTGACTATTAGAATAATCACTTAATTATTATTCAAAGAATGATAATAATGTATAAGTACATGCGAATGTAATGATGACTTCAAAATTAGCATAATCGTGTTGAATTTATCACGCAAACCATCGTTAGTAATCAATATACATAATTATTCCTAGCTAAGTAGGTAAAAAACTTTTTGTAAAAAATCCTGACAGTTCGGGCCTGGTGGTTTGGTGTGGGGGAATTTGTGTTTGTGTAAACGCACACACGAAACAGCTTCAGAAATTCCTAATTAATTAACATAAACCTGGTACCCGAAGGAGTTCTCTGAAACATGCAGGTTTCCCCACGATGTTTTCCTTCTTCATTGCAAGGAGTGATAATATTATCAATACATGTAAGAATTTGAAATTCCCAGAGGTCGATATACTACCACGGCTTCATAAATGCACAAAACAATTTAATGCAATAAAACATTTAACGAAAACCGGTTACGTTTTTTTATTTATTACGTCAGCTGATTGCAAGCGACTATTGACTAATATTTTTCTATTATAGGTATATATTCTTTTTTATGGTGATAAGGGGGCAAACGAGCAGGCGGCTCACCTGATGGTAAGTGATCACCGCCGCCCATGGACATTTGCAATACCAGAAGGCTGGCATATGCGTTGCCAACCCCTACAGAAACCGTTTAGGTTTCTAAAAATACGGAATTACTAAACTGACAGCAAACGGAATGCCTATACTGTCAGAATAGTCACTCCCCCAACGAGCTCTGGTAACCTTACTCACTCACAGAAATACAACTATTGTTGATTTACTGCGGTCTTCTGTAAGGCAGAGGTACTTCCCCAGTCGGGCAGGTCAGTTTGAGTGAGGAATCTCACTATGCCCTACCTCTCAAAAATTTAATATTCTATTATATTTAATTAAATATTATATATTCTATTATATTATTTATTATTATGCACGCGTGCATGACGAGATGTGTGAATATGGATGAGGCAAAAGTGGTATGCAGGGACCGTAGCGCGTGGCATTCTGTAGTTTCTGCATATCCCCATGGGAAAAAGCGTGAGTGTATGTATGTGTTTAATATAATAACAGAACGTTACTAACCAAATATTGAGGAGGTAAGCGTTTCAGGCATAAGTAGAAATGACAATGTTTTTTTTACATTAATAGGTACTTCTAAAACATTAAGTTTTATTTCCATTATAAATTTAAATTAAAAAAACTTATTACAATTACAATAATCTTAAAAAACGGTTGCCCTTGGCCCTTGTACTGTCTATACTCTTTAAAACACCATAAAAAGTAACCAACACGCGATCTGACAACCTACCTCAGACTTCAAACATCATCATCATCTCAGTTAAATGACGTCCACTGCTGGACATAAACCTAAGGATTTCCACGACGACCGGTCCTGCGCGACCCTCATCCAGTGGATTCCAGCGACCTTAACCAGGTCGTCGGTCCACCTTGCCGGGGGCCTACCCACGCTGCGTTTTTCAGTTTGCGGTCGCCACTCAAGAATTTTCGAGCTCAAACGGCCATCCGTTCTTCGAACGATGTGCCCTGCCCACTGCCACTTGAGTTAGACGATTCTTCGGGCTATGTCAGTGATCTGGGTTCTTCTGTGAGTCTCCTTATTTCTGACTTCAAACGTATTTATGACCAATAGGATAATAGGCAATTGACCAAAAGGAATTTATAAGACGGATGTTAGTGGAAACGAGGAACGAACGGAGGGGGCGCCCTAGAAGGACATACACCGACCTAATTGGTGAACTCCTTCAAAAAGGTGCGCAATACTCGTAACCGGCGCGCGTGCATGACGAGATGTATGAATGTGAACGAGGCAAAAGTGGTATGCAGGGACCGTAGCGCGTGGCATTCTGTAGTTTCTGCCTACCCCCATGGGAAAAAGGCGTGAGTGTATGTATGTAGGATAATTAACCTTATGACTTTCCATTATAATAATTGATAAGTAAAACCGGTTCTATTAATAATTAATTAACAACAATCGCTTAGTTTTAAATGCAATTAAGACCAACAAATAAAAGTAGTTAAACATAGCACAACATATTGTCGACACAATTGTAACTACAGTACAGTATAGATTCAACTATAGAGTACAGGTACTTGCACTGACACCCTTCGCGTTTTTAAAGGATGATTTTGGGGACTCATACTATCTCTATACCGAATTTCATTTAATTTCATCTGTATCCATTCAAACGTAGCTTGGGTAGGCCTCCGGCAAGGTGGACCGACGACCTGGTAAAGGCTGGAATCCGCTGGATGCGGGTGGCCCAAGACCGGTCGTTGTGTAAAACTTTGGGGAGGCTTATTTCCAGCAGAGGACGTCGTGGATGATGATGATGATGACATCCGTTTAACGTTTATATATAACGTGAATACTTTGTATACTTTTCATCCATATTTTTTAAACATTTTTTTATTATTATTATTCTTAGGAGGGGAGAGAGACACACTTTCGCATTTTTTTATTTTTTTATGGTGATAAGGGGGCAAACGAGCAGGCGGCTCACCTGATGGTAAGTGATGACCGCCGCCCATGGGCATTTGCAACACCAGAGGCTTGCAAATGCGTTGCCAAACCCCTTAGACACCGTTCAGGTGTCTTAAAATAGGGAGTTACTAAACTGAAAGCAAACGGAATTCCCATGCTGTCAGAATAGTCACTCCCCCAATGAGCTCTGGTGACCTTACTCACTCGCAGAAAGACAACACTATTGTTGATTCACTGCGGTCTTCTGTACGGCGGAGGTACTTCCCCAGTCGAACAGCTCAATTTGAGCGAGAAATCCCGCTATGCCCTACCTCCTGAAATCAGCACCGCAGCACTTAGTGTAGCGGCACTATGCTGAGATGGGAGCCTTTTGGCCTCGTGCGGGTGTTGCCCATACATCACTTAATTTATTTTTTATTGTTTTATATTTCGTTTGTATTTTTTTAATTTTTGGTGCTGCTTTTGTTGTTATTTTTTACTGTTGTGTTTTGTGATGTTGGCTATACCCTCTACGGGGTCTAAATTTTTTTTGTCTTTCTTTCTTTTCTTTCTTTTATACATAATATTCGACCTTCGACCTGAGTCATGGATATTCGTAATTACAATAATATATATAACTATGTAGCGTATCAAACTTCTAATTAGTATCTGTAACACAAGCCTCGTTGTTTAGCTTGGAACTAGATGGCGCTGTGTCATAATGTCGAGATATATTCCCTCTCAAATTATGATGGTATATAATGTTATATTACATAAATTATTAGCACAATTACTTTGACTTTCTACTAAACGATAAAACGCAATATGGTAATGAGAATGCTTAATTCCTAATTCAACAATGTTATCACAATATTAAGGTAGCTAGGTATGTAATTAGTTCATGACAATAATTTTATATCGTAGGTGTTTTAACGCGAGCGTACGTGCACTGAGGTTTCACGACGAGGAAAGAAGAAAGGAATAAAAGAAAAATCATTTATTTGATGCAAACGAAATACACACATTATCATGATCATCATCATCAGCGTATACTCGTCCGCTAGTGGACGTAGGCCTCCCCTTGTGAACGCCACAGAGCTCGATCTTCGGCTCTTCTCCTTTAGTCACTGCCAGCTGTCTTCCCCAAGAAATACATAGGTATACAAAATTAGAAATAAGTAGAAGAAAAGTAATAAGATAAATGGTTAAGTGTGTGCCTGTATCATCATCATCAACCCATTATTTTCCCACTGCTGGGCACGGGTCCCCTCTCATTCAAGAGGCTATAGTCCACCACGCTACCCTACTGCGGGTTGGCAGACTTCACATACCATCGAGACAAATCTCTCAAGCATGCAGGTTTCCTCACGATGTTTTCCTTCACCGTTTGAGCATGTGATAAATACGCACATAACTTCCGAAAAGTCAGTGGTGCGTGCCTTGGGTTTGAACTCGAGACCTTTGACATCTCAGTCCACTGGTCACACCGCTAGGCTACATATTTTGTGCCCATTCGCACCAAACAGGAGATAGGATGGGCATAGAACTTCAATTCTCCTGTCAATACTACCCTAGTGGTTTGCCAGTGGACCACTGGCTTTTTGTAGTTGTGTTCGTATTCATACTCGTCGCGCTAGTAGTCGTTACTGCTGAACAAGTGGTCTTGGGTTCGATTCCCAGGTCAAGCAAAGTTATATTGGGTTTTTCTATGCATCTTTGCTGCGCCTGAAAAAGTGTTAGTCTGAGTCGTATATCTAATAATATAATATTAAGATATTTTTGTACACTTAGTCTTTAAATAATTATTTGACTTTGAAATTCTCAGTAGCAGCTTGAAGTTTGCATTCGTATCCGGTTAATGGTAATATACAAATAAATAAATAAATAAATATTCCTGGACATTATGACACACAGCGCCATCTAGTTCCGCGCTAAGCAACGAGGCTTGTGTTACGGATACTAGCTGGTTGATATACTACATATATACTTCTTTTCTCTAAATACATACATATTATAGATAGATACATCCATGACTCGGATACAAATGTTCATGCTCATCACACAAACATTTGTCCCTACCGGGATTCGAACCCGGGACCCATAGCACAGAAGGCAGTGTTAACTACCGCTGGACTAACTGGGTCGTCATTATTAAAGTAAGTAAGTAAATATTCTTAAATAAATAATAAACACATGGTATTTATTTGTGTAGGTAAATAGATCTTTTGATGACACTTTTAACAAGTCATTTACATAAGATTATTTTAAGATGTAAATTATATATTTCTATAACGCTCATCATGCGGAACCTTTTTTACTATGCTACCATATTTGTATCTCTTATAGTTTATCTGGTCTCTTGCAATTCTTCATCAGGTGTTCAAGTTTCCAAGATAAATTATAGCCTATATGTTGCCCAGACTTAATAATAATAAGTAGAGGTACAACATAAAATAAACATAAAAATCATTAAAATCCGGCCAGTAGTTCCGGAGATCAACGTGTACAAACAAACAGACAAACAGACAGATTTTTTTTGGATTCGTGCTCTATTACTGTTTCTAAACTCCCCTCGATTATGATTTTTTGAATATATTCAATGTACAGACACAGTTTTTTTACTGTGTTATTTTATATGTATAAATGTATAAATAGATATAGATATATTTCTGGATATTATTACACAGCGCTATCTAGTTCGGAGCTAAGCTACGAGGCTTGTGTTACGGATACTAGTTGGTTGATATACTATGAATACTTTTTTTTTATAAATACATACATATTATACATAGATACATCCATGACTCGGAACATCCCTACCGGAACCCGAGACCCTTCGCACAGAAGGCAGTGTTAACTACCCCTGGACTAACTGGGTCGTCAACGTAGATGGCATCTGATTTCCTATATCATATTATTTTTATAATAAATCATATAATAATTATAACATAATAGCGTATTAAGATCATCATGTCATCACCTTATCAGCAGATTGTCTCAGGAGTAACGTATAGAGCGGCGGCGGCGCGTGCGCAACGCTCAGTGCCATACCGTGACTCGCCAAGACAACACAGTTAGTTTTAGTTATTTAGTGACAAACCGGACCTTATCGTAAGTTATATTTCATTCATTGCATATCTCTTATTATGTTGAAAATTATTTCATAATATTATAAATAAATTAAGCGTGTGAAATCTTAATTTTAAACAGAGGATTTAATTTTTATTGTTTGTTTGTATTGATGACTCCAAAACTACTAAACCGATCTTAATAACTCTTTCACCAATAAATACTACATTATAAGTGGTAAATATAGGCTTTATTTTATTTAAAAAACAATTAGGGGTCCGTATGAATAATCCTCCAATAATTTAACCCGATCTTTTCTAAATTTACCAAAAATAACCCCTTCACGACCCTAACAGAAATCTCTCACAAGTCTCTCGAAATGTATATATATTTTTTTATATTTATTCAATTGCCATGCACCCGATCAAAGCCGTAAGTAGTAAAAAATACCTAATTTTTGTAATACTTTGATTATAATGAACATAATAATGAGCGGTTAAAAAAAAATCATCTCGAAACCGCAATATAACCTTCAATTAAATATATTTTGTTTTTTTTTTAATCGTCGCAAGAATTAACCTGTTAAAAATGTAGTTCTTTTATATTTTGACTTACAATTTTAAATATAAATAGAATTTTGTATAAGAAATTTTAAGGACGAGATGTATGAATGTGGACGAGGCAAAAGTGGTATGCAGGGACCGTAGCGCGTGGCATTCTGTAGTTTCTGCCTACCCCCATGGGAAAAAGGCGTGAGTGTATGTATGTATGAATGTAATTTTTAAGGAAGAATATTATTTATTGAATACTTATACAACTTTAGTTGTTTACCCTGCCTCGCTTAGCTGTGGGAAATTGGGGTTGAATATAAGAGCTATCTTTCGGGAAACATAGATAAAAATAATCTGAGAAGAGGGTTGTTTATTGTGTCAAAATTTGAGCTAATTCGGTGCAGAATATTTTGAGTTTTTTAAGCATACTTACATACCCACAAGCTTGTCATCCACGAAGGGTTAGGCAGAGGAGTACTAATGTACCGAGCCCATTGCCATTAACCGGGGACGATTCCAATCCCCGTAATTCGTATTCCAATAACCCAACCATATTTAGCTCGACTTGGGAATCGGACCCAGAACCTTTTTTTCAACAGTCGCACTTACGAACACTAGACCAACAAGACAGTTATTTTTTGTCTGTTGGAAAATATTCTATATTAAAACATTTAAGCATTATCAATAGCTTTAATTATGCAATAAAGCGAAGCCTTACAAATCGTGATCTGTCAATCTACCCTGTATACTTGAGGATATATGATTGATTGATAGATTAAAAATAAATCTATTAAGATTTATTTTTAGACGACTCGGTGGCGTAGTGGCTGAGCGATCGGCTTGTGCGTCACGGTTTCAATCACCGCACGGAGGAAACATTTGTACGTTGTACAGGTAGTTGTTTCGGGTCTGGGCGTTTGTGTACGTGAAAATTTGTGTTTGTAAAAAAAAACAACAAAAAAATATTCATCTTCTCACTAACCCGTTATTGTCCCACTGCTGGGCACGGGTCTCCTCTCATTTTAGAGGGGACTAGGCTATGCCCTTTCCTCCCTCCTATCCGTCTAATTGCCAGACGACCAATGGGCCAAAATCACAACCCAATGGGTCTCACTTAATCGCCAATTGCGACGCGGCAGGCCCAATCGGAGACGGCGAGATGAGTTGGACTCCTTCCAGAAAGACTGGTCCCGGAGTGCTGGAGACAGAGAGGTGTGGAACCATAGTAGGGAGGCCTTTGCCTAGCAGTGGGACGCTACAGACCCTTAAAAACAATCTAGTGACTGTCCTCAGTCATCATCAACCCATTAATGTCTCAATGTGGGGCACGGGTCTCCTCTCAATTGAGAGTGATTAGGCTATAGTCTACCACGCTAGCCTACTGCGGGTTGGAAGACTTCACATGCCATCGAGAATTCTCTCAAGCATGCAGGTTTCCTCACGATGTTTTCCTTCAACGTTTGAGCATGCGATAAATACGCACATAACTCACGAAAAGTCAGTGGTGCGTGCCTTGGGTTCGAATTCGAGACCTCTGACATCTCAGTCCACTGGTCACACCGCTGGGCTAGTACAGCCCCTGTCCTCAGTTAGCGCGACTTAATCTTACAGATCGATAAACTAGCGTCGTTATAACTTAGTTCCGATTCCCTCCTCGTTATCATTTCTAGGTCATGTGTTTAAAATTCAACTACTTATCAATGAGTACTACCCGCATACTGATATAATAACAGATACAGAAGACTGCAGTGAATCAACAATAGTTGTCTTTCTGCGAGTTAGTAAGGTAACCAGAGCTCATTGGGGGAGTGACTATTCTGACAGCATGGGAATTCCGTTTGCTGTCAGTTCAGTAACTCTCTATTTTAAGAAACCTGAACGGTTTCAAAGGGGTTTGGCAACGCATTTGCGAGCCTCTGGTGTTGCAAATGTCCACGGGCAGCGGTCATCACTTACCATCACCGTGTTCGTTTGCCCCCTTATCACAATAAAAAAAAGATACCAAATTTTAAACACGTTACTAGTATGACATGTTTATAGAAAAACTAATAATAATTGGCCTCATCTACTTAGGAATAGATAAAATTTATAATAGTTAATTATAATGATTTTAATTATAATGAAGACCCGTTTAGCTCAGCGGTAGTTAACGCCTGCTGTGCTATAGGTCCCGGATACGAATCCCGATAGGGACAATTTTGGTCAATTCACACAATATCTTTATAAATTGTAGCCTATGTGTTATTCTGATGTATATGCTACATTATTGTAAAGTTTCATACAAATCCATTCAGTAGTTTTTACGTGAAAGAGTAACAAACATCCATCCATACATACATCCATACTTACAAACTTTCGCGTTTATAATATTAGTAGGATATATATCAGCCTATTGCCGTCCACTGCTGAACGTAGGCCTCCCCCAAAGAGCGCCAACCATCCCGGTCCAATCCTTTTATGGATTTTAAATGCATCTTCAACAGATCCTTCACCAAAGATAGATAATATCACATAATAGAGTTGAGATCGTGTATTCCCGTTCGTCCCCTAGACTTCGTCCCCCGAGGGGGACGAACGGGAATTCGTTATTTATTTTCCCGATGGTCCCTCAAAATTTTTTGGGGGGACGAATGGGAATAATTTATTAATTCTTTTTCACAGTTCTAACCTAAACAAATAATTATGAATAGGACTGATTCGGTTCTGGCACTTCGCCGGCCGCTGCCGCGGCACGCTCGCTTCGCTCGCTCGGCTCGTGCGTTGTGGTCACAGTTCTAACCTAACCTAAACCAATAATTATGAATTGGACCGATTCGGTTCAAATTTAGTGTGCAATTCAGTATTTTTGGTTGTAATTTCGAATATTTTGATTGAAAAAAGGGGATTTACAGTTAAAGTATTAAATACGTAGTACAGTCATTTATTTGATAAGCTGTAGGCTTCTGCACAAATCTTTTTAGTGGGACGAATGGCACTAATCGAAGAACATATTCCCATTCGTCCTCTCTTGAATTAGGATTGGGACGATCGGGAACAAATTAAATATTATTTTTGTAAATTCCCGTTCGTCCCCCTCGGGGGACGAAGTCTAGGGGACGAACGGGAATACACTGTTGAGATTACTAAAAACTGTTTCGAAAAAAAAGTGACAAAACTGGCTTTCTTACCATTATGAATGTAATATACCATCATGCCTGCGTTCTCAAAGGGTTAAGCAGAAATGTCCGTACACTGACAAATTATCTAAACGCTTGCATACAACCTCTAATCATTACTCGTACTGAAAACCCAGGAATCATCGCTCAGCAGTGGCATTTGCGTTAACAAGACCAGTTAATAGTTCGATTATTTACGCTGTACTGGAAATCCCCAAACGAACTGCTGGTAAACACTTTCTCAGTTCTTTGCAATAACTATAGTAGCTGATCACGAGGTCATGGGTTCGATTCCCACGGGACATAAATATTTATGTGATGAATATAAGTGTTTGTGTTCGTCTGGGTGTTTCCTATGTATTATATATGTATTTACAACAAAAAAAAAGTATATAAGTATTATATCCATTGTCTAGTACCCATAGTACAAGCTCTGCTTAGTTTAGGACTAAATGGTGCTGTGTAAAATGTCCCTGAATATTTATTTATTTATTTATAATAAAATAGCTGATTGCCGCGACATCGTCTGCGTGCAGTTTAATGAAAAACGGCAAAGTTTTATACTAACTTTGCACCCCAGTATTACCCCTTTAGGGGGTGAATTTTCAAAAATCCTTTCTCAATGCTTCCTTACGTTATAAAAGGAACTCCTGTGCAAAATTTCAAGTTTCTAACCCTTACAGTTTAGGCCCTGCGTTGATATGTCAGCCAATCATTCAGTCAGTCAGCTTCTCCTTTTATATATATATCTATAGATATAGCCGGACACTGGACACCGGATTACACCAATATGAACGAGAAACATTAAAGATTGACATTAAAATTTATATCCCTACATACCTAAGTACGGGCAGAACTGATGATTGATAGAGTCAAGAGGGATGACAAGATTAAATAATATCAATATTCAATATAATACATTTTTATGAAGGTAGGGCATAGCGAGATTCCTCGCTCAAATTGATCTGCCTGGCTGGGGACGTGCCTCCGCCTTACAGAATACCGCAGTGAATCAACAATAGTTGTCTTCCTGCGAGTGAGTAAGGTTACCAGAGCTCGTTGCGGAGTGACTATTCTGACAGCATGGATATTCCATTTGCTGTCAGTTTAGTAATTCCCTATTTTAAGAAACCAAAACGGTTTCTGCAGTGATGTGCAACGCATTTGCAAGCCTTCAGGTGATGCAAATGTCCATGGGCGGCCGTGATCACTTACCATCAGGTGAGCCGCCTGCTCGTTTGCCCCCTTATCGCAATAAAAAAAACCTTTTATTCAACTGAGACAGGTTAGGTAGCGTTTGACCACAATCTCTCCTGATGGTAAGTGACGATGTGGTCTAAGATGTAGCACGCTTACCTAGAAAATACCTATTCGCTCGTGACTTGAGGAACCCCAAAAAGAATCCGGCAGCAGATTCCATTTCCTGCTCTACGGATAAGGAACGACGAAGCGAAGCATCCACTGGATGCGGGCGGCATATGACCGGTCGTCGTGGCGATCCTTGGGGGAGGCCTATGTCCAGCAGTGGACGTCAAACGGTTGAAATGATGATGATGAAGCGAAACGTTTAGTGGATTTCGTGGATTACCACTATGAAACACAGCCACTTATCAGTTTGCCTGGTTATCCGATGGTAAAAGGGAGATGGCAAAATGCAGTTTTGATAATAACTCTCCTTTACCGCGATAAAATATTTATTTGCTTTATCATGTATTATGCGAACGACCAGAGAGTGGAATTCCCTACCCGCATCAGTGTCTCCCAAATCATATAACTTAAGGATCTTCAAGGCGTGAGTGAATAGGCATTATTTGAGCTTGATGCATCGTCACTTACCATCAGGTCAGATGCCGGTCAAATGCGCTTAATTTTCATTTTTTAAAATGCGTAAAAAGTTATTTCTATTCAATATATTCATGTATATAGATATGCCATCATCATCAACCCATTTACAGTCCCAAAGGTGGCCAAGGTTATTCTTTAATTTGAGAATGATTAGATAATAGTCCACCACGCTAGCCCGACTCAAATTGAGTTGGATAGTTTGACTAAACCAAGCCTAATCTCTTTTTCCACCTTCTAATGACCTGGACATTATTTTTCCGCGTCTGGAAGTCAATATAAGCGATATTGTTTTCCCTCAAGAAAATTTTAAGGTGGGAAAACTTGCTGTTGGAACGTACATTGCCATCTATTGGCAAAGTTGTGCAATCACGCACCGTCCTGAACACCGCACCGAGCGGTGCAAATGCAAGTGGCATGATGGCCAGCAAGCAGCCAATGGGAGAGCGGCGACCAACTTCATATCGTCATCGTTCGAACAACCACCCGTATATATATTGTAGTCTTTGCAACCACCCTTCTTCAGATTCTTCTAATTTCTACACAATTCGTTACATATTCGTTAAAATACATATATTCGTTCATATTTTATAAACCCGTTAATAATTTGTAATACATCGTTGAATAAATGTTCAAACGTTAAAATAAAAGCATTTATTGAATATCCATCTGAACATTGGACCTTCGAGCCGGACGTATTCGATACATCGAGGAGGCGCTTCCTACTGGAACCCAGGCGTAACGTACAAATATCCAGAAGAGGTGGAGCACAACTACCAGACGCTTGAGGACTGAGGAGCACAAGCCAGCAACGGTCAGGTTATCCCTCACCTTTCCTCCTCTTCGCCCTATTCGCTTTGTGTTAATATCGTACCTACTGTGCGTTCCAGAAGTTCGACCATCAGATTCCGTTTTGTTGCCGTAACTTCGCGCGCAAGTGCTGTTGCCCGGCCCGCCCGCCGCCGCGCCGCAGCCGTGCCGACCATTTTTACGACTGTAAGTACCTTGTCCTTCACAAGCCGCCATAATGAGTGACGACGAATGTAAATCCGATTATTCTGACGTAAATATTAACAATCTCAAAAAACAGCGAGGTGTAATCAAAAGTAGATTAACGATCTTTGTTAATTTCATCGATAGATTAGATAAATCATGTTTAGATGCTGTTATTATAACCCAAGTTCGAATGCGCATGCAAGCGGCGTCCATATTCTTTTCTGATTTCAATAATATTCAAACTAAGATCGAAAACAATGTTGATGAAAAAGAATTATTAGTTCAGTTAGAATATAGGGAATCGTTTGAGAGTCAATATTATTCAATTATAGCATCAGCAAAGTGCATGATTAATGATGATGAACACAGTGAGTCGAGTAATTTTAAGTGCACTGCGGGTAAACCTATAAGTGTTAAATTGCCTCAAATAAAGCTGCCTGCCTTTGACGGTTCCTACGATCAGTGGTTAGAGTTTAGAAACTCGTATATAACAATGATACATGAACGCCAAGACTTGGACGCTATACAGAAATTTCATTATTTAAAATCGGCACTCAGTGGTACTGCGTTACATGTTATAAGTGCGTTGGAATTTACAGCCCCTAATTACAGTCACGCATGGGAGTTACTTGAAAATAGGTTTCACAATAATCGTTTATTGGTACATAACCACGTGAAGTCCCTGTTCACTACCCCATCGCTAAATAAAGAATCTGCAACGCAAATCCGAAAATTAACTGACACCGTTTTACGTAACTTACGTGCACTTAGTTCCTTGAAAGAGCCCACCGAGTCATGGGACACATTAATAATTTATTTAATAGTTACGAAACTCGACTCGTCGACTGAGCGCGAGTGGGAAAGTCATAAGGGCACTTTGATTTCGGATTCGCGTAAAGATTACAATGCGTTAAAATTAGAAGATTTACTTACGTTTTTACGAAATAGGGCAGACATGTTAGACATGATCAAATCCAGTAGCAGTAAAAATAATAATAATTACAATTCACAGTCTCATTCTAAAGGCGATTCAAGGTCATCAAACGATTATAAAAGAAATCCCAACGCTCAACATACGAATAGCTATACTTCAAATACAAATAAGGGCAAGAGTACATTAGACGATCAAAATAAGCGTAATATTAATTTTACTTGCCCATTGTGTACCGGTTACCATCGGTTATATTCGTGTGCAAGTTTTCTAAACATGCCAATAAACGAAAGGTCAAAAATAGTTACATCGAAAGGTCTCTGTTCTAATTGTATACGTACAAATAGTCATACAATTAAAGATTGTACGTTCGGACCCTGTAAGTTGTGTCAACAAAAACACAACACGTTATTGCACACTGATAACGTAATTTCAAATACAACGCCAAGATCGACAATTAATAATAATACGTTGCCGCAGTCATCTGTTTCGCATAGCGTTAGCGAATCAGCTGACTGCAAGGTTATTGACTCGCGTCGCGGTGCGTTCACCGTTAATGCGAATGCGTTACAAACAGTTTTGTTGTCTACCGCGTTGATTGAGGTTGCCGATTCTGATAATAATTATCACACAGTTCGTGCTCTTCTTGATAATGGCAGTCAAAACTGTTTCGTTACCGAAAACTTATGTAAACGTTTAAATGCGTCTATTATACAGTCCACTATAAATATATGTGGTGTGGGAGAAGCACACACACAGTGTAATCATGCATGTAAAATCAGTATGCGTTCAAAATTATATGATTTTCATACAGACTTGCATTGTTTCGTTTTACCTAGCATCACTTCTTATTTACCGTCTATAAACGTTAATCATAGTTCGATATGCATACCTAACCACGTTCAGCTTGCTGACCCGTCGTTTAATGTACCGTCTAAAATAGATGTACTAATAGGGGCCGATGTGTTCTGGTCGTTAATACTTGAACATAAAATCATAAGACTCAAGTCAGGCCCGTGCCTACAGGGTACAAGTCTAGGATGGATCATATCCGGTCCAGTATATAATAAACGGTCACACATAAATACGGTTCAGTGCAATTTTTCTCAGGTTGATTCTCAATTACGTAAATTTTGGGAAATTGAGGAAATAAATATTCCGCGTGTGTTGTCTGAAGAAGAGCGTTTATGCGAGAAGCTCTTCATCGAGACGACACAACGTGATAATCATGGCAGATTTCATGTCAAAATGCCTTTAAAACAGTCTCCCGACGTTCTAGGAGATTCATATAATTCCGCAAAAAATCGTTTTTATTCGTTAGAACGCAAATTGGAGCGTTTACCTCAATACAAACAAATGTATTGCAACTTTATGCAAGAATACGAACAATTAGGTCATATGTCTTTGTTAGCAGGTATACAAACATTACCTAAGCCGTGTTATGTTATGCCTCATCATGGGGTATATCGAGAAAATAGTCTCACAACTAAATTACGCGTAGTTTTTGACGGTAGTGCGACTACCACTAGCAATAAATCGTTGAATGACCTTCAATATGTAGGGCCCGCCATTCAAAATGACATATTCTCGATTCTACTGCGCTTTAGACAATATCAATACGTAGCCTGCGCAGATGTCGAAAAAATGTACCGACAGGTACTAATTCAAGCGGACCAACGTAATTTGCAACTTATTTTATGGCGTAACAATAGTAGTGAGCCACTTCAAGTATATCGTTTGAATACTGTCACATATGGTACCACATCCGCACCTTACCTGAGTATTCGATGTCTAAAACAGTTGGCCCAGGAATGTGACGATGACGTCATCGCGAGCGTCATTAATGACGATTTTTACGTGGACGATCTTATAACGGGCCATGACGAGTTAAACGTTTTATTAGATATTTGTAGCAAAACATCTAAGGTATTGCAGAGTGGGTGTTTCCCCTTACGGAAATGGACCTTTAATCATGATGTGACACCAGAAACCTGTAAGGACTTAAGCATAGGCGAACATTGTCAATCCAAAACATTAGGCATAGGATGGTCTAATAAAAATGATACGCTGTATTTTACTACTAACTTAGAGTCACACAAAAATGACACATTAATTACAAAACGTTTAATTATGTCTATTATTTCACAAATCTATGACCCTTTGGGCTTAGTAGCACCGGCTATTACTACGGCTAAGATATTGTTGCAACAATTATGGTTAAGCAAATTAGATTGGGATGACGAGGTTCCAGTTAATATAGCTAATGACTGGCATAAATTCATGAATAGCGTAAAGTACTTACCTGAAATAATCATACCTCGTTGTGTTGTAGTCAAGTGTCAACATAAGGAACTTCACATATTTTCCGATGCATCCCAGGTTGCTTACGGTGCATGTGCGTATGTGCGTTCATTTGATAACACAAATTCTAATATTACTACTCGGCTATTATGTGCCAAAGGTAAAGTGGCACCTATTAAAACTGTCAGCATACCACGCCTTGAATTATGTGGAGCCTTAATTGGAGCACAGTTGTATCAAAAGGTAATAAAATCACTTCGTCTCACATTTGAGAAGGTATACTTTTGGACTGACTCCACTATAGTCCAAGGCTGGCTTCGGATGTCGCCACATCAATTAAAAACATTTGTGCAAAACAGGGTTGTGCAGATCAATGAGCTGACGGGTAACACGATATGGCGTCATGTTAAGGGTAAAGAAAACCCGGCTGATTTATTGTCTAGAGGCGTCTATTTCAATTCGTTCAAGGAAGATAATATTGATCTGTGGTGGTACGGTCCTAGGTTTTTATGTGAGCCTACATCAAGTTGGTCTACACCTATAATTCCTGATCATAGTATACATTTGCCAGATGTAAAACCTCAAACCATAAATCTAATTTCTACAGATTCCAACAGTGTTATTAATTTTGATAGGTTTTCATGCTTTAATCGTCTTCAACGAACCTGTACATATGTGATACGTTTTTTGCATAATGCACGTGCGTCCCGTAACGGGAAACCACGTAGATCCGGTGTATTGACAGTGGATGAGATAGCTAGCTCGTTACAAGTTATAATTCGTTTAGTTCAGCAACAATCGTTTCATAATGAATATAATAATCTTATACGGAACTTACCTGTTAAATATAAGTACGAAAAACGTTTTAATAAAATATCTGGTTTAAATATATTTTTAGATACAGATAATATTATCCGCGTAGGCGGCCGGTTATGCAATTCGCAATTTAATTACAATAAAAAGCATCCAGTATTGTTGTGCCATAAGCATCGGTTCACAGTACTGTTATGTACGTATGAACATAAGAGGTTACTTCATGCTGGACCTCAACTTCTGGTATCTACCCTGCGTGATACTTGGTGGGTGCTAGGAGCGCGAAATTTGGCAAAATATGTAGTGCATAAGTGTGTCACCTGCACACGTCTTAAGGGGAAGACGCTAACTCCACTTATGGGCAGCTTGCCATCAGAGCGTTTAGAACCTACATATCCTTTTATGAAGTGTGGGGTTGACTACGCTGGTCCTGTACTTATTTTAAACCGGAAAGGCAGAGGGTCACGCTTAATTAAAGCATACATTTGTTTATTTATATGTTTTACCACTAGAGCGGTGCATTTAGAGTTGGTGAGCACATTGTCTACACAAGATTACATATTGGCTCTTAAAAGATTCATATCGCGACGTGGTAAACCTTATCAGATTTTTTCCGATAACGGGAAAAATTTCGTAGGCGCTGAAAAGGAACTTTCAGCTGTATTTGACAATACCAAAGATATTTTAGAATTTGCTAGTAATAATAATATTAAATTTCTTTTTATTCCGCCTTACGCGCCTCATTTTGGTGGTTTGTGGGAGGCGGGTATAAAGTCGTGTAAACATCATTTACGACGCGTTGTAGGCGATGCAAAATTAACGTTCGAGGAGTTCAGTACGATATTGACACAGATCGAAGCCGTCCTGAACTCCCGACCCATGTCACCTCTGTCCACAGACCCCAACGACTTCCTTCCTCTGACACCAGCTCATTTTCTCATTGGCCGGCCGTTGACTGCGCATGCTAGCGAGGACCTGACCCAGGCGACTCCAACACGTCTCGGGCGCTACGAGCGGCTGGAACAGCTACGGCAGCATTTTTGGGAGCGCTGGTCAAAGGAGTACGTGTCGGAGTTACAGCGTCGGACCAAATGGGTTGCCACTAAAGACGACATCGCGTGCAATAGCTTGGTATTGATTAAGGAAGATAACCTACCACCGTTAAAGTGGAGAATGGGCAGAGTTATTCGCGTGTTTGCAGGAACCGATGGCATCTCGAGGGTAGCTGAAATCCGCACTGCATCGGGCGTCATCCGACGAGCCTGTTCCAAGATCTGCCCGCTTCCTGTCGATTCCGAGTAATAATTGGAAGAGGGTTCTTCCAAGGCGGTCGGTATGTTGGAACGTACATTGCCATCTATTGGCAAAGTTGTGCAATCACGCACCGTCCTGAACACCGCACCGAGCGGTGCAAATGCAAGTGGCATGATGGCCAGCAAGCAGCCAATGGGAGAGCGGCGACCAACTTCATATCGTCATCGTTCGAACAACCACCCGTATATATATTGTAGTCTTTGCAACCACCCTTCTTCAGATTCTTCTAATTTCTACACAATTCGTTACATATTCGTTAAAATACATATATTCGTTCATATTTTATAAACCCGTTAATAATTTGTAATACATCGTTGAATAAATGTTCAAACGTTAAAATAAAAGCATTTATTGAATATCCATCTGAACACTTGCTTTTTTAAAATAAATAAATAACACGCTTTCAATAGAATCACTCACGTCAATATGGTGATACTAGGGTTATTATCTTAGAGTAACGAATATGAAGCACTTGAAGTCTGTATCTTTTCTCTGTATTTTAGTATGTATGTATACACGAAATATTTGATAAATTATGGTATAGCTATACATATTTTATCCAGTACTGATACCTACACAAATCACAGTACGTCTTATGAAAGTAATTGTCATTAATATATGTATATATACAGACATCATGACATAGCGCTATCTAGTTCCGAGCTAAATAACGAAGCTTATCTTACTAGATGGTTGTTAGGCTACATTTATATATTTTTTGTAAAGGTATACATATAATATGTTTATTTCTATATGTGCAGTATGCAGGTTTCTTCACGATGTTTTCCTTAACCGCTTAAAAACGTGATTAATGAGAAAAAATGCTGTAGACACTAGTCATTGCTACGTAGCAAATTTTGTATACAACATTTTGTAATGTTTATGCATTCAAATATGTAGACAAATTCGTCTCATATTTGTCTTCAAATGAATGTCTTTGTTGAAAATTTAGATTTGTAAACAACTATGTTAATGGTTCATTCTTCTTTCTAAAAAGCGTTTAATTTATTTCTTACACTTACGCGAATATTAGACATTAAAATTTTCGAGAGATACCGCGCTCAAACTGAGCTGCCCGACTGGGGAAGTACCTCCGCCTTACAGAATACCGCAGTGAATCAACAATAGTTGTATTTCTGTGAGTGAGTAAGGTTATCAGAGCTCGTTGGGGGATTGACTATTCTGACAGCATGGGTATTCCGTTTGCTGTCAGTTTAGTAATTTCCTATCTTATGAAACCTTAACGGTTTCTGCAGGGGTTGACAACGCATTTGCAAGCCTTCTGGTATTGCAACTGTCCATGGGTGACGATGATCACTTACCATCACGTGAGCCCCCCTTTTTGCTTGCCCCCTTATCACCATAAAAAATGAATAAAAACTACATTTTACGGATTTTATCATTTATATTGATATCATTTCGGAATATTAGCGACTAGGATAAATTACCGTGAGTTTTTGAGCGTTTTTTTGGAAATTGGAATAAAAAAAAACAGTAATAGTTCGCATAATTAGGACCCATAACTCATAAATGACTTGGTTTAACCCAGTAGTAAACATCTGGTTTATGCCAATAGCATTAAGGCTCTATTCATTATTTATTCACTCATTAGATATTTTTAACAATTAAATTTTATGGCAAAAGTAGTACGCAGGGACCGTAGCGCGTGGCATTCTGTAGTTTCTGCCTACCCCCATGGGAAAAAGGCGTGAGTGTATGTATGTATGTAAAGTTTATGATTAATCTCAGTGTGGATTTTAAGACAATTTAAATAATTTCCTTAGAATAGATTAAGCTTCATTGTCTTGATGATTTTCTAGATGGTACCTATTATTTATACTGGCTTATAGGAGTAGCAGTAACAGATATAATAAAATTTTATTTAAATTCTTTTACAAAAGGTTTACATTTCTTCGGCAATAAAATTTAATAGTAAGAATATTAGTGTCTTAATAGTAAGTAAGTAAAACTAAAGTATTTATGATAGTTTCATACAGATAACATTATTCGTAACTCTAGAGATATGTAGAACCTGCCTGTACTAGGTTTTACAAACCTGTGTTTCAGGTCATCACTTTGCATAATTAATAAATTGGGACAATACATTATTTTTGTTAAAACTTCATTAAAAATATTTCTTAATGATTACAGATGAAATATGAATATGAAATATGAATGAACAGTGAATCTACCGAAATGATTTTAATTTGACGACCTCTGTGGTCTAGTGTTTCGAGTACCGGACTGCTGATCACGAGGGTTCGATTCCCATGGGACACAAATATTTATGTGATAAACATAAGTGTTTGTGTTCGTCTGGGTGTTTCCTATGTAATATAAGTATGTATTTACAAAAAAAGTATATAAGTATTTATATCCATTGTCTAGTACCCATAGTACACGCTCTGCTTAGTTTAGGACTAGATGGTGCTGTGTAAAATGACGCAGAATATTTATTTATTTTATTACTGCGGTAGTGAAGTCACAACCTGGGCTGTATTCGTTCGTTCGTTTTTTATACATTAATGTTTTTTGTAACAAAAAGTGGTTACGGTTGAAGGGTAATAAAATAATGCGCTTTGTGGTTTGCCAGTGTGCAATGGAATGCAGTATTTTAACTGTCAATTTGTCTGACCGCAACCAAACCGAATCTCTTATTTGTGGCTTGTAATCTAATATATAAAATTCTCGTGTCACAGTTTTCGTTGCCATACTCCTCCGAAACGGCTTGACCGATTTTGATTTGTGCTTATCCGATATCTATGAGAATCGGCCAACATCTATTTTTCATCCCCCTAAAAGTTAGGGGTAGTCCACCAACCCCTATAATGTGGTAAAACAACGTTTGCTGGGTCAGCTAGTAATGTATAAAAAAGTAATTATAATTACTATATTAATATTCAAACCCGAATACATTGAGGCAGACATAACAATATTGCAAAAGATAATTTCAAATGTATTTTTTATCTTGATAAGATAATTACATACCTACATTTAATATCTACAGACCAAATCGCTCTAATTAGAACAGATATAGGTGCCTAATGCAATTCTTATATCAGATTGGTTATATTATAACCTTCAATAAAATATCAATAAGCAAAGGATTAAGGCTGTGTTGCATTCAACTGGCGATTTCTAACGGGCATATACATATATCAGCTTTTTGCCATCCACTGCTGAAAGTAGGCCTCCCCGAAAGAGGGCCAACCATTCCGGTTTTAGGCAGCTCGCATCCATCCGCTGCCACCTTCATCAAATCATCAGTCCATCGAGTCGCAGGGAGTTTTCTTACGTCTGCTCAAACATGGTCTTCACTCGAGCACCCCTCTGCTCCATCTATCGTATGCCCGTCTGTAGACTTGGCCGGCCCACTCTTAGAGGATGCAATGAAAACACACAAACATGTACACTATTAGCAAGATAAACTAAAGCTTTACTATATTTTAAGATTTTTTTGATAACTGAACTGCTTCGTTGGTCTAATGGTCGTACAGTGCAACTACCGAGCAAGAGCTCTTGGGTTCGATTCCCAGGTAAAGCAAAGTGTTATTGGTTTTTTCTATAAAATTCTCAGTAACAGCTCGGAGTTTGGATTAGTGCCCGGTTAATGGCAATATATATGTAATAGTCTCGCCGGATTAAATGGGTTGATAACGATTGTGTTAATATACACTGTATCTCAATTGAACACTACGACTATTTCTCAAACAAAAAAAGACGCTCAATTGACTATCAAAACATAACCAAACTGACAGCCGCGTTCAAATCTGACGTGTCTTTAACTTATTGTATCGGGTTACCGTTGGCATTATATTCTGATATTGAATTCGATACAGTCTGTGACATGAACGTACTTATTGACTTACAAAAATAACAGGTCACACACATATCTACAGATATTAACTTAGTATACCTATTGTTTTAACTTCACAATGTTTGTTATGATTTTGTCGTCTATTTTTGGTAAATACTTCGATAAAAACTGTCACGAGTTTCGTTTTTCACGATTTGTTTTTGTTTTCAAGTTTCGCTTTTTTGGGAATGTTTTTATTGTACTGATTTTTTGCACTTACGCGGATAATTCAATCAATCAAATCAATCAAAAGGTTTTTATTTCATATGAACTTTTTCAAGCATTTATAAAACGTTATGACTCTAGTTGCATGGTTCCAAGAAGTTGATCTCATGGAGAAGAACCGTATAATTGAAATATAATTACTTTTTTGATGGTATATTGATATAGTTTAAACCGACAATATGGTTCGGATCCCTTGCAGGATAAATTTTAACATATTTTAAGGGATTATTGGCAGACACACACACAGTGGACCTTTGTCATATTTTACATACATATCATATATATGTATCGTTGGGCATTATTGTTTTTTACAATATTTTGGAAAAATAAGGTCTTGCGAAACTAAAAAAACAAACAAAATGATAAAATATAATATGTTCATTCTTCATAAAATTATTACGTTTTTAAGGGAAAGTTTAAGCCACACCCGTTTAGTTTCATTTTTATTCTAGTACATCCAAAGGTTGTCTGGAAGTAATGGGTATTTAGCCATTTCTTCCAGCAATAAGATCGCCATTATACTCTTGTTTCTTAAATAATTATATTAATGTATGTTCTATAGTTTGGTGTACCATAAAGCATATATTCTATCTATCTATGTATGCCATACCTGAAGGTACATATACTGTTTTCCCGAACAATATATAAAGATATTCAACACTTTAAAGGAACATGACACTACAAAGCTCCTTAATGAAATAAACTTACGTTTGCTTAAACATGGTCTTCACTCGAGCACTCCTCTGCTCCATCTATCGTATGCCTGTCTGTAGACTTGGCTGGCCCACTCTTAGAGGATGCAATGAAAACACACAAACATGTACACTATTAGCAAGATAAACTAAAGCTTTACTATATTTTAAGATTTTTTTGATAACTGAACTGCTTCGTTGGTCTAATGTTCGTACAGTGCAACTACCGAGCGAGAGTTCTTGGGTCCGATTCCCAGGTAAAGCAAAGTGTTATTGGTTTTTTCTATGAAATTCTCAGTAACAGCTCAGAGTTTGGATTAGTGCCCGGTTAATGGCAATATATATGTAATAGTCTCGCCGGGTTAAATGGGTTGATAACGACTGTGTTAATATACAGTAATATACACTGTATCTCAATTGAACACTACGACTATTTCACAAACAAAAAAAAGACGCTCAATTGAATCGATTCCCACGGGACACAAATATTAATGTGATGAATATAAGTGTTTGTGTTCGTCTGGGTGTTTCCTATGTATCATAAGTATGTATTTACAAAAAAAAAGTATATAAGTATTTATATCTATTGTCTAGTACCCATAGTACAAGCTCTGCTTAGTTTGGGACTAGATGGTGATGTGTAAAATGTCGCAGAATATTTATTTAATATCAATACGCGGCTAAAACACGGTCGTCCTACTTTAAAAGTCGTCTTGTAATGTTTTGGTAATCTAAGTAGAATGAGATTTTTTTTAGCCGAGAAATTCTCTCAATCCTGCAGGTTTCCTCACGATGATTTCCTTCACCGTTTGAGCTTGTGATAAATACGCACATACCTTCCGAAAAGTCAGTGGCCTGCCTTGTGTCTAAACTCGAGACCTTAGACATGTCAGTCCACTGGTCACACGTCTAAGCTATCACAGTTCTTCCAGTTACAATAGTAGTAAAATATACTACATCCGAATGTTTCATCATCATCGATCCAAATATTGTCACACTGCTGAGCACGGGTCTCCTCTCATTTAAAAGGGCCTACTGAAGATTGGCAGACTTCACACGTCAACGAGAGAAAATCTCTCACGCATACATATTTCCTCGTGATGTTTCTGTTCATTGTCTTAATTAACTTACGCATATTATTTCCAAATTCAGCGGTGCTTTAACTCTTACTCGAGAATTAATAAACAAAGTTATCAATACTAACAACAATTATTATCATTTCAACACGCAATTGAACACGGACATAAAACTCTCGACATAGATATTTATTAAAAGGGAATACAGTGGGATGATCTAACTCGTACGTTATCATTTTTTTGCTTAACCTAAGTCGTGGATGGGTCAACAAAATATCGCCAGTTCATCCATACTGAAGACACGTGCCGTTTATCAGAGAGTAATATTTTTGAATACATGTATATCATTATTACGTTCAAAACAATCTAAAGTTCATTGTAATGAGGCGCTTCTTAGATCTGCGCACGATTCGATCACGTGGTTCGCCGCGAAACATGAAATGTTACGTGAAATGAAACGGAACGGTTTTACAAAAACTATGTATACTGATGAGGAAGGACATTGAATGAAACTACTTTTTAACCGAATTCTTCGCGGGTTTTATCGCGAGTTATTGATAAATAATAAATAAATAAATAAATTTTCTGCGACATTTTTACACAGGGTACTAGACAATGGATATAATAATTATATACGTTTTTTTTTAATACATACTTATAATACATAGGAAACACCCAGACGAACACAAACACTTATATTCATCACATAAATATTTGTGCCCCGTGGGAATCGAACCCACGACGTCGTGATCAGCAGTCCGGTACTCGAACCACTAGACCAAAGAGGTCGTCGTGATATTATGTAATCTCTGCCTTGTTGGCCGTAAGTGTGAGTGCTGAGGATGACGTATTAAGTTCGATTCGCAGGTCAAGTTATTGGATTTTTCAATGAAATTCTCAGTGGAAGCTCGGAGTTTTGTTGTGCCCGGTTGATGGCAATAGACGCGCCTCCTTTTACATAGGTCCTAAAACATACTGTTGAATTATTGGCGTAAATTAGTACACCTCTGCCTATACCCTCGGGGACGACAGGCGTGATGGTGTCTTATTTAATCTCTAAGTTACGGGTCCTTTACTATTTAGATATATTTATCACAATATGCTTGTATTTATAACAATGTTTCTTACATATAATATAATGTAATAAAAATAAATATTCTTTCACAATCTACGTTGCTTATGTATTTTTACCTTTACATATAAGTAGATACGGAATAACTATTTGCAGACCATTTAAAAACTTATTTAATCCAATCAAACTAATTGTGTCAAAATTTATATTACACTAGTGACCCGACCTGGCTTCGCACGGTACTAATTTTATCTACGACTAGCTGATTCCCGCGACTTCGTCCGCGTGCAATTTAACTAAAAAAATAAAAGTTTCATATTAACTTTGCACCCCTGTTTTAACCCCTTAGGGGGTGAATTTTCAAAAAATCTTAGTGGATGCCTACGTCATAACATCCACCTGCATGCCAAATTTCAGCCCGATCCGTCCCGTGGTTTGGGCTGTGCGTTGATAGATCACTATGTCAGTCAGTCAGTCAGTCAACTTTAAGTTATATATATTTAGATCTATCTATCAGGAGGTATTCTTTTCTATATTCTTCACAATCGTCGTCATCACGTCAATGTACAGAACAACTTTAATGATTTATACACTCAAACCTTCACCATGAATCATTCCTCATTGGTGAATAAAGTATGAATATCCGTTTGCTAGTTTTTGAGATTATCGCGTTCAAACAAACAGACAATTATAAGATACTAACTGTACCTGGCCACATTTTGTTTGAAGATAAAAATAAATAATCTTGAAACTGGATTCCAAATATACATAATTATAGTGTCTAAATTTGAGTTCAAAAGGTGCAAAAAATTTTGAGTTTTTAAACCTTTTTAAATATATATATATGTGCTTAATCTATCTTCATATCAAAATTTAGCTGTTTAAGCGTGAAGACCTAACAGACAAACAAACACACATTCGCATTTATATGAGTATGAATTTAAATTCGCCAAAACAAATCACACGACACTACTTTTTTATAACATTTAATAATCTAACTTTATCGTTAACATGGACTCAATGATAAATTATTGGGTCAAATATTAAATTTGTTTTTATTGGCCATCATGTCATTTCTCTACACAAATGTCAAAGTGATACATAAATGACATTACGTGACAATGACATGGCACTGATAAACTTTTAATGAGGTCTTGCTATTAATAATTGTGATATTAGTAATATAGATTTAATAGAAACTTGTAAAGACAGCCCAGAATACAACGCTACTAACTACTACTAGACTTTACCCGCGATTTGTCTGCGTAGAATTAATAATTGAAACCAATCCACTATTTATGGCACTTTTAATAAGTTATCGATTCCGCATACAAACTTTCACTCCCCTTTACACCCTTCTAAGGGATGATTTCCGGGACAAAAACTAACCTATGTCCTTTCCTGGAACTCAAACTAACCGTCATACCATATTGCATCTAAATAGGTAACTCTCTTTACGCTATAGCCGCTGAACCAATCGTCTCCGTTTGTTCGTTCGTCATCACACTTACACATGTATATATTAGTATGAATAGTACCTATATACGGTTTTTTTTATGGTGATAAGGGGGCAAACGAGCAGGCGGCTCACCTGATGGTAAGTGATGACCGCCGCCCATAAACATTTGCAACACCAGAGGCTTGCAAATGCGTTGCCAAACCCCTTAGAAACCGTTCGGGTTTCTTAAAATAGGAAGTTACTGAACTGACAGCAAACGGAATTCCCATGCTGTCAGAATAGTCACTCCCCCAACGAGCTCTGGTAACCTTACTCACTCGCAGAAAGACAATTATTGTTGATTCACTGCGGTCTTCTGTAAGGCGGAGGTACTTCCCCAGTCGGGCAGCTCAGTTTGAGCGAGAAATCTCGCTATCCGCCCTCCTACAAAGGTAAAGGAATATGGATAAGTATGGAAATATGGATACTGACAGACATCAAATGAAAAGCCCTTTCCGTGTTAAGTTACGTGTATATTTCACATGCCCGAATGGTGAAGGAAAACATCGTGAAGTAACTTGCATGCTTGAATGATGCAAGTACAGTCTGTGAAACCACTAGGCTAACACAGTGGACTATAATCAAATGCCTTGCAATTGAGAGGACACCGGTGCCCAGCGGCACATTGCTCGAAGAACGGAATGCCGTTGGGGTTTGAAGGTTCGCGGTCGTGGTAGCGTGGATAAGCCTTGTGCAAGGTGGACCAAAGACCTGGTAAAGGTCGCTGGAACCCGCTTCTTCTTCTTCGTGTCGAGAACCCGCTGGATGCAGGTGGCCCAGGACCATTCGTTGTGGAAATCCTTGGAGGCGGCTTATATCCAGCAGTGGACGTCATTATCATCATATATGATGACGGTGCCCAGCAGTGAGAAAGTAAATGAGCCAGGAGTAACTTTTTGTCCGACTTTTCTCTATCCTATCTGTTCTGTTGGATTTCCATTTCATCCATATACTGACTGCGACAGACATTGCATAACCTCACAGGTCCATTGATAAGCGGTGATCATTGTTAACCCACAAGCTGGGAAAAAGCACAAGACGTAATAAAAGTCAACAAAACTGCAATTAAAAATTATTAATAAAACTTACGTGAACGTGTTTGTGTCTAAATATTTATCACAAACATTAATTTGCGAGAAACCTAGTACTCAAAACACGAGATAAATCTAACGTAACGGAATGTATTTTGGTTAAAAGATCCTGATTTCTAAAACTCAGGTAGGTACGCGAATATTAGACATTGAAATAAAACTTCTTTTTACGGATTTTATCGCGGTATATTAATAATTAATATTATTTAATCCTGACAGAGATATTTCGATTCTAAACAAAGTAAGCATGCATCCACCTGGATTTGTTATATTTCGGTTAAAAGATGTTAAATGAGATAAATGAAAATAAAAGATACGTAAGTTCATTATAAATTCCTACTTATTAAATATACATGCAGTGTCGTTATAGCATAAAATATGTCTGTTTTAGTGTTCAAAAGGTATTAACACCGAAGAAAAAATGTTTTTTATGAATTGAATTCTGACCGACTACGACTAATGTTGTTTTTCTCATATAATAAGATCTAAGTAAACAAATTTGGGATCAGCTGGAAGGTCATTAACCTTACCCGGCCTTTACCCGCCTGCACATAGGCACCTTACTGAGTGCTTTGCTCAATTCTATGTATTATGATTATAGTATTCTTATAATACATCATCATCAACCCATTCTCCCACTGCTAAGCACGGGTCTGCCTTCATTTGAGAGGGACTAGGCTACAGTCCACCACGCTAGCCTTCTGCGTGTTGGCAGACTTCACACGCCATCGAGAATATCTCTCAAGCCTGCAGGTTTCCTCACGATGTTTTCCATCGCCATTTGAGCATGTGATAAATACGCACATAACTTACGAAAAGTCAGTGGTGCATGCTTTGGGTTTGAACTCGGTACCGGTGACATCTCAGTCCACTGGTCACACCACTAGCCTGCCCATCTTCAAAACTAAAGACCAGGCATTTTGTAAGGATATTATATGAGTGAACTTTTATTGTTACAGAAAATGTTCCGGTGTGTAATTTTAGCATGCCTCTTGGTATTATCGGTCGTGTCCTGTGGAAACCCCATCAGCAGCGAAGTCAATGAGGATCAGGAACTGGTGTTTGCGCTAGTGGTAAGTACGACTTTGAAAATAAAACTGCTCTTTTTTCTGATCCACTACAGCATCCATCAGCCCCGGATCCAGAAACCGAGATTTGATAGTCGGGCCCTCTCTCCAGCGTCTGATATAAATTACTTAAAAATCTCACAAATATATTTTTATAATGGTAGACATTTGTCGTGAATAAAACGACCCTATCATAAATTAAGCAGGCGTTATCAACCCAGCCATCGTCCTTAGATATAGAAAGGTCGGCTCCAAAGCTATCTATTTCGTTTAGTCCTCCCCCAAAGACCGGCAACCATCCCGGTCTTGGGCAGCTCGCATCCATAGGCTTTTTTTATGGAAATAACGGGCAAACGAGCAGGAGGCTCATCCGATGGTAAGTGATCACCGCCACCCATGGACATATGCAGCACCAGAGGACGTGCAAATGCGTTGCCGGCCTTTCAGAAAGGAATATGCTCTCCTTTTGAAGGTTCCCACGTCATAACGGTTTGGAAAGACCGCCGGCGACAGCTGGTTCCACAAAGAAATAGTACGAGGCAGAAAGTGCCTCAAAAACCGTACTGTTGAGGAACTCTGGACATCGAGGTGATACGGATGGCACTTAGAGTTCTGGCGCGATGTCCGATGGTGAAATTCAGCTGCCAGGCTGTCAGCCACCACCTTCAAATCACACTTTGTCTTTTTTATACTTGGTAACAAACAAGCCAACAGCCAGCCTTTTTTTTTTTTTTTTTTTTTTTAAGTGCGGAAAAATCCTTTACGGACCGTCCCATCGCCTGGGGAGGCGACGGGGTGTGTCGGACTCCGCTTAAGCGTTTACCGACTAAAAAACCGCACCCGTCAACGCCACCAACCCTATTGCCGGGGCCATGGGATTCGCAAAAGCATGCACCACAACCCCGGCGGGCTTCGGTCCAGCTCTGGTCGCTGGACCCCGGCTAGGAGCGAGGCACAGCTCGCCTCGCATCCTCCGCGCAGGCGCACGTGTGACGAACACGCGCGCCGCCTACTTGGGGCCATTACCAGTTCGGGCGGCGGACTCCCCTAGTCGCGCCCACCCGCTGGCCACAGCTTATGGAGGCCGGAGGTCTGTTTGCGCCCTCCGGCGCCCGGTGCGTCTACTGCGGATCGGGAGAGAGGTTGTGATTTCTCTCTCCCTTTCCGCCGCCTCTTTTGCGCGCATAACTTGCTCGCAGTAAGAGGCGGCGGCATCCCACGCGTTCTCGCTCCCGACCATGGATAGGATCACGGCCGGAAGCGAGAGGTCACCGCCGACTGCCGCTATGAGTTCACGGCGCTGCTCTGTCCAGGCCGGGCAGGCCTGGAGTGTGTGCTGCGCCGTGTCCTCGGGGCAACCTACGCAATGGTGACAACCGGGCGATGGCTCCCGGCCTATGCGACACAGGTACTTGCCGAAGCACCCATGCCCAGACAAGACCTGCGTCAGCCGGAAGCTGAGGGCGCCGTGGCGCCTCTCAAGCCAATCCTCCATGATGGGT
The DNA here is from genome assembly GCA_905163465.1 of Craniophora ligustri. Classification (NCBI taxonomy): domain Eukaryota; kingdom Metazoa; phylum Arthropoda; class Insecta; order Lepidoptera; family Noctuidae; genus Craniophora; species Craniophora ligustri. The sequence goes on along the minus strand of LR990971.1, from coordinate 11,789,379 downwards.
CTTACCGCCACTATCGTGGCGTGCCCTAAGCCAACAGCCAGCCTGATGGAAAGCGATTAACGTAGCCTATAGACGTTTGCAACACCAGAGATGTCACTCACGCCTTGCCGACCCTTTAAAAACCTTTTTCAAATGTTTGCCTAAACGCGGTCTTCATTCTAACACCTGTCTGTCCGTCTGCAGACATGGCCGGCCCACTTCCACTTCAAAGCTTATTAATCTATAATTATTTCTAGTTATTTAACATACAATGCGATATTAATTACTCCTCCAATCATTACCTACAACCCAGACACATATCTTAGTTGATCACGACTTCGCTGAATGCCCGTTTGTTTTTTAAATATCCTTCTATTGTTATTGATAAATATTTTCCTTGTTTACATTACTAAAGAAAGCACGTAGTAATTTTATCAACGGGTCGCGGTATGTGGCCGATTATAAATTTATCATAACAATGTATGACGTAATGTTTTTGTTTAGATTTGTTTTTTTATTTATATTTAAACTTTATGCAACACGTACATACACTTGCAGACTTAGTGCCTTAGGCATTCGCAAGAGGTGACACGAAAACTGCATTAAAGAATGGCAATATTATAACACAGTGCCATCTATTTGTGTGCTAAGCAACGAGGCTCAGTCAGTAACACATACTGATACAAGGATACACTACAATATACTACATAGATATTTTTTTATGTAAATACTAGCTGACCCAGCAAACGTTGTTTTGCCACATTATAGGGGGTGCCACATTAGTAGGTGGACTACCCCTAACTTTTAGGGGGATGAAAAATAGATGTTGGCCGATTCTCAGACCTATTCAATATGCTCACAAAATTTCATGAGAATCGGCCAAGCCGTTTCGGAGGAGTATGGCAACGAAAACTGTGACACGAGAATTTTATATATTAGAGATTTAATAGATTCATACAATCATCCATGACAAAGGTACAAATGTTCGTCATACAAACTGTTGCCTCTACCTTTTACCGAATATTCCAATAATTTAAGCTAATCTGGTCGACAAATTTATAACTAAACCTTCTTTACTTATTTTTTTCTAGTACCCACTAGAAATGTCATTTTTTTTAAATAATATTTATTAATATATCTATTAGTTAATTTTTTTTTTGTTTTGATTGTATAATTTGGAAGAAAAAGAATTAGGTTTTACGGTAGGTGATAAATATTATGACAGTGTGAGTTGTTCTGATTTCGAATAGGTTTTCCATGCGACTGGATATTAATAAATAAAGTCTTTCTTTCTTTCGTTTTGTCTTTTACTAAACAAGAATCTAATTTTTTTATCTCTCTTTTCAGGTAAACAGACATGGCGAGAGGTCACCGGACGCGGATGAGCTCTCTTTATCAGATCAGCAGGAGCTGATTAAAAACCTGACATACATTGAGGGGCCGGAAGGATTGACCAATGTTAGTACTGTTTTTATATGTATACTAGCTGACCCAGCAAACGTTGTTTTGCCATATTATAGGGGTTGGTAGTAGAAAAGTGCAAATGTAGGGTTATGAATATTTTTTAATGTCAAATCATGAAAAAAAATGCTTTGTAAAAAAATAAAAAAATGGGAAACCTGAACGGTTTCTAAGGGGTTTGGCAACGCATTTGCAAGCCTCTGGTGTTGCAAATGTTTATGGGCGGCGGTCATCACATACCATCAGGTGAGCCGCTTGCTCGTTTGCCCCCTTATCACCATAAACAAAAAAGTCGTGTATAAAATTATTTTAGTATCTAGATGGCATCGGCATTTCCTAACTGATGACCTCTGAGAAGAAATGCTGAAACAAACTCAGAGAATCATGGTCTCTTTTAGAGTCCAAACATCTTTGTTTGTACAATATCTGAGCCTGACGATGTATGTTACAGTCTGAGATGGTCTTTTGAAGAAAGCAGCACGAACGCATGTCAATGCAAGATCTGTGGGACATTTGTGCTAAATAAATAGATGCGAGAGCGACAAACCTAACCACAGGTCTGACATGGATACAATTTATGGAGACTGGTGCTGGGACACCTTCATAATATTATATTATATATACCTACCTATACAAAATGATGATAAAAGCCTTATACACAGGTCATCATCAACCCAGTACTGTCCCACTGCTGGGCACGGGTTTCCTCTCATTTGAGAGAGATTAGGCTATATAGTCCACCACGCTAGCCTACTACACGCTAGCGACTCCTTCTAAAAAAAACACAGAAATTGGTTTGAATTACTGTGTAGGATTGTTGTTACATAACGAGACCAATTGTAAGAAAAACTGCAGGAAGTAGCTTGTTTAGTAATTTCAGTATAATGCTCTGTAGGTATTTAAATATAATATAACATACCATCACGACTGTCGTCCTGGAAGGGTTAAGTAGAGGAGTACGAATATACATACACCCACATTTCACTGGTATGTTTTAGATCACGTATAATGGGCGGCGAACTTAACGCCATCAACCGAGCACGAATCCAAACTCCGACCTCATCATTTCAACCGTTTGACGTCCACTGCTGGACATAGGTCTCCCCCAAGGATCGCCACGATGACCGGTCATATATATGCCGCCCGCATCCAGTGGATTCCAGCGACCTTTACCAAGTCGTCAGTCCACCTTGCCGGGGGCCTTCCCACACTGCGTCTTCCAGTACGTGGCCGCCACTCTAGAACCTTCAAGCCCCATCGGCCGTCCGTTCTTCGAGCGATGTGCCCTGCCCACTGCCACTTGAGTTTGGCGAAACTCCGACCTGCGATAGAAAATTTCACAGATATACCCAATAACGCTTTGCTCAACCCTGGAATCGAAACCAACACCTCTCGCTCAGCAATCGCATTTACCAACTAAACCAACGGGGCAGTTATGCAGTTGGAAATTTGGAACATAAGTTGAGCAAAATTAACATCGTTCTTGGGTTGTGGCGGTTCCTTGTGTAGTCAAGACTCGAACTCAAATCTTATTACGAATTAACCATTTCACTTATATGCAGGGATGTCGCTACCGCCGTAACTAGGAACCAGATGGCACTGTGTCATAATATCCAAAAAAAAACATATTTATTACTGTTTTAATCACAAACGTTGTTGTAAAAATATATGATTACAAACCTATAGTAAGCAACTACTTCAAAGCCATTTCTTCAGTTAACAATACCTAAATATATGTATATATATATATGTACCTACATGTAGTTTTTAGATACCTACTTATATCAAAATATCATTAATAGTACTAAAGTTACAAAACATACAAAATCGTTAAAAGTGTTATCTGTAACCGATAAATAGTTCAAACATTGTAATAAAAAATATAAAGATATCTACAATTAAAGTTCCGCTTGGTGACTGAAAGAAAAACTTCCTTTTCTAAACAAACTTTGCCATTTCAATTAATCACGTTATAGTAAAGGCGTGTGCAAAATGTACACGAACAATGTGCGTGCATTTAAGAACGTAGTATGGACACGTTTTTCACGTTTTTCAGGCCCAGCAAATATATTGAAAAAAATATAAATATCGGTCAAGCAAGCCATTTCGGAGGAGTTTGATAAAAAACACTGTGAGACCAGATTATTTTATATTAGAAGTTACTTTATATGTTTGTAGTGTAACAAAATGTTTGCTTCAAAGAATGTTTTCTTATTGTCAAGAAAAATAAAAGTGTTTAAATTTTCATTTTTAAATTTGGAAACACACTCTCACATCTCTAACTTTAAATAAGACGGATTTCCATACAACCATTCATCCCTCATTTCACCCTTTTAGGAGTCGAGTTTCTAAAATTCCTTTCTCAGTGGATATTTTCGTCATTTTAAATGTGTCATCTGTCTCATTTCAAGTTTGTAACTCCTATAGTTTAGGCTTTGAGTTGATGAATCAGTCAGAACAAACGATTATATGAATGTAGGTTTGCCGAATTTTGTCATCAAAATAATCACTGTTTACATAAATATGTACATTCGTTTCCAATTACTTACAATAGAATACAAGAATCTGTAATGAAACAATACTGTGTACATATTACTAAATGTCCTTGACCTTGAAGGTGCAGTTGTTAGTTGTTACAGTCGCCGCGCGTCGAGACACAAGTCATATAAGCGCTAGTTTACATGGAAAATATCTACAGACAGATTTATTTCTTTGATGACGTCTACAGCACGGATCCTTAATAATGAAATTAGCCTATGACCAGCAGTGGACGTCAAACGGTTGAAATGATGATGATGATGATAGTGAAATTAGCCTATGACCAGCAGTGGACGTCAAACGGTTGAAATGATGATGACGATGATGATAGTGAAATTGAGTTATTCATGTATCTATATGAATACTGTATCTATAAATAAATGTAAACGTTAAATTTATCCTTCGAGACCTAATTAGTATTATTAAGAATAACTACTCTTATATATTTGTACGCCACGCGTAGAGGCTAAACATGACTATTTATTATTTATGTTAAACATCTTACATGTTTACAAATAAAATTATCTTTATCTTTAACCGTTGGATCGGTAGTAGTAGTAAGAATAACTGTAAACCAGGGATGTTATGGAGCTCCGTAACCGTAACCGATATAAAAATACATCCGTAACCGTAACCGTATCCGTTTTATATCTTTCGGATAGTTTTCGTATAAGGGCGGAGTTTAAATAAAACGATATATTTTGACAGGTTTAATTTGGAATTTTTTTTATCAAGTTAGGTAATGTAGATTCTGCAAAATATAAACAGTGTGATAAAATCTTTTCCCTTAAACTAGGTGGCACTACTTCACTGAAACTTCATCTAATATCCGTAACCGAAACTATTCGAAACTAACGGATAATCCGGAATACATATCCGTTACGTATCCGTAACCGTATCCGAAACCGATATAATTTTATTCCTATATCCATATCCGTATCCAGATCCGAAATATCATATCCATAGCATCCCTACTGTAAACAATGCTGAGTGTGAGATCTTAAGTTCGATACCCAAGACGAGCAAACTTTTTTCTCTTTTTCAAGAAATCGAATAGGTTTCACGACAAATTGAAAACAGACTATGACGGTTTTCTTTTACATAAACTATATTATATCAAACGGGATTGATAATTATAATCTTTTGACAAGTACAATTAGCTGAAAAATTGTCTGAAAAACACTTTTGAATCTTCATCATCATATCAACCGTCAGACGTCCACTGCTGGACATAGGTCTCCCCCAAGGATCGCCACGACGACCGGTCCTGCGCCACCCGCACCCCGCCCTTACTTTGAACCTTAAAGACATAAAAATAAGAAGGGAAACGCTATACCCAAGTTCGCTTAAAATTTGATGTCATCTTTTTCTCATGAAAAACAACATAATAGTATTCTTATTCTATGGCAGGTTGGGAAACGAAGATCATACCAGATTGGAAAGTTCTATCGCCAGAGGTACGGCTCTCAAGGTCACAAACTGATCTCCAACCTCTACCTTCGCGACGAGATTTCCATCAGGAGTACGGACAAGGAGAGGGCGAAGATGACCATACAGGTGGCCATGGCCGCTGCCTACCCCCCGGAGCCTGAACAGCAGTGGGATGAAGGGCTCGGCAAAGTGTGGCAGCCTGTGCCGTACACAGCAGCGCCATTATCTGAGGATTATGTAAGTATTGCTTTCTTCCATTTACGCGAATATTAGACATTGAAATAAAGTATAAAGGGGGCGCCCTAGAAGGACATATGTACACCGACCTAATTGGTGAACTCCTTCAAAAAGGTGCGCAGTACTCGTAACCGGCGCGCGTGCATGACGAGATGTATGAATGTGGACGAGGCAAAAGTGGTATGCAGGGACCATAGCGCGTGGCATTCTGTAGTTTCTGCCTACCCCCATGGGGAAAAGGCGTGAGTGTATGTATGTATGTATGTTTGTATGAAACAAAACTACTTTTTACGGATCGCGGTGTATGTATTAATCCGACGTTTCGGATCCTTTACGGCATCCATGGTCACGGGCAGACTGAGGTGTTGGTCGTCTTGAAGTTATAATTACTAACAGATACCTTACATTTTTTATTATTATTGACAATCTGATTTACACAGAACAAGCTCACCGTGTCCTTCAGTGAGTCCGAAACGTCCGCGTCGGGTTAAAATAATATCAATATACCGCGATAAAATCCGTAAAAAGTAGTTTAATTTCAATCAAAGTACCTATGTAATTCTAATCTCCCGTCACGCCATATACTTCTGTATGCCCTTATTTCGTAGTGGTGTTGGTTGTATTATATTTTTTGTAGTTTTTTTAAATTACGAAGTTGGCAAACGAACTTACTGCCCGCGTGATGGCAAGCGATTACCGTAGCCAATGGACGTTTACAGAGATGTCATCAGATGTCGCACGCACTTTGACCACCCTATATAACTTTTAATATTACCTCACATAATTATGAGACACACAATATTATACCTCACATATTAATTATCATTATACGTATTAATAAAAAATATTTTACATAAATCCATTCATGATTTTTTACGAAACCTTGTCTTTTCTTATCTATGTGTATAGTCCTACAATAGAGCCTTATTTGTTTTCTTAATTGTACTTAAGTGTAATAGTGAAGGTTCTTCCTTATTATATACAGGGTGTATGAAAAAGGTGAAACAATTCTCACGGAAATGGACAGTTGGACAGGTATCGTAAATAGAATAACCTGGCGAAATATTGTAACATACCATCACGCCTGTCCCCCGAAGGGTTAGGCAGAGGTGTATTAATGAACACCCACGTTGTTGCCATCAACCAGGCACGAATGCAAAATTCGAGCTGCTACTGAGAATTTCATAGAAAACCCCCAATAACACTTTTCTCGACCCGGGAATCGAACCGAAAACCTCTTGATCAGCAGTCAGACTTCGCGATCAATGACACCAATGAAGCAATCTAAGTAAAATACTATTCTTTTTTTCATAAAGTAATTATGGGCAATATTCTATACATAAACGTTTCGTCCAACTTAAATTATATTTCCTCGTAGTCTTTATCTCAGTAGACTGGATCAAAATGGTATTTTAGGGTCACAACGCGAAGTATTTCATTGACATTACCGAGGCCCCATTTTTTTTAACTGAAACGATTGTTTTTCATTCACTTTTCCTCACGCATCATAAAACATTCACCCTATGTATGTACATGTTGATTATTATTTCCCTGTATGTTTTGACGTAAATAATACATCCTGAACAGATAAAATATATCTATGCAGTATATCATCTAGTATCCGTAACACAAGCATCGTTGTTTAGCTTAGAACTAGATGGCGCTGTGTCACAATGTCCAGATATTTATTAATTATTTACAACCTGATTAGCGCAGCTGTGTTAAAGGTAGCCTTCTGTGTTAAGGGTGCTGACTTCGATTCCCGGTAAGGGCAAATGTTTGTGTGATGGATGAGAATTGAGATTTGTATCTGAGTCATGGAAGTTTCTATGTATATTACGTATCTATATATTAAGTGTAATTTAGTGTAACAACCATCTAGTATCCGTAACACAAGCCTCGTTATTTAGCTTAGAACTAGATGGCGCTGTGTCATAATTTCAGGATATAGTATATTTATTATTATTCACTAGAATAATTAGACTTATCAATAAAAACAGCCATCGCAAAACTTGTGCCTACATAATTAAATGATGTGGCGCAAATATCTAAAACAAAGATAATAACTATATCTCCGGTTAACTTGTTATTACAAATAGTTCAAGTTCATTGTTATTACATAATATTATCAATATTTAAACTATAGTTTTAGATAACTGTAGTGATTATGATAGGAGTTTTATTCAAATTGATATACTGATTTCGTGACTATTATTTTATTTCGTGATTTAAGCGAATATTAGGTATTGGAATAAAATGCCTTATTTTTCTAGAATTTATATAGAAACCTACATACATTGATTTTTGATAGACATATGACAGACACAGGGGTGACAAACTCCTGTGTTACCACCTGTGTTAAAACCTGATGGTAAGCGATTACCGTAACCTATAGACGTTTGCAACACCTGAAGTGTCGCTCGCGCGTTGCCAACCCTTTAGAAATGCCGTTTAGGATTCTTAAAATTGGGAGTTGCTAAACTGACAGCAAACGGATATTGCATCCTGTCAGAATAGTCACTACCATGAAGTCTGGCAACCTTACACTTTGACACCTGTTCGACGTCGTTGAATCTTGTGTCCGACGCGAAGATTAGTTATCCTACGACCAAACAACAAATATTGTTAAGCCCTCTTGTTTAAATTACTAAGAAAGAGATGGGGGTATACAAACTGTATAGCGCCATCCTTCTCTTCTTTGATTTACGTAGACCTATTTCGTATTTCAAATTTCAACGCATTATCTTATAAGATTCGGCGTGAAACCTACTTGGTTTTCAACAGTATTCACAGGAAAACACCTTCGCCCATTTAGAAATGTAGAAAAGCTAAAAATATGGCCGGTATATTCCAGGAATAAAATTCGTACGAAATTGAATTCCGACTGTACTTTGTTGAAGTAAGCTCCGTCCTTTGTGCGGTTGCAATAAATCTAACTTAATCTAATTGGATCTTAGATTCTTCGAGACTGTAGGAAGAGAATTCTGTATACAAACTGATATTGGCATGAATTGTAATACAGCTCCTGGTTTTTACATCTACTACCTATTTGCTTTCCCTTTTCTGAATACTGTCTGCTGTTTTCGTTATAGAGGGATAGGTGATAGGTTCACCACGTTGGCCTTAAATTTGAGGCTCTGTCTTGGTGTTCTAGCGTCATATGATTAGGCTTTCTTAATCCATTTGTAGTTTAATCTTCATTTTTGCCTTCATCCGGACTGACCCTATGCTTATGTGGCTAACGGATGTGGGTAAAAGCCTCAAGTATTCCGTATAAAAACGCTCTTTTCGCCCTTTTAAGGGTTGACTTCCGGGACAAAAACTATCCTATGTCGTTCCCCGGGACTCAAACTATCTCTATACCAAATTACGCCGAGCATAAAGTTAAACCTGACCAGGCAAGACAAGCAAGGCCTACATTCACCACTGACTATCTATCACATACTGAACGGTTAAGGAAAATGTCGTGAGGAAAAGGAAACCTGTTTCTCAATGTCGTTGGGAAAGTCTGCCAGCCCATACTAACCTAATGAACTAGCCTAATCCCTCTCAAATGATAGCAGACCCGCGCCTAGCAGTAAGTCAGTCAATAGGTTGATGAGACAAGTCTGGCCCTAGGACAAAATTCAAGTAACTCTTTCATAATCTGGCCTTCACATCATCATCATCATCATCAACCCAATAATGTCCCACTGCTGGGCACGGGTCTCCTCTCAATTGAGAGGGCTATAGTCCACCACGCTTGCCTACTGCGGGTTGGCAGACTTCTCATGCCATCGAGATAATCTCTCAAGTTTCCTCACGATGTTTACCTTCACCGTTTGAGCATGTGATGAATACGCACATAACTTCCGAAAAGTGAGTGGTGCGTGCCTAGGGTTCGAACTCGTGACCTTTAACACCTCAGTCCACTGGTCCTGGGTCCTGTCCAGTCCTGGTACATACGATAAAAGACAACAAAATTATTTATCTCTGTTTTAACACATGACCGTGATGGCTTAACATAGAAAGTGCAACAATATATTATTCTACTACCAAGCATGGGTTTTATTGATTTTTGAAGTGAAACTACTTTATCGGGGTTGGAAAAAAAATTAGTGTAACATTTTTTCGTTACGCGTCACATTTTTCCGTTACGCGCCATATTTATTTGAATAGGTAACCATAGCAACATGATGTTTGTTTGACAACTGAAAACTATACCTTTTCCAATATACCAAGACCATTTGTTTTTCTATTGAGAACTTGCTATTGGTTGTGACATCGACGTTTTGATAAATAGATGATTATGATTGGTTCCCACTATTATTTGGAACTGACAGAGCTACAAATTGAAGACTATTAATTCAAACGCTCTTTTTAAATTCAATGTTATTCGAGTAGATACCATCATTATATCAATAATCATAAAATACAGTTGGAAAACAATTAGTTTAACCAATGCATGTCTATGATAATAAAATCCTTTTGCATAAACTTTATCTAATTTAGCTTTATTCAACCAATTTCTGTGAAGTTGTAAATAGTAAATCATTTTTCGAAAAATGATGTCATAAAGAAGTTTCACTTCTTACGTGTGTACACTAATACACACACACACTTTTTTCTTACATTAATTCTTCCCAGAGTATGCGAAGCATGTTTTGTATTCTCACATCAGTTCTCACGAACAAAATAGTTTGTAATACATGTTTTCTTTCTGATTGCCAGTGGTCTCCGCCTCTTTTTTCTAGTAGGAAGCTGAGAAATAGATTTTTATATCAATGTACAGCCCAATTAGGAAGATCGTAGTTGGAGCATGTTATGTCTTTCTCCCTTCTCTTTGCCCAAACATCCTAATTTATTTTCAGTAGATACTTAACTGGAACTGGAAGCTGTGGTAGCCTCGCAGTGTGACCAGTGGACTGAGATGTCAGAGGTTTCGAGTTCGAACCCAAGGCACCACTGACTTTTTCTGAAGTTATGTGCGTATTTATCACAAGCTCAAACGGTGAAGGAAAACATCGTGGAAACCTGCATGCTTGAGAGAATTTCTCGATGGCATGTGAAGTCTGCCAACCCACAGTAGGCTAGCGTGGTAGACTATAGCCTAATCCCTCTCAATTGAGAGGAGACCCGTGCCCAGCAGTGGGACATTAATGGATTGATGATGAGATGATGAGATACTTAACTGTCTAACTTCAGTTCTCAAATTTTCTAGCTCCGCTACTACTCCAACTGCGAGCACTTCGTGAGATTGATGTCTGAAGCCAAGGAGCGAGCCATGGAACAGGAGTTTCTCCCCTACGTGGACCTTCTGCCCCTCCTACTGAACAAGACTGGCAGAGACTTCAGCGAGGATCCTCTACTGTTCGAGACCCTGTTTGATCTGTTCAGGAGTTTGGTAAGTTGGAAAAAAAAGGAAGATAATGGTGTGAATGAGTTACGGTTCTCGAGAAGACACTATAGATGCGTGACTGGTTGTCAAAGAGCATGTGGAGATTTGTACCTATTAATATAGTACCCTATTTAATGGTACGTATATATATTAGTTTTGTATGTCAACTAGGTGCAAATCCAGCAATTCACCTGTTTTTATAATTTGATATGATACATCATTATGTTCGAATGCCATAGAAGTTAAAAACGAATTTTAAAGTATTTTAATTCGACAATTCAAATCAAATGAAATCAATTCAAGCTTAAGTAATAACTTACCTTTGACATTTACGACACAGTTACAATACAATTAATTAGTAATGGTCATATCGATGTTTATATTACCGATTACAATCGATGACCTTAATGTCTAGACTTTCAAAACTTCAAGGTTATCTGTCTGTTTCAGGTTGGTCTGGGTCTAGATATTCCGGAATGGGCTAAGCCACTACTGCCTCGACTGGGTGAGGCTGCCAGGCTGGCCTACAGGCTGTACTTCAGGACTGACGAGATGAAGAAGATTGGTGGAGGTGAGTAAAGCTTTGATTCGGTAGGACTCAAGACAATTCGTGGTGAATGAATTTGCGAATCCCATGGCCCCACGATAAGGAAAGCTAGTATGGTTTTTAGCCCAGTAGGCCATCCACTCTGGGTAGAGTCCAACACACACCGTCGCATTCCCGGCTGGTGGAACGATCCATTAAGATTTTCCAAAGTTTAAAAAATGGTGATATTTATTCCTTTATCCTCGTAGTTCATTCTACGAGGCATAAATAGCTGTAACCTCTGGCCTAGCTGGACTAGTGGAAGTGAGCAGATTTCAGCAGGCGTCGAGAAAATATCTTAATTATAAAAGAAAATATCTATCGCAGGTTTCCTCGTGTTTTCGTTCCTCATAATATTTAAACAGGTGATAACTAACTCAAATTATTGCGCACCTGAGTTCAGAGACCTTAAATTCGAATTTAGCTTGACAGTTCTTTTGCCATTTTTACATTCTCCATTTATTTTCTAGGTGTCCTGCTCAACCAGTTCATCGAAGCCGGCAACGACTTGATAGCTGGGAAGCCTGTGAACCAGCGACTTCGTTTAGTATCCAGTCACGACTTCAACATCGGGGCTCTGATGGATGTGGCTCAAGTGCAGAACATGCATGCCATCCCGGAGTACGGTGCTGTGTTCGCGCTGGAGATGTACCGGTCAAGGAGTACTGGAGCTTACAGTGTGCTGGTGAGTTTAAGTGGCTTTTGAGAAGTTTGCAATTTTTTTTGTAGTCTTACGTGATGATAACAGCAACCATAGCCTATGGGCTTTTGCAACATTAGAACCGCACATTATAGAACCGACCCTACAGAACCCTTTTCACTGTCTTTTTAACAACTCTATAAACACATTACACGGACAAGAAACTGAATTTCCTTTTTGTCAGAATAGTCACTTCCCTACTGAGCTCTGGCAATCTTACTTGCAGAAACACAACTATTGTTGTTTCACTGCGGTCTTCGGTGGTACTGTCGGGCAGCTCAATTTGAGCCAGAAATCTCGCTATGCCCAAGCTCCCTAAAAAATATATTTCTACTCTTATCAAATATCTAGGTGTTAGCAAGGCTTGGAATAGGAACCTAGATACTTGGTACTCTTGGTTCTCTAGATTTACGAGGTCTTAAAGTTTGCAATTGAGAGCCTGAGAGATGTTACTAAAAACCCTTCTATAATTAGATGTAAGAACAGGCGGTATACAAACTTTCCTCATCATAATCAACCCATTATTGTCCCACTGCTGGGCACGGGTCTCGTCCCATTTGAGAGGGATTAGGCTATAGTCCACCACGCTAGCGTACTGCGGGTTGGCAGGCATTACATGCCATCGAGAAAAATTCTCAAGCTTTGCTTGCGAAATGTTTTTCTTCGCCGTTTGAGCATTACTTATATGCATACATAATAATAATACAATACATAACAATGTATATCTATCACTTATGTTTTTTCTCTTCTTGCAGCCGGTCTACCTCCCGCAAGCAGGCGAGTCTTCCGCCCAGGTCCTGAAGATCAAAGGCTGTGAGATAGCCAGTAACTGTCCGTTCACCAAGTTCAGGGAGATGACCAGAGAATTCTTGCTGCCAGAGAAGGAGTTCTATCCTCTATGTGGCATCAAGACTGAGTTATAGTTTACGTTCAAGTATTAGAATCTATTTATGGTTAAATTTAATGGCGTTTCTCCATTAAAACTGACATGACGAGGTAACGGGGCGTTAAAACAAAAATTAACACTTATTTTCAATATCTGTATCAGTTCAGAAATAGGTCATTCGATAAGAAACCTTAATATTATAATTATACAAGGATGGTTATATAAACACGTGAGGTCATCTGGTGTGCGAGCGAGACAGTGATAGGTCCTTGATCCTTATATTACTCTTCATTTAAAAAATAGTTAATTCCATAATGAAATATGAATCCCGGCCTTATTTTACAACTTAATTCGATGGTGATTTTAGAAAAAAGGTTTCTTAACATTATTACATGTAAAATATTTAGATGAATCCAACATATTACATTAACATATTAATAGAAATATAATACATTAACAAATTTAAAGACAAATGTGTAATGTAGTATGCATAATTATTTTGGTTTCATTCTAGTATTTGTTACCTACAATAATTACAATTCTGCAACGCCCCATTTTTTGACGTCGGCGCTATAGTGAAAATGTTGTGCATGCATGCATGTTAAAACAATGATTATAAAGGGTTGCTACTTAAACTACGATGGAGATTTTTATTATTGTATTGTTATGTACAGAATGCCGATTTAATTACAGGAATCCGTGAAGGGTGAATATCAGACCATGAATATAAATGAATGAATGAAAAAAATGGTACCTACCTTAAATTTGCTTTAAGCTTTTTTTAATGGTATCATTACTACACTTGGTTTTAGTTATTACAACATAACATACCATCACGCCTGTAGTCCCTGAAGGGTTAGACAGAGGTGTACTAATATACACCCATATTTTGCGGGTATGTTTTAAGGTCCCATGTAATAGGGGGCGAGCCTATTGCCATCAGCCGAGCATAGCTCCAACCTCCAAGATGCTACTGAGAATTTCATAGAAAACTCCAATAGCACTTACCTCGGGGAATCGAACCAAAGTCCTCTAGCTCAGCAGTCGCTCTTACAACCACTAGACCAACAAGTTTTAGTTTAGTTTAGTTTCAGTTTAAGTCATTCTACTAATTAAATCGGCACTCTGTATAATTATATCTACTTATCTTATAAACTAAGCGGATAGCATGAATTGAAAGAGGCCTATGCCCAGCAGTGGGATCAGAAAGGCTGTGGATGATGATGATGATGATGTTGATGATCTTATAAACTAGCTATAGCTGTGCTTAAGAAACTTACTTACGCTAAAGTCTTTAGTTCCGCATTCAACCGCTTGAGGGCCAGAAAAAAAACCCTTAAAGACACTAGAATATAAAGCTGAATGAACGCTTTGTTGCAAAGACAGTAATATCTTTATTATAAAATAATACTTATAGTGCATTATAAAATAAAACAAAACAGTAAGTCGTCAGGTTTGAAATTCTCGATAATTCTGATAATTTTGCCTTACTTATAGGTGTTATGATAGGTACCATTAAAATAGGTACCTTCTTCTTTCTTATACAAGATTTTTTGTAAAATAATACCTAATGAATACCTACCCAATTTGAACGCTCAATAATAATACGTACACGTACCTACCTATAAATAAAATTGACTGTGTGCGTTTGAATGTTTTGCCTTCAGAATAGGTAGAACATTTTGTCTATATTGTAATTTGAATATTTGAAGTTATTCTTTGGTGGTTTTTTATGTATTTTACTATTATTTTTTCCCCTGTAGGGTATAGTCCTACAAAATAGCTTCTCTACATAGTAATAAAATGGATAACAAAATGTATAAAAATATATTTAAAATCTTTGGTATTATCCGATTTCTTCCAATATTTATTATAATTACATCTAATAGAAGCATTCTTTCTATCTCTCTGAAAGATTTTACGCGTTTCAATTGTCTTTTTTTTATTTCTGTCACCTCGGAGGCGAAGGCACTCTATCGTCATTCCATCAAACTTCTATATAACTACGTATGTTTCAAGTAAGTCTTTTTATCCTTAATAGATGGCGCTGTATACGAATATTATACCTACTTAAGTGTAATAGAACAACAATGGTTACAAACGGGTCTGTTTTACCCCTAAATAAGGGGTAGCGTGAAGTTAAAAAATAACTTTGACTGTGATATTAACGAATTTATGTAATTTTCGTGCAAATAAATACCTTTTAAGTGTATTTTGTGTATTATTTTTTCAAAACCAAAAAAAAACATGATTTCTACAGCTTCTACTTATAATGGTTTTGGACATTTATTTATTTACTTTACTCACTTGTGGTGGTTTGAAATGTTTTTGAAATAAAGTTTAGTTTAGTAGGATTATTGAAACATACTTTTCAATTTTTACACAGCATCTACATTTAACAATGAGGCAAACTTGACTGAATATAATTATTTATAATAATAATTATGACTTAAGTACATATTAATTTGTGAACAAGGGTATATTTTCTCCGAACTTAACATAATACCATCGTTATACTACACACAGCTTTATCAAAGCTTTATCAAGTGAAATCTTTAAACAACAAACAAAAGCTTTCATCCTGAGGAAAACTGAGAGCTTTTTTTATTCTTTGAAATTAAAAATTCTTCGCACTTTGAAGCGCTAAGGCGCTTTTAAGCTTCATACCTGTTAAGAGGTAGATTATGTTGCAGTGCAGTGCGTTAATAATAAATTCTGTACTATTTTGAGAATAAGATATTAAGTGTTACACAAGAATTTTGTAGGAAGTAAGGGCATAGCGAGATTTCTCGCTCAAATTGAGCTGCCCGACTGGGGAAGTACCTCCGCCTTACAGAAGACCGCTGTGAAACAACAGTAGTTGTCTTTCTGCGAGTGAGTAAGGTTACCAGAGCTTGTTGGATAGTGAATATTCTGACAGCATGGGAATTCCGTTTGCTGTCAGTTCAGTAACTCCCTATTTTAAGAAACCTGAACGGTTTCTAAGGGGTTTGGCAACGCATTTGCCTCTGGTGTTGCAAATGTCCATGGGCGGCGGTCATCACTTACCATCAGGTGAGCCGCCTGCTCGTTTGCCGCCTTATCACCATAAAAAAAAACTTGAGAGGTGTCAAGGGACACCCGGATGGAACGAAGTTCCTTTCGATTAATTAGTGAAGGAATTGTAATAAAATTTTTTTTTTTTACAATAGCTTACTATAGCAACAAGTGTCGTTACAACTTTTCGTCTTAATTTTTTCCGTCCTTAATCCTTTCGCAACGCGCGATAAGGAACTTCGTTCAAAAAAATTGAATAATACTAAAATTGATTCTTTTGAGGTATATTTTGCAGTGTGTCGATTTACTTAAAATTAATTTGAAAATCGACTTTCTTATGTGTCATATAAATACGAAGATCGCTAACATCATAATGTCCATTTAATTTAATCTCATTTAGAAATATTTTCTCAGTGTGTGAGGTCTCACCATAAGAAAAATGGCGTCTTTCAGTTTCGGGCCAAAATAACATATTTTAACGTTGCCTCGGTGAAAATACACGGTAACCGGACAACAGTTACTGGCAATCAAGAAATAAAAAAGTTCTTACAGGGTCGGCAACACGTTAACGACACCTCTGGTGTTGCAAACGTCCATAGGCTACGGTAACCGGTTACCATCAGGCCGTAAGTGTGTTTACCACACTTGTGATATAAAACAGATGAACCAATTGACGACCCAATTAGTCCAGCGGTAGTTAACACTGCCTTCTGTGCTAAGGGTACGAATCCCTGTAGGGACAAATGTTTGTGTCATGAGCATAAACATTTGTATCCGAGTCATGTATGTATCTATGTATAATATGTATGTATTTACAAAAAAAAGTATATATTTATGTAGTATATCAACCAACTAGTATCCGTAGCACAAGCATCATTGCTTGCCTCGGAACTAGATGCCGCTCTGTCATAATGTCCAGAAATATAAAAAATAATAATAATATAATTATTATTGTGTCTATGTACCACACACATTGACAGAACTATACACACTCACACGCAACACACACATTTGCATTCGACCCGTGACAAATACGGCGGGAAGACCCGAGGAATCTTGTGATTGATACTTTGGGTTTAAGAGAGAGGTTACATTAAAACTCTTTAATAGAATGCTTGAAGTAGCGGATTAGAGATTTTTATGGTGATAAGTGGGCAAACGAGCAGGCGGCTCACCTGATGGTAAGTGATGACCGCCGCTCATGGACATTTGCAACACCAGAAACTTGCAAATGCGTTGCCAAGCCCCTTAGAAACCGTTCAGGTTTCTTAAAATAGGGAGTTACTGAACTGACAGTAAACGGAATTCCCATGATGTCAGAATAGTCACGCCCCAATGAGCTCTGGTAACCTTACTCACTCGCAGAAATACAACATTATTGATTCACTGCGGTTTTCTGTAAGGCGGAGGTACTTCGCCAGTTGGGCAGCTCAATTTGAGCGAGAAATCTTGCTATGCCCTACCTCCTACTAAATTATACACAAGCTTATACACGAGGGCAGCAGTCCTGGATTAGCCTTTAAGCTATTTTAAGCTATTGCTGAGGGCAGCCCTCTACGGGGGCACACGATCGAGAATTAATACGTAAAATTAAGGTGTTGGGGCTAAAAAAACAGCCCAGCTCAGCCCAGTACACTTGTTCTTGCTCGGTCACTAAAGGAAGCGCTCCGAACTAGTTCTATTTTTCAGATGAACTAGTACAGACATCTAGTTCATTTAGTTCTATTAGTTCTCTAGTTACAAGGGTCTGTAAAGAATTCTAGTTTCGTATTGTGCAGTCGGTCAATTTGGTCATCTAGTTCAATTAAGTAGTTCTTCGGTCTTCCCTATCACCTTTTGATCACGCAGATGCGCTGTGTAACTATTTTGTCATTAACTTTTGATAATATCGTTGGATTATGTTCAATATTTCACGCATTATTGTATAAAAATACTTTCGTACTTTATATTAAACAAAGATTTGATTCCTTCATACTTTGCAGTCTTCATACTACATACGACTTCATGATATGTCTTGTAACTCAATTTGATGTTACATACATTTCGCTCCCTCTAGTGTAATGTGCAACCAATAAAAATAGGAGACCTAAAGAACGAATTTGAAACAGCTCACGGAATAGTTCGTTTTAGTTCAGTGTCAGGAACTAGTTCGTTATAGTTCTTAGTTCGTGAACTACACAAGTCTACAGCCCGGTTGTCTTGTAATGTTTTGGTACCTAATGTTGCACCCAGGATTGCTGGCATCCAGTTACCTTAATCAAGCACTGACGGGCAGCACGTTGCCAACTCCAGCCGTCGACAGGCGTTGGCGGCCGACCGCGCCCTCGCGTCGCCGTGTGGAGTGCTGGCGACCTGGCGTCGACGAAATAATACATCAATATCATATATCAGTTTAAATATCGACGGCTGTTTGTATGAGCTCTAAGTATATTTATCATAATATCCCTTTTTTAACAGTATTTAGGACTAGTCGTGCCAAGCACGGGTCACTCAAAATCACTCTAACAATTTAGCAAGGATTTACACACTTTTAAATGAAAATCGCTAACCGCTCCGCTTAGCGCAACAAGGTCTTGCCCTAACCACACTCCGAGGGTCAAATACGACCGTAATTTAACGTAACGTTACGGAAAATGCAGATTTTTCGCATAATTGATGCTTTTGCATTTACAAATGTTTAAAAAAAACAAACACATGGAATTATTTGCAAGTACTTGTCGTAAATTTTACTGTGTTTTCTGTCTGCTATTTCGTCTGTTTATGAATGTATGATAGATGTTTAGCTTAAGGGTTATTTTTTATCCAATCTGCTTTTTAATCAATCTTCTAAATTACTTTATATTTAAAAATGCGTATTTATTTTTATTTCTTACAAAAAGTTACAATAAAAAAGTTTGATACCTAGTCTTTTTTTGAGATATTATCGATTCCGAATACAAACTTCCTCCCTCCCTTTCCCCCATTTAAGAGGTTATTTACGGGACAAAATCAATCCTATGTCCTACCTTCCCCGGGTCTCCTAACTATCTCAGTACCAAACTAAATCGATTCAGCAGTTACAGTATAAAAGAGTAACAGACAGACAATTTCCTATTTATAATACTAAGTAAATATAGATTAAAATTTGCAAGAACCTCGAATCTAATAGGTCCATTCATACGTTTGCTGCGTCACTAGCAAAAAGTAGGCCAATGGCCCACTCAAATAATATGTCTGTTCACTTAAAATTCTCAAATTCTTGCTGCCTACTCTTTGCCAACAAAACTGCAAACGCAATGACAATTGCCACATGCCACCATCTTGGAGCGTCCACTGCCGAAATTGCACTTTTCAACAAATTTTATGTGTTTTCCTCTCATACAAATTCACATAACTTTTGTAAGTGGCCTAGATTTTTATGGGATTTTCTGAGCTAAAGAGATTTGGCTGTAGTTTATCTAGGTTGTATTATAACGTAGTTGTACAAAGATTAATATAGATTGTTTAATACTAGTAGGGTGGCAGACAAGTTTATGATCAGCGGTAAGTGGTAACCGAAGCCCATGGATTTATGCAACGTAACTTGCGCGTTGCCGACCCTTAAAAAAGATTTCAATTTAAAAGTGATCTTGGGTTCTTTCTCTAGGCTCGCCTCCTATTACATACCGGCGAAATGTCGGTGTAGGTATATTAGTACACCTTTGCCTAACCCTCCTGGGAGAACAGGTATAATGGTAAGTAACAAATATTAAATTAAATACGAATTATTGATATACGAACGATTAATCTGTGCACAGCACTTAATGGAATAAACGCTAAAAAATAAAATACGCCGCATATAATAAGCCACTCAACGTTAGGTGAATGGTAGTAATATTGCTATTCAGATTCAGTCAGGCGCTTACGTGTTTTATACTATATTGTGTTCAAAATGGTAAATCAGGTTCCAATATATCCTGGCAGGTGGCGCTGTGGGGAATAGATTTAAATTGTAAAATTGTTTCTGTTTTTGCTTGTAGTTCTCACGGGAACTATACTATAACTACTGCTACTAACTAGTAGCTCTGAGTTTGGATTTGTGCCCGATAAATGGCAATAGGATTGCCCAATATTATAAATAACTTAGAAATAGGGTGCAATGTGCTTGTACACATCAGTAAGTAAATAGAAGTAGGTACCTACCTTCCTACCTATGCCTAAGCCTTCGGGTATACAGGCGTAATAGTATGTTATGTAATATGTAAATACATAAATATATTATAATTCTATAAGTATACCAAATGGAGAGTGCTATAGTAGGTAATTTCATTAAATTTACTTTTGAGATTTAATTATGATTTAATTGTTATTTTAAAAAAAGCTATAAGCTTCCACATCACGAACGAAATATTTTAAATGGCAACACACAAAATATCAATGTCAGAAGTAAATTTCATTCAATACTTTCGCGCATTCAATTTTAAACCTTTCCTCGGTACATAAATCACTTTTTCTCATTCTCAAAATGGCGGAAACGGGCCACTCCGTACGAGACGCGAATTTAAAGTCTTGTTTTACATTACATCGCAAATTTTAGGGGTCCGTCGCGAAGTTGTATCATATGTCTTTGTCTCATTGCTATTGTAATATGCTTTCATTGTTTAAAAATACGATGATATACCTAAGCATAATAGCACTTTACTTTATATTCTGGTATTACTATAATTTAATGGATTCTATGGTTCGTATCGAATCATCAAGTCATTGATATCTAGCCATATCCTAGCATAACATAGAGAAATATCATCTGATCGGCGTCTATACGAAAATCGCGTTTTTTTTTTTAAATCAGCCTCTTATCTATTATACTTAACTTCCCTTAAAATATTAACGAAATCATGGTGAGTAAATTTGGTAAGCGTCTTACTAATATCTTATACTCACGCAAATTGGTATTTACTTACAATAGAGTAGAATTAGTAATTTTATTCAATCTGCTTTTTAATCAATTTATTTCTACCCTCCGTTAAGAAATTATCCATATAATTCCGCATACTAAGTTCCAAACCGCTTTTCACCATTTTAAAGGCTGATTTCCTGGACAAAAACTCTATGTCCTTCCCCGGGAATCAAACTATCTTGATACCAAATTTCATCTAAATCAGTTTAGCGATTATAAAGTGAAGAGGTAATAGACAGACACACTTTCGCATTTGTAATATTAAAAAAATTAGGAAGGAGTAAGGTAGTGAGTAGGGTTGAATTATTAATAGGGACCTACTGTCGTTAACATGAAGTTGTTGTAAGACAGAACTCTTTGGGCGTTCCGACACGCACTTGACTAGGTTTTTTTTATTATGGCAATCTCATCAATTTCCATGATGACATGGGAATAGAAGGGAAATATATTCTATAAATCAGTTTTATAGCGCGCTAGTTGTAAAGTCATGAGACGAATACATAACATAACGCTCCACATTGAGTTGTGAGTCGGTATTAAATGGATTTCGTAAGGTTTCCGAACTTAGAAGAAGTTTTGGCTGGACTCACGACCTAAATAGACCTCTTTTGTAGGAGGTAACGAATTTAGAATAAGTTGAACTTATTAATAGGTAACCTAGAAGTAAAGTTCGAAGATTAGTCAGCTTAACTATCAATGTTTATTCAATGTGATTTATACTAGTCTAGACGCTAATTGGTAGGTAGGTCTTACCACAAGGTATTCAAGTTATTTACTATTTAGATTGTAAGAGAGAGATGGCGCTATACAACCTGTAGAGCGGCCTCTCTCTTATACCCTGAACTCCGTAATGACGTCACCTATGAGTCAAATGAGACCTTATGTTTGT
The DNA here is from genome assembly GCA_905163465.1 of Craniophora ligustri. Lineage (NCBI taxonomy): Eukaryota > Metazoa > Arthropoda > Insecta > Lepidoptera > Noctuidae > Craniophora > Craniophora ligustri. Next base: position 11,767,341 of record LR990971.1, on the reverse strand, counting down.
TAACACACACACACACACATACGACACATGAAAACATGTCGAATGGGTAAAAAAATAGAGGTTTTCGTAGTTTTATTCGCAAACAAATAACTAATTATTATATTTAACCCCACTTGTATTTATTCTTATACATCATCGGCGTTATTATCGTACTAAGCTCATTACCCAACACGGTTGATTAATTAGGGTCTGCGATGTTTTGACGTTGACAGGTAAGTATAACCTTTACAGTGGGTAAATGAGACTAATATTTTGATATCTGTCTTATTTGCAGTTTGCACAAACAACGCAGACTATCGTCACAGTATAAATATTTATACTGTGCTATCGTGTACAATTATTACATATTTTATTTTATGATGCAAACCTAATTTAGAGAATACAACAAAATGTATTTATACTGAATTTTTAGATAGATATTCATTAAACATATAAGTATCCTCTTATTACAATTTTTAATTCCAGTTTGAGTTATGTCAAAAATCCGAAAAGTTTCTAAAAAAGGGATGGGTGATATATTTTGGATAAAAAATAACCGTAAAACCGTATCGATAACACGGTAGTAGCGCAAGATTTTGAGACTCTAATAACTATATTAGAGTTACGTTTTATACCTACCCGTAAGATTTTTTTAATAACATTTCTATTTTTATTCCGTAATATAAATTTCAATTTGATATTTAAAGTTCTCGGAATTCTTTATTCCGGGAATGACTTTAAAACACATATGATTAAGTCATTCAACAAAATATAGGTAGTACCTATTCGGATTTTCATGTTTACTTTTGTTGGAAAATTTCTAGGCTAACTTATAACAAAAAATTAGGAATATAAAATTAAATTACTTATGGGACGAATTCTGAATGTAATATTTTAGGCACTCAGAATGAGTGAGCTGTAATTTGCATACCTGCGTCTTTCATCAAAAAAGGCGTCCAAGCCCAACAAGATTTAAAATATTCGTTTAATTCGTTTCTCACATCTTGGCCCCGAAAGGTTTGAGCTTAACAAAAGGCACGCCAACATTTTAATGAGTTTGCACGCTTTAAAGGTGAATAACGGCTTTTTGAATATGTTGCCAAAGCGTTTATTTTTTATTTCGCGATAACTTCAAAAGTTTTGGCAGAAACGGTCTGACGAGTCTACAGAAAAACGCAATGTCGTTGACGTCAATATTTTACGTAACTAAGATCTGACCTAGTAATGAGATATATGATCTACTGTCTCATCGTATCGGTGTAGTGGTTGTAGACGTGACTGCTAAGCTTAAACGGTGGAGAGTTGGATCTTGTGGATACCACAGTTTTTCTAGGCATTACCTTGGATGCTAAGCTTCAGTGGGGCCCACATATAGAGAAATTATCGAAGAGGCTTAGTTCTGCAGCTTATGCCGTTAAAAAGATACGTCTTTTAACAGATATAGAAACAGCTCGTTTAGTTTACTTTAGCTATTTTCATAGCGTGATGTCATACGGCATTCTGTTGTGGGGGAATGCTGCTGACATCCAAACTATTTTTGTGTTGCAGAAAAGGGCTATTCGATCAATTTACAGCTTAAGTCCCAGATATTCACTGAGGGAGAAATTTAAAGAGATTGATATCTTGACTGTGCCATCGCAGTATATTTACGAAAATCTATTATATGCTCACAAGAACATCAATCTTTTTGAAAAGCGATGTGATATCCATAGTATTAATACCAGGAATAAGAATAAATTTATTGTTCCTGCAACTAGGCTCCAGAAGATAAGTAAATCGTTTAAATGTCAATGCATACGATTGTATAATAAAATCCCAACCCATATACAAACATATAGTCTCAGCAGATTTAAATCCTTTATTAAACAGAAACTTTGTGCTAAAGGCTACTATACATTAAAAGATTACATGGATGATAAAACTGCTTGGGATTGAATAGTTCTAATGAACCGGGCTATCAAACCATTTATTATGTTATTTATTATAATCTGGACATATTTTTTATATATCAATCTCATACATTGAGGTTAACTTTTATATTTTACATTTTTGACATGATTTTTATACATAGATCTCAATTTTTTTTTGACATTATTCATTTTATCTTTGACATGAATTCTATATCTCGATTTTAAATATTATTTTTTTACAATAATTTTATATAATGACATTATTTTGATTGTTATATTCAATATACATTATTGTAATTTTATACATAATTATGTGAATGTGAGCACTTTGTAGGTACCTAGATAAACACACTTATGTCTGGCGGCTTTGGGATTTTAAATTGACCTACACAAATGTCCTACTGATCTTGCAGTGACGTGCGTCGGGTCGTTGAGCTCCCTTAATGTTGGTTGAGCTACACGATGGCTGACGTATGCGTGCTGTCAGTATGGACAGGTCAACTCAAAACTGCACTGGTGCTTTCTTCAAAAGGCCATCTCAGACTTTACCCTACATCGTCAGGCTCACATGCTATAGACACAAATGTTTGGACTTTAAAAGAGACCATGATTCTCTGAGTTTGGTTTCGGCATTTCTTCTCAGAGGTCGTCAGTTAGGAAATGCCGATGCCAACTAGATATTAAAAAAAAAATTACATGACCTGTAAAAGTGTCTTTAAAAAGATCTGCAGAAATAAAAAAATAAAAAAATAAGGTCCTGGCTCCAAATTTCCAGGTTAATCAAAATCTTACTATCTGCGTACCTCTACATGCTTAAACTGCTGTACCGATTTTGATAAAATTTGTTATAAATATAATTTCAGTAACAGGGAAAGATTTATAGGATAGCTTTTATCTCGAAAATAACCCTTAAAGAGAGCAAAAAGACAAAGTCAAGGTGAAATGCTAGTAATATAAAAAAATGCGTCTGTGATATCACTGCTACTGTATTCAGGCTATTACAATCGTTATCTACAAATGCATTATCGCATAATAAATATTAATTTCCCCATCTATCAACATTATTAGTACTAACTAATTACCGTTAATTGCAATCAATGTCTATTAGCAGGTCACCGCACAATACATAATGTATCGTTGATTGACATTCACATGGCTGCGAATTTATATCCATACTTAATATAATAAATGCGAAAGTATGTCTGTCTGTCAACCTTTTACCGCTTCACGCTTTAACCGCTGAACTGATTTAGATGAAATTTGGTATATTTGAGTCCTGAGTATATGTATACATATAGGCTCGAAGTCATAGTATTTTTTTAGGGAAATCGTCCCTTGAATTAGCAAATATAAAGGGACTAGAAATTTATATGCGGATTTTTCTTTAAAGAGGAAGGTAAGACATAAATAAGCAGATTGGATATAATTACAAATTCTAGGTAGACGAAGTTACGGGCTAGTTAGTCATATTTTTCGAAACTCTCTTACAGAAACAGCACTCAGCAGTAGGAAATATTTTTTTAATTATAATTCTAGATGCGTACCGTGAACTTTTATATCACGCCAAGTCACGTGACATAAATGAGCAATTCTCTGTCAAGGTCAGCTTGACAAAATTTTGATAATTCGACATGAGAGAAATACTGAAATTGTGAGAAAAAGAATTTGTTTGTTACAAATTATTTTTTATACTGCTTCGTTATTCTGCTGGTCGTAAGTGCGACTGCTGAGCTAGAGAGGTCTCGAGTTCGATTCCCAGGTCGAGCAATGTTATTAGGATTTTCTACAATTATCAGTAGAAGTTTGAAGTTTGGATTCGTGCCCGGTTAATGGCAATAGGCTCGCCCGCTATTACGTTGGACCGAAAACATTCCCGCGAAATGTAGGTGTATATTAGTATTTACTACACCTCTACCTAACTCTTCTGGGATGAAAGGCGCAATGACATGTTATATTTTTTCACGCTAATTTTAATGTTGTACTGAGACTATTCCTGCTAGTGTAATCATGATTTCTGATTATATGGTATCGACAAACGGATTCTGTAAAGTAACACCCAGATGAGGTTGTTTGGCTTCGTTTCTGAGTGACGAGAACAATGCAATAACAATATACGTGATGGACATCTCCATCCTCTCCTCGTCCATCCATCTAGTCTGTTCGTAGAAATGTTCATACTGGATATGTCTACCAACTGTCTCTACCGGCTAATTCAGCAACATAAACTAATAATATAAAGCGAAAATTAATGAGATGATGTTTATTTATTTATAAAGAATTTTGAATTGAATTGTATTATTAAGGTGGAAGCTCCACGCTGCACTGTGAGGGTTGTATTGATGATATTAATTATTATAATTCTGTAACTAAATACCTATTACAAGCGCGAATCATATTTTGTTCAATGTACAATGTGCCTGACAATGACCGGCAAATTGCAAAATACGTTCGAAAATTTGAATTTCGCGGACTACCGTGAGAGCTTCCCCCTTAATTGTAATACCTAACTTAACTGATGTTTATTTATTTATAAAGATTTTGAATTGAATTGTATTATTAATTGTAATACCTAACTTAACTGATAGGTTTATAGGTGAAATGTCGCAATAAACTAAGAGAATTATTGTTAGTTAAGGTAAAACATTTACAAATACATACACGCTTATACACTCGCACTCACTCTCTCTCTCTCACACACACACACACACACACACACAAACATACACACAAACACACACACACACACACACATACACACGCGCTACTATGTCTAGTTCATAATTTATTTTTTATTTTTTTGTTTTACCTGTATATTTCTAGTAAAATATGTTTTTGATTCTAGTGACATAATTATTGTGTTAATGAAAAGGCGAAGTCACTGGTCCCTGATATACAGTTAACACTAGTTTAGGGGCCAGGGGATTCACATAATGTATTGTTCTCTTTATGTCAAATAAATAAATTCCAATAAAATTTCAAATTTCAAATATGAAATTTCAGGCACGGTACAATTAATGTATAGATATTACATACAAATTGATTGTTTTAGTAGCCTAGCTTACTAATAATTTTGTACATATTTTTACAGAAGTATTTTTCTAGTAGGTAAGTAGTAAATCAACTTGTTGAATAAAATGAATAATTAAAATTTCAAGTAAGCTTTGAAGATCATTAAATTAAAAATGTCGATCTTATGCTATTTGGTTATTTCACGTGTACTACCACATTACAACAAAAAGTTAAAGGAATACGTGGAAGATTCAATGAAAATTACTATAATATTACATGCAAATAAATAATTTTGGTATTTACTAAATAAAAAATGGTAACATTGCGTATTAAATAGGAAATGTCCGTGAGTCGTATTAAAAAATGTGTATCGATCCAAAGGATAAGCTCCAAAAACAGGAATGCAAACAATATTGAATGTTGATCCCGCTGCAAATCAGGCAGTTTGGGCTTGTCTGTTGCCCAACCGCATATAAATATGTTACAAACAGTAAGGATAATATGCAGAGAATGCAATAGTCCTTACTGTTTTTGTTTTATGTTCTTTTTTGTAATTTAGCTCCCACTGATAATGCTCTGTAGCATTATCAGTGGGAGCTAAATTACAATGCTCTGTAGCATTATCAGGGTATGAGTTGTACGGTGCTTGCCGCATTGCTTGCTCAAGCCAGCTCATGCTGCACCTGTTACTTCAAAGCCCTTTAATTATAAATCAACACGCAGGTCTAGCCGTCCAGTCCAAAGTCCATTTAGGTACGCCCTTAGCTGCTGTTGCTAAGTCTATAAGTTAAGTATTACAGTGCTTCAAGCTAAGAACCACAAACGCGAAGTCACATTAACAAAATACTCGTCGTCTTAGTCGTCTTCCAGCGTTCAACGATATAACATGGATTTCCTCAAAGTATTGCTTAACTCTTTAAATTAGGGTAAGCTCCCCTAAAACAACATAAAAAAGTGCATACAATAATAATAATAATCAGTATCAGTTGCAGTATCAGTATCAGTATAACCCGATTAGTAGTTGTAACTTGTAATCTGTGGATTATATTGTTTCGCACTATTCTACCTGACTCTCGGTAAACTATAAGCCATATTATTATCAGAATACAATGCTGCAAATACTATTAGTTATTTTATAATAATAGTACTTATTGAAAGATGTATTGAAAGAAATATGATACAATTAAAAACACATTATACAGATCTTAAATTAATTAAAAACTAATATTTACAAACTTAAAAAAAAAAATTAAAAAAAAAAAAAAGAAGTTATAGGGCGTCAAAAAACTCGTCCCCGACGCTGTCAGGGGGTAGAGTGCCCAGAAGACTGGCAGCATTGCCACGTTGAATGGCAATGCTAATTCTTTGTCCGAAAAAAACGCCAGCCTTTGGGTCACGTGAAAGGTCGACCAAGCGTTTCGAAATTTCTTTGAAGAGTGCTAAGGCACTCGGACCCCATGACCCAAGCGTTTCAACCCCAAACGGCTCGAAAATATAACTATTAAATAAATTGATATATTTTCGCCGCTTGGTGGTCTCCGCAGCTGCAGCAGCAGCGCTAGCACGGCTCGCCGAACTGGGAAGATGGGATGGCGCTAGAGTGTCTACGCATGTTGCGTCCCACACCAGAGGCCTGCCCAACTTCCAAGGAAAAAAGCAAAAAAAAAGGATTTTTGAAAATTCACCCCCTAAGGTACCCCTTAGGAGGTGAATTGTAACAGGGGTGCAAAGTTAGTATGAATCTTTTTTTTGTTCAATTGCACGCTTACGAAATCGAGGGAGTCACCTAGTCTCACATAAGTAAATAATAATTTCATTTCTAAGATTAGAATCAACAACGGTCCAAAACAAAATGTTGGAAAATGACATTTATGTGCTCGCAAATTATTGTAGGTTTATGTCATTCCCGTATATTTAGTTATTTAATTCTAAACTTAGAATTGCAAGTTGGTTATGAAGACTGATTTCTTAGAATTTATGTTTTTTCTTTCAACTGCTTTGTTGCTGTAGTAGTCGTAACGCGTAAGTGCTGCTGCAAGAGGTCTTGGTTTCAAGCAACGTTTTATTGGGGTTTTGTATGAAATTCTTAGCAGTAGCTTGGAGTTTTATATTGTGCCCGGTTAATGGCAATAGGCTTGCCCTCTATTACGTGGGAAATACCGGCAAAATGTGTGTACATTATTGCACCTCTACCTAACCTTTCGTGAATGATATGCGTGATAGTACTTATGTAAATATTTAGATATGTATAACTTTTTCTTAAAAAATCTAATTCTTGTTCATGCAATTACGCTCAATATTATATTTTTCTATTGCCATTTTGTTCAACATTCAACGTGTTGACGTCATAGTTCACAATGAAGTCAAAGTTTTAAGAAGTCGGATAATATCTCAGGACGCAATGTAACTTGTTCTTAGTTACGTGCCAAAAACTAGAGATATCGTAACATTTTATTGATAGATTTCATCGTAATAATAACATTTTACGGTTACACAAAATGGAGGTTGAAGTTGAGATGAAAAGTTGCAAAACGCTATTCGATTCGCACTTTTTTTTGTGGTTATGATTACTTTTATGATGCCCTAGTAGAGCATTATTGTAGGTAGATTTACAATTGATAAAAAACACAGGTAATCTTTTCATTGAGATTACCTGTGTTTATTAAAAACTAGTAATATAAAGTATTGCTTTTATTTTAGACCCAATAAAAAAGGATTCATTTTAACACTTAGTGGTCTATATTACCAATTTCTATAATTTGTATAATTTTTCCCGACTCTTTACATATTTCATATTATGTAATTAATGTTCTAAATTATATTTTAAATAACAATTCATTATGATCTATAGCTTGATAACAATATTATTCAATAATCAAATAAATAATTAAATTTTATTTAATAAATTTATTTATAAATATTTTATTTATTTATAATTTTAATTATACTTCATACTTCTTGATATATCGTTCTCAAATCTAACTAAAGTGTCAAAATACTCCATCGTGAATGTTTCTTTTCTAAGCCTAAGTTAAGCGTGCAATACAAAAATATATCAGCTGCCGTTTCGACTTCATTATTGTACAAAAGATCACTGTTAATTTTTTGTTAAAAAACCACGACAAAACACCGGTTACGCAGGTAAGGTAAGTGTCCCCTCCCTAGACAACGAAGTGAAGTTGCTTACACTTTCTGTGCGCTCTGTGGCCTCTCTGCAGTAAGGCGAATAGCGTGAACTTCGAGCATAACGCCGAGCGCGCAGCGGCTTGCGCGTTCGTAGTTCGTGACTAAAACAAAAACAAACTATTTATTGACGTACAAAACTGAGTTTTAACACGCACTGCTCCGTAATTTAACTACAAAACTCAAAACAAACGTACTAACAGTGAATTGTAACGTTACAATAACTTCAGGAGTAAAGTTTTTCGAGTTTTGTTTATCGTAATTGCGGCGGCAACCTGGCCGAGTTACGGAGAGCAACAGTTTGTTAGTCGTTTACACGCGCGTCGCCTCCTTCGATTTTGTTAGGTTATACTTCTATGTCAGTCGTGCACTCAAAGACAGGGTGATACGTCGCGTCGCTGCCGCGTGCGTTATTATCGTCGAAAACTTTTTATCTTGAGTTAAATATCGTCGATAAATAGCGCGTAATCGATCCGAATAACGAATTTTAATCGAAAAAAGTGTTGTTTTAAGTGTTTGAGTGGTTTATAGTGGTAGTTTTAGTGTGATATAGAGTGCATTCTTCGGTGATTCATCTCGTGACAAGAAATTGTTCACCTACAGTGTCGCATTGTGGATGTATTGGTAAAATTATGTGTGGCGAGTACCAGTGAACTTTGATTTATTTTATCGAAGAAAGTATGCAGAGGAATTTCACTTGACTGCGATAAAATAAGGTAAGTCTCTTTTGTAATACAAACGCTGTTATGAATAAGTCATCTTTTGTTCTATATTTTATTGTTTACCGTCGTAAATATGCACGGAATGTTTAGACATTTGGAAATCACGTTTCTTTAAGATAAGGGCGATAGTACAACGCCTTTTGTTTATTAAAATATTTTAGTATCTAATGATAGATTTCCGAGAACAGCTCTCGCCACCGAGTGACTTGTGTACCAAAAAAATTGAGGTAAAATGTCGTTGGTAATGTTACTGCTGGTAATAAAAAAACTTAATAAAAAAAGTGTAATCTGAGGTCAAACTGGAAGTGTAAACATGGATGGCATTATTTATATAAAAAATATTAACTTTACTGTTCTTTTCTATCAGCTTTAAGATTTTAATATAGGTTAAAAATAAACGATATACCGATAAATAACATGTGGCCGTTCATATTCAAAATTTCACAAACAGGTTTTAGGCAACCTATAGATAGGCACAATAACTTGTTTCCTTTGCTTGAATCATTCTACTGACGACGCGGCAAAGCCGGATGACGTGCAGGCAGCTGATGACTAAAAGAAACTTATATTATTAAGAATACTATATTTTCTAAAAGAAATACAATAGAATATTAAAAATCCCGTCTTTACTTATACTTAAAACTCACACAAGAGTATAAACTTATAAATGCAAGTGATTGGTTTTTTAATATAGTAAGTAAATTATTTTCACATTCAGAAAAATAACTTCAATAAAATATGTCAATATTCCTTTTTTATGCGAATTTCGAAGAGCGTGTCTGATTAGGATTTTATGCTCATAAAAAGAGTTATGCAATATCTAAGTACTGAATTAAAGCAGATTGGTTCATAGTAGGTAAGTGACTATTGTGTTTTGCAATAATTCCTACTGAATATGATGATTTTACCTTTAATCATCACTATAGGTACGTAAAATATTGTTATAGGTACGTAAGCATAGTAATAGGTATTGGATTTCTAGAAACATTATTTGAAATGACATTATTGCAAACATAATGATCTCAATCTTCCACTTTGGCTAATACTATTCCAATGTAGGTCCCTTCATTGTAAGAGAATTACTTCATTAGGATTTTAATATGAAATATGTAAAAAGTAGTTTTATTTTCAATTATTGCGAGCATATAAATATAAGGTACCTACCTACTTACTTAGTGCTAGTCTAACAGGTCAGTGACCCTAAACCCTAGTTCCTGTACTTTCAGAAATGCTAGTGTCGGTATATAACTTTGGTGTCACTGGCGTCCTACCGAGGGACTAGGCGGGGCAGTGCCGCACGGCCCCCAAGCTGGTTATCCGACCTTGGGAATATAAATAACATAGGTTGCAAAGAGACTTTAGTCATGGCAAGTCATTAAAAAAAATACAGATCAATTCTAGCGAGAGGCCTGTTGTACCCTACCCTACCTACCTACTAGCGCACTGCGACCTATATTAGTTTATCATTTGGCATTTTAATCATTGCAACGATAAAATTTCGTATTGCTTTTGATATAACACTTGCACTTGTCCAAAAATTTTAAGTCCTTATTTAGCCGGTGTACCCTAAGCACAAGTTAACTAATTAGTATATATATCATACAGACCGGTCACTCTTCATCCGTTCCTAATGTCAATCACGTCAAATTCATTTGAAGTATGTTGTCTCGTAAACGACACTTACGATACTCACGCACACATTAACACCTGTATAAACGTCAGTCGTGCTTATGTAGGCGTCAATATCGAAGCATTTCTTTTAAGCTTCGAGGGCGCGGCTCAGTTTTCCATTATTGCTCCTCGTTCTAGACAAATACTTACCTAGAAATAGTTCCTAGGTACGTAAGTAGTTGTGGAACGGTATCGCATATCCAGTCTAGATCTCGGCCTGAGTTTATGAACTATTCACTTCACTGACTTGTATTGTAACTAGCTGTACCTAATATTAATACAGCTGCAATCTGTTATGCGGTAATCAGGACTTAAAAAGGGACGATTTTGACTGATCAAAATACTTACTGCCGTGGTAGCCTAGTGGACTGAGATGTCATAGGTCTTGAGTTCGAACCCAAGACTCGAACCACTGACTTTTCGGAAGTTATGTGCGTATTTAACACAAGCTCAAACGGTGAAGGAAAACATCGTGAGGAAACCTGCATGCTTGAGAGATTTGTCTCGATGGCATGTGAAGTCTGCCAACCCGAAGTAGGCTAGCGTGGTGAACTATAGCCTAATCCCTCTCAAATGAGAGGAGACCCGTGCCCAACTGCCCAGCAGTGGGACAATAATGGGTTGATGATGATGATGATGTATATTTAGTAGGTATGAGAATCGGTGGTAGGCTATTTTTTACACCCCTAAATGTTAAGGATGTCCCACACCAGGTTTCTTTTATCAAATCAATGATTTGGCATCAAAAATACTTTCAACCCTTAATTTTCACTTTTCTACCACCAACCCCTATAATGTGACAAAACAACGTTTGCTGGTTCAGCTAGTTCTTGTATATAAATCTGTTATTAAACTGACTCAACGATACTCAAGATTAAGTTTGTTTCTTCTAGCTTCTAACGTCAAAACTTCAAATCTTTACTGACCGTAGGCTCAGCAAAAAACTTACGTTCAAGTCAAAGTATTAGGTACCAAAAACAATCTAGAAGTAAGTGGTATCGGAATAGAGTTAGCTGTGCGGTCATTCAACCTATTTGTCCGTCGGTGTTTTGTTAGTCCTGTCCCACCAGACAACAATATAATTAACAGTAATTTGTTTTTTACTCTCATGGTTGAACTTGAGATTTAAATGAAGCCGGTAAAGAGGTATCATACTATTCATTATGAATGTAAAGCCTTGGTATGTATCTCATATACGAGTATTTTAAAGGGTTCCAAGAATTAAGTATATATTTCGAACATAACATAGGTACATCATACACTCACCCCTTTTTCCCATGGGGGTAGGCAGAAACTACAGTATGCCACGTGCTACGATCGTTGCATACTTTTGTGTTGTCCTCATTCATACATCTAATCATGCATGCGCGCCGGTAATAATATTGCGCACCTATGACCATATAGGTGTTGATTTGCATCCTCGTCAAATTCAAGGACGTAATTATGCTAATGATTCTCGACCCAAGGCAACAATAAAATGAGTAGGTTTTTTTTTTTTTTTTTGCTTGTATACGGAAATCCGTAAGTGTGAACCAGCCGTATTTAAACGCGGCCCGTCTGTTACTAGCCCTATAACCATGCTTTCACACACAAACAAACGCAAACAACACATACACAACGCATACGCAACGATCATTCATCGATCGATTCGTAGGTACAAATCCCTAGCCACGCCCGCCGCCGCGACCCCGGAACTAACAGTCTGTTTGATGTCGCCGACGCGTGCGCGCGCTTTGCGAATTTCACTTCTCGGTACATCGTTGAGACGTAGGTACGAAGTGCAAGATGACGGACAACTATCCGAATGTCGAGTTGGTAGAGATGGTCCGCCTGTATGCCATCAGTGGAGACAGCCTACGTGGAGCCATCCGGATGTTCACCGAAATGTTTCCCGATCGGGAACCCCCATCACAGAGCTGGAATACTTCCAGCCAGATCCACGGGCAAGCACGCGGCAGGCTGGTCAACACTTTGGAGTGCACCACACTACAGTGTTTCGCCTACTGAAGCGTGAACTGCAACACCCAAAAACTGGAGCTGTTGCGTCACGTTGTCGAGGAGATGTTGGAGGATGTTCCCTGGCACTCCATCGCAACTTGTACTACCAGCAGGACGGTGCCCCCCCTCACTATGGTCGGCAAGTACGCGAGTACTTGACCGAAAGTTTTGGTGACCACTGGATCGGTCGCGGAGGACCTGTGGCCTGGCCTCCGCGTTCTCCGCGCCTGACGCCTCTAGACTTTTATGTGCGGGGAAGCGTTAAAAGGTTAGTTTACACGGAGGAAGTGACCAGTGTAACAGAATTACGTGCAAGGATCATTAGTGCTTTTGACACTGTAAAAACTAATGTGTTAGTGTTACGTAAGCTGAAGGAAAACCAGCTACGTCGTGCTCAATTGTGCGAAGAGTGTGATGGTGGCCACTTTGAACAATACCTCCGGGTAACTTAAGTAGGTAATTTATTTATTTGTACATTTTGTAAATACGTTGTTAGCTTAATCAATTTGATTAGTGTAAATAAGTTGATTTCAAATTTGTAACTACGCTAATAATACCTAAGAGTCGAAAGTATCACCACGTACTTACATTTAACTAGCACGTCTTTCCATTTCCATCATAAGTAGATCGGTACACCAACTAAGGTAGGTATTATTGCCGGTCCTAAGCCCGTTAAGTAGGAAGGAAAATTTCAAATCAATCAATTTAATCCACAAATCAAAACGAAATCACTACGAAAACTTTAGGTGGAAGGATAAAGCAAAACTAACATTTTATTAATCATCTGATAACAGGTCAATGAACTTTTCTTTGGCGCACTAGTATTACTGCCATTAGTAAGATTTCCGCATTCCAATGATGCTCAACAATGAGTTCATTATCAAGCAAAAAGTATGACAATAATGTAGGTGATTTTCGAAATAAAATTAGGTAAATTATTGCTACCGATCATTCGTTCGCCCGCGCTTGCATTTCGTAGGAAGACGTCGACACTCACGCACACAGCTGCATTGTCGCTGTGTGCGTAGTCGGGTGATTCTGTTTTATTTGTATTGAATTAAGGGTTTAATTCTGAAACACTGTTAAAATTCAACAACAAATAAAAGCAGCAATTTTTAGTTATTGCCCACTACCGTACTTTCAATTGATTATTTATGTATTTTATGACAACCTCCTGAAATTTGACGAGGATGCAAAACAACACCTTATATACAATATGGTATTTACAGACCAAAGGCACTGGATAGAATAATTTATACTTAAAAAAAATTTAGAACTGTTTGTCACCTCTTCAAGAATCAACATCGATAGTTACAATACCCGTCTATCGGTAGATAGACGGGTATCGGTATCGGTATCGTTACTAGGCCCTAAAAACATTCCTCGCACTTCATCCAATTACTGCCAACAATTTAAAACGTTGGCCCACACTAGGATTTTCTCCTGTGTAGGTGCGTTTACAAACACATATTTTCACATACACAAACGCCCAGACCCGAAACAACTACTTGCAGAACGTACAAGCCGTGACGCACAAGCCGATCGCTCAGCCACTGCGCCACCGAGTCGTCAAACTTCTTTATTATTTACATAGTTAAAAATATATCTATGCTTGTTCTAACCCTCGAAAAGAAAATGTTTATTAGTTAATACAATAATTAGTAACACAACAGTACATTAAATACGTAAATAAATCTTGTGTGTAAATAATTACCCTCGCTAAGAGTAATAGCAGTTAATATATAAATATTAGGTTGCAAAATTAATGCTGGCTATATACATAACTACGTAATCAGTCTCATATAACGTTCTAGAATGAAAGTTTATTTTAATATCGCTTTTATTATTTACGCTAAACATTATTTAAACTTATGAGCGTACTAAATAAGTGATCTTACCACTTAATGGCAATATTAACCACCAATTAAATGGGACTTTGGGGAAAATAAATCGTTGCTAAACTGTTGAAAAATCTGTGATAATCGAGTGAACTGTGAAATCAAAGGTTTTGAGTTCAATCCCAAGGCACCCACTACTAACTTTTCGAAGTAACTCGAGTATGTATCATATGTTATATAAAATATAATAATATATATGTAATATAGTCCATTTATTAATGATTTAAGTAATTAATGTAATAGGTACCTAATTAAATTACCTACAATATTTCTACACCGGATGAAACATCTCTATCTACCTACCATATACCTACTCAGAAATAAATTATTGATACTTTTTTTTCTTTTTTTTTTAACAATGTTGCCCCACACTAGGATTTACTCCTGTGTCGTGGGTGCGTTAACAAACACAAAGTTTCACTATCAGCCTATCAGGCCGTCAGGGTGAAGGAATACACTTTTTGGAACTTTTTTGGAATTACTTGATGGCGTGTGAAGCCTGCCAATTCCAACCCGCTAGCTAACGTGGTGGACTATAGCATAGTCTCAAATGGGAGGAGACTCGGGCCTAGTAGTGGGGCAGTAAATGGTTTGACGATGAAACTGGTTGTACAACACTGCTTAACCCTTTTGGGCAATAGAAGCGCAATATTATGCATTGCTAGTTTTTATAGGAAAACACCTCAACGGTAGCTAAACGCGTTCAGAATTTAAGATTATAATCTAGCTAGAGTACTGTTGAATCCTTCAATCAAACCTCAAGTCTCTGAAAATTAGATTTTTCTCACACATTTTGAACTAAACAGATACGTACAGAAGTCTTAATCCGACCGTTACTGTATGAACTATACACTTTTTTTACCATACGGGAAGTAAACAAACATACGGCCCATTTAATGGTAAAAGGTTTAGCTTTCTAAAAGTTACTAAACTGATAGCAAACGGTCCGCAAAATTTCAATGCTGTTAATACTGTCTGTGTGTTACAATAGTTACTCCCCTAACGAGCTCTGGCAACGTTACAGACTCGCAGGAACACAACTATTGTTTCATTACGGTCTTCTGTTAGGCGGAGGTACTTCCCCAGTCGGGCAGACTCGATTGTAGGTACCTTATGTTCACTATTATGTGTACGTCGATATGACCAGAGGACTTTTACTTACGCTACATGCGCGCCACGAAATATCCGTAACTTTGATGTCTCTCATCTCATGGTGAAACAATGATTTAGGGAGGAGACGAGATAATTTAACGACAAAATTAAGTCGCGGGATACATCTCTCATTTTGTCTCTTCAGTATTGGCTATTTCTTGTCATGACCGCCAGGTCGCCTGATGTCAAAATATATTATGACTAATTAAGTGAGGTTGAAGCGTCAATTACAAACAAATTTGACACTGAATGGTCACTCAAGCTCAATTTACGTGATCAATTGGACAATCAGTTCCCAAATTGACACAATTATTAATAAAATCGAAGACGAGACAAGGAAAAGCCTAAAATATACGGTGGAACTTCTGTGTTATATTAGACGTATGGTCTAGTTGACCACTCCCTCCTCCTACCTTATTCTCGTACTAGTTGGATAGCTTACACTATATGTAGGTACGTACCTATAAGTGTAGATAATTATGGGTCCTGTTCCAGCCAATAACCTCAGGAGTTAGATGCAGTGTAGTTAGTAAAGACTTTAAGAAACATGTGTCTGATATAAACATAATCACATAACATACCATCACGCCTGTCGTCCCCGAAGGGGTAAGCAGAGGTGTACTAATATACAACTAGATTGCCTGTATGTTTTCAGTCCCATATAACAGGGCCTAGTGCCATCAACTGGGCACGAATCCTAACTCCGAGCTGTTACTGGGAAATAGCATTGAAAAGCCCAATAACACTGCTCGACCTGTAATCGAACCCAGGACCACTTGCTGAGCAGTTGCACTTACGACCCCAAGAGACCAATGAGTCAGTTAAATACTAATAAACTCAAATCGCGATGGCTTAACATTACTACCTACCACGTAACACCAAAAAAGGTGTAAAAACAAGGAGGAAAAATACAAGAGCTGGTACTTAAGGAAATGGGAGGCCGTCTCTCATGCTTCACTTAGTTATCCTACACCTTATTACGTGAGCTTCGCAGTATATATAAAGCTATATATGAGTTGTATGTACGCCCCTAATACGACCATTTAAAGGAAAGTCTCCACGTGTTTTGTTTTTTGTGTACAGCATTTTACGCATGTAACAAATGTTTTGTATCGGATTAAATGGTACCGGTAAGTTATTAAAGGTACTGGTGTATTCATATTAAAGACAGAACCGGTTTCTATAATTATTGTGCTAGTTTTCACTCGTTTAGATCTTACGATACAAGTTGGTAGGTATTTACGTAAAGTACACTTACTGATTTAGTATAAGTAATGAATTAAAACTATTCGCTTTAAGGCTGAAGAAAAATTTCACAAGTGAAAAAGTTATTAACGTTGTATGAGGTCTGTTAAACCTCTATAGAATAGATTAAAACCTAGCGGTACGAAATATCGACTTACCTACGCAAATGAAAGCGGTAATTTTTGTAATATAAGTTGACAAAGAAAGGTAGATATACATATTTTCTAAAAAGCAATATCAAACCTTTCATCCGATACCCATTTCGCGAGGTCATCTAAAACTTAAAACCATTGTCTTACACGAATCACTGAAAGGATCGGATGAATCAAGACGATTGGATTTCGTTCGTCAACGCTGTTACAATTGGAAACCTTTAAAACCGTTTTAGGTCAATATTGTGCTGTATAGGCGTTATCTTCACTGCTATTATAGCAATTATATCGAAGTACCAAATGATTAACATGGCTTAACTTGGAGCAAGCATTGTTTTTGTTTAACTTTTATATGATGGTAGTAAGGCTTATTTCATTCATAATTTGAGCATGTGATGTCCCACTGCTGAACACGGGTCTCCTCTCATTTGAGAGGGATTAGGCCATAGTCAACCACATAAGTGCGGGTTGGCAGACTTCACACGCCATCGAGAAAATATCGCAGGCATGCAAGTTTCCTTACGATGTTGTGTATGAACGAATGTCTTACGAATAGTTAATCTATCTATAGACCAACCTCAGTTACCGCAGCTTAACCTTCCATCGAGTTCCAGTATGTAAATCAGTTCCCATCAACTGTCCAGATAGCGTTCTCAGACAATCCACTCCGCCTAGAACATTACAAACTAGTTTATCAAGTTAAGTTCAACAACTTACTATTAAACTCGCCTTCCTAAAATAACCACCCTAACAAGACACTGACTAAATAAGGCGTGTACTATGTCCGACTGACTATTTATCTCGGCATCTATCAGCAGTTGACTATTTTCGGAGTCCTGCAAGTGATGTGCGTGTTTGAAGGTGGGCAATTTATTTACAGTGCACAGTTTTTGTGTGTGTGTGTTTTTTTTGTTGAGTAACATGAATAGGGGTGCTTTGTGTTAAAGCTCTTGCTTTGTCTGCTAATTTAGACTTTGAACATGAAGATTAATAAAAAACACATAGGATAGAGGTAGCAGAGTTAGCGACGATTGGCGAAGTAGCTGAGGGATCGGCTTGTGCGTCCACGGGTTGTGAATTTGATTGTCCCATGGAGAAAATATTTGTACGATCTATTTTAAAGGTTACGGTCTAGGTTTGTGTATTTCAAAAAACGTGTTGTGTGTATACAAACAATTGTTTTTCAAATATAATACAGGACATACACCCAGTGTGTACAGGACATACTACGTGTTTCAGAGAGTTTTTCTTTTAATATTTTAATTTTTTATGCATGTGATGTCCATGCCACATGAGGCTATCATGATGGACTAATAGCCTAGCATATGCCCAGCAGTGGGACAGTAAACAGGTTGACGAATAAGTCCCACTGTCAGTTCACAAAATAAATACATATGAATACGATCACTACGTTGCGTTATTATTATAATGAGCATTCAATATTCATTTTAATACGGTCATAGAAAATGAGACTGAATGCAAAATATATGTTGACAAAGCCATTTTTATTACGACTTGCAAAATATCTGCTAATAGCCGGTGTGATTATAATAATATCATATTATACCACTTTATTTGTCTGTTTTATTTGTGTTTTATATTTTAGAAAAAGAAACAGTATTCGATTGTTATTTCGAATCTAAGTAAATTAAGCTAAGTATGTAGTCAAATTACTTAAAATACCAGTGGTATGAAAACAGTATTTTGTATCTTTTTTCATTGATCAGTAAAAAGTATAAGCGAGTGGAATAAAGTATACTTAATACTGTTTTTAACAGTATGATTGGCAACCCTACTTACAGCCTGTCTGAAGGTAATCGGTTACCTATAGATGCTATTGCTAGCGCGTTGCCGACCCTGTAGCAACCGTTTAGGTTCTTAAAATAAGGGCTTACTAAACTAATAAAATATCTAGGTAGGTACTTGAGAAGTAGACAAATATCGCTTATAAACCCTTAGACCTAATATCGAATGGTCCGTAGCAATCGATATCCATACTTTTAATATTATAAATGCGAGAGTGGGTTTTTCTGTTACGCCTTCGCGCTTTAACTGCTGAAATGATTGAGAGGAAATTTTGTATGGAGATAGTTTGAGTCCCGTGCAAGAACACATGATTGGTTTTGTCCCAGAAATCATCATTTAAAAGGGTGAAAAAGGGGCGTGGAAGTTTGTGTTCGGAATCGATAATTTCATTAAAGAGGATAGAAGTAAATAAGCAGATTCTACCTAGCTTGTTCATTACAGACACAGATGTCAGCTGAGTCTGACATCCATAGAATGAACATGGTTTTACAGCTACTTTACATAACAGTTTGCGAGTAAGATTGCATCAACTATTCAAGTTTCTTGTTATTTAACCGCACGTGTGCCGATAACCGGTAGGTACGCTCGCCTTTGTTAATCTAAACGTTGTGAAACGTTGTTAATTACAATACTACAACTATTATTTTCCAGATTTATGAATTGTCATTTGTTAGTACGACATTAAAAAAAATAGCGTTGCTTCAAACTAGGATTTTCTCGTGTATCGTATGCGCGCTTACAAACCTGAAACAGCTACCAGTAGATCGTACAAATACTTGCTTCGTGCGGGCGTCGAACCCGCAACCAGTGGCGCACAAGCCGATCGTTCAGCCACTGTGTCAATCGAGTCATCAAATGTTATTGTCACTTATTAATACGAGAATTGACCCCCTAAGACCTTAATTATCGTATCCTAGTAGAATTGTAACATGAGCTGTAGCCTAGCCTAGTAGCGGTAGTCTAGTGGTGAGATCAGTGAACTGATATATCAATGGTCTTGAGTTCAAACCCAAGGCATGCACCTCTGACTTTTCGGGAGTTATGGGAAAACATTGTGAGGAAACTGCACGCTTCAGAGATTTTTCGCTGGCATGTGAAGTCTGCTAACCCGCAGTAGGCTAGCGTGGTGGACTATAGCCTAATCCTTCTCAAAATGAGAGGAGACCGAGCAGTGAGTCAATGATGGGTTGATGATGATTTTAATATCTTTGATACCTAATATGATAAAACTAGCTTTTGCTCGCAGCTTCGCTCGCGTTAAGAAGTATTATTATTAGGTAATTAGGTATAGTTTTCATACAAACTTTCATCCCCTATTTTATCCCCTTGGGCGTAGAATTAATCAAAATCCTTTCTTAGAAGATGCCTACGTCATAACATCTACCTGCATGCCAAATTTCAGCCCGATCCGTCCAGTGGTTTGGGCTGTGCGTTGATAGATCACTATGTCAGTCAGTCAGTCAGCTTTGAGTAATATATATTTAGTTTAGATAGTTTTATATTTCAATATATTTTTCTACTAAAAAACTTTGTACAATTTATAACGTCCCATTTTTCCAGTACCACTAGAATTGTCAACATCGGCATTCATGGCTATAAACAAAAATAAAATGGAATTGAATTTTTAAATCTGACATAAATATTACACCGGCCCCACACGTTGGCGCTAGCGTTATTCTGAATTTAGTGGATCATTAAATTAGTATTCGGGATAACGATTGTGATAACGTGTAGTGCCGACGTTGCTTAGTCACCAGATACCCACGCAAATAGATATTAATCCAAACTAAAGCTCAATTTACATGTAAATACATACGTCATAGCTGTGGTAACCTAGCGGTGTCACCAGTGGACTGAGATGACAAAAGTCTCGAGTTAGAACCCAAGGCACGCACCACTGACTTTTCGGAAGTTATATGCGAGTTTATCACATGCTCAAACGGTGAAGGAAAACCTGCATGCTTGAGAGATTTTCGCATCGCACGTGAAGTCTGCCAACCCGCAGTACGCTAGCGTGGACTAAAGCCTGATTCCTCTCAAATGAGAGGAGACCCGTGCCCAGCGGTGGGACAATAATGGGCTGATGATGACATACATCATATAGATTGACTGCCTCGTTGGTCTAGTGGTCGTAAAGTGTGACTGCTGAGCATGAAGTCTTTGATTCGATTGGATTAGAGCAAAGTGTTAAGTATTGGGATTTTCTATGAAATTCTCAGTAGCAGCTCGGAGTTTGGATTCGCGCCCGGATTATGGCAACAAGCACTCTATTACATGGGACATAAAACATACCGGTGAATTGTGGGTGGTACCAATGTACACCTCTGCCTAACCCTTCGGGGATAACAGGCTTGATATTATGTTATGCGTCATGGATTCTTATCTTAAAACATTTGCATATACGTACTTGCCTACAGACTTATAAATATTAATACAGCACCTTATATATTTTTGTACTGACGTGCATTGAATTACAAATTTTGTATGTTACTGAGATTATCGCGAATCAAAAGAAAAAAAATACTACTTACTTTTTACGGATTTTATCGCGGTATATTGCAACAATTTTACGTTTACGTTTCGCATCCTTTCCAGCATCCATGGCCACCTGTAGACTGAGGTGTTGATCGTCTTGATGTGGTCTATAATTAATAACAGTTATCCAAAATTTTTATTGACTATGGTCAGTACCATTAAATAATATCAATATACCGCGATCAAATCCTCTAAAAAACTATTTTGCTATATTGTCTAGTATTCGCATAAGTGTAAGAAATTCATCATCATCATCAACCCAGATGCCATCGAGAAAATGTATAATTAAGAAATGAGGGATTTGAATCTGTATGTAATTTTTTTTCGTAATGTTTGGCTAGGCCAAGGCAATTTCTACATACAGCCATATGGCCTATCCATCGCCCCTTACACGAGTGACATTTCACAGCGTATATATGTCACGAAAACTATAAAGAATTATGACATATGTCATGTGAGTTGTGTTGCGAATGTCAGTCGAATAAAATTCTCTATATTTTTTTCTTACTTGTCTAGTGTGTAGAGTAACTTGTATATATATTATACATAAGGTTATTTTAAAGACCAATGAAGTTATTGTTATACATATTATTTACCCTGGATTTATCTGAATAAATAGTTAGCAACATTACATAAGTTGAAAAAATACCCTCATATTTAACTAAGAGATTTTTTTTAAATGTTTGCGTCCTTCTCCTATATCTCAACATTCTAACTCTATATGGAAATGTATCGAAATTGGTTTATCTATTTAGATAGACACCTATCAAACAAACAGTTCAAAAACGACTTATTTGTGTATATAAGTTTGTATATGATTCAATAAAAACTCTTTATCAGTTGAGAGTATTGTTTGGTTTAGCTTTTATATACCTAATAATTTCATGTGCGTGTGGTGTGAGGGCCACTTCGTCAAATCTTTTTGAAATGTGCCTAGGATTTAGTGAACATTCCAAAACAATTGTGAAAGTTGGAATCAGAATTTGTGAAAGTCTAATAAGTGAGTTATAGCCTGTAATGTTGGGCCCTCAATCCTCACATAGAGGATTGAGGGCCCACCAGTATGGATAAACTATGGACACTACAGAAAATGTGTTTATGGCAAAATCTAAGCTAATGCCAAACAAAATTTGTGAAAACAAGATATTATCGTAAAACACTATCCTACTTTATATATCTGCGTTCAAAATGGGCCCTCAATTCTCACAAACGCAAAAGTTTAAACACAAATAAAATTAAAACCATTAACTTACAGCTGCTGTTTGAAGTCTTATACGCTACTAAATAATTTGTGAAAATTTGTGAAAACAAGAACAGGTCACCACGTCTTGTGGTTTAAAAGTTGTGAGCGTCACAAAATTTGGGCCCTCAATCCTCCACTTTTTTTGGTCTTCTCGTTATTACGCTTAAAGATAAAGGAAATCCAAAATAGTCATTAATTGTGAAAAAATTTGTGCAACAAATCCGATACCAGAAATATATTAAAAGACCTTTTTTTGTGTAAAAAACCATGTTTAATTTTATTGGGTAAATTTCAAAATAGGGTGACCACAAAAAAGCCTCCACGGGATAAACAATGAAGATCAGTTTTTGTAAAACTGACCGTTTAATGGCATCTATTGGCTTATAGGTGTATTACTTATAACCATAACTTAATCAGCATAAATTGGGTAAAACTATCGTATAATATATGTTGTAATAGCTCTAGCAAAACACACGAACTTTTAAATGATGTGAATTAGAATTAAGGTGAAAACATCATTTAAAAGTTCGTTTCCTTCTCTCTTTCCTAGTTATAGTGCAACAATTATAACTTTTACCAATTCGCATGCCTTCCAAAGGCGAATGTTTTGAACTTAAATATCATCTATTAATAACATTTTTACCATATTCTGAGTGAATAAATATTAATTTCTCACACTTACAAACAAATATTATCTTAAAACGTCAAAAACTTAAAACCGTCGCCGTCAATTTGGCAGTTGTGCTCACAATGAAAGTTTTTCTAACCTTGCAATTTATGAAGTCCTTGTTATCGTATTTATCGTAATCTATCATACTTAATTGTTTAATATGCAATGTTGAGCAGTGATGAACATACGCACATCAAATCACCTGAGCGGAAAATATACAGAATGCTTTTATTTTGTCATTTTAAACAATTACAAAAGGTAAGTGAACAAAATAATTAGCATCCATGGTGACAGTGAATCATAAACAGTAACGACGCTATACCGATATTTTGTGCCATATTTAAGTGTACCTACCAGCACACTATCCTGGGTAGCAAATCGTGTTTATTTTACAAAGCACTATTTAAGCTTTATTTTTAGTATTTACTCATCCTTATATATCATCAATCTTGCCATCCCTAGTAAACAGACATCCCAAATAATCAAAATCGTCACTAATAAAATATATAAAATGAATTAAATCAAATCAAATCAAAAGGTTTTTAATTCATATACTTAAACTTTTTCAAGCATTTAAAAAACTTATGACTCTAGTGCACGGTTCCAAGAAGGTGATCTCATGGAGAAGAACCGGCCAGAAACTCCATAGACACTCTTTAAAATAAGGTATTATATGTTATTATTCTGGTAGGACTTTTTGGCGGGAAAGTGAAGCGTCACATTAAAATTCATCGAAACATGTTTAGAAGTAGTGTTTTATTTTCTAAAATTTGTTTCGATGAATTATTAAACATTAAGATCCACATCTTTACTGAAACTAGAAAAAAAATCATTTATCATCCTTCATAAACCATTAATTCACCAAATTATCAACCATTATCATGTATCATCGATCTTAAATACATCATAAAAAATACTGAAGGAATCTTGTCCATACAGCCAAGGCTGTATGGACAAGATACGTTTGAGTTATCCCGGAAGGGAAAAAAAAAACTGGTGTATGCGAGAGCAATTTAAAAAATGTAATGTCATAAGACGACAATAGTTAAATTATAAAATTATTGTCACCCTACACACATACACAATAAAAAAATAGTCGATTTCGGTAATTTTCAAGATATTTAATTTTATTGTAATTGTTATTGGTAACAAATAACAACAATTTGTTGCACAAATTTTTTCACAATTAATGACTATTTTAGATTTCTATTATCTTTAATATGATAAGCGTAACAACGAGAAGACCAAAAAAAGTGGAGGATTGAGGGCCCAAATTTTTTGACGCTCACAACTTTTAAACCACAAGACGTGGTGACCTGTTCTTGTTTTCACAAATTTTCACAAATTATTTAGTAGCGTATAAGACTTCAAACAGCAGCTGTAAGTTAATGGTTTTAATTTTATTTGTGTTTAAACTTTTGCGTTTGTGAGAATTGAGGGCCCATTTTGAACGAAGATATATAAAGTAGGATAGTGTTTTACGATAATATCTTGTTTTCACAAATTTTGTTTGGCATTAGCTTAGATTTTGCCATAAACACATTTTCTGTAGTGTCCATAGTTTATCCATACTGGTGGGCCCTCAATCCTCTATGTGAGGATTGAGGGCCCAACATTACAGGCTATAACTCACTTATTAGACTTTCACAAATTCTGATTCCAACTTTCACAATTGTTTTGGAATGTTCACTAAATCCTAGGCACATTTCAAAAAGATTTGACGAAGTGGCCCTCACACCACACGCACATAATAATTTCTATGAATATTATCTAAATATGACTAAAATATTTGTTCATATTGATTCCGATTTCAAATGAAATTCAGTAAAACTGTTTAGTAAAACTGCAAATTCATTAGTCTGTATAGATATAAGTACTGCACTCAAATACAAAACACCACGTTTCAATCCTCGACTTTCAATCTTCCATTCAACTTAATACGGTTCACAATAGGTCGGTGAGGAGTGGAGGGGTCAGTATGAATTATAACCAGCCGTCGTCCTAGATCCTATGATAACCTCCTTACTGATGCCTGTTATAGTACTGCCAAATTGGCATTGTAACTGGCCACTACACTGGTACCACAGAATAAAATATGATTTACTACATTCCATTGTGATTTACAATAGCTGGACACCAATTTTCACTCGTATTATTATGAGTATAAGGTCCAAAAGTATACGTAGGGTGTAGTTTATTTTTATTCTTGGCGAGTTTCGAAATTGTTGAGGTTCGTTGTGTTTTTGTTTCCTTGTTTTATTGTTTGCCTCTCCGCTTAATGCTGGCCATTCATTGTCTCAACTGTATAGGTTATATTGCTATGCATATAGCTTAGTTTTTAAACTCTGTATTCAGCAGATCTTTGAATTTCATGCTGGTGAATATGTTCATGAGTAACATGACCTGAACTATTGACATATCATTACGAATCAGACTATCCACGCCAGTTCGATGTAATTTCGAACTTAAAAAAAAACGACTCATCTCTCTGCTATTCTCTCAACAGTGTCAATTGTGCTAATAATTCAAAATTACAAATCATAAAAAAAATCTAATGGGTGGTAATAAAATTCAATTCCACACTACCATAGAACATCATAGTTCATCACTTCATCGTAGTTTTCGTTGTCTCCAAAACAAACATCATAATCACACACCGCAGAGACAACCCTAGCTGTTAATACACACACACATAGACATTTGCGCATATACGAATATCATCTTGCGTATGTATTACTAGCAAGGGTTGCCTACTAAGAAAATTTTCTATGAAATATATTGGGTCTGTAGACACATTATTTAAATTATTATTGTCGCTTGAGTATTCAGGTCGGTAATATCTGCCATGGAAGCTACCTTATCGCTTTAGAAGCGGTTTAGTCGAACATAGCCGTAATAACACGGGAAGCTGGATAGTTATTGTTATTATAATAATATATTATATGCGCACACGATCCCTTCGTCCGTTTCGTCACCCAAAAGGCAAGATACCAAGAATAAGGGTTGAGAATCCTCACGTAATGTAAAATTAATATTTTGAAAGTTGATAATATGCGTAGTTAGTACCTATGATATACCTATATGATATACCAGCTTCAGTCTACGTTTAGCTTCCAAAGCAGTTCCAACATTTATAAAAAAATCTCCAATGGTTTTTTAATCCAGACAGGTAAAACTGTATGTCAATTTTTATCCAATTCCGCTTATCAGTTTTTATGTGATTGTCGTAACCAATACACAAACTTTCACACTATTAATACCTAGTTACAAGTATCAGTAATCAATATAATGATAGTATTAGTTATAATATAGTGTATTAACACCTAGGGATACTACATTAATACATATAATATAAGTGTATTAAAGTAAAACTATTTTTAAGTATTTCCCCGTCTGCTCCTTACAATAGATGCTGTAAATTATCCGAAACTTCGAGATCAAATAGGTATTTAATGATTTCACACACATTCAACTGTCAACACAGGTCTTAATCTAATACAAAAGCGTAGTTCTAGTTATGATTTTTTGTTAATTTAAGAGCTCAGCTTTTGTCGGTGGAGCAGTCACTATTGGTCTCTATCTTTTGCTTTCTTCTTGACCTCTTGATACGAGTCCATTCCCACTTTTTCCTTCACTTGTTCAACTAAACTTTGTCTACGTCTTCCAAGTCTAGGTCGTGTAGTTTCTAGTACTTATATCTAATTATATAAAAGCAATACACCGCGATGAAATCCGTAAACAACAGTTCTATTTC
This sequence comes from Craniophora ligustri, assembly GCA_905163465.1. NCBI lineage: Eukaryota > Metazoa > Arthropoda > Insecta > Lepidoptera > Noctuidae > Craniophora > Craniophora ligustri. Next base: position 11,740,414 of record LR990971.1, on the reverse strand, counting down.
AAACATTTAGTTATTTATGCGTTTGTAATTTACCGAATGAATAAAAACTCATTATTGTAATGTATGCAGCATTTGTTTTGAATGGATATGAAAATCGAAACCCATTACTTAGCACAATATTTTGTATGGAACAAGCAATAATTATAATAACTAATGCATTAACTGCATTGTTTAACGTAGTCACAACAGCGCATATTTTACCGCAGCAACATTTTCAACAATATCTATTCCAAGAATTTTTTAAGCATGAAATACCTTTTATAGTTTTGCCTTAAAGATGCTTAAATTGTTATTTATTTACTACTTTATATCTAGCTGTAAGACACTACTAAAATATTAAAGGAAACTGCAAAATTAATAACATAACCTACAAGGTTATAAACGCAGTAAATCAATCGTTTAGTTACTCTTTCTAAAATAAGGATTTAATATTTTATATTCTCACCTGGCAACATTTATGAAGTTTAACAATATTTATGATACCGCCATGCCGCGAGATTTTCAATAAATATCTTGGAATAAAGACTTTATATTCTAAAGTCGTGTTGTAGCCAATGGACTGTAAAGTCAATGGTCTCGAGTCTTAACCGAAGCTGCTGATACCAAACTTTTCAATGTTTTGTACGTATTTATCGCAAGCTCAAACGATGAGCAACCATCGTGAGGAAAACTTCATGCCTGAAGGATTTTTATACTAAAACCTACATTACCGTTAACGGTAGTTGAAACCTAAAAACCCTGACAACATTTACATTTGTACAAGATTCAGAGTCAGGGAATTCCGAGTGGTAGGGCATAACGAGATTCCTCGCTCAAATTGATCTGTTCGACTGGGGAAGTACCTCCGTCTTACAGAAGACCGCAGTGTAATAACAATAGTTGTTTCTGCGAGTAAGGTTATTTATCACCCATGTGGTATTAAAAAAACATGCTTATACGGTAAAGAAAAACATTGTAAAGAAACCTGCATGCTTGAGAGATTTTATCGTTGGCTTGTGAAGTCTGCCACCCTGTACTATGTTAGCGCATTATAGCCTAGTCCCTCTCAAATGAGAGGAAACCCGTGCCCAGCAGTGGGACATTGAATGGGTTAATGATGAATTAAACAGACATGATGTTATTGCAAGGCATTTGCTTAGCTGTGAGCAAAACACCACGTGGCTTAATGTTCTTACCTCTGTCATATCCGTGATAAATACCCATGTAACTTAAAAAAGACATTGGTAGGATTGAGCTTAGGACTTCTTAACAGCATTGCGTGCCGCTGAATTCGAGACCTTTGCCTATACAGCCCTGTGGTCCTTCCACTAAGCTATTACATATTGTTTTCTCTGTTTAATTATTCTGTTCTAAAGGACTGTACCTCAATCTACAAATTGCATCTAAACTAATTAAGTAAGTGGCCAGCGGTAGCATTTCACTGAAATACACAGAGAATTCAATCAAGAATCTACAGGTAATGAAGTTACAATGGTCTCTTATTACTTAACCGTTAGTTAACGTAACTACTACTACAGTTTATATTCTTGACTGGGTTTTTGTTTTTCAGAGATTTAACTGAAGGATTTATAGGAAAACAATACTGTGGTAATCAACGCTCGTGCTTAAATAACTTGCTTAAGGAAATAGTCGTATTTAATCACCTTTTTTTAAAATTTCAGGTAAAGAAAGAAAAGAGCATAATGATTATTTCGTTTCTAATGATTGGAACTGCTTTGTTCGTAAGTACCTACGCCAAGTCACAAAACATGGGTTATATTGGGTATATTTTAAAATATAAAATTTTAATGCGTTATGTTTTATGATATGAATCCTGTTTATAATTTGTCGACAGTTTACAATATATCTAGTTTTATTATAATCTAACCGTTGACAAATGTTTTATTTCAATTCGATTAATATTAAAGGTACTTTTAAATTGTCGAATCTAGTTTCACTGTTCCAAGAAGTAGGTCTTACGGAAAAGAGCCGGCAAGAATCTCCATAGAAATCAAGATTACACAATAGTCAGTTTTAGTTTACAATATTTTATATAAGTAATTACAATATGAGAATAATGCGGTTTGATGTGAAACCTATGAATTATAAACAAATGCCGAACAGACCGTTCACGAGTATGACGTGCGTATCAGCGTCGCTCTACTCAACCATGTTGTAGGGAATAAATTGTATTAGCATAAATTGTATTGGCTGTTGATGGCACTATGATCTTAATTAATGGGGTAACTTGCTCATCTCATAACTTCATTAGCAATCAGTATTGCCATGAATAGTCGTTCAGCGTGGGATCTAAAGCTATTTTGTCTCCATATCAGTATAACAAACATTGTAAAAGGGTTCGAATAATTTAGTAATCAGCTCTTCTTCCTAAAAACATACCGATTAAATGTAGGTGTCCATTAGTAGTACCTCTGCCTTACCAGGGATGACAGGCGTGATGCATAAATCACAAAATTGCCGAAGCACGAAAAAAGTGTGTTAATATATGTCAAGTGCTTCCGAATTTCTGGCTTGCAAGCGTGGCGCCAGCAAGTCTACATTGTCGTGCCTCTCCCTCAAAAAACCACAAGCACTCTTAACACAACGTGCTCAAGGGCCGATATGGGGTGTCATCGCCCTCTCCAGTGCCATCAGCTACCCCTTTCTTCCAAAAAACTTGACTTAATATCAGATTCGACGAGCCAAATTTACATCTCAAGTACCCAACTTTTGTACTGACTTCTGAGAAAAAAAAATTGGGCTTGAAAGATCGCATTTCGATTCATGAATCTTGAATTCCAACTTTCTTTTATTTAGTGGCGCCGAAGGAGATTGGAATTAAATCAAATGAGCTGTGAGAATTATTTTTTTGAACGAATAATTTTTAGGAGAGGAGCAATTTATTTGCGATGGTGTAATTTTAACGAGAAAATTTAATCAAACTGAAATATTATTTGGCTGAAGTGCTCTCATATTTTGTTTCGTATTTTCGGCTTTTAATGTAAATTCTATTTTGGGCGATATACTTTTTTTTATTAGTATACATATAGTGTCGAATGTGAATGATTTATGCTAGAATGATTGAAATAACAAGGTTTAGAATAAATTCATATTTATTAGAAATAATTACTGGGATATTTTGGTAGGTGCTGAGCCGGGTCTAACGTAATCTTTGTTACTTTATTATCTTTATATTCTGTACTATTTGTAGCCCGCGGTTTTGCCCGCCTCTGCCAACCTAGCCTCCCGATTAAAGTTGAATTTTCCAAAAACCCTGTGTTAGATACTGGTAGATAATTATATAACTTAAGCACCCAATAGCTTACGTTATAAAATTAACTTATTTTCGGAATTTTAGTTTTCTAGACTTAGCTAATTAAACGATTTAGGAAGTTTAGAAGACAAAGATAGTACCTATGATACACAGGTCTATAATATTTAGATTTGTACCCAGTTGATGGCAAATATTAGTTCACCTGATGGGTGATTTATATGGTACCTAAAAATACGAGAAAACCCCTCTGCCTAACCTTTTGTGGCACAGGCGTGAGGTACATGTCAATAATAAGATATCATTCCCATTTATTTTTATTTCACACTAAATTAAGAAGGCAAAATATTTCTATATGTTTGCCAATAGTTTTATTCAACCACTGCATACCAACAATCATTTGAGATGAGAAAATTAAATTCATTAATATTTACTTTCATTTTATTATTTCTTACCGTAAAATTAAGTTAATCCATATTTTTAAATTAAAAAATATATTTAACGATTCACTGAATTTTGTAGCAATATTTTTACAGCGACAACCTCTAAGTTAAATGAAAAATAAATACATCTAGGTATTCATTTGCTAATCTAAAACAGCCGTTAAATAAAAGTAATATCGGTGTCTGGTGAACAGATCTAATCATTTTCTGTATCAATATCTCTAGAATTATATTCCAGGGCTCTAGTACATTGGCTGGTCACAGCTGTGGTGGATTGTGGTACGTGACATCTGGGAGATGTTTTGCTAAACTAACCCGAAGCTATCCTAGGATCTAGACGTCTTATAACTAAGAACAGTCCCTCACGAAATTGGTCGCACCGTAAGGTTGAATATCATTTGCATTGTTTATCGCAACAAGGGTTATACTGAATGACACTTATGCGAATATTAGACCATTTTATGTATGTACGTATTTTACCGCGGTACTTATAGTGATTTTATTATTTGCATCGAACTGCGTCAGTCTCATATTGATATTACACACATAATGCATTGTAAAACAAAACCAACTCTTTTCTTGCCGGTTCTTCTCCATAAGACCTACCGTTTGGAACCGTGGAATGAGTTTTTGACAATTCAAAAGTAACTGCATTATTGGTTCTTGCAAGTTCAAAAGTACCTGCTAATTGAAATACATCATTTGAGTTTGAATTTGAGTTTATTTTAAACCTAGAAGCTGTGTTAGCCTAGTAGAGTATAACCACTGGTACCGCCCAAGGAATTTTGAATGCAGACGCGTTCTACCTATGTATCACATGCTCAAACGGTGAAGGAAAACATCGTCAGGAAACTTGCATTGCTGTTTTTTTTTCCGATGGTGTGTAAACTCTTTCGACCCGTCACTAGGACTTTAATCTGGTTTCGGTTATAATACACCTGTAATACCATGATAAAACCAGACGTGTCACTCTGGCATCGGTTTATTTATTGACCAAAAACGTTATCTATCAGACAATATACCATGAATCATGTATGGTAATAATACAGCTCAGTCCCCCATAGATATGGTGAAGTATCCGAAAAATAATCATCAGCCCATGCGGACAGTACACTGCTAGACAAGGGTTTGTTCTGTCTCATTTGAGATTACTAACTAGGATTATTATGCCTTTAATGACAGTGAGGTGTATTATACGTCTGATATTCATTCATAATTCAGTATGCAAGAATTCTATTCCAAAAATACCTCATGACATTTTTCTTTCTACCTGTTCCTAAAACAAAATCGCCGAATTTCGTATAACGTCCTATGTAGAAGCAGGTCCTCCTTGCTAGGATACAGATAGGCCTCTATCTGTAGACTAAGCAGAAAAGTCTTATGATGTAATAGATTTATGTTCGCAAGAGGCTCCATTTCGCCCGAGACTGAGTCAGGAAGAGGCTTATGTTCCATATAATATTCTCTATACGTTAGTCTGTGTTCCAACTTATTTTGTGAATACTGAGTTATACGTTTCGTTTTTTGTATTAGAGCTTAGCTTATTTTAGTTTAAAATATATGGTACTTAATGCTCTAATTTCACTTCTTTTTAATTTTTGACGACACGATTTTGCTTATTTTATTATTATGATTTATTATTAGTGTTCTGTGGTAAGAGCCCCAGGAATTTTTACCTGAGTCATGGCTGTTTCTATGTGTGTATTTACAAAAAAATAGGCATCTGTGTAGTAAGTCAATCGTCTAGTACCCTCAAAATAAGTGTAGTTGCTTACCGCGAATGTCCGGGTATATTTCTTTAGTTAATAAAAAGATATGGCTGATGTAGCAGCGATGGCTGATGTATGTGTGCTGTCATTATGGACAGGTCAACTCAAAGCTGCATTGGTGCATTGCACTGCATTTTCTTCAAAAAGCCATTTCAGACTTTGACTGGCTCACAAGCCAGACGATGTATATATATTTTTATGAAAGATTTGCACATGGCATAGTTTGGTCCAACTTGTGTGATAGGATTTTATCTTAATTTATTACCATTTTTTACCAAACCGACGAATAACATAGTATAACAACGAGTGGGCTAGACTCCTAGTGTATACATTATATGGTATACCTACTTATACTTGTACTAAGTACCTGTTCCAAAGTTCCGAGGTTCAACTTTGTCGAGAAATTTGTTAGTGCTGTAGTGAAGTTCCTATCTGATATTTCCGTTGAACTTACGTTACCGTTAAATGGGTTCTATTGAAACTTTAGTTAAATGGACTGCGAAAAGAACTACAGTTGTTGAGAAGTTGTGGTACATTGTACATACCATCACGCTTGTTCCCGAAGGGAAGTGTACTTATGTGCACCCACATTTTGCCTGTATGTTTTAGGCCTTATATAATAGAGAGCGAACCAAAGACTATAAAACCACCCATTGTCTTCAACCGCGCACTAATCCAAACTCCGAGCTGCTACTGAGAATTGCATAGAAAAACCCAATAACACTGCTTGACTTGGGAATCTAACCCAAGACCTCGCACTTGCGACCATTAGACCAACGAGGCAGTCGTAATTTATTGTAGATTGTAAATAAATATATGTAGATATCGTCATTCGTGAACCGTTCTATTTATACTCGTTCCAAGTTCCAACTTCACCGGAACAACGATTATCGTTTTCATGCGGCCCGATGAGCTATTGTTGTGCCTAAAGGAACTCACGACCCGGGATTGCACGACACTATTTTAAATGTTAATTTATTATTTGTTGTTTTGATTCAGGTACCGGTACTGTATTAGTACATACTTATTATCTCGCTAATTCTCCATTGGAGGTGGGCTGAAACTTTGGTCATTTACACCTAAGAGTACATACTTAAGAATTTCATGGATTCTCCATTGGAGCTAGGTTGAGACTTCGATGATTTACACCTAAGAGTAAGAATATCATGGTACGGTGCTTTTGCTTTATATATTATTATGTTAATTTATACTCTATATACATGTTAATAAGGCAGTTTATTCATCAAATTTATTCGTTTTATGTTAGTGAGCGAAATGAACAAGATTTCCAATGTTCACGAACATATTAATGGTAAGTAGAAACCGCAGCTTATAGACATTATACGCCATTCTCGTGCCTCCTTGCGACGTCAGCTGATAAATCTCATTGATAAAGTAATTGATGACTGAATTAGAGCGTCACATGTTGTGTATTTAATCGTCATCATCACCATCAACTAATCTACTGTCACACTACTGAACATGGATCTCCTCTCATTTGAGATGGATTAGGCTCCAGACCACTACGACAGACCTTGAGAGAAAATCTTTCCGGCTTTCCTCGCGATAATTTCATTCACCGTTTGAGCATGTGATAAACACGCATGCAACAAAATGTCATGTCTCAATTCGAGACCTTTGACTGCCAGCTGCCAGTATTAATCCTCGCTCGAAGATTTCCCCAAATATTTGTATTGCCTCGTTAAAATCCCGGGGACATAGGAGACAGTCTAATAGGAACAACATTTAACAAAACACTGTTTACATCCGAACATTGCACCGAACACAGTTATTCAACTAACTAAATATTTATGGTTCAGCTAACTAAAATGTAAATTAAACTAGTTTCCATTAAATCACAACAGCACCCAAATGAATAAATCCAAGGGGAAGTTTCGCCAGTAGTGTGAACAAATTGTTTACACAGTGGGCCAACATGGCACAGTCCTGTGAACACGCGTATATCATTCGTCTGTTGGCAAACTTTGATAATTGATTTGTAGGTCTAGTGGTCGCAAAGTGCGACTGGTAAGCAAGAGGTTTTGTATACGATTCCCAGGTCGAGCAATTGAGCAGTGTTATTGGGGTTTGCCATGAAATTTTCAGTAGCTATTGGTTTCTTACGCTTACGCGAATATTATTAGACATTGAAATAAAACTAGTTTTTACGGATTTTATCGCGGTATATTGATATTATTTTAACCCGACGTTTTGGATCCTTTACAGCATCTTCCGTGCCTTTCGTACACCCAGATTTCGCCGGTATGTGTAAGGTCCCATTTAATAAGGGGCGAGCCTATTGTCACTAACCCGGGCACGAATCCAAATTCCTAGCTGCTACTGAGAATTTCATAGAAAAACCCAATAACACTTTACTCGACCTGTAATCGAATCTAAGGCCTCTTGCTCAGCAGTCGCTCTGTACGACCACTAGACCAATGAGACAGTTTATTTAAGTTAAAATTATATATATATTATAACTCAAATATTCTTTGATGTATAATTATATTATATTATATACAAATACCCCGAGGGTCTATACAAATAAGAGCTTAGAAGCGAAAATAAAAAAGGTACTTTCGCAAAGGAGTATTTATTTTGAGGGCAACTGACCCAGATTAAGGCTAAAAATAAAAGTATGTTCAAGTTTAATTGGATTTTAATTAGATTACTGCTTGAAGTGATGATTTTATTTTGTATATTCATTTGTTTATCTGTATGTAGGTGAGCCTCATTAGCAGTCCTGGTAGTTGAATGTGACGTCCTAATTTCGATTTCCGAGTCGAGTGAAGTTTAATTGAGTTTTTATATAAAATTCGCTGTAGATATTGAGTATCCAATAATACCTATTTATTAACGACATTGTGTCTCGATTAAAGTCTTGATCCAGCCTGACCTAAAAAATAAATTAATACATAAATATAAATATTCTGCGACATTTTACACTGCAATCCAGTCCCAAGCTAAGCAGAGCTTGTACTATGGGTACTAGACAATGGTTATAATACTTAAATACTTTTTATTGTAAATACATACTTAAAATACATAGGAAACACCCGGACAAACACAAACACTTATATTCATCACATAAATATTTGTGTCCCGTGGGAATCGAACCCACGACCTCGTGATCAACAGTCCGGTACTTCGGTAATTGTAATATGGGAAGCTTTCATGAAAACGACGACCAGTCTTGCGTGACCCGCATCCAGCAGACACCAGCGACTATTACCAGGTCGTCGATCCACCTTGCCGGGGTCCTACGCTACGTCTTCCAGTACGTGGTCGCCAATCGAGAACCTTCGAATCCTAAAAGCCATCCGAGCGATGTACCCTGCCCTCTACCACTTGAGTTTGGTATTTCTTCACAAGTACCTACCTATACAAACATTTCTACCCTCTTACAACGTCATGTGTGCGTTTATTTTCACCCGGAACCTTTTAATATTGTATTTCATGCTTCTTCCATCAATACTGACAGAATTTACGTATAAAATATACGCGTTTTAACATTTTTGTAACAAGAAACTTGTTAACCTACACATGAAATGTCATAAAATACATGGCTTGAATTGGTTCCAGAAATTCTCGAGGAGTTGAGACTTTTGGAAACCTATCCGAAGACTATGAGACGATTACTGAATGTACTAAAATCTGCCCCATGTGGATTTTATTGCTGTATATTTATATGCTTTTAATCCCGATCTTAAGGATCCTTTACAACATCTTTTGTCACCGGAAGACTGTAGCAATTTGTTTTTATTTCAGTACCTATTTTCCATGTTGAATTTAATGTTATAATTAAATCTTTCAAGATCACTGTTAGTAGATCTAGTTTAATATTATTCCATTTAGCGTCCAACATAGCTTCCTGCAAGAAATTATAAGCAAATAATATATATAATATATTCTGCGACATTTCACACAGCACCATCTAGTCCCAAACTAAGCAAAGCTTGTACTATGGGTACTAGACAATGGATATAATACTTATATACTTTTCTTTTTGTAAATACATTCTTATAATACATAGGAAACACCCAGACGAACACAAACACTTATATTCATCACATAAATATTTGCGTCCCGTGGGAATCGAACTCACAACCTCGTGATCAGCAGTCTGGTACTCGAACCACTAGTTAATCCTGTATATATTATAAATTACACAAATAAACATGAATATAACAATAAATCACCTTTTGTCAAGCATTTTACGAGCATATGAGGATATAAAAACCCACAGAAGTACATAAAAAGGGATACAATTTCCCTGCATCAATGTTTGGTAGAAACACCATAATTTATTATTCTTAAGAATCGTAAGATATTATTTTGGTGGGATATATAAGATATATTTGACTAAGACAGGACTCGACCCCGCGTTTGATGACCAAAATCATTTAAGCTCCGTCCTACTGGTCATATTTAATGTATACAAAGTCTTCTGAAATTATAATTTTTAATTAATTAAACGTAAGTACTGTGTTTAAACTTACATTATCTTGCAAGCATGAAAGATGTATGTATATTCTATACTATGAGAATTAATATATGTAAATTTTAGTCATTAAAACACCCTACTATGTATAGTATAGTAATCGTCTCTTGAAAAAAAAAGCCCGTATATTTATTATAAAGTGGCTTCCTATAAGAGTCGAAATTTAATTGCCAGTAATGCTCTGTAATTTCGAAAAAAATGTTCTGGTCTTAATTAGTCTGACTTCCAGGTGACTTTTATGACTCAACAAATTAATACATGAAAATAACAACTTATTCAATAAAATGCAGAAATTCGTGATTGCCTGAATGTAGCGATAAACAATCTTATCGATCTCGCGATATTGTTTTTTGACGTCTAACATTTGGTACCTTCCTTTCTAAGAATTGTGTTTTTATACTTACAATAGTCGTGAATAGACTTGGTAGGTTCGATTACTTTAGATTTTAGATGTTTTCTATCAACCGATTTTATTTTGTGTTTTGGCGTAACCTCAGGTGGATCGTTGGGCCCTATTATAAGTTCTAAGTTACCCATCCCATCATGTTTAACTGGAAGTTGACCCTAAAATAGATGAAATATAAGCAGAAGAGCAAACTAGAGTAAAAAAAAAAAATTTGGTTATATGTGTAACCAGAGATATACTTAATACAGATACCATGTCTTCGTTAGATTTTGTCTTTATAGCCATTAATCAGTCTCCTTGCTGCATAGGTCTCATTTATCTCCTAGGCATAAATCCCATCCCACTGGGCTCATGGTGAACACATGAAAGGTAGGTCACCTTTTTTTATGGTGATAAGGGGGCAAAGGAGCAGGCGGCTCACCTGATGGTACGTGATGACCGCCGCCCATGGACATCTGTAACACCAGAGGCTTGCAAATGCGTTGCCAAACCACTTAGAATCCGTTTAGGTTTCTTAAAATAGGGAGTTACTGAACTGACAGCAAATGTAATTCCCATGCTGTCAGAATAGTCACTCCTCCAATGTGCTCTGGTGACCTTACTCACTCGCAGAAAGACAAATATTGTTGATTCACTACGGTCTTCTGTAAGGCGGAGGTACTTCCCCAGTCGGGCAGCTCAATTTGAGCGAGAAATCTCGCTATGCCCTACCTCCTATAAAAACCTAGATGAAGACCGATGTGGTCACCTTGAGGCTTCCCCGGAGAGCGGGACGGTCCAAAAAAACGTTTGGTCCCGTGGTCCGTCATCCCTGGGCCAGATTGAAGACTGAAACGAATTGTATGATTTATGATGTGTTGCTCAGTTTTGTTGAAATATAATAAATCATATCAGTGTGATAATACCAAGCCCATAGCGACATAGTGACCCAATTATTTGTTTATCTGCTAGAAGATAAACTAAACTTCTTACTTGCTGTTATAAATGTGAAAGTTTGTTTGCTTGTGAACGTTGTGTATTTTGCTCTTTCACCCAAAATCTACTGAACGTATTCTGATAAAATTGTAACTATACAATTTTGTGTTATTCTGGTATATTTTTGCTAAATATGGTTATTTAGCAAAAATATACCAGAATAACACAAAGGCGAAATGTCGGATTAAAGAATATCGATATATAGCGATAAAATTAATAAAAAGTAGCTTTATTTTAATGTCTAATATTCGCGTAACTGTAAGATATGTAGGTATTATTTTACCACGCGGGCAAGGTCGCGGCCGTAATCTAGTAAAGATAATTCTTATTTCCGAATCCGTTTGATTTTCTTTTCATTCATCTTTGGCTTTAACAAAGCAAATCTTAACAGCGAGGTTCATTTGTCCAAGCTCCGCTGTTGAACAGTAAATGGGGTGATGATGATGACACATTGCTAGGACCTGTGCATCAGACCCAAGACTTTAAACTCAATATCCATAATTCGGTACTATTACGCAAACGACGAGATAATTTAATATTATTCATACACAACTCATGCAAGCGTTACTGCTCTACCTTTAAGTGTTAAACGACCGTGAAGACAAACAAGGTGTTCTGTTAATGCGGCATCAGGCTGCCGGTAACTTCCGCTGCCTCAACATGAATTAATTACGTTTTAAACTTACAGACGGAACCCTATTTGTGAGTCAAACAGCTTGGAACCACAAGCTTCGTACAATTCGGCAATCTGGTGATGGTGACTCAATGTCTTATTTATATCGGAGGAACGAGTTCAATAGCGCAGTGGTATTAAATGCTGCCTTCTGTAACAAGGACGGGTTCGCTTGGGACATTAGTACCTGAGTCATGGATGTTTCTATTTTTAAAATGTAACTATAATGTATACAAAAAAAAAACGATGTAGTGTATCAAGTATCTAGTGTATGTAACACAAACCTCGTTGCTTAGCACGGAACTAGATGGCGCTGTGTCATAATGTCCGGATAAAAATAGTTTTTTGTCGTATCTTCAATCGATTTGTTTGCTTGTATATGTGATAACACTTTTTCGTGTGTAGTAGAATTCTTATAAATACTTACGTAAGTGAATATAAAAATACTTTTTACGGATTTTACCGAAATGTCGGGATTAAAATCGGCTGCGAAATTCAAATGATATGACGATCCTATTTGTGATAGATAAATGGACTTGGTGGACTATAAGCCTAATCCCTCCCAAATGAGACGAGACCCGGGTAAATTTAGGACATCTCTTTCATTCTGTCATTTAATTTTCATCTATTCGACATATTTTTTCAATAATGTCTGGCTACTAATCCTTCTTAATTCGGTACTGTGTGTGGGTCCTACTAAATATTCAATTCTGGGTTTGTCGGTCATTGATTATGTAAAGTTATGGCCCTTCAAATTCGAGTATTAGAACTTATTTAACTTCGGGACATTCCCCCTTTGGAAGATAGAATTTTGTAAAAAATACTCGTCGCACTGTATTTGAAGTTGTGTGATTTATTTCAGAAGTTTTATGTGGGGGTATTAGATTTGTATTTTGCATTTTCATTGATTCTTTTCGTCCTTGGAAAGAAGATGGTTCTGTCAAACGTCTACTTCATCATCTTTTCTGCTGAAAGACGTCCACTGCTGGATATTTAGGCCTTCCCAAGGATTGCCATGAGGAACGATCCTGAGCCATCCGCATCCAGCGGATTCCAGCAATCTTTAGGTTTTTAGGTCGTCGGTCCACTAAGCTGGGAGCCTATCCAGACTGCTTCTTCGTGTAACCGGTCTCCACTTCAGAACTTTCGAGCCCAAACGGCCATCAGTTCTTCGAGCGATGTGCACTGCCCACTGCCACTTGACTTTGGCGATTCTTCGGGCTACGTCAGTGACCCGGGTTCTTCTACGGATCTATGCATTTCTAATTTGATCACACAATACAACTCCTGTCAATCGTATGTGAATATTTATTGAAAACCCACTCAATCATGTTCGATTTTATTTGAGATTGAATAAATTATCCTTAATAAAACCAAGAGGACGTATGACGTGTATTTGAAATATAAAGTAAAATACAGTGTTCGTATTGCCAATATATCTATCGAATAATGGGCTTATTACATAACATAATAGTAAATAGCAAATACAAGAGTATTGTGAGAACATGTATTGGCTTGTTATCTACGGCACAACTGCCTAATTAGCGATAAGACATTTCTCATTACGTACACAAGGACCATGTTCGGTTACAGAGCAAACAAAATGGCGGGGACATAAAAATGTTATACGATATGATGTTTTTTTTACATAACCATATATTTGGTATAGTATTTTTTGGAAAAATAGGTCGTGTGTATCCTATTGTAATTAAAGTACAGCATTAATGGTCGCTCTATCAGTGAATATGGATGCTGTGTAGGATTCGAAACATCGGGATTACATAATATCAATATACTGCGATAAAAAACCTAAAAAGTATATTTATAATAGTAAACAAAATGAAAAGTCAAAATGAAACCAAAGTAACATAAGGTACTTTTTTTATTTATCTCAGTATTACGCTTGGAACCTCATTGGTCTAATAAATCAATTGCCGAAAATCCATCAACCAATCCTAATATGTAAAAAAATCCAAAATCGACTGAAGTCCATGAAATTCTGATTGTTAGTACCAGCTTAGAGTTTAGATTTCTCCCCGGTTAATGGAAATAAAATCAGCCTCTATTACACAGAACCTAAAAGCATATCAGTGAGCTCTGAGTGTCTAGGACATCTCTGCCTGACTCTTTGATGTGTGGTCGCAGGTGTGGTTTGGTCTGCTTTTGTAAAACTCAATCTTCATCATAGTTTTTATAATAATTTATTTTGCAAAATATTTCACAAGTTCTTATCTTTGCTATTAGTTATGGAGACTGCGTATTATGAAATCGGTTCTCAAATCGAACTGCTGCTTAATATTATCAGGGTAATAATATTTTCTTGGAAAATATACCGAACTCCTCATGATTAATGAGGTGTTGGGTATATGATAGTTCGGTGCTCAGAGATTAAGTTAAGTAAGTTTTAAACATTTCATATATTATATTACTACGCCCGCCTCTTTAGGCATCAAGATCTCAGGTAACTACGACTGAGGTTGAGGTCTTGTGTTTCAGCTTGAGAAAATTGGGGTTTCTTAGATACAACTTTGATTTGATTAAATATAAATAAATTTATCTGGACACAATGCCATCTAGTTCCGAGCTGAACAACGAGGGTTACGGATAAGAAGGTTGTTATACTATGGTTTATACTTTTTTGTAAATACATACATGTAATACATAGGTACATCGATGACTCGGATGCAAATGTTGAAGCATGAGCATCACACAAACATTTGTCCCGACAATCCGGGACAAAATTACATCTAAATCAGTTCAGCGGTATAAGTGTGAGGAGGAAACAAATAGACAGACAAACTTTCACATTTACATATAATATTAGAATGAAGGTTTAGAGTAGGACAACCGATGCTGTCTCTTTCTAAATATTATTTTATTATAGCTTTACATCAATAAAAAATACATTTGATTTTTAGCGTACAAATTGCATTGAAATATGCATGCAGTGGTTTATTAGTTTTTAGTTCTATACTTGTTTTGTGTATACCTGTGTCTGATAGAGAAAGTTAACAAAGCTTTCGAGGTTATTTGGCTATTGTTTAATTTTGTTTGTTTATTTTTGTTTTATTTTGTAACTATACTGTACATTGAGTGTCTTGTTCGTTATAACATTTGAATTGAAGTTATTATTGACTATCTTTTGGTAATCGATTTTCTAAAAATGTTCTTTTCTTTTTATAGTAATTTAAAATATACTTTTTTATCACCTTTGTAGAAGTTAACATTTTTCCAGAGTAAAGGATTAATAATAATTATTAAGTTTAGGTTTAGTGGGGTATTCAAAGGAGGCCATGGCCCCGGGCGGCATATGAAAGGGGGCGGCATAAAGTGCCACGTCGATTTTATACTACTAGAAAACGGGGCGGCAAATTTCCAGACGGCCCCGGGCGGCAAATCCCCACGCTACGCCACTGAACACGAGTGCTGTCTCTTATATCAACTTACTTATGAAGCTATGAGTGATAATTAACAGCCATACTGCTTGAAGAGATGGCTTATATTACGTGTTTCGAGTATGACGAATATGATACCCACTTATCATGTTTTATTTTGAGGTTTACGTAGCTAACTACCAAATTAAGAATTTGCTAAATGACTAATAGTACAGAGCACAGAGTGACTAATAGTACCTACAAGGAACCTCTCTCTTCGTATTCCATAAGTTTCGATACAGTCATCGTCAACCCATTATTGTACCACTGCTGGGCTAGGGTCTTCTCTCATTAGAGAGAAGGGTTGGCAGCCTTCACATGCCGTCGAGAAATCTATCAAGCATGCAGGTTTCCTCACGAGGTTTTCCTTCACTGTTTACGCAACCCTGGCTCTTCAAAAATACGTGCTTATTTATCACATCGGTACTCAAATTGTGATAGGAAATATCGTGGTGAAACCTGCATCCCTGAGAGATTTTCTCGTAGTCTGCCAATCAGCACTAGGCTAATGTGCTGGCCTAATCCCTCTCAAGACAGAAGACCCGCGCCCAATTGACGAAGTGACAGTGCGACAATTAATCAGATGTATAATTAGGTGTCAAGCTAAAAAAAGTTTCACATTTCTTCTCTGAAATCTTCGATATTTTAGGCCAATTTTTTTTATCCCACCCGAGTTGCAAACAAGCTTATCTACCCACCTGATGGTAAACGGTTACCGTAGCCTTAAGACGTAGCCTAGCACTTGAAAATATGATTGTAAATAGGTATGACTTAATAAGATCTATTTACAGAAATAAATGGCATTTATCATCACACAAAGTAGTAGAGTACAAAATAAATAACACACGTATCTAATTTATATATTCTTTGTTTCAGGTAAATATCAACTGTGATAGACACTGATACGAATTGTTTCAAGTTTGTTACTCCGGTCGACCATATAGACTTCAGTGTTTATCAAATTTCGTAGCAGGTATGTTATTATTTTTGGAGGTCTCTTAACACTTTAATGTCCAGCACTCGGCTGCCGGGCCTTAAAGATAATTCTGTTGTGTGCCCACAACTCGGCTCCCGACGCCCGGCCGGCTCGTATTTATATGCGCACATTTTTGGCTTGGCCATGAAAGGGCCTGGTCTGGCATTTTTGGGCTCGGTCTGGGAGGACGTAAGGGGACCCGGGAACTCGATTCATGTACTGATGATGCCCATTGAGGTGGCTTAAGAGAAGTAAAAGTGAGCTGTGGTAGCCTAGTGGTGTACGTGTTTATCAAACAGTGAAGGGAAAACATCGTGAGGAAACCTGCACGCTTGAAAGATTTTTTCGATGGCATCTGAAGTTTGCCAACCCGCAGTAGGCTAGGTGGTGGATTGAGAGAGATAAGCCTATTTAATCCGCCTCAAAAATGAGAGGAGACCCGTGCCGAACGGTAGGACAATAATGGGTTGATGATGAAGTGAGGTAAAAATCACACACTCCCTGGTCTTTGGGTAAGAGCATCAGAGTTTGGGTACCTTTTGGTGGATTCCACATCATAAATAAATAGCGTAGGTAATACATACCTAACATGCTCAGAGGCAACTCTTGCAAAACCGTACTTTTTTTAACCGACTTCGAAACGAAGGTGGAGATTGTGTCTATTTTTGTAAAACTCAATATACTCGTTCGTCAGTATCGATTTATTCTTGGGAAAGGCGTACGTACGGTCCTGATAACAGAGATAACGTGATAACGCCGTGTAAATTGATGGGAGCGGCCTTATCGCTTGCAAAACTCACTACGAGTGAGTGGACGTTGCTGCAATGGCAAACATCACTCAGATATTAAAAAGTACTCGCTTCTGCCCGCGATTTTGCCCGCTTAAAATCAGTAATTTACTCAATTTTCTTTTTTATCAATCTGTTTATTTATTTCTAGTTCCTTTTAAGAAATTATTGATTACGCATATAAACCGTATACCCCCTTTTCACCCTGTTAAGCCGGAATTACAATACGCAACTAGTTGCATGAAAGTACACTCAAGTACATATAAAGATACGTCCAGTGCTTTTTAAACGTCAATTTTTACATTGTTTAAGTTGTTTAATTCAGATAAGCATCATCCATATGTGTTAGTAAACAATAAACTCATAAAGCTATGTTAGTAAAGAATATAAAATCTAATTTTTAACAAGATTGTTGTTCTTTATGCATCTTTGAACAACAGAGGCGAGTCGAACCCGTTATGGTCTTCAGGATGGAGTTGGAGCTGGCCCGCAATCTGCAGAGCAATGATGCAGATTTTTGCCTGACGATAGCATGAAAACCATCGAAGTGTGCCTGTGCGAACATATCAGATGTTAATTAATTGGCATGCAGCTAATTGGTTTACATCCACACATAGATTGGTCGATAGTTGCATGTATACCAATTAGGTTGTTAGACTGTACGACACGATCAGAAGCTTTGAAGTCAGTGACAATGACTTCGAAAAAAACCAAAACGTATCACTTGTAAAATAGTAAAAACGTCTATAATTGGGTACCTTATCATGTGTCTATAATTGGTGATAACATTTAGTACAATCACCATAGTTAAATCAGTGGACCGTTACGGTCCATTCCGGCACGTTACGGGTCGTTACGGGCCCTTCGCAGCCCGTTATCGTATGAAGGTCCTTAAGGAAAAACGTAAAGGCACATTAGGGTCATTTTCCTGTACGTGTGGGACTCCAAACGGGGCCAATTACGTGCTGTGTTATACTTAAGCGATTTGGATAGCCGAAATGCTGTACAGAAATTATATTCTTATGGGTGACAATTATTTTTTTATTCGTATAGTGGTCCAAAGCACAGTTTGAACTTTAGGTCCTGGGTCGATTTCAGGATTTTTTTTTTATGATGATAAGCAAACGAGCAGGCGGCTCACCTGATTGTAAGTACCGTCGCCCGAGGCGACACCAGAATAATAACTCCCCCAACGAGCTCTGGTAACCTTACTCACTCGCAGAAATACAACTATTATTGTTTCACTTTCTGCTAGGCGGAGGTACTTCCCCAGTCGGGCAGCTCAATTGGAGCGAAGAATCTCGCTATACCCTACCTCCTATTAAATGGTTGATACACTACCATCTGTAACAATAACCTTGTTGCTTAGCTCGGTACTAGATGCCTACTATTTTGTTCTGTATATTATTCTGTCATCATCATTAACCCGGCTACCGTCACACTGCTGGGCACGGGTCTCCTCCCATTTGGAAGTCTTTAATCCACTACACTCGCCTAGTGCGGGTGTTGAGACAGTGTCTCAAGCATGCAGGTTTCCTAACGATGTTTTCTTTCACCGTTTGAGCATGTGACTATTACATATTATTCGGTACTAACATTGAAATCAATTGTAAGTTTAAAACAACATTTTCGTTGGAAATCCACTCACTCATTGAATTTCAACAGAAATTGAAGCTGTAATTCGTAACGTAGAAACCAGTGATTCAGAAAGAACTGTCAAAACAATATAACATATTGATATTTAATTGAACTGTCTCATCGGTCAAGTGGTGGGACGACCGAGGCTAATAAGTGTGTGGTCCTTGGGTTCAATTACCAAGTCAAACAGTGATGTTGGGTTTTTACGTCAAAAATATTGGGTAACTAGTCGTTTGGTTAATGGATATAAAGACACTGATAGAAACTAAAACATACCAGAACGGTAGGTGTGTTTGATTTATATGTATTTAAAAAGGCAAAAGTAAAAAAGAATTGTATTTTAAAATTTTTGTTCTATATGTGGTATTAATAATTTGGTAAAGGTCGCTGGAATCCACTGGATGCGGGCGGCATATAACCGGTCGTCGTGGCGATCCTTGGGGGAGACCTATGTCCAGCAGTGGACGTCGAACGGTTGAAGTGATGATGATGACGATGATTAATTATTAATTATTACATTTAAATTTGAGTTTTTTTTTTCGGAATTATTACCGCCACTTCGTGATAACCACTTATGGTTACATATTTATTAGTTTTACCGTATATTACTTCTCCATAAGACCTGCCTCTTGGGACCGTGCAACTAGTTCTGACCTTTCAAAGGTACCTGTAATGTTGGTCTAAATGAAATTATGAATATAAAGGAAACGTCGAAACCATTTCAATTACGTTACAAAATAAATTACCTCCTACATCTCTGCTTACCAATTCAATGGTAACAAGCGTGATGATATCTTATATTATGATATTGAGACATCTTTGTCATCTCTCATTTGCTTCAAACACCATAACACCTAAATTCAATAGCATCAATATCAATTTAGCTTTAATTAATATTAGTTTCAACTTCGCCGCTTATTCTCTTGTGGGCTGACTCCTGTCTAAAACCTATTACTAGACTAGTACAAAGTTACTAAAGAGAAACTAAATACTCATATAGGTACTAATTCGATAGGCTAGGTCACTAATGAATAATCCCAATGTGCTTTAAAATTTACTTTACGAGGCTAGTGACATGAAAGTAGTTCTGTAATTGAAATAAAACTACTTTTTACGGATTTTATCGCGGTATATTGATATTATTTTAACCCGACGTTTCGGATCCTTTACAGCATCCATGGTCTTGGGCCGACTGAGGTGTTGGCCGTCTTGAAGTTATAATTACTAACAGCTACCTTACATTTTTAATTATTATTGACCTCAGTCGGCCCGTGACCATGGATGCTGTAAAGGATCCGAAACGTCGGGTTAAAATAATATCAATATACCGCGATAAAATCCGTAGCAATTAGTTTTATTTCAATGTCTAATATTCGCGTAAGTGTAAGAAATCAGTCGTTCTGTAACTTTATGAATCAACAGTTCGTCAGCAATATAATTTTATTCGGGCAATCATTAACTTAATAATGGTATTTATTGTAATGGCAACACCGAAAGTGTGCATATTATAAGGCTCCCCGCTACAGAGCGGGCGCACTTTTGCTCATGCCACTCGAACCGAAAGGTTGTCTTGATTGTTGAGATTGTTCCATTATATGTATATTATTTAAATGCTGTTGGTGAATATATATATTTTACATGGATTGTGTTCAGTTGGCTCTTTTGTAAAAATACCTCCTATTATATAACAATAAGAATAACAAATTATTATGGAGAAAGGTCAAACAGATTTATGGTGCCTAAAGTATTTAACAACATAGATATTTTAAGAGAAATTCCAAAAATTAAGATTAGGCTGTTAAAGAAAAAATTTAAGAAGATTTTGTTGGAAGACACTCGAGTGACTGGGTAAGGAAACCTATCCATTCACCTGAGTTCCATAGATATATGAAATGTATTTTATGTTTTTGTTTGGATTTAAATGATTGAAATGTTTTGTTTTTTATTTTTATTTATATACATCTAATAAGTAACATAGTAAGTAATGTAAAATTATTAAGAGCGCGTCTCGCCGTTAAACGGTTGCACGTTTGGCGAGTGTACAATGTAGTAGACTTAAGTTTGTAAAGTGAATAAATAAATAAATAATAAATAAAATATTATTTACACCGAATTATAACTGAAGTTTATATATTTGGTTATATTAGTGTTTGTTCCGCTTCTCGTTGCTTACAAGTCTATGTCTAAACGTCAAGTATTATAATAATACATGCATCGATTTTACGACTCAATAATAATTAAAAATGTTAAGCTGTTCA
Organism: Craniophora ligustri; assembly: GCA_905163465.1. Classification (NCBI taxonomy): domain Eukaryota; kingdom Metazoa; phylum Arthropoda; class Insecta; order Lepidoptera; family Noctuidae; genus Craniophora; species Craniophora ligustri. Next base: position 11,719,303 of record LR990971.1, on the reverse strand, counting down.
AGACAACCAACACCTCAGTGTGCCCGTGACCATAGACTCTGTGAAGGATCCGAAACGTCGGCTTAAAATAAAATCTTTTTACGGCTATCTTAATCTTTGGAGGAGGCGTATGTCCAGCAGTGGGCGTCATCTAGCTGATGATGATGATGGTAAAATCCGTAAAAAGTAGTTTTATTTCAGCAACTTGTAAAGTTTGAATTTCTGGCTTCTATCATACGAACTGTAGTCCTGCTCCTATCGCGAAGACAAGAGTGTAGGTACCTATGTTATGTATTACATAAAATCCTTCCCGCTAAATCCAGTCAGGATCATAAAATCCCGTCTCCACATCGCACTATAAACTACGGCCGTAACAGTAAGTTTAACTTTATTGCTAATACAAACAAAACTTCTAAATGAAATATACTTGTACATACATACCATCACGCCTGTCGTCCCCGAAAGGTTAGGCAGAGGTATACTAATGAACTCTTACGTTTTGCCAGTCTATTGCCATTAACCGGGCACGAATCGAAATTCGGAGCTGTTACTGAGAATTTCCCAGAAAATCCCAATAACACTTTGCTCGACCTGGAAATCGAACCCAGGACCTCTTGCTTGGCATTCACACTGTACAACCACTAGGCCAACGAGGCATATCTACTTGTTTAATATATATAACGATAACTCAAGAGGTTTGTTCAATATTGTATACATTTTAACTTATTTTACTTCATCATCATCATCAACCCATGAACGTCCCACTGCTGGGTACAGGCCTCCTTTCATTTGAGAGGGATTAGGCTATAGTCCACCACGCTAGCCTACTGCGGGTTAGCAGACTTCACATGCCATCGAGACAAATCTCTCAAGCAAGCAGGTTTCCTCACGATGTTTTCCTTCACCGTTTGAGCATGTGATAAATACGCACATAACTTCCGAAAAGTCAGTGGTGCGTGCCTTGGGTTCGAAATCGAGACCTTTGACATCTCAGTCCACTGGTCCCACAACTAGGCTACTTACACTTAGCTCGTATAAAATAAGTTAATAAATACTCCCTACTTCGTCTGCATACAAATTGTATTTAGAGATGAGTCATACTAGGTAAATTTGATACTAGGTGCATCTAGTCCGATTCCGTACAAATACTCGATCTAAATACCTATTCCACCTAGTCCATGAAGTACGCGTCCTTTATAGTATGTTTCGGTTAAAGTCTCTTTGCTAGTCAAGTCTGCAAGTGATATCTGAAAGTACGGTTACGGACGCAGTAATGAATTGTGACCTTCGCTTCATACTTTACACAGGCTTAGGTCTGTCAACGTAAAATATCTATCTATATTGTAGATTATTGGCGTATTTAAAAGATTTCAATTCATTTTTTATATTAATCAGTTTTAGCCTATTTTTAATTTTTGTTCACTTTTTTTAACTTTTTAGTTTTTTTTAAGTTTATTTACAATAAATATAATATAAGCTCGCAATCTAACAAGATTCGCGCGGGATTCGGGTGCCATGTCACGACGCACGCCGTGTGCAGAACAGTCAGACTAGGTGGATCGAGTATTTTGTAACTTGGGAATAGGTGCTACCTCCTAGTCTCGATAAATACCTAGTCCCTAGACCTGTTCTAGTATATACGCTTCATCTCTATTTGTATTATTTTTTCCAATTTCTTAAAAATATCGACTCCGTATACAAACTTCCATCCCCTTTTCGCTCTTTTAAGGGATGATTTTCATATATTTTATTGATAAAAAATACTATTCCTGATTAAATATTTTCTAATCTAAATCCGACAATCGAAAGCAGTGCCTCTCACTGGACTACCTCACTTACAATCGCTGCATCAACGATGCAGTCGTTTGTCTTTAACTCTTTCACAATTAAACCACTGAACCAAAATTCGGACCGCGCGTGCCCCGGGTTCGAACTCACACTAGTTAGTTCAGTTAACCTAACCAAGCTGAATGAATAAATCTTGTAAGTTACACCCCGTTCACACACATCCGTGATCAACTATACCTATTTGTATAAATTGGTGGGTTTTATTAAACAGAGATAGCGCTATTCAACATGTAAAGCGCTATCTCACTCCTACAATGTAAGTACCTACTAATAAAGATTTTTATATCTTTTCTATTTGAACGAGTACAAACGATAGGTGTGATGAAACCGCATCACAACATTTTCCATTATGATCACATTATTATCTCGTGGTTGAATATTGAAATCAACAATGCTCTTATTTCTACTTACTTTTAAAATAATTCCCATACATATATGAAAATTATTACATTATTACAAAGCCCAATGTTCCGTGTTCCGAGTTCCGAGCTAAGCAAGCAAACTAGTTACGGCTACTAGATATTTGATATACTACATAGCAAAGTTTTATTTTTGTATATAGGTACATAGACATTATACACAAACGAAGCTATTACAGCATCAAAGTTAAAGTAGTTTCCGAGTTTACTCCAGAATTCATATTGCCAAAAGCAGTTAAAAATGTTGAAGTAATATTGCCAAAGTTAGCATTGCTTAACGCGGGAGAAATCATAAGTGTAAGTACTAAATGCAAATATAACGATTTTTATTCTAAAGCACACCCCTGAAACTACATACAAACTTTTCAATACCGGTACTACTACAACTACGTATGTAAGATTGCGTTTGTACACGTGCATATGTGTGCGTTAACAGACAGGGCTGTCTTCGTAGCACTACGTAATATTTGTATGATGTTGTTTTTAATATATTATAATTTTACAGACAATGAATAATACTATGAAGTAAGTAGTATTGAAAGTTAGGTTGAATACCTAACTTTAAATACATAATAGGTACTGAAGCTTCAATCGTTTTCATTCTAAACGTAACAATAGTGCATAAAAAATACGGTTATTCCTTATAAAAACGTCTAAACAACCGCCGTTTTCTTTAATTGCCTCTCAAAACTTGGAGCAATTGAAATAAACTTCATGTTTTTGTTTAATTCCCTGATCAGCTTCTGAAATTAAACGGCTCTTGTTTCTTTGAAAGTAAACTGGTATAATTACTTGGCGCTTTACGTTTAAAGGGTACTTATTTTTCTTTCGGGAAGTTCCTTGGAATGATCTTAGTGTTAATTTTAATAATAATTGTGTTATTGGTCTTTAGCGGAATCGCTGACCGTGTAGTCTTAGATTAAATTTCTAGATAGGGTTGGGAGCATTTAATCCGAGTTTCTTATCAAAGTTCGATGTTTGGATTCATGCCCGGTTGATGGCAAAAAGCTTGCCGCCTATTACAAGGGACTTAAAACATATAGTCGAAATGGGTGTACATTACTACACCTTTGCCTAATCTTTCAGGAACGATAGCCGATAATATGTAAGAAAATACGTTAGATTTATCTTTCATTCTTACATTTTTATTCTGTTCCCATTGGCCTTAAAAGAATTCGGCCGCGCGATTCAACCAACAGTTTTGGCTGACAAATAACTTAACTCAATTGTTCTGGGTGTCTGGCATATTATTATATACATATTGGGTAATGTATTGCCTATATTTCATATACTTACTGGTTTCAGTGTATGTTAGCCCTGGCAAAGCGAGTTCAATGCCCCTGTTGTCCTTATTTAGGCTTTTCTGGACATCGAGCCAATATTAATAAGGTTCCTATATTCTGAATAGGACTATTTGTTATTTATTTTTTTCAATATAATATATCTGAGTATTGTAAGACGCCATCTAGTTCAGAGCTAAGCAACGAGACTTATGTTATGCATAATATGCAATGCATCCATGAGTCAAGTCCCCTACGAATCTCCATGCTTCATCATCATCATCATTTAACAACCGTTTGACGTCCACTGCTGGACATAGGTCACCCCCAAAGATCGCCACGACGACCGGTTATATGCCGCCCGCTTCTCAATCTCCATGCTTATCTCACAAGTATTTGCCCCTACCACAATTTGATTTTGCTTGAAGAATAATAATTGTTACGACTGCTTAACCAATTGAGGATCTATTAAGCAGAGCCTTTGTTTTAACAAAAAATAAAATAAAATATACACCTACACAAATCATCCGTCTCTTGACTGCGGTAAACTTTAATAAGCTCAGGGTCTTGGGAGCTTTCCAAGGCCACAGATTCGATTCCCAGCGGGGGACGTTGTTCTTTCTAATCTTATTAGTACATCGCTCTTGAGATTAATAATGTGGTATAAGGTTTGAAAGTCATACTTCAAATTATTTTTGTGTGGAAAGAAAGCCGATATGTAACCCTTGGAATACGGGCTAATAAATTCGACTGGGATTGAGATTTTGAAATAGTCTTCGCAATAAGTTCGTCGTGCGGTCGTTGAACCTCTTCAATAAGGCCTTTGCCCATTCCTTTTGCGGGCACCGGGAACGGCGGCACGTTTATAAGGACTTTATACAAGCTGATCTATTGTGTCATCGTCATCGACCATTTTACTATCATACTGCTGGGTCTCCTCTCATTTGAAAGGGATTAGGCTATAGTCTACCTCGTTGGCCTAGTGTTGGTTTGTAGACTTCACACGCCATCAAGAAATTCTCTCAGGCATGCAGGTTTGTTCATGACGTTTGTCTTCACGTAAATTCCTTAAGTCAGTGGTGTTAGGTCTTAGAGAACTCGAGACGGTTAAGTTTACAGTCCCCTGGTCTACGTCGCTAGGCTATCAGCTTTAACTGAAAATGCACACTGTGTAATCGTCACTTGAATTCAAAGTCAAATGTTTTATTTCAATCACCTACGACAAAGTTCACAGCTACTTTCGAATTGTTAAAACTACATGGTTAAAAAATATTATATGGAGAAGAGCCGACAAGAAACTCCAAATGTTCCTCTCCATTTTTCTCAAATGAATAAAAGTAAGTTTTTTCTATAATTTGCACGATATTCAGGTAAAAAAATATTACTTCATATCTTTTAATTGCCTTCTTCCGATAAAATCCGTTGAGGTATTCTTTTGTGCTTTCATAGAGAAAATTAAATGTAAACTTATTACTTTTTACTTATTTTTCATAAGGAAATCGCTTATTTGATACTGAAGACAAAGGAAAATGGGAATTTTCTGAAGATTTTGCTCTATACCTATAAATGACCTGTATTGATATAGGGATGTTAATTAATTAATTTAATTTTAACGGCATAATAATGAAAATCAAGGACACTAAAATTTTAACATGATTAGATAAAACAAAACAAATTAAACACATACAAACTAATAACAAAAACAAACTATGAAACTGAACACATTCATTAATCTTCCTCACAGAAACGCAAACACGCTGACAATATTTTCGGCCATCCAGCAAACAAATCGCAGCCAGGATACATGAAGCAACGAATTAAAAAAATTACTTATAAAATAAAATTCCTTGTCACAGTTTTTATCTTGGTTTGAGTGACAAAATGTTTCCAAGGTCAGCAACGCGGGAGTGACACCTCCAGTGTTGCAAACGTCTATATGCTACGGTAACCGCTTACCATCGAACCGTAAGCTGGTTTGCTACATTTAAGGTATAAAATTTAAGCTACAATAGTCCTACATAATAAATGTACTGAGCCCTATTTGTTACGTCCATCACTGGTATCTTCTAAATAAGCGAACTTCATCTTAGACCATATCGTCACTTACCATCAGGCGATATGTGGTCATACACTAATAACCTATATTTTATAAAAACAACTGAGGTCGTTTAAGAGTATGAAATCAACATCATGTACTGTGCCAACAGTGTCGCCAAATGTATCCTCATTCAATTTAATGCACTATTAAATATAACCACTTAGTGGTTAGTAAGACAATGGGTGTTTACATTATACATTATCATAGTTAATTTAACATCGACAATGTAACTCGAAGTAGAATTTGCAGAAGTTCAAAGTCGTCTGCCAGGAAAACACTAAAACGATAAGTATTTGGCTACCTAAAATTATGTGTTTGAGTTTTCTGCCATTAATACTAATATGTTTTGAGGACAAATGTGAGTGATTGAAGTCCTTTTTAATTAGTATTGGTTTCTTTTTAAACAAGATTAAACCACATAGCTAAAGATGTAGATTACTGTACCTTTTTCTTATACATATGTAGTTACCCATTTCTTACTTGCCCTTGTCTTTAAGCCAAAATAATATACTTCTCTCTTTCTTCTTAAGAATAAGCATCGCTTTCAGACTGATTCAGACTGGTGTTAGACCTGATTGTTACAAATGCACCTTTTGTATCAGATTACGTGATGGCAGTCTTCATATATCTCATCAATCCTCCAGCATTATGGTCCTAATAACCGAAGCCACACAAATCACAAAATAACTAAACATACGAAAAACAAAACGCGCTCAAGTGTCGCGTTGTCGCATATTTTTATCATCGCCACCACAGACAAAAGATATTAAACCGCCCACTGAGTTATTGGTCCAATATCTGTACAACAATGGCCCACAATGTCCAGGACCACAATGGATAATAGATGGGCCAGAAAAATGCTGAGTCCCCAAATTGTGGTGTTTTGTGTATCCTTTTATTGTGGTTCCCAACAATTATGTGGAGAAATGCAGCCTTATGGAGCCGTGTCCCACTTTCGCAAAGTATTTGTACAAGTAATTGTGTTGACACTGTGTCTTCGAGTCAGGCAATCAATTATATTTACGTTTTGGAATGAATGAATATCTCAAGAAGGACGACGAATGACCACATTCTGTCAGGTAGGGAGTACGCTTGGACCTACATCGCTACAGTAGCTTCAATAGTGGGATCGATGGACTGTGATGTCAAGGGTCTCGAGTGTGACCCTAAGGCACGCACCACTGACTAATTCAAAGTCATGTGCGTATTTACTACATCAAACGGTGAAGGCAAACAAGCCTGAGAGATTTCCTCGATGGCGTGTTAGCTCCGTCAACCCGCGCTAGGCTAGCGCGGTGGACTTTAGCCTAATCCTTCTCAAATGAGAGGAGGCTCTTACCCAACCGTGGGGCAGTTGATGATGATAATCATTCGCATGAATCCTATCGATTTCAAGTTTAAGAACGATGTCAAAGAGTTGAACGTGGTTGTGCCCTGTTCCGTGGTTTGTATGTGAGCCAGATACTCAAACGGGATTAAATTGAAGTGAAGTTACAGTCTTTAAGTTGTGTGGACGCCAGGGGATTGCCTGGATTACGCTACCGGTGCAGAATCGCAATGGCCTTGGGAAGTTGCGATGTAGGTTCGTTTGACCTCTATTCAGAATCTAAGAAATTAAATCTAACCCTTTACTCAAATGTCTATTTTAATGCCTTGAATAATAGGAGTCAATTAAATCTCTATTAGTTTTATTGCCAAATACTACAATGTTGTGTTTTGTGTGTATGTGCAATAAAATAAAATAAAAATAAATAAATGTTACTCCTCTTACAGAACAGCCTGGCCACTAACCAGTCAGTGGCCAGGATATTTAAAGATGCTGTGGTTTGCTCCCAAATAGACTTCGTAGCAGAATCCTTCGATCCTACCAATCTGTGTCAGCTTACTGGAACTTAATTCTTATCTAGGTATATAAAAACACTATAAGAGCCGATAAGTCTCACATATTTACCCACTAAACAAACACGACTTCTCGAAAACTTCCTACTTGATTTGTGGAGATGAAATTTGGCTCGTATGTAGTTTGTACTTGAATGGAGGCGTTTGCAAAAGTAGAGCAAAAGCTCAGTATACTTTATTCTCACACTGACGCGAATATTACGCTCTAGCTTTTGCCCGCGACATTGTCACGTAATTTTATCCAATCTGCTTTTTCATCAATCTGCATGTTTATTTCTATCCTCTTCAGAAATTATCGATTCCGCATACAAAATTTCACCCCCGTTTTTGTCCTTTTATGGTTTACGAGACGCAAACTATCCTATACCCTTGCCTGGGACACAAATATGAAATGAATTGAAATACATGTAACCACTTTTTACGGATTTTATATCGGCATAATTTATTTTAATCCCAAAAAAAAATTCAAATTCTTTACAGCATGCATATATTATTTCAATATCATACTCATAAAAAGTATATAAGTATTTATATCCATTGTCTAGTACCCATAGTACAAGCTCTGCTTAGTTTGGGACTAGATAGTGATGTGTAAAATGTCGCAGAATATATATTTATCTTGATTTATTTATTAATAATGTGTTACTTTATTTTTCAGGTATGTACCTACTCCCCAAAAAAAATTGGAATGTTTTTTCAACTTTATTCTTCTAAACAAGGTAAGTGTGTAAAACCCTGTGACCTAAAGTCGTGTGCTTATTTATTTATTCACTGAAGAATTCATCTAAATTGATGTAGGTAGCTAAATATTATACGAAAGACCAAGGTATACTGGTCTGTAGTATTAATCCTAGCTGTTTGAAGGTGAAATATGTTATTCACAGAAAGTTTGTGGGAACTTACGCGTGTAGACTGTGTCTTGGTTCAAATATCATGTTCCAAGGTGAGATTGTTAGAATGTTTAATGTTTATCCTGTAGCACGTATACCTTTCATATCTTCTTTCTGCGTACCACGTCTATTTAGGCTTTCTTACACTTACGCTAATAAGAAATTGAAATTGAGGAACTTTTTTGAAATGTAACGGACTTTTTGCGGTTAGTGTCATAATGTAGGGTAGTTATTAATTAATAGAAGCATCAAGACAACTAAAGCCTCATTCTGCTCGGAACCATGTTGTAAAGGATTGGAAACGTCTAAATTGAAAGAAAGATTGGAAAAGTTTTTTTTACGATTGCAGGTGCATTTACAAAATAATTTGAGGAGTATGAACAAAATTATTTACAACTCCTCTAAAACTTGTTTCTTTGACGACCCGATTAGCCTAGCGGTAGTTAACGCTGCCTTCTGTGCTACGGGTCCCGGGGTCGAATCCCGGTAGCGACAAGTGTTTGTGTGATGGGCGCAAACATTTGTTTCCGTGTCATGGATGTTTCTATGTATAATATGTATGTATTTACAAAAAAAAAAGTATATATGTAGTATATCAACCTACTAGTATCCGTAACACAAGCCTCGTTGCTTACCACGGAACTAGATGGCGCTGTGTCATGTCCAGATATATTTATTTATTTATTTATCTGCCGTATTATTTTCCTACAACACTAGTAAATCTATAACTCAAATTAAAATTTTAACCTTATTCCAAACTCATATAATTTAAAGCTGCCTTTGGTAATTTTCCCCATGCAATGACCCCGTATATCAATTACCATTTAACGATAACAAAAAACTAACTAGTACGCCCAACTACGGTTTAACTGCAAAAGTATGTGTTGATTCACATTAACACGAAACTACTACTTCAAAAATGTAAATTAGACAGACAGACACGCAAACACAATGTAGGTAGGTATTATTAGAAGGTACAACTACTTAAAAATGGCTAATATTTAACTGCAAATCAAAAAATTTCGTTTTGTATAACAAAATAATTCCCAATCCTAAGCAAAAATAGTTATTGCACAGCAAAATAGTCGCCTCAAAGTATTGTTATTACTTATATACACTTTCTTGGTCTTCAGATTTGGTTCTGGCACTCACCGGCCGCTTCCGCAGCACCGCTCGCTTCGCTCGCTCGGCTCGTGCGTTGTGTGGTCACAGTTCTAACCTAACCTAATCGATATCTGTATTTTGCTGCTCAATCAGTAATTTTGTCGCTCAATCAGTATTTTTGATGCGCGGTTTATTATATTCCCTTAAAAATTACGTTTACCAATGATTTATTTTGACTACGGTTTTGGTCTGATGATGATTGTTTGATCGTCGCTATTGTGATTAATGTTTAGGAGTTCCATTTGCAGTTAGAAAAAATGGGTAGTGGTATCTTCGTTAGGATTTTATTAGGAGTTTAAGAAACTGAGGCCAATGCCTCAGTTTCTTAAACTCCTAAAAAAATGTGTTTATTATTTATAATTACAAACTTAATGTTGTAAGCGGTAAAGTTCTCATTCTCTTGCTAATAATATCTATGTCGGTCTTTATATTTTGTTAATATAATAAAGTCACTAAAAAACAACGAAAATACATTTGACTAAAGTTGACTTTTAAATAAGTGGTAAATATACTCGTATATAATTATTCTAAATCCAGGTACAGACTACAGACCGACACAGCCGTCCATTACCATATTAGCAACCCTTAAAACAGGCTGGAGAGACCTTTTTATTAAAACCAAAAACCATCATAAAAGATTACTTGGGCGTCAGCCCTACCAAATACTAAGTGGATATAATCTCGTTAGACAACCCTGGGGAAAAATGTAAATATACCTACCTAAGTTAAGCTTTCTGATATAATCTGGAAAAATGTGTTAGCACAATGTCCTTTTAGCATTTTTGGCGGTGCGTAAGAAAATTAAGAAAATGGTTTTATGGAATGAAAATGGCATTTGTGTGCTTTGTTTTTAACGAACGGTATTTATTTAAATAAAACTTTTGTGAATAAGTACGTAATTCGTGTATTTACGCGAATACGTTGCGGATGCGAATACTAGGGGTACTTAAATGCTTTTGGGATGAGAATGGATAATAATAATAATAAATATTTCTAGACATTATGACACATGGGTTCCTATGTTATGATATGTATATATTTACAAAGAAAAAACATACTAGACATTGTAATAAAACTAGTTTTTATGTACGTGGTTGTATGTTTCAATAAAACTACCTTCATTTATTTATTTATTTGACTCTTCAACATAGAGTACACTAATAGATTTTAGAAATAGAATTGCACAAAATCATCTAAGTGCCTCCACACTTAAAGAAAAGCACTGCATACACTATAAGATGTAGTATGCCTCTGCAACAAGATATGTAAGCGAAATAAAGTGTATGTATATAAAAGATGAAAATAAACGCATTGCATAGTTTGGACTTACCCTAACACACACAAGGAAATATAATTTTAAAATATTAAATTAGACTTATCTTGAGATACACGGTGTTCCTTTAAAGTCCAAAGTCGAATAATTTGGAACCTCCTTGGGTAGCTATACTGAACTTAATGCAAAAAAATCATCGGAACATATAACCGCCTCCTTTTTGAAGTCGGTTAAAAATAGGCTCGCAATTGACATAGACACAACAAATTGTCTTAAAATAAAATAGATTAGTAAGCTATAGAACGATTCTAGACGATTTATTTTTAGCTACCCTCAAACTGAGATAAAGCACGTTTTCCACCCTCTGCAAGTTGCTTTGTAGCTCAAAGGATCGTTAAAGAAACCCTATCATACTAACAGTAGATCTCAGAAGTGTTTGCGAAAAATAACACAGTTGTTTTTGGAATGGAAAAAACTAATTATGATTTGTAAGCCTGGAAAAGTGGAATTGAAAATAAGAAAGACGTAACTGTGATTCACTGTTATTTGTGTCGACTTTTTCTTAATTTCGAAGTTATGGTAAGGACACCTTAAATTAAGTCCAAGTTAAGCTGCGGGAAGGATAAATAAAATTTGGACTTTGGAATTTTTTGAATTAAGTTTGGAAGAATTTGGTTTTTTGGAACTGATTAACAGAACAAGAATGGAGATGTAGAAAAAAAAACTACTGTTTGGGGATTTTATTCGTTGATATTGTTTAATCGCGTAATAAATAAATTAAGAACGGAAAAGATAGTATTCGCAAAAAACTGTAAACATGTTTTTTTTGTTAAATATCACTCATGATCATTAATCACCCTACGGTTAAACTCATTATCATCTCATCAGCTTATATACAAAGATGTACCGAACTCATTATAGTCTACTCTTATTCTCATCATTCGCTAGAAATCTTAAATTTAATAGTTATATCTTATCTTGTGGTTAAGTTACTCTCGCACTACCCTAATTCTCATACAATTACTCCAAACTCATCCCTAGCATAAGTATAATGGCGTTGTTACACATTCACGCGTCGTGCCCCATCAAAATGATCTTTATAAGTCACAAAAGGAGTATAGAAGTTGTTGCTGTGCCAAAGTGGCATTTATGTACCTAATTTAATGATCCCTGGGAGGGCATAACACGGTCGGTCAAGGCTAATGGCCCCAGGTAGTGCCAGTTCGGCACTTACGTGGTAACTTGAACTTCTCAAGACTTCAACGTCTCTCTTGTAAACGTTGATATATTGAGTTCAGAAGGAACGACTCAGATTTGGTCGTTAATGTCTCAGAAGTTTTATTTCCCGTTGATTTTTTTTATCTTTATTGTTTCAATCGATTGCTGGTCATTGGTCTAGTGCCGAGTCTAGTCGAGTAAAGTGATATTTATGAAATTCTCCGCAGTAAGAAGTTTCGGTTCGGTAAATGGTTTTAGGCTCCTAATAGAACCCATAATCATAGTATGAGCGAACTGTGGGTGTACATGTACAGTACTATAGCCGTCTGGGTTTGTGTCATACTTATTAGGGTCGTTTGTAGCTCTAACCTAGATTTCGCAAAATATTTTACAAAAGGGTCACTTAACTATATTAGTTATCCATCTGACGCCGATAGAATGCGCAGTTAAACAACATAAATATCCTGTCCATACACAACTTAAATGAACGATACACAACAAGTATTTGCCCCTGATAAACCCACATAAATATACAATGCAAATAACATTAATGTCGGCAAAATGTCTGTGTCTGGAATCTTCAATTCCAAATCAACGATTCCATTTTTCACAAAGACTTGCGTTTGTTGAAGTAGTGTAAATTTAAATTTCATTTGGCATGTTCATTGAAGCTGATGCACATGCAAAGGTTTAAACAATCCTTCAACCCTTATCAATGTTAGCTGTCAAATTGCTGAAACACCTAAATTACGATATCCTATATGGACCAATTTTCCAGTTCGGCGTACCTTACAAAAGCCACAGCTCTTTCCCAGCAATAAATCGTTCCGATCATTCACAATTCACACGTACAGAATATAAACCTATACCCAAATACGTTTGGCGAAGTTTCTCCGTTAAATTTGGGATCCTGTAACCTACTTTGGCCATCAAATGCTTCCCAATCTTTATAGTGGGCGACTTGAGATCATTGGAATTGCTCCCATGTTTTTTTTATCTAAACCTAGCCTTGGAACAGGTGTGAATGTCCTAGATAGATCTAGTTGCAGCAATTCCATTCTGCTTTAAATTCCTGGGTCGTAGGAAGTGTAATTGCGGTCTGTTTTATGTTGTAGGTTCCCAGTTCGCTTGTTGTCTGAACTTTAGCGTCTTCGTTACATTTAACCGGTCGACTTTTATGTCGGTCTTAACGACTGCCAATAATAGATTCCTACCAGTAATTAGTTCTCGTCTCATTGATCGAGCTATCAATTGGTTTAAAGTTGCCGCCTATGTATTGTTGGTTTAGTTCCCAAGATGGGCAGTATTATTGGTTGGTGATTATTGGGATTTTTTGCGGTTGTGGCTGATATAAAACCGGTTGTTATGCAAATCGTTTGGGAAAGCATTGTTCAGCTATGGATGTTTGTGATGACTATGACACATCTATGTTATGTTATCAAATTATCATAGATTCAACTTGATCAATCTAGAAGAAATTAAATTCTTTAAAGGTTGCTCTCCTTTAATTTTTTTTCTACTTCCTCGAGTGATTATTTTGGTCCTAGATAGTATTTAGTACTTTTATTATATATGAAAACATTGTCACACTCTTGTTGTCTAGTTCTAAGAACACAACACCCTGCCCGTACTGAGCCTGCACGTGCAGTCGAACAAGCTAATTGGTTTACATCCACACAAAGATTGGTCTATAGTTGCATGTATACCAATTAGGTTGTTCGACTGTACATATATGTTATTGAGTAATACTAGTCTTTCATAGTTCTCGTTCATGTTATCCGTCATTCACACCTGTTACTCTTGTTTTTGTTATGGCTGGTTTGAACAAATATTTGTTAAACAACAAAGTTTACCCCGATTGGTTTTCTTGTTAGCCTTTGCTGTTTACTCTGTATGGTGATAGGCATCGATGTTTTTGTAATAACAGTATTTGGAGAAACATTATATTTCGATAATACAACGAGTTGTTAAGTAAATATTCTTGGGATATAATTAACTGATAATGACGAATCACTATTACGTATGTAGTACCGATTACTTAAACGAATATTAGACATTGAAATAAAACTACTTTTTATGGATTTTATTGCGGTGTTTTGTTGACCCTGCCCGTGAGATGGAAGCTGTAAAAGATCCAAAACATCGGCATCAAGATTAAATGGTTTTCACGGCATCAGTATTAAATGTTCTGCAATAAATTTTGTTTTGAACAGATTCCTTTATATACAAACTATCATTCCAAATTGATAACAAGTGAAATCCCGGAAAACTATTATAAATTCGAACAAACAGAACTTTTTTTTGGAAGTCAGATAACAATTGATTCGTGCGATCGTTTAAAGAAAAGAGACATCACTACTGCCATCTTAGTTTAGTTTGTCATTCCGCGTTACTATGTTCGATGCTCACATTCTTTGATGGATATGCATAGCTTCATCTCCTAAATGTACCACTAGCCATGAATGCAAGACCAGTGGAGCGGGTAATGCGAAATGTTGCCCTACCCTCACATGATCAAATAAATGAAATTTCACATGTGATTGTTGTGATTGATGACCGATTGGGCGTAGTTTACTATAGCGATTTGATTTGATTTTGTATTCTATCGCTTTCTTTATTATTAACTGCCCCGTTGGTCTCGTCTTGGGTTCAATTACCAGGTCGAGCAAAAGGTTTTGTATAATATTCTCGGTAGCAGCACTGGACTCGAATCCAAAAATCCAAGTTTGTGTTCGAGTCCAGTTGATAGCAATAAGATGAACGTTCCAAAATCCCTCATCATACATACCTATATCCTCGTGATGTTTTCGCGATGATGGAATACTCACATGATTTCCAAAACACAAAGTCTTTGATGCAGACTGTTTCTTCCGTAAACCTAATTTTAACACATTTCCGTTCATTTGCCTACATAATAAGCCTACTTAACTAATTAAAATAAACATTCTTATTACATCAGCTCCAACAAAAAAGCACACTGTTCACAAATAATACAATTAACGGCAGAATTTATGCTAAATTATTAATACCTACAACAGAAATATGTACAAAAGGTTAACTTGTTTCAAAACCATTTGTTGTGGCGTTTGGTATTGAAAATGAAGTATGTTAGGACATTAATTAATTTATTTATTTAATATTTGGGTCTCCAACAAGGTAAACACTTAACATTTACACAGTCATGATATAAGTATTTAGTTTATATGTTTCCTCAGTTACAGGAGGCCACATCATCCAAAAATATAGTGCAAACAAAAGATAATAAACTAAAAAACAATGTTACAAAAAAAATTTTTGGAATTACAATTTAATGAATAAACAATTCCTAAAACTTGTATGTAAGCTAGAGGCGTGTGGACTGTGAAGTTAAAACTCTAAAGTCTAAACCCAGGGCACGCACCACTGACTTTAAAAGTTATGTGCGTTTATATCACATGTTCAAACGGTGAAAAAAATCATTGTGAGGAAACCTGCACGCTTAAGAGATTTTCTTAATAGCTCTGCGGGTTGCATCTGTAGGGATGTTGTGGGATAACTCATACATACATACTAAATACTTACTATAACTCACATCTCTGAGATCCATCATTATCAACTCATTATTATTAATGGGTTGATGATGATGATAAAACTTTTTTATGAAACAGAAGAGTCCTATACAACGCCGTTCATGAATATATGTCACGGGACCTCTTAAGAGACCAAATCCGGAAGCAGTTCCACAAACTACGGTCAATGCTCAAATAAAAGCTGTTCTATTGAGCGTTGCTTACTTTTACGAAAACTAAATTTTGTAGTGGTTCTTCTGTTTATTTCTGCTTATTGTTATAAATATTTGAGCGGCGCCAACATCTTAAATATTAGCGTGCTCATTATACAATCGTTTTCAAGAAAAGCTCTGAGTTTATCAACACAAAAATGATTATTTTATAAAGCGTTTCGTGAATAGTTTTCATTGTTTTAACTTTCGTTATCGCTATTTATGAAACGAGTTAATTATTCTGGTAATTTGGTTATCATTTTAGTTTAAGTTGAAGATACAAAGAATCGATTGTTTGAACTTACTTTTGTAGGATTATTATTTATTAATATCGCTGAAATTCGATCAATGATTTCTTTTAATATATTTTGCTGTAAATGTCATTAGGATTAAGAAAACATAGTTTGAAAATCTGCATGCTTGACAGATTGTTTACGCACTACAGACTTTTCCAAGACATGTGGGTGTTTAGGTATTGAATTATCAAACGGTGAAGGCAAACAAACCTGAGAGATTTTCTCGATGGCTTGTGAAGTCTACAAAGCTGCACTATCCTAGCGTGGTAAGCTATAGCTTAATCCCTCTCAAACTGAGAGCAAATCTCAAGCTGAGATGCTGAAGGTGATAATTTAATATAAATCTCAGCCATATCAGATTTTTATCTGGTCAAAAGGTTTTGCATGAAAATATTTTAAGTGACATTTTACTTCATTTTGCGTGACTAACAGTCACGCCTAAAGAGGTCGGAAGTAGTAATTTTTTTATGGAAAAAAGGAAGCAAACTGGCAGAAAGCACTAACAAAGTAATTATTTAAGTGTCACAAACATTTCTAAGTCTTTTATTGCTTATCAGATGAAGAAAACAAAGGAACACCAATAAATTACGACAATTAATATTTCTTCCCTGTTTTTATTGAGACTAAAATCTCTGACTGCTTTTTTATCAGCTTTTATTTATTGTATCGTTCGTAAACGATCGTATTTCATACCGTCAATAATATTTTATCTTAGTTACGAGGAACTTAATTGCTTCACACGAAGAACTTTCTTGGCTTGACTTCAAAGCCAACTTCTGCCAACTTCGGCTTCGTCAGTTCCATACGTATCACCCAATTTTCTCCAAAGATTCCATCTTTGGTAAACCATTGTTCGTAAAACAAAGACCCTTAAAATATGGTGTCTAATATTTTATGGCGGACCAAAGTTTTCCTTGTAAGAACTAAGTTATTAAGTAGGTATGAGTTATAAATTAATTTCCGATAAATTTGTGTTGCCAACGAGCCTGATATAATATTTCTTTTGTTTATGTTGGCTTGAAATTTTTCATTAATTATTGGAGTGTACATATTTCATCTTCCCTTTTCTTTGAAGGTTAGGTAGAGATATGCCTAAGTATAGTTACCCTTTTTGCGGTGTGGAGACCTTCAATAGGGACCTGGCTTCTGGCGAAGAGATCGAGGAGTACTGGACACCATCATTACATGGATGGAAGTCCCTGGTCCTTTTAAATACCAACTCCTGAAATGCCCAAGTATACCTAATTTTTTTCAGTACTATCTCTCCTATTACGTAAATACGTCTTCTTTTACGCGTCTTCGTTGGTGATAATTGTAATTACATATGATTTTAGTACTTCCAACTAAATAAGTACTACATATTTTGATAGGAAGCTACTCGGACAATATATTCTAACATTACAACATTTGATACGGCTTATCATGGAAGATGTGCAAATAAACATGCTGAGCGAGCAAAGAAGTTGAGCCTTCAACCTCACACGCTACACCCACCCGCTTCAACATATCAGGATTATCCACTTTATTCAAGAAAATTCTATGATGCACGCCTTTGGGATCATGCTTGAGATATCTGACAAAACACAGGAATATCATAACAGATTTTAACGACAAAGACTGCAGAGAAAAAAACACTTTAAAATTTAATGAAATACGGTCTAATTTCGACCACTATGGCGACTGATATACATTATAACTTGAATCCAAAGCGTATTATGATGAAAGTTCGGTTATTTGTTGGGCAAGTTCTGCAACACCTGGACTGAAACTAACGGTTGAGCGAGAATTTGAATAAATGAAAGTCGTTGAGCTTAAGTGGCGAAGTGGTGGACGAAATGTTTTACACGATGGAACTGGCAACTTGCATGCTGTCCTATCACCATCAATATTACTGTCCCACTGCTAGGCACGAGTGACGAGTCTCCTCTCATTTAAGAGTAAATATAGGCTTTTCACAAATGAGTCCACCACGCTGGCCTAATGCGGGTTAGCACACTTTATATGTCATCTAAATATATATAACTCTAAGGCGACTGACTGACTGACTGACATATTGATCTATCAACGCACAGCCCAAACCACTGGGCGGATCGGGCTGAAATTTGGCATGTAGGTACATGTTATGACGTAGGCATCCGCTAAGAAAAGATTTTTGATAATTCTTCCCCTAAGGGGGTAATACGCGGGTGCAAAGTTAATATGAAACTAAAAAATTAAAGTGAAGTTTTTTTAAAGTTATATTGCACGCGGATGAAGTCGCGGGAATCAGCTAGTTAAAATATAAATCTGAAGGTATTATTATGACAGCGGTGAAAAACAGAGGTGCGTGATTATGGTTCGATTGGCAGTCAGTAGTCATAATATCGGTAAACTATTATATCAAATATTTACTGGTAGGCAGGGCTTTTGTGATGTCCCATTCGCCAAGTTATAAGTACTTTTGAAATCTGTGTTGAAATTAGATCAAAACTTGAAGAAGATTACTTATAGAATGTCGTGGTTAACAATTTAAAACTTGTTCGTGATCTCACAACTTACTATAAAATTAATACAAATCATTTTTAAATTTAAAGCTAAGAACCAGAATATAAGAGACTTGAAATTTAAGTGAAAGCCGACTGTTACATTTATAATCTTCTTTTATTTTGTTGTAAGCCAACTACTTTGGAAAATACCTCGTTTTCTTAATTATAATCTCCAATGTCCTTCAACTGAAAGTTTCATAATACTTATTACGTTAACAACAATGAATTTAAGCCAAACTCCTTGTTTATCAACCTCCTTGTTATTGAGGAAAGGATTTACGTAACAGTTTTCCACAGTTGGCAGTGATCTTCACAAAATATGTCTGGTAGCGACGTTTACCGAAAATGGTCCTAAAATTGGAGCTGCAATTCCCGAAAGTGCTTTAAAAGTAATCTGGATAACCGGCCTTCTGCAATTTTAAAGTGCGCTAAGTCTTGGCCGTAAAGAGACTGTTTTTGACTGTATTTTGAACCGGATTTCATAAACGATGCCTGTGGTCTTTTTGGATGTTCAGGCAAATATTGAGACAGTTTTGGAATAATTAATACGCGTAATCTTATTGACTTCGCAAACACCAATTTTCTTCAGCTGTAATGTTGTTAATTAAATTTGTTTACTTGTGTTTACTTGAACTCGCGTTCAAATTTGGGCGCGATTTTGATTCCTAAAAGCAGGTGGTTTAGCCTTAGTCTTTTACAGACCCACTGTTGGCGATAAGTCTCTTTTTAGATAAAGAGGGGTTTTTCGTTAGTTTACCTTGAACTGAAATCCTTTCAAGGTCTTCCTTATTGTTGTTAAGACGTATACAATTGCAAAATTTCTGTGGTGTCTCGGCAGACTCCACAGACTTTTTGCTGTTTGCTGTGTTCCTACTGTGATTTGACAGGCCATAGTATGAACCTTTCACTTCATCTAATAATAATTTTCAAATGTGCTTATGGTGAGATTTCTTTACATTAAAAATATACTATTGAATCATTATCTCTTACTATTATATTGTTAAGCATTGATGCAGTTGAAGACAGAGCACTCAAGTTTAGAAGTAGCCTATTCACTTGAGACTTAAAGACCCAGTCCCAAGTTGTAAATCTCGAACAAACCACAAAACTAAAACTATTTCGTTTTAAAAGTACTGTTGTTAAGAGGACTCTTTTATCGCGAACTACGCAGACAAGAAGTATGTAATAGGGGTCATCATTATTATATTGGATTTCATACTTTGTAAGGGGCAATTAAAGGAGCCTAACTAAATGGCCCTTGTCTACAAGTATCCCATTAAATAGGCAACTTAATATTAAGTAGCGACCCTTATTGGATCGACACTTATAATTATATTGGGGTCCTTTGGCAAAAATAGGTTACTATCCTCTTATCTTTTGAGGGAATAATATGCTGTATAATACGCGCAATTTAAGATGGCCGCTCTGAACTTCGTACATGTCTTTTGCACGAACTTTATAGGATAGTTAAGTAGTAGTCTTACATATCAAATGCTATAATAGTTAACACACGTCACAATGCCACGTTTCCATGGATATTGAGGTATGTGATGTAAGGGAGAGGATGCGGTCTCCGGTAGACCAAAGAACTAGTCAGGTGGTAATTATTAGTATTTAGTCATTGTAGGTTGAGGACCAAATATTCCTATGCTGTCAGAATAGTCACTCCCCTAACGAGCTCTGGCAACCTTAAACACTCGCAGAAACACAACTATTGTTGTTTTATTGCGGTCTTCTGTGAGGCGGGGGTTTTTGCAGTCAGGGAGGTACATTTAAGCGGGTAATTTCTCTATGCCCTACCTCTCTGTCCGTGTATGCAGAACTCTCTTACACGTGTTATGCTACCAGCATTAAACACTGATTGGCTAACGAGTTTAGAGCCGGCCAATCGCGGCGCTAATTGCAATAAATACATGAAAAACGACATATAGAATACACGTGTTCGCGTACTTATTTTACAGATCCTTTTAAATGTTGTTCCTGAGATATTAATGACCAGGAAAACCTCTCAAAGGCGATTATTTTCTTTACAATAAATAACGTTTCTTCTTTGCTTTTTGGTAAAAAAAGAAAAACAACTTTTGTTAAAGTATCCGATATCATAATGAGTTTGTATGAAAGGAAAGAAAATCTATTTTGTTTTTGTTCAAAAATTTTCGTAACAGTTATTTGTTAAGCCCGTTTGTAGACACGATTTCGAAACCCAAGGATTTTAGTCTGGAAACTAGATAGCTTTGTACTTTTTAAACTAACTTATCGATTCGAGTTGTTGTTGTTCCGACTTGTACGTGAAATTACAAACGAATAACCTGTTAAATACCCCCATCAGAAATATGTTTGGTTCTGTGTCGGAATATTGTGTATGTATATGTAACATACAGGAAATTCGATACAATGCGTGTTCAATATGAAAATATTGAACTCGTACCTCTAAATATAATTTATTCTAAGAAGCACAAAATTAATAGGCTCTTTTGAACGTCGACAATAAAATAGCGCCCGAAAACTTACGCTTTTAATGATTTGCAACTTTGCACATTAAATGGTTATTCGTCAAATTTTGTTTATTTTTTATGCATAAGTATATGTATTGATTTAGTTATATATTATTTTTATAATGGCATTCAAATCCAATGTTACTTGGCGAATTTATAGGTATGAAAAATAAAGAGGTTTCAACTGTAAATTGAAGCTACAAAAAATATGTTGTTCGTGAATACGAATATAATTTGGTTAATTTTACTCTTGCAAAAAAAATTTTGGCTGGATACATACAAATATAAAGTAGCTTTACTAATTTCGCCATCCCCTTGGGAGGGAGGCCAATTCCACATTCATATTTCCATCCATCTCCGTGCATGGAGAGATAAATGTTCATATTATGTTGAGTGCTATGGAAATGGAATATTTTTATCGATTGGAGGATAAAAAAAATAGTGATACTTAGAAATATATACATACATCGAAGTTTTGCTATAACTTTTTTATTGATACGAATATCGGTGAAGGAAAACAT
This sequence comes from Craniophora ligustri, assembly GCA_905163465.1. Classification (NCBI taxonomy): domain Eukaryota; kingdom Metazoa; phylum Arthropoda; class Insecta; order Lepidoptera; family Noctuidae; genus Craniophora; species Craniophora ligustri. The sequence goes on along the minus strand of LR990971.1, from coordinate 11,697,638 downwards.
CGTGAGGATTGCATGCCGGAGATATTTTCTCAATGGCGCGTGCAATGTACCTGCACTAGGCTAGCATGGTCGACTATAGCCTAATCCCTCTCAAATGAGAGGAGACCCGTGCCCAGCAGTGGGACAGTCGACGGGTTGATGATGGCAAACATACAAATAAATTGCCTTGACTGCTTACACCAAAATGGCGCTTACTGTACGGTCATTAAAAAAAACAGAAAACCCCATTTCATTGTCAGATAAAATCTCTGTCAACTCAGTCAAGCCTAGATAAGCTTTATCCCAAATTGCTCCCAAAAAAATATATAATACTACTGGAAACGTCTGGTCTTTAAAACCTTGACCTTTAAGATTTATTCTCTAAGGTCGCCAGGAAACGGCTCCATCAAACGCTCTCTGGAATAACAAGATAATTTTATTGAAAATCTAAGAGTGAGATAATAAATCAAAATACACCTAAGAATAATATTGCTCCATAAAATTGCGATAAAACAATTGTTTTCTATAGAATAATATTATATTGCTTTTTGTTTCATTAGGATGGGTACTGTAACTCAACAGGAAAAAAACGGAAATCTTATAGGATCTCTACATTGTTCGACCGTCCGTCTGTCTGTCTATGATTCTGTGGGTTCAGTCAATACCCTCTTTATCAGAGATTCACGTAGGTAACAAATTGAAATGAATATCAAATATTAAAGCCTCCTTTATCTTACGGATTCTTAGAACAAATATATTTTACATTTCTTAATTTTATCAGTGTATACTCTTGCGTTAATTATAAGCCTCTTTCATACGTTACTTACATCAAAGATAGAGCACACGATCATTCCCATAGTAATAACTGGAAGGTAAAATAATAATTGACATAAAATGACTTTCTCCGGATTTCACGGTATATTAATGTCCTTTACAACAACAAACCATTACGTTAATGAGTCTGTCTATATAAACTGTGAAGGTAGTTTTATTGCAATTTCTTATTTTATAGTAATATCCAATATATAACATCGCTTGATACAATAGGGATGTTGACAATTTTTCGGAATTGTTTTTATTTCAAAGATCGACTCTTGTTTATGATAAAAAATATATTTTATTTAAAAATATAAGTATTTTCTATGAGAAAATATACTAAAATAAAGGAATATTTATTTTACCCGCCAAAACACTATCACAGCTGTCACACGATTTCATGCGTCACTAACCGTTAAACATGGATCTCGATTGATGAGAATTTGTCGAATTTATGCTTAATTCGTATAAAAGTGAATACAAAAAATCTAAATAAACACAATGTTTTACAAATTTTTACAATTTCGCGTCGGTATGAACACAAAATCAGAAATGTTTGCGGCTTGTTTATCGGTTAGTGACGTCATGCGCTCTTCTTGATGTTTTGCAGTCACGTGACAGTTGGTGATAAATAAAACTTTTTAAACTAGTTTTAATGAATTGAATTTGATATATTAAATAAAAATTATGAGATTTTCGATATTCTAATAATACAAGCTATAATAAAACTGACACGAAACACGATTTTGTGATTAGTGTCAACATCCCTATTTTATTTACGACTGAGAAATCTTCAACAGCTCCGCCTAAGAAATTTTGCTGATAAGTTTAAACCGTTCTGTAGTTATTTTTCGCTATGCAGAGCAACCGCTTTGACCAGGCAGACACTGGTCTTACCGGTTTGTCCGCTACCCCATCTAAAAGGACCTAAAACCAACCCCACCGACATAAACCCAACCGTAACATTTGCACAGTAAAGTCCAAGTTTCATCAAAACAGACGCGAATGGTCATGTATGGGATAAACCCAACCGTAACATTTGCACAGTAAAGTCCAAGTTTCATCAAAACAGACGCGAATGGTCATGTATGGGTTTCTCGAGAACGGTGCACGGTATTGTGAGGTTTACGTGGAATTAATTAAGGGTGGGTTTGGTTTGTATTCGCGAAACGTGCAATCGTTTATGGTTAGAAGCTGAATGTTGGCCGTAGGCAGTTCTTGGTGGTGTATAACCTATTTGGTTTTGTACAAAAACTGCATAATATAAAATAGAATGTTGCAAATTGTGCTTTGTTAGAAGCTGTAATAGCTTCATGTAACCAATAAGTACACAGTTCCTGAATTCCATCTCAAAGCCATCACTGACTTCCAAGTTACGTGCGTATTTACCACATGCTCAAACAGTGAAACAAAACATAGTAAGGAAACCTGCACGCGTGAGAATTTATCGATGGAAAGTCTGCGAACCCGCACTAAGTTAGCGTGGTGGACTATAGCCTAATCTATCTCAAATGAGAGGAGACCCGTGCCCAGCAGTGGGACAATAATAGTGTTAATGATGAATTCGTGCTATTGTTTTCTTAAATAAACATACCAGGTATGTTAACTGGCTTTGGAACCGTCTCCTCGATAAGATATGTGAACTGACAACTCAATTTTGTTTCTGTTTACAAGCTGTCCGAATAATTTTTGAAGATATTGTATCTTGTTCTATTAGGATGACAACAATAGTTATTTTTTCAACACAACTAACATACCATCAAGCCTGTCTCCCATAAAAGGTTATGCAGAGCGGTACCTACTGATCCTATGTCTCATGTAATAGACATTGGACACATTTAAACACAGCCTGACATAGGAACCGAACCCAGAACCCTCACGCACGGTATTCAAACTTATGGTTAACTAGACCAATAAGGCGAGAAAAAGGACCAATAATAAAAGGTAAATAGGCTTGTTGTATGTTTGTGTTATGAGTTATGATTAAGATACTTTAAAATTCAAATAAATTCCTGGTCATAATGACACAGCGCCATCTAGTTGCGAGTTAAGCAACTAGGCTTGTGTTACGGATATTAGTTGGTTGATACACTACATATATACTTTTTTTGTAAATTCATACATATTATACATAGATAAATCCATGATTCGGATACATAAAATATGTTTATGCTCATCACACAAACATTTGTTCCTACCGGGATTCGAATCCTGCTTAGCAGGCAGTGTTAAATACCGCTGGACTAATTGGGTCATAAATACATACATATATCCGGATATTATTACCCAAAGCAATCTTATATATAACAATATTAATGCATGTAATTACATACGTATAGAAACATCACACAAACATTTGCCCCGACTAATATTCGAATCCGGAACCCTTACAATAAAAGACAGCCTTAATACAGCTGTTTAAATCAGGTCATCAAACATTAAACCCGTTGATTTGTTAACTGTACATCGAGTGCAAAGCAATGGAATAATATTCTATTGGTCTAGATTGAAATTCTAATAGCTGTTATCAACTGACCTGAATTATGTACTAAGTGGCATCTTACGTATGTAATCAAGATAATACAGTATATTGAGTGGATTTCGTGTATCGTAACATTGTATCTTTATCGTCATATATTAGCATCAACAACCTTATTTACTGTGTTACCTAATTGGTGAACTCCTTCAAAAAGATCAGGTGCGCATTACTCGTAACCGGCGCGCGTGCATGACGAGATGTATGAATGTGGACGAGGCAAAAGTGGTATGCAGGGATCGGAATATTCTATACGTAGTTTCTGCCTATCCCCACGGGGAATTATTTGAATTTAACTAAATTTCTTATTAATTAAACTAAAGTCCACTAGGTAGGTACGCTAGCCCAGTGTGGGTTGACAGACTTCACATGCCATCGAAAAAATCTCTCAGGCATATACGTTTTCCTTTGAATGTTTTCCTTCACCGTTTGAGCTGTGATAAATACGCACATCATTTCGAAAAACAGTGTTGCATGCCTGAGGTTCGAACCCGAGACCTTTGACTTCAAAGTCCACTGGTCACGCCGTTTGTTATACATCGTCAAAGACAAACGTTGAACGTATACTCAGGTTATTGTGTTTCACTTTGGAGAGAATTTTTTGTCTCAATTTTATCATCTAGTTTACATTTTGGTTCCTTTACAGTATCTATAGCCCTGGATAGATATTGATGCTGTAAATGATCTTTAATATGGGAAATATACCATGATAAAATTTCCATAAACTAGATTAGTTGCAATATCTAATTTTGCGTCAGTGCCTCCCCCAAAGAGCGCCAACCACTGGTCTTACCCTCGCATCTATCCGCCGCCAGCCACCTTCTTTAAATCGGCAATAAGCTGATGATGATGACGATAGCAACACTAGTGCTATAGTCTTTAGTCAAAGTAGTTGAACAGGAGACCTTTGATTTGCAAGTCCTTAGTCATCAATAAGCTATTAGTAACTCTTTGTATGATAAGTGACCTTCTTGATCTGATCTGGTCGCTGAACTTCCTAAATAGCGACTAAAGGTACACGAGGACAGACGCAAGCGTTCTTAGATTCTTGTGCTTGTAATACTATAGTTCTAACTACTACTCTGTGGAACCAGCTGTTGCCGGCGGTTTTTCCGAACCGTTACGACGTGGGTACCTTCAAGAAGAGAGCATATTCTTTCCTGAAAGGCCGGCAACGCATTTGCACGTCCTCTGGTGTTGCAGATGTCTTTGGGCGGCGGTGATCACTTACCATCAGGTGAGCCTTCTGCTCCGTTTGCCCCTTATTTCCATAAAAAGAATTGTGACGGATTCGATAATCTCGTTAGTAAAGTACTATTGTGGAATGTGGGCTAACGATCTTCTGATGTGCCAAATACGTTTGAGCTGATACGTTAACTCGGTTTTTGTAAGTAGCTCAGAGGCCCAAGATAACGGAATTCGTAAATTGGATACATTGTTACCCTTTTCTAGGGTCTTCTGGTCATAATTGATGAGTTGATTGGATTTTGGGTCCAAGGAAATTTTTACTTACTGTTCCTGTAAAAACTTTGTAACGTATATTTTTTTAAGGCAAAAGTAGGTATTCTGATGGATAAGAGATACCTTGTAAAATGGTGATAGCCTTGTGGTGAGGCCGGGCAACGGTTAAGTTAAAGACCTTGAGTTCGATTCTAAGACCACCAACTTTTCTATCCATCACCCCATTTACTGTGTCACTGCTGAGCGCGCAGTCTCCTACCTTTAAGAGGAATTAAGCGAAGTTACATGCGTATTTATCAGATACTCAAACGGTAAAGGAAAACATCGTCAGGAAACCTGCATGTTTGAAAGATTCTTGATCGCGTGTAATCTGTCAATTCGCACTAGGGGCTCTAGCGCAGGTGGACTGTACCCTAATCCCTCTCAAAATGAGAAACCAGTTCCCAGCATTGGGACAATAATGAGTTGATATAATGAACATAATATATGTTACTAGCTGACCCAGCAAAACTTTGTTTTGCCACGTTATAGGGGTTGGTAGTAGAAGAGTGAAAATTTAAAGTTTTAAGTATTTTTAATGGCAAATCATAAAAAAACACAAAACCATATTTAGCGAAAAAAAATAAAAATAAAGAAAACGTCTGGTGTGGGGCATCCTTAACATCTAGGGGTGTAAAAAATAGCCTACGATGGATTCTCATATCTACCATATATAGGAACTTACATACATCATTTCATAATAATCTATCAAGCCGTTTCGGAGGAGTTCAGCGACAAATACGTTGACTGGAGATTTTTATATATGTATAAGATTATGCTAAACATTAAAAACGATACAACTTCTCTATTAATTCAATAATACTATCCAATACCTATTACTGATAACTTGTCGGTTCTACGTTTGATCAATATAATCTAGCTGACCTATGTTGCCTTGACTTCTCGGTGTGGAATGCGATAAGCGACGTGCACACGGCTGTTAATTAAATCAACCGACATTAATTATTTTCTCTTTCTGTCCTAAGCTTGACTAACAAAGGAATAATTTTAAGAGTAGGCTTTTTTCTAGGACTGTATCAGTTTTTTAGGCGTGTGTTTAGTGTGTAGAGTCTAGAGAAACCTATATTGATAACAATTGCCTACTTAAATTGAGATGCCAGGCTGATAAAGTACGAAGCCTCTCAGAAGACCCCATATAGAAGACCCCATAGAGCGAAACAACAATAGTTGTGTGTCTGTGAGTAAGTAAGGTTGCCAGAGATTTTTGGCCTCGTGCGGTGTATTTTTTTCTCTTTATGTGATGTTATTTATAATAAACTTAGTAACCCACTATTACTGTGGCTCAGGTTACTGTGGAATAAGGCAGGCCGTAAGCTTGTTGCCACCCATATAGAATGAAAAAAAAAAGCAGGATTAATTTTTACAGCCGTTGTCCAATAATCTTTCAGCCATTTAATGTAACTCCAAGGAGACCTTAGTCAGAAAATATTGTTTTAATTTCCATGGAACGCGGCTCAATGATATTAAAAATGGTATTACTGACATTATTTCTCTTTATTCGCACTATAAAATCCGAGATCGCTTTAATTAAAGCAGCATTTTTATTCCTTGCATATCTAGCACGGAGCAACACTTTCCAAGTAATAACTGCACACAATTTTCCAGCAGCCTTTTAAAACTTTGTAGCTTTTGGACTTGGAGCACGAATTAATATAAAAACACTGAATATTGCAAGAGGTGGATTTACCACGTCGTAAAATCCAGCCAGAATATTTGAGATATCACCGAATTAATCTAGACGTCCCAAATTGCGGTCAGACTGACATAAAAGGTGAGCTTGGATGTCGACTAAGTACAGCAAAAAAGGACACAGAATTTAATATTAGGAGCCAGACGCACACGAGATAATTGTCAAGTATGGAACGCCTCAATATGTTTACAAATTGCCTAAATGGTAGAAGATTTTTCAAACCCTTTCAAACCCAACATCAAATGAAATTCTACTGTCAGAAGTCGAAACAGAGCTCAAAATTGGAGACAAAAAAGTTTCGTCTCATGGAGCAGAAATTTCAAGAATTTCATTGTGCACGCAGAAAATAGCTCGGAAATAAAAAGTTGTACTACGGACAAATTACTTGTTTAAATTCTCTTATAGCTCTATTATTCAGTGCTCTAATACGAGCTATAAAACTTTTTAATAAGTGAACCGAATGGAGCTAAATGGAGGTAGCTTCAGCTTTTAGCACTTAACTCATATATCAGCCGCGGGTAGAAAAATGTGTGGAGCCGTAGTATATTCATAGATATATTTATCGAAGCGATTTGAACGAACTTTGTGCTCTTATTGTAAATTGCCAACTTTTTTGCGATTATACCTTTGGAAGTCTTACAGGCAATTCCTCTTACATCTCCGCTTTCAGAGAAATGTTCCTGCTATTCTCAATGTTGTTTTCAACGATCTGTCTTTCGTACTGCTTTACCAGTGTTTCGTGTGTGCCCTAGTTTTCAAGCCTAAAATATGTTTTCCTCTTCGCTATATTGTTGGATAGGGATTTCTGACACTTGCACGAATATTTGACATTGTAATAAAATTACTTTTGACTGGCAGATTTTTTTCTGGCTTTCAGATAATAACAATATCTATTATATTGTTGAATTTAAATGCATAGGTGCTAATTACAAGCTTCGACTTCGTCAGCGTTGAATTAGTTATTTTATTCAATCTGCTTTTTTATTTCGTCTTACACCCCCTTTTCGCCCTTCAAAGTCTAAAAATGGATGATATCCAGAACAAAAATTTTATACTATTATCTCCATTCAAAATTTCATCGAAATCGGTTCAGCGGTTTAAGTATGAACAGGCAAGAGACAGATAGACAGACACATTTTAATAATACAAATATTAAGTATGGATATTTCTGATGATAAATAAGTTCCGAAGATTATTAATAACATTACTGTCGTTTAAATATGTTGGTATCGGTACCGGTAATACAATATCAGCACTTACGAGAGTTGACTTTATCCATCGTAAGATTATTATCCATCACAATCTCATAATGTCTATTTTTCATTGACGATAATGTTTGCTCAACAAGATCCATCTAACTGAATCATATAACCATCAATTTACCGTTGAATTTTCCAACAACAAAAAATTTACAAGCAGGATATTTTAAACACAAGTAAATATTTATTATAAAACGGAACGAACGTCACTATGTCAGGTGAGACATTGCTCTTAAGAGAATACCTGGAAGAACCAAGAGGTATAGGGGTTGCGTCCCTGTTCCTCTTGGCTTTTCCTGGAAAATGTATGGCTATATGATTTAGATGGCTTTATCGTACGCTGTGACTGGGTTATTGGAAATTTGGAAAATTGAATATTGGTGTTTTATGTTTGTACATTGTATATGTATGAAGTATTTAAACCATGTCACGTACATTCTTACACTCACGGCTTTCTTCTATAGGGGTAAGACGCCAAGCACTACGATCCCTACATACCACTTCTGCTTCGCTTTGCTGCACATATTTTTTCCATTACTCATAAATCTTTCTTCTTTCTTTAGCTTTTTATGGAGAAATATATATTAGTGTTACCGTTTGACCGTGTAGTCCTTAGTTTCAAAAATATTATTAGCATACTCATACTATCATGGTAAGTGCCATGAAGGAATAGTAAAGTTTCCTAGGCACTTAAAGCCTCAATAAAGCGGTACTTATTGGAGCTTCGTCATCAATCCATTACAGTCATGTCCACATTCCACATTATCCTTCAAGCCATCCATCATGTTCCATCCATCCTGTTTTGCGGACATGACCTAACCTAGACCATTTCCATTCCCCTGTGTACGATCCTTGAATATATACCTAAGTTGACAATGCAGACTCAAACCTTTCAGATAATTGCTCCCGTTTTGTGAAGGAATCGTATATTTTATAAAACATTTTCTTTGTTGAGTTTAGGTCAATTTTGTATTGAGCTATTTTCGTAAGTTTATTTTACTTAATTGTATTGTATTATGTCTCTCTGGGATTCTGCAGTTCATGTGTCGATCAGTTAAAAAAATATAGTCCTCTATTGATATATTTCTTTGGTATATTTTTATCTTAACCGTTTTTAATGGTTCCCTTTTTTAGTAATCAATTCTGGATGCTCCCTAAAGAATTCGTCCAAAACCCTTCAAATTGAAGTTTTCTATTCCTGAGAAATCAAATACCTTTAACATTTTTTTACTTCACGTTTTTCTTTTTTTCACGAGAGAAACCACTTTATTGATGTCGGTAGTTATGTAAGCTGCCTCAAGTGCCACCGATAACCTAACCCTTTTCACAGAAAATATTACCAGGACATCATCCTAAGCGTCTCCATTGTACGATACAACCTAATCCCCGTCCATGTCACTGTATCTCTCGATACATTTAATCCAGTTTTTTGGCAACACTTACCATGACAAATCGGATATGTCTCAAAGTCTCATAAATATGAAAGGGCCATTTTCATGGTATGAGACGTCCACTGCCTCGCAAACTAGGGTTGGTTTCTATTGTGAGCCATTTGTATTATCCTCATGTATACTTGTGATACGTTGTGTCAATCTTGAATTCCTGATATTTGGGTCAATATCGGCTCCGTTCGTGAGTCAAATGAAATATTTGTGCAGGAACAAATATTTTGCTACATTTCACGTAACAGAAACAGTCCACATTCGTGTTTGCCATTCTCGTAACTCGGATATTGTAGGAATGTTAACTTCTTGATTTGATTCTCGCTATGATTGCCTGTCTTTTGAACGTTCCTGTTTGATATTTTACACTTACGCGAATATTAGACACTGAAATAAAACTACTTTGTTCAGATTTTATCGCGGTATATTGATATTATTTTATACCGAAGTTTCGGTTCCTTTACCACATCCATAATTAAGAGCAAACGAAATTTTTTATATGTAATTCGATCTAAATTCCACTCCAATGAGATCCACTTTTCAATGAGATCCTAAAAGATGCCACCAAAAAATTGGTCTACACCATTACTCCACTGCCTAACCCGTAGAAGACACAGGCATGTCATGTTACTTTATCCACAAACTAGATTTTCTTTAAAGAAACAAACCCGACTTGTTTCACGAAACATGCAGATGGCGGACAGAATATATGAAAAACATATGATATACCTACATATATGTATGTATATACATGTATATGGAGAGGAACTGGAGTGAACATAAAACGACATTGGAAACCCGGCCAAGTACACGGCGATATCTCTGGATGCCTGCAAATGGTATTGGACGGAGACCTTCATAGAATAGTTACAAGATATTATTTGAAAATGAAAAGTGCATTCGTTGTATTACAGTGATCGTGTATTGTTCTACTTTACGAACTATAAGGCCGCTATTATTATAAACTAGCTGATTCCCGCGACTTCGTCCGCGTGCAATTCAACTAAAAAAAACAGTTTCATATGAACTTTTACTTTTACCCGTTTTACAGCCTTAGCGGGTGAATTTGCAAAAATCCTTTCTTAGCGGATGCCTACGTCATAACATCTACCTGCATGCCAAATTTCAGCCCGATCCGCCCAGTAGTTTGGGCTGTGCGTTGATAGATCACTATGTCAGTCAGTCAGGCACCTATGAGGTATATATATTTAGATTTAATAACTTAGCTCTTGTTAGTGAAACAATGTCCACTGTTCTCTGTCTCCTGCTTTCTGTTTGACCTCTTGATACGACTCGATCCCCACTTTTTCCTTCAATTGTTCAGCAAAACTTCGTCTAGGTCTTCCCCTTCCTCTCTTTCCTTCAATTTTACCTAGAATGGTTCTCAAGGAGTCGTCGTGTCATATTAAATTGCCAAACAAGGCTGTTTATGAGTGTTATAATGACCATAGAGGCGTGTGTGTCGTATCCGCGAGTTGACATAATTACTAATTGCGAACATATGCAAACGTGTCCATACTATGCACGCGAACTGCATTATTCGTGCACGAACGTGTGGGTTTTGACACGCATTGACATAAGGCGAGATGAATTGATGCACTTACATAATGCAGTCGGGCGTACATATATGTATATTATTTAAGGAGACGCTGTAATAGCCTAGGCAAAACCAGTGGACTGTCAAATCAAATCAAGAGCACATATTGTACATCAAAAAGGTCAAAAATATATCTGCAATTTTTCACCAAGAATTGTTACATACACGTTAGGATTTTGAGCAAAAAAATAGCTGCTTTAAAAGACGCTACAAGCCGATTAGATCGCGTGCTTAAAATACCGTCAACGATGCTGCGGAATTGAGCGGCTTACATTCGCTTCAAGCAACAGGCTTATGAAAAAGTACTCACAGTACCAATTGCGTTCTGCTATCCCTACGGAGCGATCCTTTGTTGAATTGCTTTCAAATCTGGCTGCAATTCTTGTTTGGTTAACGTTACGTCTTTTGTTTTCGACTTTGTTTTGTTTTTGTTTGAGTACAAAGGCTTGGATGATATTGTTTTTGTTTATTTTTTTTGTTCTATTGAAATAGATTTCTGTTTGTGATGCAACGCGGTCATAACATAACATATCACATCACGCCTGCTAGCATACCTATCTAATGAGTCCTCTGCCCTTACATTTTTCTCGTCATGACATCGAACCCTCAGTCACACTTGCGGCTTTTAGACCAGTTACATTCTGGGTTCCTTAGACGTATACGTTTCGTTAACTTTTACAATACAGGTCGCTCCCAAATATGATCACGCAATTCTACCAACTCATTATCATCATCAGTCCAATTTTGCTCCACTGCAGACCCAACCCCAGCGGGTTGGGTCTCCTCTCATTTGAGGGTATAGTCCACTACGCTAGCCTGCTACGGGTGGCCGACTTCACACGCCGTCAAGAAAATCTCTCAAGTGGTAGAATTAAATATGTATCACATATACATATTTAATTCTACCACCTACTTAAATTAATAGAAAATTAAAGAAATCTGACAATCTACGAATACCTCAGCCAGTAATTAATTAAATAGAAAAGTAAAACCACCCAGTACCTCGCTGGAATTATTGAACAGAAAAAAATAACGTAAAAATGCTACCTGATAAATTCCTAGTTTCAACTTCCTTCAGATGCAGACGTGCATGTAAATTATACCCTTATTAATATAGGAATAAGGTCCAAATGTGACCCACCAGGATTGCTGATTGTAGATACCTGGGTCAGTTGCAATACCCTCGCAGTAATTAAAATACTATATTAATTACATTTCACTGAGTCTAGTTTTTCCACGAATATGAAATTCAGATTACTTCTCAATGCAAGCTCTGGACAAGTTTCTTTTGATATTATTTCAGCTTGAATTAATTAGAACATTTTTTTATTTTAATTACGAAAGTAACGTATGAAGGCTGATCTATTGAATAGTCATACCATCACGCCTTTATTTTATATCTATTGATTAGTGCGATAGCTTTTTTACTTAGCTACTCGTCTGTGTATGTACAGACAGACACACAGATTACAATAAGCCGTATTAACTGCCGTTGATACGTAAGTACCTATCATCGGTCACAGCTTAACCATAAGCACCGGATAAGAATTGTTCAAATTAGCTGTATTAATAAATAAATATAAATCTTTCTGGACATTATGACACAGCGCCATCTAGTTCCGAGCTAAGCAACGAGGCTTGTGTTACGGATACTAGATGGTTGACTACATATATACTTTATTTTTGTAAATACATACATATTACAAATAGATACATCCATGACTCGGATACAAATGTTAATGCTCATCATACAAACACCGGACACGGGACCCATAGCACAGCAGACAGCATTAACTACCGCTGAGCTAAACGGGTCGTCAAAAGTTCAAAATCGAAGAAAACAATAAAAAACAATTATATATACAATAAGAAAACATTCTATGAGCTACAAAACATATTTTTCAAACACATGTGTTTGTCTGTGTATGTTTTCACACGTTGTATGGAAGAGAGCTTTCTCCGCAACCATTTATTTCGTATGAAGGGCATAAGGAGCATGACTGATATGATTGCACACGTGCCGTTATTAAGGGCGGGGTGGAAGAAAGACCCCTTCAGCCCCCCAATCAGTCGAAACAAAACCGAACTACCTATGTAGGTACTTGACTTGGCTTGCTAGTGCATTTTATAGGAATCTATTGAATAAGGCCGTTGTTCCCCTAACAGTAAAATTATAGTCATTAGATACCTAATTGAAATCAGAAGGTTTTTTATTGTAAATAAACTTCATGTGTTTATAAAATGATAAGATTCCTTTTAAAGTTCCCAACCATTTGATCTTATGGACAAAAATCCGGCGAGAAAGTCCAAAGACACTCTTTTAATATGAAAGTTATTACAGTTGACTACAAGTGTACAAGGGTCAATGTACTTTTATACATATAATAATGATTTATATAAATAATATATGTTTATTTATTATTTTCTTTCGTTTCTTATTTGCTTTAATGATCGATAGTCATAGTACCCACTTACACCCCAAGTATTTTTAACGTATTTTTTAAGTATTTTTACCCCCCCAAGTATTTTTAACGATGGGATCGGTGCAATTATTCACAATGACTGACACATGATCAAGTATCGCTGTTTACCCCTCGATGGTAAAAGAGAAGCGTCATGCTCAAGATTTTGAGAAATTATTTTTGTAAATGTCATGTAAACAAATTTTCCTGTTCCAAGTTGACAATATTTGCTGGGGCTTTTTGAAATTGGGTTATCTTTTATGATTTAAAGAAAACTTTACGGTTTATTATATTCATCTTTTAATTTAACAAATTAAAACCAACCAATATTTCTTGGTTGCTTACTGCAAAAGCTATAACATCATACAATAATTTTTCTTGCATCGTGCGTATTACTTGGTTTGGATCCCCGGTTCGAGAAAACACAGTAGCAGTTCAGTTGTGTATTCGTGCCTGGTTAATGGCATGGACATGGACCTAAAATAGCGAAATATGTATCAAACCAGTACACCACAACATATTGTTATTAAATTTACTAGACCGAAACATTGAAAAAAGCAACCTGTAAACGTAATAAAAGCAGATTGCATTTTAATAATAACCTTGAACCTCTTTAGGAGTCTTATATGTATTTACAAACCCAAAATTTCACATACACAACCGCCCAAATACGGAACAATCCACGGTCGTACAAATAATTACTCCGTGCGGGGATCGAACCAGCGCAACCCGTGACGCACAAGCCGTCACAGCTCAGTCACAGTACCAAACTAGTCCTCGAAATATATTTTTTATCATATTTATATTTCCTACATCAATATTCTCTTCCCTTGTCACGTTGAATGCATACCGTACCATCTGCGAGGCGCTCACAACCCACCCATTTTGCAATAATACCCGTAACATGGCCACACGGTACTGTAACACGATATTTTACACAAAGACCGCTTAAAATTCACTCCTCGATGTACGTGACTGTACCCACTGGGGTAGCCACCGAAGGTCTAGTCGGGGCAGTGCCCCGGGACCCCCAAGTTCACGGGCCCTAGAACTTGATTAGCAAACTTCTTATTGAATTAATAAAAGCCTCCCACCATCGGAATCTAAATAAAATAGGTTGCAACATGATTTTAATTATGGCAAGTCATCAAAAAAAATACCTAAAGCCTTAAGAGTGTGAGGAATTTTTATTTTTGGATTCATGGCATTCGATACCTAGTCACGCCACTGACTGTACCATTCAGATATTGTTATTACTTTACTCTTTCTATAGCACATTGTTGGCGCAGCCTTAAAAAAACCGGCCAAGTGCGAGTCAGACTCGCGCGAAGGGTTCCGTACATAATTAGGCAAAAAATTGCGTTTTTTGTATCGGAGATATGAAAAATATCTATTTTATTTTTATTTTATTATTTATTATTCAAGTAAAAATACAACTGAGTATTTTGTGAATATTACAAGTGCCTACCTGTTGCCATTATTGGTATCGAACAAAAAAGGGTAAAAAAAACGCGTTTGTTGTGTGGGAGCCCCACTTAAATATATATTTTATTTTGTTTTTAATATTTGTTGTTATAGCGGCAACAGAAATATATAGCTTGTGAAATACTTATTTCAACTGTCTAGCTATCGCGGTTCTTGAGATACAGCCTGGTGACAGACAGACAGACGGACAGACCGCGAAGTCTTAGTAATGGGGTCCCCTTTTTACCCTTTGGGTACGGAACCGTAAAAAGAACGATCGCTGGACACGCAGCAATAAAATAAAAAAAACCCGCCATTGTTAGAGGAGTTCTTTAAAAACTTATGAATACCGAATTCAAAAGTTTGAGATGTGATTGCGTTGAATGAAAAATAAATGAATATGGAACTAATAAGTTCTGGTCTTTGGAATAATATTAAGTTCGATTTATTTATAGTTCAATTATACGTAGATTAACTTGAGTTATTATTAGCTGATACAAGAATAATAATACAAGGTCCTTACAAAATTACTCGTCGTATTTCCACAGGATATTTAGACTGAATTAATAAAGCTATCTATTTTGCATCTATCTATCTATTCCTATTTTGCATTTTAGATACAACATGATCTGATTAAATTAAATTGCGATTAGTTGAAAAGTCATTAAAAACGAATAACGAGGTGTGCGAGTAAGGTAGCGAAATTATTAAAGTAAGATATTTAAAATATTTATAGCTTCTTTATTCAACACTCATCTTACACAAAACTTTCTTTATTAATAAGTAGATATTTACTGTCTGTTTATTTGTACACAATAGTTTTATTTTGATATAAACACTCATCAAAATCAGACTTAAGACGCACCCCTATCGACATTTTAAACTTTCTTGATGTACACAGATTTGTTACTAACAATTTCATACTTTACTCGAATAAAAAGCACATCTACAGCATATAAATATCAGTCAACGTATAATTGTTTTGTTGCACAATTATACGGCGCCAATACTCGACTCAATATGGAGGCAGGTGTCCGACCATCTGTCGTGAAAGTGATACGAGATGTATTCGATGCAACCGTACAAGAGATTGGCAAACAGACACAAAGTTAGCGAGGGGTCGCTAACCGTAAAGTACAATCGACAAACTTGGTCGTACACCAGTTTCGAACCTTGTTTGTAAGTAGCTAGGGGTTGAAATTGAACTGGTTTTTAAGGGTTTTATTGATTCCCGTTTAGATCTCTAGGGCAACGGTAAACTAGATGTTGTTCGCGGCTTTGTACCTTAAAGTTCAAATATGCAAAATACCTTGAAGTAAAAATGTCTAAATACTCGTTCTTACTCGACGAGTCCTCCCTTTAAAATTATTTCCTACCAAATTTTAGCTTCACGAATAATGGAAATTAAAGCTGAAGTACGTTTCTAGATTGTATGTTCATTCAATGGATGAGTGACTGACATTTCGCTTTCATATATCCAAAAATACACACACATAAATAAGAAGAATGTAAGGTTGTCTACCGGTAGTTTTGCTGACAGTACTCCAGATGCACTCAAATATTGACATACCGTGACGTCACGTATCCCCGTAGGTTTGGGCAGAGGTGACTAAGAGTACAATAAAGAGCCACTGATGTATATCTACAGTGTTTGAAGTGCTCGTAGAGACCGGCCAAAATACTACGGATAAATTGAACTAGATTGAATCCCAAAGATCCTTAACCCAGCACTGCAACCAAGCGCCGAACACAATTCACAAATGACAGACCAATAAGGAATTGTCACATTTAATAAAAAAATGTGAACCTTAGTACTGTAGTTATTATTATACTCTGTGACCGAGTTTTGAACATCTGTCGTGACTGACAGTAGGAAACCAAAACAGGCGCAGAAGGTCGACTTTGCTGCGCGATAACCGGCTCAGGTACTCATAGACACGTTAGTCACTTTGGACTCTATGAACATAACAATAACGGTGGAAAGTGGTCTATCTATGACGCGTTGACTGAGACTAAACCTATACATTCTACAGAAAATGTCTAATACTGAATTACTGATCTCTACTTCAATAACTTACATTTACATGTGTAGTACGTTTGTACACATGCAAATGTATGCGTGAAGTAAACAAGCTTGTTTACGGGACACAAGCAAGGTCGGGAACATTGACATTATTTGACGTTTGAAAGGAACGAACATTGGCCGTGCTGGACTTTTACTATTAGACCGGCCGTACTTTGGGCGTGTTTTCGTACTTATTTCAGTCTTACGAAGACACACGAACTCTTCCGATGATACTTCGTACACTGGGCAAGGTGTACTGACAATTTTTAGTATCCAGTTTATACGAATCTTTGTACGAAAACGCATAATAACTCTGACAAAGATAGTCACATCGCTTGATGTATGTAGCTGTCAAGTTGAACTTCGGTGCATAATATTGTGTGGTTATGGGCAGTATTCGGTGCAGCCGGTACAAGGGCTTGGCTAACATCGGCACAGTTACCGAGGGTCTGCTCACAATATACTGGACGTGCCCAAATTTGTACTTCAGATGGCAAAATTTGTCGAGTGCCGAACGTTGAGGGTTTTGATCAAATTATACTGGGCTACTTTGTACACGAACTTGCGAAGCGTATTTTTTAATTAAATTTTTCGGAAATCTTGACTCGTTTGGTTGGGGAAATTTTAACTTTTCTAAGAGATTTTTTTTTTGGTAATGTTAAACAATCGTGACTAAATTCACAGCAGTGTCAGTGTTGCCAGTAAAATAATGAAAATACTAAATCTACATTTGCCTCACATAATAATCTTGTTAAGTACTGTAACACGAACCTAGAAAAACAAAAAAAAATTACCCTACGTACGAAAAGCAGATGAAATCTGCTTCGTGCAGCAATCGAATCTCAAATCCTACTACACAACTACACCGACTGCTGTTGTTGATTCTATCTCTATTTATTACGTTCGACAATCAGTCTCGTATAACATAATTATCTTCAAAAGCAAATCACTGTAATCCAACATCACCAAAGACGTACAATGAGCAACAATATCCGACGATATTCAGCGTTATATTACAAATCCTTCGGATTCCACCACCGGATACGGCACGATTGTTTCCCCACAAACCTGTACGGTTTTGATTTGCCAAAATCTTAAGCCCCTTTGTTCTAAATCTGGCATGATTTATGCTTATTGTCTGGAGTCGTGAGGTACCTTCTGCATTGAGAAAATGTGAAGAGGATTTTTGGGTGTGAAATTTTGGTTACACAAACTTACTTCAGTAACTTACAATTAGCCCAGTAGTCGCATTTACGACCAATAGACCAACGATAATGTTGGGTTTTTTGTAATATTCCTGGGTTCGAATCTAGCTAGGGGCAAGCGTTTGTGTGAAGAGCATGGACATTTGTACCCGAGTCATCGATGTTTCTTTGTATAAAATGTTGTGTTTCGACCATCTAGTGTCCATAACACAAGCCTCATTGCTTAGTTCGGAACTAGATGACGCTGTGTCATAATCATTTATTTTAAAAGCAAAGCATTCACCGATGTAGCTCTTACTATAGGTGCCGTCACGAGTTTAGAGCGCTCGACGAAAGTAGTGGGGAGACTTGCGCATGTCGTACACTCGTGCTCACATATATTACGAAGAGTTTTTAGAAATGTTAGATTGACTTGAGTTGTTACTTTTAATGGAAAAGAAATATAAGTTTTATATAGGTATTTTAAAAGAGAAAAATAAAATATAACCACGGTTTATTTTATAAAAATAATAATTTATTATTTTTGTAGATACCTATAGAATCAATATTACTATTACATAATCAATAATAAAATTAATGTAATGTGTTTTTTAATTATTGGTGTACAATAAAGTATATTCTATCTATCTATCTATAATCAATTATATTAAAAAAAACTTAAATTCTAATCATTTGGCAATAATCCTATTCCTTTCATCAAATCGTCGTTAATTAAGGAAGTTGAAGTTATTAGATGGATGCGACTGGAACTACTTGTTGAAAGGTAAAAGGTTAAGACGATGAAAAAATACGAAAGCAATATGTGCGTGAATGTACTTTGGGCGATACACCAATACGGCGCCGGCACTGGCCGCTTATCCGCCGCACACCGCACACCCCGCCAAACGGACCCAAAAAATGATATCTGCGCATTCAAGGCCAGAGCTCTAAACTCGTGACGGGACCTATACCCACAACTATATCCTTGGTCTATAGGACTATAGTCTTTTAAAATTTTCATAACAATAGGTAGCCAAATCCTTTTGTATAGTCCAATCTATCTTTACCACAACTCATCGAAATTGGTTTTGCCGTTAAGGCGTGAAAATGTAATCGACAGACAGAATTCGCATTTACTCTATACTGCCGACGAGGTGATTTGCGCGTTTATCTGTAAAATACCGTCACGACTTTATCTCGAGAGGTTAGACAGATATACATATATACATATTTGACGACCCAATTAGTCCAGCGGTAGTTAACACTGCCTGCTGTGCTATGGGTCCTGGGTTCGAATCCCGGTAGGAGCAAATGTTTGTGTGATGAGCATAAACATTTGTATCCGAGTCATGGACGTATGTATGTATAATTTATTTTATTTATTTTTTTATTTATTTATTTATTTATTGGAACCATAACAAAGTTTACAGTAATTACGTGTGCACGATAATAGCTACATTAGTGCAAAGACTGTGTCGTAGCCACTAACGCCCACTAACGCCCTGTGTCGTAGCCAATAATATGTATGTATTTACAAAAAAAAAGTATATATGTAGTATATCAACCTTCTTGTATCCGTAACACAAGCCTCGTAGCTTACCACGGATCTAGATGGCGCTGTGTCATAATGTCAAGAAAAAAAATATAGAAAAATATAATATAATATAATATAATATTTAATAAATAAATAAATATTTCTAGACATTATGACACAGCGCCATCTAGTTCCGAGCTAAGCAACGAGGCTTGTGTTACGGATGATTAGGTATCGGTTAATATACTACATTTATATCTCCATTCTGAAATATGCATCCATAAATATTATTTTTACCGAATTTGTCGTGGCATATTAATAGAATTTAATGCTCCCTTAACGGATTCTTTTCAACATACGTTGTGAATAACACAGGCTGTAAAACTAATTTATTTCAATGTAAAATATTTATTAAATAAAGTTAAATTTATTATATGGGCTTTTTACTAATGTGAGTACATTTTGTTTCAGGTATATTACTCAGCGGAACCCAGCAATGCACTCAGCGCTTTCTAGATTACGTCACATGTGAGTTAATTCTAAAGTTTGTTGAAAAACAGCGCTTTAGCGCTGCAAATACTCTCAAACTAAGCTACTAACTACTTCCATTCTAAAGTGGCACTTAGCTTTTTTGGCTTAAAATAAAAAGTTGAATGAAATATGTACGCCCGTTGCTGCTGAAAATGTTGATAGTTAAAGTACATTTTGTTAATGGAATAAAAATGATTAATTCAAATTTTATAAAATCAAATTATTATCAGTAGTACGGACATACCATCACGCCTGTCATCCCCGAAGGCTTAGGCAGAGGTGTACTAATGTACATCCACATTTCACCGGTATGATTTAGGTCCCATATAACAAGAGGCTAGCCTATTGCCACTAACCAGACATGAATCCTAACTTCAAGCTACTGAGAATTTCATAGGAAACCCTAATGACACTTTGCTCGACCTGGGAATACAAACTCAGCAGTAGAATTTGCCACCAACGAGGCAGTCATCAGTTTATCAAGAACCCTAAAACATTTTTCCTCGTATCTTCAACCCCGTTATAATAATAAGTGTATCAGATGAACTAATTGCACTTAATTTGTCGCTTGCGTCGTAATAGTACGAGATCCGGCTGGAGAAACACTACGTTCACAGTGAAAAAAATCACTTGCTATGAAAATAAACTACAATCTATGTAAATGTAGCAATATATGTAAATAACATGAAAAGGTATGGTTACAACAATGCTACAAATTAATTATTACCTTTGTGAATCTGGCTGCGAATAGTTTGCAGCTGAATGAGCAACGGCAACCATACCTACCTATTCAAGTTATTTACATATATTGCTAGGGAATGGATTGTAGTTTATTTTCATAGCAAGTGTTTTTTATTTAATGATATTTTAAAAAAAACGTGGGAAATTTTTTTTTGGCACAAAACATAACATACGTACCATCACGCCTGTCGTTCCCTAAAGGTTAGGCAGAAGTTTAATGTACACCCACGTTTCGCTGTTATGTTTTAGTTCCCATGTAATAGGGGGCGAGCCTATTGCTATTAACCGGGCACAAATCCAAACTCCAAGCTGCTACTAAGAATTTCATAGAAAAACCCAACAACGCTGCCCGACTTGGGAATCGAACCCAAGACCTCTTGCTCGGCAGTCGCACTGTATACTATAACAACGAGGCAGTTGGTAAAAATAGATTCCCCCAGTCTTAATTAAGTATACCTAAACATAGATTTTGATGTACGCTATGATCGTAGTGATTCTGCAGCCGGCTCTTAGACTATAATGGCTGGTACAAACTAGAAAGCCAGCTAAACGAATTGTCCTTTAGACGTCTCGCAAACAAAATAAATTCACAACTCCGTTTGTTAAGGGTATTTTTTGCGGATTTCATTTTTACAAACAATGAAGCTGTGTTTTATACTTTGTTGCTTTTTTTTCATTGTTGTCGTTTTAAATTAGTCTCTCAATTGGATAAGTATGTTGAGATAAAACTACTACTTCTTACGGATTTTATCGCGGTTTATATCGATATTATTATATCGTAATGTCTCAGATTCAGATCCCTTACTTTCATCCTATTGTCACGGGCAGATTAAGATGTTGGTTGTCTTAATGATGAACGAGCTTACCGTAACATTTTAGATAAATCGCCTTGAAAATAAATTAACAAAATGTAGTGTAGCTTGTTGATTATTATTTAACATCAATTATCATCATCATCATGTCAACCGTTAGACTTCCACTGTTGGACATAGGTCTCCCCCAAGGATCGCCACGACGACCGGTACTGCGACACCCGCATCCAGCGGATTCCAGCGACCTTAACCAGGTCGTCGGTCCACCTTGCCGGGGGCCTACCCACGCTGCATCTTCCAGTACGTGGTCGCCACTCGAGAACCTTCACTATCTTAAAATCAATACATAATTGATACGAAATATGGAGATTAAATAATATCAATATATAGCAAGGATATCCGTAAAAAATAGTTTAAATTCAATGCCTTTTATACTCAAGTTTAAAATGAGAAGTGAAGAAGTTTAAAAGTTTCACTAAAATTGTTAATTATAACTTTTCGAAGAATTCAATATCATCCAGTGTTTAGATCGACAGTAAAAATTGTACAACAATCTTATTTACCTTTAAATAAAAAAATAGCTCAAAACATCAAACAGTTAATTACAGTGTTCCGCTTTTTAAATAACAAAATAAAGCCTCTTAATTGACCATGACTTAAGAAAAAGAAATCTTTAAACAAAACAACTTAAACAGAGGGTACTGGAAAAATAAAAATACATTTATTCAGGATGAGTTGAAATATTTCCTTTAACAAAAGAGCCCGAACTGTATTGTGATATTATATACCATCATACCTGTTGTCCGCGAAGAGTTAGGCAGTGGTGTACTAATGTACACTCTCACATTTCGCCAGTATGTTTTAAGCCCGATGGGATTGTGATTGATTAGTGTCTATTGCCATCAACAGGGCGCGAATCTAAACCCCAATCTGCTACTGAGAATTTTAAAGAAAAATCAATAACACTTTTCTCTACTTAGGTATCGAACCCAAGCCCTAGTAATCGCACTTATGAACACTGTATCAAAGAGGCAGTCCAATAATTCAGCACGTGTTGAAATATTTTCTTTAACAAAAGGGCCCCCGACTGTATTGTGATATGAAATTAGATTTTCTTACTTCCCGTGTTTTTTCCAGAAACCGCTCATTATCGGCACACTGGGTTGTTATATTGAACAGTAATAGCGGATAATGTAGGATTGAAATACCCCAGGGGGAGAGGCGGGAATTTATGCTCTCAGCAATTATCGGGGGACAAACCCGCAATTTTATTAAATTACAGAAAAATATCCTTTTGCTCGAGGCGGGGAGAACATTCATTTCCATAGATTTAACCGTGTTTTATTTATTTGTTTTTACAATTCCGTTGTGAATCTGAAATTAGAATTGGATTTTCTCGAAACTATATTTTACGATCGTACATAGCGTTCTTTTTAATTAGGTACATTTGACATTATTTACTCTTTTTTATTACATTTTACACTGACCTCGCACACCTGTTATCTGAATATTGTACTGCAATAGGTACCTTTTATTTTAAAGGAGTGTCTACTGAGTTTTTTGATGGTTACTTCTCCATATGATCAACTTCTTGGAACCGTGCAAGTACATTTTCAACGAAATTTTATTTGAAATAAAAACCTTTGAATTTGATTATAACCGAATATGACCAGTGGACTGACATGTCAAAGGTCTCGAGTTCGAACCCAGACACGCACCTCTGACTTTTCGGAAGTTAAATGCGTATTTATCACATGCTCAAATGGTGAAGAGAAATATCGTGAGGTAACCTGCATTTTTGAGAGATTTCTCGATGGCATGTGAAGTCTACCAACCCGCAGTAGGCTAGCGTGGTGGACTATAGCCTAATCCCTCTCAAATGAGAGGAGACCCGTGCCCAGCAGTGGGACGTTAATGGGTTGATGATGATGATGAGTTGGCATTTGAATATTATCAGTCGTATTTTTATTATGACCCGATTGGCGCAATTTGTGTCCCTGTAGAGGCAAATGTTTGTGATGAACACGTACTTAAGGCACTGAGTCATCACTCAGTGCCTTAAAACTGTGCTTTAATTTGCGTGCTCCTTCTTAGACAACATCGTCACTGATGTGGCCGTAATAGCAGAGGAAGAAATTCCTTGTTGGCAGAGTTAAACGTTAGTAAGTTAGATGTAGGTGCTGTTCAATGTTTTTGTCCAAGCCCTGTAGTACAGAAGCTGAGAAAATGTATAACTTTGCATACAGTTATTAAGCTAATAGAGTGTCTCATTTCTCTTAGTTAGTAGAAAACTTGAGAGGTGTCAAGGGATACCCGGATGGAACGAAGTTCCTTTTTACAATTCCTTCACTAATCGGAAGGAACTTCATTCCGGGTGTCCCTTGCTTTCTATAAAGAGAGAGAGAGAGACAGAAACATGCGCACGCCGCACGGCTTACAATAGCTTACTATAGGAAAAAGTGTCGTTACAACTTTTTGACTTAATTTTTTCCGTCTAGCCCCCTTTCGCGCGATAAGGAACTTCGTTCCAATAAATAAACTTGTTATGAGTTCTGTTGGGGCTGACATGGTTAACCAAAAGCCTCTAAATAAATAAAGATTTAAAAAAAACATCGTCACTTACCATCTGAGATTTTGGTCAAACGCTTACCCGTCTGCACTCCCTAGTCAGCTCAATTTCAGGGAGGAATCTCGCTATGCCTTATCTTTCTTTCTGACACATTTATTTTAAAATATCCAATGAAAATAAACACACATAAAGATTCGATTGTAATAATGGAAATATCGTATAATGGAAAGCTAACATTGATATAAAGTTCGCTACACAAGAAACGAATTAAGGAAAAGAAAAGCTAAAGAAAATTTTGTATACAGATTTCTTACATTTACGCGAATACTAGATGGATTTATTACGCGGTTTGTCAATAATATTTAACAAATAAATACTGGGTTCTTTGTTAATTATTATTGTTAATAACTACACCTAACATGAAGACAACTAATATCTCAGCCTGCTTAACCATAGATGCTATAAAGGGCGTTCGGATTTAATAATATCAATGTAATGTAATTGATTTCTATAATATTGAAGTTAAGTCAAATTCCTTCGGAACTGACATGATAAATTCACTATAAGACGCGTGAGAATTGTGAAAATAAAGTGCAGGATGATTGAATAGAATTACTAAATCTTTGAATGTAGTCTAACGCCCCGTATCCATCAAAACGGAGAGGAGAAGAGATGTGTGTTGAATAACCAATCAGATTTCGTTATTTCCACGTCTCCTCTCCGCAACGACGCAACGGTATCTGATTGGTTATTCAAAAAACACATCTCCGCACGTCTCCTCTCCCCTTTGGTGGAAACCGGGTCTAATTTCTTTCAAAAACCAAAACCGCCTGTAACAAAAATTTGCTGCCTACAGTATTTAAGAGGATTTTCGCTCTAAGTACTGTTCCTTCGTTTTGAGGCTGTATTTGTGCATTTCTCAGCTCCAGAGTTAACAATTGAGCTAACAAAAAGAAAACATTGCAACGTGTATAAAAATAAAATTACGTCAGCTATGAAACGAAAAATCCGAACCACAAAACCAAAATTTATTTTTTACCGGGCATTTAACTCACATACTATACGAAAAACGCCATCAAATTCATATATATTATGTCGTCCAAATACGTGGTTTTTAGAGGAAATAAACCATTAAAACGCTTTCATATGCTTGGCGACCATTTAAACTTATGGTGTCGGCCATTTTAAATGGGCAGAGTTGAAATTAATTAGTGGAGGTTCAACCATTTCACTGCTTCTAACGTGTTGAATGCTCGGCTGTGTACTTTTTTGTATTTAAAGTAATTATATTGCCAGTATATAGTTTTAAGATGCTTTAAGAGCTAAGTGGAATTTAAAGTCGAAGGTATTGACTTCAATCCTAAGAAACCACTGGCTTTTTGAAGTTTGGTGCTTATTTATCACACGCTCAAACGGTGAAGGTAAACATCGTGAGGAGACCTGCATGATTGAGAGGCTATGTCAATGACGTGTGATGTCTTCTAACCGGCACTAGGCTAGCGTGGTGGACTATAGCCAATCTCTCCTATGAGCCGTGGCCAGGTGTAGGACAGCAAATGGGTAGATGCTGGTGATTAAGAATTACGTCACAAAAAGCAAAATCCATTGACAAATAATGCTACTTTTTATTAAAAACAGACTTTAAAAGTATTTTTACTAAAAGCATGTTGATCTATTTTTGAAGTTAATATAAATTATCTATAATGAATAAACCATTTCAGGTGTCTACTTACTTTTAAAAAGTAAGTAGGTACTTTATTAATTTGTCCAACGATGGAACATTTATTAAAAATGTTGCACGTTTATTTCTTTTTAAATAAGGAACACACTTTGAATTTTCCAAAATTCAAAATTTTCTCCTTACAGTACACTGGCGGTTGCAGGGTTGAAGTTGCCTCACTAAATCTAACCTAAAACCCGAAAGCAACGTAGTTTCGCTGCGGAAAATACCGCAAAATATAACACAAGTATTACCAAAAGCAGCTCCGTAATTTTCAATGCAAGCTAAAATGCTGTACATCAAAGTTCAAAGCACAGCTTTGGCAGCGGCAAGACATACCTTCGCCGTCGCCGGCAAAACGGCACTTCACTTAAATAAATCTACTCAGATATGATCTAAGTAACCGTGTTCTGATACTTCGTGACTGCACTATAGACGACCACTTAGTAATGACCTCTCCATTTTACAGATACGACTTTATTCCTCGTCATTGTAGGGTTGTCAAAAGAAATTGTTGGGTTCTAGACTGACTGGTTATAATTTATACGAACGTGTACAG
This sequence comes from Craniophora ligustri, assembly GCA_905163465.1. Classification (NCBI taxonomy): domain Eukaryota; kingdom Metazoa; phylum Arthropoda; class Insecta; order Lepidoptera; family Noctuidae; genus Craniophora; species Craniophora ligustri. The sequence goes on along the minus strand of LR990971.1, from coordinate 11,671,157 downwards.
TATCTTAAGTATATAAATATGGTTTTCATATTCACACAATGTTTCTGTTCGTGATTTTACAATGATGTCGTGTGTAATTGTTGTTGAAAATGTCGTGATGTGGATTTTATAATGTTACTAGTTTCTGCCCGTGACTTCGACTGCGTAGAATTAGAATTTTTATCTAATCAGTTTTTTTTTAATTTATTTAATATATTTTTTTTTTAAGAAGATAGCCTCTTTAGGGAAATTATCGATTCTGCTTAACATTTATCATGTGTCCTTCCTCAGGGCTTAAAATATCCCCATACCAAGTTTCATCAAAGTCTTCTTCAGCGGTTAAAGCGTGAAGAGGAAACAGATAAACAGACATACTTTTGCATTCATAATATTATAGCATGGAACAATAGATTTAGCTGTTTCATGACGATAAGCTGCTGTTGAACAGCATTTTGAGGCACCCCTGATAATAATATGGTACATCATTCTATTATAACATTAATAAAGAAAATTTTATTTGCTGTTTTCTACGTATTCAATATAACCTAGAATAAAATTTTCTTAAACACATACCTCAACTTTCTTTTAAACTATTTACACGAATCGTGAGAATTAAAGTTGGTTAAATACAGCTTCATTTAAAATATTCATGTAACTCAAGCCGAGTTTAATTATTCATTTGACCTATGCCCCGATAATAATTAAGCTAACAGGCTAGCTATTACATAAACCCAAGACCGCTTTGAAGCTAACCCTCGCGCCAAACAAACTCAAAATAATCTTCATACATACATCGTTACTATAAAACAGATTACAAACAAAATACTCAAAGAAAACTTTGGCAAAAGACTTAACTGGTAAATACCATTTACGCTTTTAAACTAATAACATTTCATTATTTCTATACAGTTGTATCTACCCGATACGACTATTTACAAACAAAAAATGCCTACTCAAACTGAAACTCAAATGATTTATTTCAATTGAACCAATATTCCAGGTACTTTTGAATTGTCAAAAACTAGTTGCACGGTTCCAAAAGGTAGGTCTTATGGAGAAGAACCGGCAAAAAATCCATAGATAGTCTTTGTAATTAAATACAAACTTACAAAATGTTTGGTTTTCATTATGAGACTGATGCAGTCCTATTCGTTAAATTACAATTACCCAACTTTCTCATGGGGTAGGCAGAAACTACAGAACGCCACGCGCTACGATCCCTGCATAAAACTTTGCCTCGTCCACATTCATACATCTTATCATGCACGGGCGCCGGTTACGAGTACTGCGCACCTTTTTTAAGGAGTTCATGAATTAGGTCGGTGTATGTCCTTCTAGGTCGCCTGCTTTCGGCTTTTCCAGTGACATCTGCTTTATAAATTACTTCTGTTAATCCGTCTATCATTGATTCTCAACATGCCCAAACCATCTTAGTACATTCTTTCATCATAAAAAATACTTTATTTTGATGACCCGACTAAGCCAGCGGTAGTTAATGCTACCTTCTGTGCTTTCGGGTTGGAATCCCGGTAGGGATAAATGTTTGTGTGATGAGCATCAACATTTGTATCCTAATCATGGATGTATCTATGTATAATATGTACATATTTATAAAAAAGAAATATTAACCTAGTATCCGTAACACAAGCTTCATTGCTTAGCTAGAAATTAGATGGCGCTGTGTCATAATTTCCTGATATATTTATAATTTATTTATTTAAATTTGAATATTGACAGCCAAATAACGCCAGGATCATTTAGAGGTCTCATCGCTGTCCTATCTGCATTGTACGGGTTGGAAGTGGATTAAAGAGGCTCACAATTCATTTGTTCATAGGATTAGGCTCACACCGTACATTTTGCTGAACAAAAGTCATCTAGTAAAACAAGTTTAGTTTCAACAAGGCTTGGGAGAAAATATATTTCGTCGAGCACGCATTTTCTGGTAAGACGCTGAATTTGTTGGAAGTTTCCAAAGGGTTTAGGCAAATATTTCGCTGGCATGTAGGATTAGATTGCATATGCAGATAAGCTCTTCATCTCCGCCATCTATTTTAAAAGTAAAAGATTATTTGAAGTTTTGTTTCGTAGCAACGTTCATGGTTTAGAAGTTTATTAAATTGTACAGTCTGACAACCTAATTGGTATACATGCAACTATCGACTATTGTGTGGATGTAAACCAATTAATTTGTTAGAGTGTACCATGACTTATAATCCCGTCATTCTGAAACGGAGGACTGTGTATATTTGTCTTTGACTCGATGAGTTAACATAACATACCATCACGCCTGTCGTCCCCGAAGGGCTAAACAGCAGTACTAATATACACCTACATCTCGCCGGTATGTTTTAGGTTGCATGTAATAAGGGCGAGCCTATTACCATCGACCGGGCACGAATCCAAACTCCGAGCTGCTACCGAGAATTCATAAAAAATCCCTAAAAGAAATTGCTCGAACACTTGCAGCCTCTAGACCAGCTAGACTTATAATCCCTACAGCCTAAGAACACACCGAGAACTTCCCGCACGTTTGTGTTCGACACGATAAAGTTAAAGCCAGGCATTTACCAAAAAATCGCATACATTTCTTGTATTTACGCTGTCACGATAACACGCGTGCCTCGTAAATCCCTGTGTGTCTCCAGCATTATGGAAGCTAGTATGGTTTGAGATTAATCGGGATGATAGCCTTCCAGCTCTTTTTTAAGCCTCAAAAGAACACGTATGAAACATTTTTATTGTGGCTTTCATGGACAGTGTTACATAAAACAAGGGAAAATCCTTGTTAGGCTATCAAAAATAATCATATCCAGGTACTACTTTTTTTTAAATTTAGGTTAGTGTCTGACCACTATCTCACCTGTGTGACGATGTGTTCTAAGATGTAGCAGGTCCATCTAGAAGATTATCTATTCGCTCGGGACTTGAAGACCCCCAAATTTACGAGTGAAAATGACGAGTACCGTCTAGTTAGATACAGGTAACTGGTTCCATTTCCTCGAAAAATAAACGCTTAATGCGGGTTTCAGGAATTTCATCCCGGAAAAATGTTATTCGAATTAGTATATCTACAAAACAGTCTCAGATACGGCTAGATAAAAATAATTACCAGATTATTTTCCTATATCCATAATATATCTCCCCAAAATCTCCTCTCGAACATCCCAACCGCATTCGTCATCACTCTGTCAGTCGTTACAACTTTTTCCTCACACAAAACCTACCCTTAAGTGCCACATAAATACATACATATCGGCGATAAATTTGAATCCACCCTACGTTTTGTACCCTCCACTTAGGGTCCCACACAATAAGTCTAGTCCTAAGCAAAGTTGGGGTGCCATCCCTTGCGCATTAAAGATATTCCGGAACATAGATAAAGTGACGAAGGGGACCAAATAGAGTTATGAGACGCGAAATATTTTTATTTGTTTGAAAACGGTCAATTTTTAGTAAGTAATATTGGATTCATACGACAGCTGGCGCGTATTCTTCTAATAAATAAACATATATATTTGGACATGATGACAAAGCGCCATCTAGCTCCGAGCTAAGCTACGAGGCTTGTGTTATGGATACTCTAGTATCCAGTTCATTCATGACTTGAATACAAATATTGATGCTCATCACAGAAACGTTGGCCTATACCGTGATTCGAAACCGGGGTCCTTATCACAGAAACACTTAATACTGCCCCTCTAGCCGAGTCGTCAAATTTCATAGAAGAAATAATTATAGGGTTAATAAGACATCTAGCTCTTACTTCAATGAAATATAATACAATAGAAGATCACTATCGTATTTTTTTTGTATTAAAGCTATTATAACAACAATAAGGCGACGCACTAGCAAAAAATAGCACGTGGGTTTCTACCCAAGGGCAGAAATGTACCTAAGCTTTCTTCCCGGGTAGAAACCGCAGGCGGTAGTGACTAAATGAATGTATGTTGAAATAGCAATTACTACTTTAGAAAGGGTCTTTATTAACTCATCTATGTACTTACCTTTCGGGTAATTAAGTTACGTGTAAGAAAGGTGAATTACAGTTGTTTTTTCTCCTGAAATAGCTAGGTCTATAATTTTCTTTAAATAAATTTCACCGTTTTTAGGACCATGTTATAAGTGCTAACTTTATCGCAAGACAATCTATTACAGTTTAGGTTTTTATATATGAAAAGAAAAATTAAGGTCGTCACTGTTTATCAGTGATTAAATTCTGAACTAGTGAACCGATTTTAATGAAATTTTGCACACTATGTGTATCTAATTTGGTCCAACTTAAGAAATAGGATTTTAGGATAGTTTATGTTTCGATTTTCGACGAATTTGCAAGTATAACAGCTAATATTATATGAGCGAGTGAAACCTCTATGGTGACTGGTGCTGAGACACCTCCATGATATTTACGACCCAATTAGTCCAGACTTCCAGAGGTAGTTAACACTGCCTTGTGTGCTATGGGTCCCGGGTTCGAATCCCGGTAGGGACAAATGTTTGTGTGATGAGCATAAATATTTGTACCCGAGTCATGGATGTGTCTATGTATAATATGTATGTATTACAAAATGATTATTTTAATCATTTTGTAATATATATTTCCAAAAAAACACTACACCGAAATGTCCGTACGCATAACTTTTCTAATTAAAACGGAATTGTGGACCGAAAAGTTTTTGTTTTTAATTTTTAATCGGCCAAACGTCCATGGCCGTATAATTATAAGTTCCATCTTTACCAAAAAGCGACATTAATTCGATATACATATAGTACATTTCTGTTTGACCATGAAAGGTTACGCACGAGTAAATTAATTTTGAAAGAGAAAAAGGGAGTTTAAAAGGGGATGTGTCCTTTTTATTTAAAAACCTTGATAAATGTGTGAGTATATGACTGAATGAATATGTATTTTTATTTGACATTAAAAAAATGTTTTTATAGAAATTATGTTTGGACATTATGACATTCTGAACGCTATCTAGTTCCGGGTAAAATAACAGGCCTGTGTTCCTGAAACTATATGGTTGAAACACTACATTGTTTCTTAAATACATATTATACATAGAAACTATAATAAACCCTGTACAAATATCTATGGTCATCACACACATTTGCCCCTACTGGGTTTCGAACCTGAGACCCTTACCACGAACGACAGCCTTATACCGCTGCGCTAATCAGGTCGTCGTAGAATAAAGCGTTTAAATTAATATGTATATCACATACAAGATTTAGATATCACTATAAAGACTTTACGGGGAATATAGTACCTTTGTGCCTTATAAAGATTTGCCCTGTGAATCGAACCTGCGACTCGAAGCGCAGAAGCCGATTACAAGAGTCATCATACACCAATGCTGTTTAGTTCTATGAAATTTAAATGTACCCTAGTCCCAACCGAATACGTTGGAAAACTAATTATAACTTAATTTATTTCACTAGCTGTCGTTTTGAAATTCATACGTCCATCATTTTTGGTAACATTTTGTTTTTGAATAAACATGTTTACCAAAAAAAACTGAGCCGTGGTAGCCTAGTGGTGTGACCAGTGGACTGAGAGGTCAAAGGTCTCGAGTTCGAACCCAAAGGCACGCACCTCTGACTTTTCGGAAGTTATGTGCGTATTTATCACAAGCTCAAACGGTGAAGGAAACCATCGTGAGGAAACCTGCATGCTTGAGAGATTTGTCTCGATGGCATGTGAAGTCTGCCAACCCGCAGTAGGCTAGCGTGGTGGACTATAGCCTAATTCTTCTCAAAGGAGAGTGTTTTGTTTGATAAAACCCTTTGTGTTAATAAAGACATACGACACAGAAGAAAGAATAAGTGTGTACCATGTTTTATAAAAAAAACCCCGGAATTTCTACTGTTTGCCTATTGCAGGCTTATTTATATTTATAGCTCTATGCATGCATAAATAAATACCAATTACTAATTTCTTGATTTATTACACTTACACGAATATAAGACATTTAAATAAAACTAATGGTTTATTTACTGAACCGATTTAGATGAGATTTCGTATGGAGACAGTTTGATTCACGAGGAAGGAGACAAGATAGTTATGTCCGAGAAATCATCCGATAATTTCTTAAAGACGAATTAAATAAGGAGATGGGATAAAATTACTAATTCATTGCAGACAAAGTCGCGAGACAAAGCTACTAGAATGATAAATATGACTACACTGTTGCAATGTTTTCTTTCTTTCCCCTTAAGTGAAGAACCCTGTAGTGTATAATAGTGCATTGAATACTCAATTTAAAATGCAATACGCGTCTATTTCAACCCTTGGAATTCCAACCCCTTTTTAATACCGCTCGGCTCTCTTAATCTGTTCTGCGCTTGTTTTGTTTATGTATCTTATGTTATGTCTTATTTCAATCGGATAGAATAAATATAGTTTTTTTTTTGGACTTCAAAAGAGACCATAATTCTCTGAGTTTGTTTCGGCATTTCTTCTCAGAGGTCGTCAGTTAGGAAATGCCGATGTCAAATAGATATAAAAAAATACATGACTTGTAAAAGTGTCTTTAAAAAGATCTATTTACAGAAATAAACAATCATTCATTCATTCAGTATATTGTTATACAAGGTAAAGCTTTGCTTAGTAGAATATGCAGGCAAGGGTCTCGAGTTTTCGGAAGTTACGTGCGTATTTATCACATGCTCAAACGGTGCAGGAAGACGTCGTCAGGAAACCTGTATGCTTGAGAGATTTTCTCAATGGCGTGTGTAGTAGGCTAGCTTGGTGGATTCTAATCACTCAAATGTGAGGACAGCCGTGCCCAGTAGTGGGCTATTAAGTGGGTTAATGATAACACGAGGTTGTTCAAACATTTACAGATTTAACGATTGGGCGTGGGCTGTAATCCCCTACGATTAGGAAAATATTTGTCGTGTAGAAATACCTAAAATAAACTAATTATTATTTTAGGTAAGAATACAAACGAAACGGTGACAGACGCAATCGATCTTCATCTATTAATAAATATTCAAAGATCAAACAGTTCAGTAACTTTTTTTTCCATTTGTCAAACATTTTTTGTTGAAGAGCTTTTATGTCAACAAAAACATTTTTTATAAAAAAAGTTTTGATTTCTTACACTTATGCTAATTGAGTGGTATTAGCCCCCACACCATGTCGCACCTTTTTTTGTGCGGAAAAATCCATTACGGACCTTCCCGTCGCTTGGGGAGGCGACAGGGTGTGTCGGACTCCGCTTGAGCGTTAACCGACTAAAAAACCGCACCCGTCAACACCACCAACCCTATTGCCGGGGCCATGGGATTCGCAAAAGCATGCACCACAACCCCAGCGGGAAACCATATCGCACCTACTTTCATGCTCTTCGTGCCCCAACACCTGCACGTCGAGAGACCTTTGGTTTGCCACTGAAGATGCCGTAAATGTGGCATCATTCTGGGCTCGTCAGATTTAATGGCCATATTAATAGAGCAAATATGGGTATTAAATTTGACGTCATTCATGTTCCATCGACACGAAGAAGAAAAAAACCTAAATGTACCTATCTATTTAAATAAAAGGTCACGAGTAGACTCGCCCGTGATGTGACCATGATTCTGTAAAGGATCTAAAACGTCTGAATAAAATAATAACATTATCTAATTTCTATAAGATTCTCTCGCATTTATGTACCCTACCGTACCTTTAGGAAAACGCCGATCTTTATAACCTGGTGATATAAAACAACCCGTAAAAGCGTTTACCTACCCTCACAACCCCTCAAAGTGTCCCCAATGAATTCTCAACCCCATCAAAATATTAACCGCCATTTTTAAGACTGCCTACTCATTCCTTGAAATATTAGCATTCTTATGTTTAAAGGAACTCTTTCATCAGTCCCATCGGAAGTAGGGAATGATCATTGCATTTGCCCCAGTACCTAGTGAATGGCTTGAAGGCGGGTGTGGACACAGTGGTTGTAGAAAAGCGATAAGCGATAGCGGATTAGTCGTGGATGAATGAAAGAATACGCTTAAGAATACAAAAAAATGCTGTTTAATGACGTAATTCATGTGTGCTACATGCAAGAAATAAGCAGAAAGTTTTATCTACACAATTATTTAGTTAGTTAAGTAATTAGGAGATGTGAGCATAAACATGTTTTATATAAATCCGCTGTGACTGATGATTAGTGAATATTAGCGAGGAATTATCAACACGGCTGACAAAATAACATATGAGTTGAGATTTTATTTACGGAGTCATAAAACCTATTGTGTTTAATATTTTTTACCGAAATTATTAATCATGACATTCACCTATTGCTGTTAAAAACGATATCAGTATTCACACATGGCTTCAATGTAAAAATTATAATATTATATACATTTTATGCTATTTCAACTTCTAGTCAGGCTACGCTACTTCAGTAAAGCGACGATCAATATAAAACGCTGGAACACTTAATCGCTGCCGCTTATCAGCGTGTGCTACCTAAGCAGTCCCTACGGATAGATATCGAAGGGCATTTATAGTTCCTTTGTGCGATAGAATCCCTACAAGGGAAGGCCCACGGTATATTATGTGTATTTTATTGATAGGAGTTGCGGATTTCAATGCGAACGTATCCCCTTCTATTGAGATAGAAGGTTTTGGAAAATTTGTTCCTTTGATAAATATGAACCGTAGTATCTGGTTTTGTTGGAATATTGTGTTGACGTGGCGATATTTACATAAACATTGTAATACAAGGATAAATTGTTATAGGAATTGGGTTCTTTGCCAGCTTGCTTATTCGGCATCTTCCTAGCTTGTATAAATTGTATTTAAATAATCAATTTCACTAATAGTAATTTAGGAGGTCTATCTGGTAAGATATAAGTAAAATTGTATTGTAAATTAAAATATTTTATTTTTCTTTCATCAAATGAAATTAAGAGTTCGAAGTGAGCAAAGTTTTAAGTATTACAAAACTGTAATTTGGTATAGAAATCACGGTAAAATTGTATTTAAGTATATAAAGTTTTTTTTTTCATTACAATTTTGTTTATACAATCTTTTTGTATTTTTTAGCATATTTCAAGCTGAGTTTCGGTGGCTCAGTTGGCAGAGCGTCTGGAGTACTTATCCAGAAGACGCGGGTTCGAGTCCCGCCTGAGGTTGAATTTTTCTTTCTTAATAAAAATTTAAAAATTTTGTTTATGTCAAGTGTGGCCCACTCCCATTTTCTTCTCTCTTTGGTAAATGGACGTGAAATAAATCTTGACAATAGTATCAATATATAACAAAGTTATAAGGAAAACTATCACTGCTAAGTAGTCTTACAAGTTAACTAGTAATAATTAAACACGAAATTAGTTAAGTACGGAAACTACACTGTTTTGCTGACACGCTTTTGCCTTGTTTCATTTTCTAGAATATACCAGATTTATAAAATCGCTAGTCCTGATTGACTGAATCAGCGCACGGTTCAAACTACTAAGTTTTGGAAGCTGATAGAAAGAAAACATATTTATTTTATAACGTAAGCACTCGCAAAGAACAACTTTATTAGACTGAGCGAAGCCGGGACGCTTATCATAATAAACGTTTATAAGCAAAGCAAAGTAAGCACATATAGGATTTTTTTTTAAAGTAATGAAGTTTTTAATGGGTCGTCAACGCGTAACGGACACCTCTGGCGTTGCAAACGTCTATAGGTTACGGTAACCGCTTAACATCAGGCGGGCCGCAAGTTCTTTTGCTACCATCGACGACCAATTAGTCCAGCGGAAGTTAACACTGCCTGCAGTGCTATGGGTCCCGGGTTCGAATTCCGGTAGGTACAAATGTTTGTGTGAAGAGCATAAACATTTGTATCCGAGTCATGGATGTATCTATGTATAATATGTATCTATGTACTTACAAAAAAAAAACGTATATATGTAGTATATCAACCAACTAGTATCCGTACCACAAGCCTCGTTGCTTAGCTCGGAACTAGATGGCGTTGTGTCATAATGTCCAGAAATATTTATAAAAAAATATTTTGAACTTGTACAAAAACATAATACAGTAACTGACCACTGTATACATGGGTAACTATTGAACGAATGGTCGTCAATAAACGAAGGTGACACTCTTTCTTAGAAGTATGTATAAACATATTATATATGGGATATGATATGACAAGCTTTGATAATGGATGTTCGACATAATTTGCTGTTATCATAATTTAGGTACACCGAATAATGTATCGAGATAATGTTACAGTGATACTAAATATAACGATGTGTAATGTTATGTAAGATACATAATACCTACATTTATGTATTGGAGAAACTAGTGGGTAGGTTGTTATTTACGCGCTTGTTAGACGTTGAAATAAAAACATAAATTTATTTAGTTTCAGATACATTACTGTTTCGACGTCTGTCAGTCTGGCAGACTAGTCTATCTGCATATGTATAGAATTCAAAATGTCGGGATAAAAATAATGTTAAATGCGTGATTAAATCAGTTAAAAGTAGTTTCATTTCAATGCTTCGTACGGTTAAAAATATCAAACTATCTGATCGATAACACGTGACGTCCTTGTTATTGATATGTCACAGAAAAACGGTTCTCATATTCGCGTTGGACTTAAAAATTATGATTAAAAAATAATAATTCTTTGTAATTATATCAATAGGGTAACTAATAATAATATGTGCCTTAACCACTTCAGAGTCCGTTTAAGCCTTTGGAAAAATAACCTGTATTCCCAATTTTATAATGTCGTGAGATATTTTATGTAGTTCCTAGATGACTCCAATATGTACCCATAGGTTACATCTCCAGAGATAAGGCGCAGAACACTTGGCAATCTGCCAACACAAGGATAAACTCGTTTAACTTTAACTGTGAACTAAAGAACCTTTACTTACAGCAACGCGCCTCATTAGTAATGCTTCAAGTTTTCTCTCCAGGAGAACGCGACTCAACTAATACACTATATGATATTATTTAATATAGTTAAAGCTTTTACTATGAGACATTAAGGAAATGCAGCTTCGAGAAATTTCTTAATGAGAGGGGAATATAAACACGACTTTCGTAAAGCTAGACGTTATTATTGTAATTTTTTTTTTATGGTGATAAGCGGGCAAACGAGCAGGCGGCTCATCTGATGATATGTGATCACCGCCGCCCATGGACATTTGCAACACCAGAGGCTTGCAAATGCGTTGCCAAACCCCTTAGAAACCGTTAAAAAAAATAGGGAGGTACTGAACTGCCAGCAAACGAAATTCCCATGCTGTCAGAATAGTCACTCCCCCAATGAGCTCTGCTAACCTTACTCACTCGCAGAAAGACAACTATTGTTGATTCACTGCGGTCTTACAGACATAGGCCTGCCTGATGATAAGCGGTTACCATAGCCTATAGACGTTTACAACACCATAGGTGTCGCCCGTGCGTTGCCGATCCGTCTAGGTTTCTTAGAATAAGGGTTACTAAACTAGGCAGCCAACAGAATTCCCATGCTGTCAGAATAGTCACTCCCTCAACGAGCTCTGCCTGTCCCAAATGAGGTTAGACAGAGACTTCCTGATTTGCTGATACTATTGACCTGCCCACGTGCTCGTCAGAGAATTATAAACCCAGCTGTTGTTATAATAAGTCTGCAAATCGATTGTGGAAGCTTCACCAAAAAGTGGTGGCAGTCTATGGGACTGAAATGTCAGATGCCTCGAGTTAAACCTCAGAACCGCTGACTTTTAGAAGTTACGTGTGTATTTATCAAATACTCAATTGATGAAAGAAAACACCGTGAGCAAAAGGGCATTGCTGAGAGATTTTCTTAATGGCGTGTGAAGTCTACCAACCCGCAGTGGCCTAGTGTTGAACTATAGCCTAATTCTTCTCAAACGAGAAGAGATCCATCTGGGCATGGATCTCTTCTCGTTTGAGAAGAATTAGGCGGTGGTGCAGTGGGGTTGATGATGATACTTTTTACTACGCTTGTTCCAAATGAGGGTGCACAGGGACTTGCTACGGATACAAATATGTATCGTATGTACCTTCCATTACGCAATCATTGCCCGAATATTTTGTTAGTAAGTTCGCAAGTCGATCATGGTATGTTTGCTAAAGTAGGCACTTTCCAACTCTTCCATCCAAAATTGCGATAATCTCTTTCTTCAATCCTTCTTAACACCGTTTCAACATCTTTCACTCCACAATTATTGAGATTAAATTGTTTGGGTCCCTATAAAGTATTCTGTAGCTTTCTTGTTTGAAATATGGAGATTCGGTACTGATTTGTTACACGTAATAAAAATATATGTCTGTGACCATGTATGCTGTAAAGGATCCGAATCATTGCGATATAAACCGAAAAAGGTAGTTTTCTTCAACATGGAGATTCTGATTGCAACATTGCGAAATCGCGTGGCAGTGAAGTCCTAACTTTTGGGTAACGATCTTTTCCCCACGTGTGAGATTAAGATCCGTCGACGCCCACGTTTTTAGCAGATAATTAAAAAGCAATTAAGTAAACAGTACCACATTCAGCCAGTGTGAAATTAATTGCCTATCAGATGGGCTTTTTGTGTAATTAACTTCTGCGGTATTTATTAGGGATGTGCTAAGTCGTTTAATTGTCGATTTTATGGCAAAGGCATATATAACATTAAACCTGTGTGCAGCTGTTATTTGCTTAAGGAATATAAGAATCTTCATTTTATTTTAGCGTAAATGGTGTATTGGTTTCCAACCAACCAAAAACCAAGATAAACTGGCTCCGTTATTATCAGACGCTTAACCGTTGAAGGAAAACGTCGGGAGGAAACCAGCATTTCTAGGTGCTTTTCAAAATAATAATAATTATAAAATAGTTTATTGACAAACAAATGCGAATACAATTGATCTTATGGCTAAAGATACAATTTTCTTATTTGTGGTTAACCGCAGCAATCATAGCTTTTTAAAATGCGTGTGTAGTATACCAACCCACACTACACGAGGTAAGATAGAAAATTCATCTTACTGGTATTGGTCAAAGGTTTATTCTAGTAGTTATTATTCGAAACTAAAAACGTTTGTACAAAACGAGACAAGTCTATCCTGAGGCTAGTCTAAACAAAACTATAACTATAAGTTTACAAACACTGAGTGTTTTGTTTAATATAACATGATGATACAGACTATAACTTTGTTATTATTTAATCATAAACTCTGAATTGTTATAATTCATAGACATTAAATATTTGTGTTTAAGTAGCTTAACTCCACTCGACTCTTTTTGCGACGGGAGTAAATATTTTAGTTCATTCAGTAGTAGTTTAAATGTGTATTGATTAGGTTCGCTCTATTATAGTCTGTTTTACTTCATCATCATCAACTCATACACAAATATTGCCCTATTTCTGGGCACGGGTCTCTCATTTGAAGAGATGAGCCGATAAGCGACCACGCTGGTGCGGGTTGGCAGTCTTCATCCCTTGAGTGGAGGGAAGATGTTGCTCAATAAAGTAGGATGGTCATGTTTATCATGACTGTATTTCCCATGGATCTAAATTTATTTTGGGGTGATGGGTCATACAATTGCTACTAGATACCAAATACTTGATTGTATTCCATAATGTGGTTTTGTACGGTTGCTGGTAGGCTTAAATATAGGAACAGTTATGAACCCTGTCGGGAATAGCATATAATACTTTAACATTGTTGCACGATTTTTGGTCCTAAAGAACTTATAGATGACTTTTAAACAAAATATGCTAGAGAATTAAATCAATCAATATTTTTATTAAGAAATAAAATTTCAACCTCAGGCGAGACTCGAACCCGCGTCTTCTGGATAAGTACTCCAGACGCTCTGCCAACTGAGCCACTGAGGTTGAATTTTTCTTTCTTAATAAAAATTTAAAAATCTTAGCTTGAAATATGCTAAAAAATACAAAAAAGATTGTATAAAGTCAATCAATATTATTATAATAACATACTTGAATAAAATACACATATAAAATACACATACTTCAGGGGATGAAGAATTATCTTTATCCACATTTCTCTATTACAAAGACTTTTAAGGGTCAATATTTTTTGGCTTTCCTTCGCAGGGAAAACATTCAACCTGTTTCTATAGCACAATGGGGATCGGATCAAAGGAGAATAAGGTTGTTACAAATATCTAATGGGGTACGACATTAGTTGTCATCATCATCATCAACCCATTATTGTCCCACTGCTGGGCACGGGTCTCCTCTCAATAGAGAGGGATAGGGCTATAGTCCACCACGCTAGCCTACTGCGGGTTGGCAGACTTCACATGCCATCGAGAATTCTCTCAAGCATGCAGGTTTCCTCACGATGTTTTCCTTCACCGTTTGAGCATGTGATAATACGCACATAACTTCCGAAAAGTCAGTGGTCACACCGCTAGGCTACCACAGCTCAGACATTAGTTGTGGTAATAGAAAAAAAAGGATTATTCTATATTGATATTTGTGATCTTAATAATAAGGTTAATTTTGCGACATTGTTTTCTTGAACTTTATTTCATCGTTGCATCAATATACACTTTTCGTTGTGATTTAATAACTCAAGAACGGGCTCACCTATTCAAACCAAATGTTTAGACTTGGTTTGGACTATTTAGTAGATGGTTTATGTGAAGTTTGCACAAAATCGGTCAAGCGGTTCTTCATTTATCACATTTTTTATAACGACAAAAAAAAAATCTCTCTTCTACCACTAACCCCTATAATGTGGCAAAACATGGTTTGCTGGGTCAGATAGTATATTATATAGACTAAGATGGGCAGAGGTTTTTAAGTGACTACGTGGTCAGTTCACCAGTATGTTTTAATTCTACTATAATAAAGTATTCCTAATTAAATAATAAGTAGTGGTATTCAATTAGTATTAGTAAAGAAGGCGGAATACAGAGTGTTATAGCTCAGTTTGGGAGAGGTCTATGTCCAACAGTGGACTAATCTGAGGCTGAGTTAACTGAAAGTATTCTCATTATATGGAGACAATTCCCAATTCTCTCGCTGCTGGTAATGAATGATAGCTCCACACTGCCCGGCCTAGTAATCAAACTCAGTCACCACACACTCAACTATAAAACTTACGAGATTAGATTGTAGAAAATAGTAATCTCAAATGCTCCACAAATATTTTCTTAATTCATCATTTCCTTGTTATCCCTGCTCACACCGCATGGTCTCGCTGTAAAGATAAGCACTCAGATCTACACAAATGCATGATACTTTATTTAAATTGCTTCGCATCATAATACATCCAACACAAATTGAAAGTTTATGCCTTCTCATTCCCGTAACTCTGATGTTGGGCCGTTAAAGTAACATTTATTTCTTACTTCAATATCTTTACAAGATCGTGGGATATTACAATAAATATTTATCAAGGATAATGTTGTTTTTGTTGAACTACTGAAGTAGTTTAATTCTATCTAGTTAAGATATACCAAGGCGGTTCACACACTTCATCACAAAACGTTATAATTTGGGGAGCAATTTCGACGCAGCGACATGCCTTTTTTGATCATGTTATGGGCAAGCGTTCGATCACAATAGCGCCTGATGGTAAGTGACGATGGGGTCTAAGATGATGCACGCTTACCTAGAAGATACTCCCAAATGGTTCACGTCGGAAACGAGATAGAATACATACACCGACCTAATTGGTAAACTCCTTCCAAAAGGTCAGGTGCGCAGTATTCGTAATCGGCGCGCGTGCATGACGAGATGTATGAATGTGGACGAGGCAAAAGTGGTATGCCGGGACCGTAGCACGTAGCATTCTGTAGTTTCTGCCTACTCTAAATGGAAAAAAAGCGTTTGTGTATGTACAATTCATGTGTCATTCAGCCATTTCTGTACTCACAAATTGTCTGGTTTTGCTCATCGTGTACCTACATAACGAGGTTTCAAGCACATGATTGGCACTAATTGGAGCTACACTTAACCCGTATCCCGCTTAGGCCACCAGAAATATCACATACACACTCGTAGAATCTGTGTATAATTATGTTCATGTCAGTAGTACTTTAAGTAACTGTGTTATTTTCGACAATTAGAACGGAATAAACTTAGGTACCCTGAAATAATTTTGTTGTGGAATATTTTATGTTTCATTAGGATTTTGTTTGTTACATTTTTTATTAGAATAATTATAACAAATCACTTGTTTGAGACCATATGGTGCATAATTTATAGTTTATTTTTAAATAATAATGATGAGTGAATAATAATTGTAATCGATACTAATATTATAAATGCGAAAGTTTGTCTGTCACCTCTCTGAACCAATCATCATCATCATCATCATTATCAGCCTGAACATCTGAACCAATATAAAATGAAATTTTGTATGGAGTGAGTTTGTGTCGCGTACATAAGAAAAGGGGTGGGAGTTTGTATACGGAATCGAATAACTTCTTAAACGAGGAAGGAACTAAATAAAGGATGGTATTTGAAAGTACTTCAATTTATTTCCATTTCATTTACCTAATTTTGCCTGTGTTCCACCAGATATACTGAATGTGCACCAAAATATGTTCATTAAAAGTATTCTTATTACTTATATACACTTTCTTGGTATTCAGATTTGGTTCTGGCGTTGTGTGGTCACGGTTCTAACCTAACCTAACCGATATCTGTATTTTGCTGCTCAGTAATTCTGTCGTAATCAGTAATTTTGTCGCTCAATCAGTATTTTTGATGCGCGGTTTATTATATTCCATAAATAAATAAGCAGACTCTATAAAACTACTAGTTTAAAAAAACAAAAGCTAGTAATACGAAAACACAAAACAGGCTAGTCCACAACAACAAACGTAAACAATAAACTGATTCATAAACCTACCAGTATTATAACCTAAATACTATTACAAATACCAAGTTACTCAACGGTGTCCTTCTATCGTGACTAACTGACCATACACAGCTGTTTGTATTAAGTTCTAAGTTAACCTACTTGTGCTCCGTGCATGACCAAACTGGCATACGTGGTCTGACTTAGTGATCTGGCGTTAGAACTTTAAGATGATATGTGTAGTTTAAACGAGAGGTCGTAAGTTTAAATTCTCGCTTTTGACTGAAGATCATCGTGATTACTTTAAAGTAGGCTATTTTATTGTTTTTTTAGGCTTTAAATTTGATGAAAAGGCGAGTTTTTATCAAATTCAAAGCTTAAAACAAAAAGAAAGGTGGAAAAAGGTTTTTATACTGGATAAGTACATAATAGTTTTCAAGCACAGCAATATAAATTTTCATCCTATCGCAATACAAACAAGAGAAAAACAAAATTAAACTAACCAGCAAAGTTCATCAACTTTTTAAAAATACGAAATCTACGAAAACTCATATTTCAGTTGAAAAAAAAAAAGGAAAACCTGCAAATGTGAGTCAAAAAGATTATTCCGTCAAGGGATGCACGGCGGGGTTCATCCCTAAGTTGTCACCCCACGACGACACTTACACGCCTCCGGGTTTTGCATAACTTAACTTGCCAAGATACGCTCGGTGACGTGTTGACTTGCGACTTGGCGATTTGTGATGTAATTGTTGCAACTTGGTGACATAATCCCGTTTGCTTCTTAAGGTTGATGATTTACTTTGAGATTTTAATGTTACATTTTATTTTGTAAACATTTTTTTATGGTTATATGGGGCCAAACTGACAGAAGGCTCACCTGATGGTATTTGCTACCCCAGAAGGCTTGCAAATGCGTTGCAAACCTTGCAGAAACCGTTTTGGTTTCTTAAAGTAGGGCATTACTAAACTGACACCAAACGGAATGCCCATGCTGTCAGAATGGTCACTCTCCCAACGAGCTCTGGTAACCTTACTCACTCGCAGAAACACAACTATTGTGGTTTCACTGCGGTCTTCTGTAAGGTGGAGGTACTTCCCCAGTCGGGTAGCTCAATTTGAGAGACAAATCTCACAATATCACTTCTTGACATATATTTGTATATTGATATATTTGGGCAAAATTGGATTAAAGTCGTTGCACTAGGGGTTACCACATGGGGAAAAGTAACGCTTTGATGATGATAAAATGGGATATTTAAAACGTTGAATGTTTAAACAGATGCCTTTGTTCGGTAGTGAAATGACCTTATAACAATTTCCATTGTAATAATCATCATCATATCAACCGTTAGACGTCCACTGCTTGACTTAGGTCTCCCCCAAGGATCGCCATGTCGACCGGTCATTTCCCACCCGCATCCAGCGGATTCTAGAGACCTTTACCAGGTCGTCAGTCCACCTTGCCGGGGGCCTATCCACCCCAATTTCAATAAACATTTTTATTTGTGTTGAAGTCAGTGTAAACGGCAAAACAAATACACATGTATTTAAAAATAAATATGAAATGTATGTTATTCCTGTTTATGAACATGCCGCTCGACCTAGTTATTCAAACTTCTATTTTTATTTGTTCATTCACCATATTTATTTCAAAGCCTACAAAACTAGTAAATAACAACTAAATTCGATATGTATGTCCGAAGTTTTTATTACAAAAACAACCTACATTTTTGCTATAAAGGATGCCGTCCAGTACAGTGTACCATAGCTGCAAATGATTATCTCTCCCTGAATAAAATTCCAAAGGTTTTTATTTCAAGTAAACTCTTTCGACCATTTATGAAACTTAAAGATCCTAGCTGCATGGTTCAAGTCGTTGTTCTTGTGGAGAAGAATCCGGCAAGTAATTTGATAAACATTGCATTACTTAATTTAGCTGTCATCTTTGCATTGTATTCTTCACAGCAGTGGTAGGTAATTATTCTTCTAGTCTATAAATCCAGCACGTCGATAATCCAGAGGAATAATTATTTATCAGTCATTGCGCCAAAAACCTTTTATTCAGACTTTATAATGTACACAAAATGAGCTGTTAAACGTGTATTGTGGTAAGAATTTTAAATAATCACATTATATGAATTAAAAAAAAAATACAGTCGAATTGATAACCTCCTCCTTTTGGAAGTCGGTTAAAAATAGAGTTAGTTGATAATGATATAAATTTTTGTAGTTTAAGAGACGAAAGTTCGCACTTTAGTTATGTTTCAATTCATCATCATCGTCTTAGCAGCCAAAGAACTTCCTGAACGTGCTGAACAAATTCCTCTGTCGGTGATTACTCCAAGGAGGTTGTATGTTACCCACTTCCAAAAATTTCCATTATATTATTATTCATTTTATAGAGAATTGCATGAAAAAAAAAAGAAATTGATACATTGAGATGAAATCTGTACATTTAAGAGGGCTACTATACTTTATTTTCCTCGCACCTCAAAATATTTCGCGATCCTGTAACAGCGTATTACGAAGTAGTGAACGAGTGCCATTATAGTCATGTTTATTGTAAATTCCCGATGCCTATATAACTCATTTATGAAGTAATTATCTAACCCACAATAATAATATTGTTGTGGTTACTCTCGTTTACCGCAGTAGGTAGTTACTTGTTATAAAATTGTTACAAATACAAAATAACTATAGAGCCTAGAAATGTATCTGTCTTAAGAAAAAATTGTACAAATAGAGCTTTTTTTTGGCTTTGAAATTTCAATAATTTATAGTATTTTGACGATCAGATTAACGCAGCAGTATTAAAGGCTTCTGTGGTTTTGAACCCGGGTAGACGGAAATGTTTGTGTGATGACCATGGACATTTGTACCTGAGTCATGGATGTGTGGATTGGATTCCATGTATCTATAATATGTACGTATCTACAAAAAACAACTAGGTAGGGTATCAATCATCTAGTATCCGTAACACTGGACACTTACTGCATAAAATACAAAAGATCGTTAAACAGACTGCAAAAGGTTTCATTTATTGACAATTTCCATAAAACCTCTCATTATCATTCGCAATGACATATTATTATATAGACACGTCATGCACGAACATTACGGCTATGAGAAATGGCGACAGCGACTAATTTGTGCGAAGAAAGGGAAAGACACATTTTTATCTTTCACTGTTGTAGTGTAATTTGTAAACACATGAAGGCATCTTGTTCTCAGGAAGAATTATTTTTACGGAACGTAGCGTCGCAACGCTGGTTGATGTGTCACTAAGCGCGATCCCGGCAATTGCCTTGATTTCTTGTTGCCATTTTAGAGGGCGGATAACGTAACTATAGTTTATATATCATTGATCATTCAACTCAATTTAGTCGCACCAATCGCGTCTTAAAATCGCACGTCTACTTGAGAATGAACCCGACAGCCGTAGTATTCCCAAAGCTGCAACCTGCAAGTCACTCCCTTAGTTATTTCAATATACCTTCTGAGTACCCCAAAATGGGCGTCGAAAATCCTCACCTCATAATTTTGATTAAAATTTATTATACTGTCGATGATAATGACAGACATTGTACGAGGTAATTTTAGGAGGTTGGGTTGTAAATAAGACTGATACCCGACGGTGATAACGCAAATGGGTAACATGTTGGGGTTTTGTGCCTGACAAAAATTTGCCGGCGAAAATTTATTTTGTTTTTGGGGAAAATATTTGGTGTGCAAAATTAAAATGTATGTGTAGGACTTTTGACATTTGTTGGCACATTAGTTGGCTAGGGAATAACTCATCTTCTTTTGAGCCTTTTTCTAGCTATCTTGGGGTTGGTTTCCAGCCTTGGATAAACTTATAAGCTGACTCTCATACAGTAACGCAACTACCATTTTACTAGACTGATTACTAGGCAATATTGATATCTAATGTATGCCGTGGTAGTCTAGTGGTGAGACCAGTGGCCTGAGATGTCAAAGGTCTCGAGTTCAAACCCAAGGCACGATTCACTGACTTTTCGGAAGTTATGTCACAATAATCCCACCTAAATAGAACCAAGGTAAACTGTGAGTACATTTGTATTCTTCTGCCTTATTCCTATTGCAAATCATTAAAAGTGCGGTCTGTCCATGCCCGTTTCTTCTAACCATAATTTCTTTCTTTCAATAAATAACTGTCGGTTTCCTCAGTGAGCCACTAAGTAACTAAGTGCTTCCTATTTATTAAGACATATTACCGCTCTTTGTATTTATCTCTCGCAAAATCGTTGAAAATATTTTGAAATAAAATTACTTTAAACGGATTTTATCGCGATATATTGATATTATTTATTAAATCCGAACGTTTTATCTGGATTGTAAAGGATCCTAAACGTAAATAATATCAACATACAGCGATAAAATCCATATTTGTAATTTTATTTAGGCTCGCACCACTGACTTTTCGGAAGTTATGTGCGTATTTATCACATGCTCAAACGGTGAAGGAAAACATCGTGAGGAAACCTGCATGCTAGAGAGAATACTCGAAGGCATGTGAAGTCTGCCAACCCGCAGTAGGCTAGCGTGGTAGACTATAGCCTAATCCCTCTCAATTGAGAGGAGACCCGTGCCCAGCAGTGGGACATTAATGGGTTGATGATGATGCGAGAATGTAAGAAATCAGTGTTTAATATTATGAATTCTTTATTAATACGCTGTCTTTTTTATAAAAGCTTTTGAGTTCGAATCCTTGTAAGGGTTTTTGGTTTGTGTGAAGAAAATGGGCATTTGTACCCAAACCATGGATATTTCTATGTATCTACAAAACAAATCTTTGTAAACTACAATTATCAACCATCTAGTATCCTCAACAGAAGCCTCGTTGCTTATCTCAGAACCAGAAACCACTGTGTAAATTCTTCCAGATATATTTATTCATAACACACTACATCAACACACTCTTAAGGTCTATTTTCCTGAAAATTCATCGTAAAAATAGCTCATTTTCAGGTATAAGTCACTCTCACAAGCTTGACCTCGACATCTATGGGTTACGGAAAGCACTTATCATCCCACCGCGGTTCTGCCGCTTCGGGCTCCCCCGTAAACTATACTAGGTCCTGCCATAAATTATGGTAAAATTTTCCCCAACATCGGCGTTTAAAACGTACGATATCTGTTTTAGTTTCGTGTCAAAAGTCGTTTGGCTTTGTAACAGTGTCAGCTGAAACGATGAATATTTTAGTAGAAAAAAATATGAATAGGTAACAATTGTCGCTTGTGCTATCCATACTAGTAGTATTATAAAGAGAAAAGATTTTATAATTGCCTCGTTGGTCTAGTCATTCTGTGTGACTGCTGAGTAAGAGGTCTTGAGTTGAGTTGAGTTTGGATTCGTGCCCGTTTGATGGAAATAGGCTCGCCCCCTATTACATAGGAACAATGGGTGTACATATGTACATACAGTCCGCCTTTGTACAATTTATTTTTTGTGCATAAAGAATAAATAAATAAATAAATATGTACAAAAGTAGTGATGGTATGTATGTTATGTATAAGAATATCTGTTACATTTACGTGTCAATTGTCGTTTGTTTATTTTAGTAACTAACAACTAAACGACTAAAATATTTTAGATTTCGTATTCATTTATTGGGGTCTAATGGTCTAACGCAAGGGTGTGAGGTGTGTGTAAAAATATTGACAGTCTAGCTATCAAGTTCATGAGATAGAGCCTGGTGACGGACATACAGACGGATGGACAGCGGAGGCTAAGTAATAGGGCCCCGTTGGAGCCCTTTGGGTACGAAACCCTAAAACAATTAGAGGTCCAGTAAACTTCCTAATATTATATATAAAACCCTTATTGTGATGTCTCTGAAAGTTTATAATATTTATAAAATACCTATAGCTTTACGTCCGTGTGAAGCCGGGGTGGGCCGCTAGTCTATAATAACCATGTCAAAGTTACTTCAGCAGTAATCCCACTACTTCGATTTACGAAATAACAACCGTCCCAGGATACCTACGTGCAAAAAAAACTATAAAGCTCTAGGCAAAGGTATTGCCTCAATGTTCCGCTATTGTCATGTCTCTAGGGAGCAATATGGCCGAGCCTATCGACGTTTTATTGGACACTGTTCGATACCCGGGTCACGTGTGTGTGTATGTGTGTGCTATATTCTGATAGATCAACCCAATCACACTTATCGTATACTGGTGAGTGGGGATTGTCATTTGGACTATGGAGAAATTTAAAAAGTGATTTCTTTTTCTACTATAACAACATCTAATATATAAAATTCTCGTGTCACAGTTTTCGTTGCCATACTCCTCCGAAACGGCTTGACCGATTTTGATGAAATTTTTTGTGCTTATCCGGTATCTATGAGAATCGGCCGACATCTATTTTTCATCCCCCTAAAAGTTAGGGGTAGTCCACCAACCCCTATAATGTGGCAAAACAACGTTTGCTGGGTCAGCTAGTACCTATATAAATTAATTCGATTAATTCATAATAAGTGCTGATTCCCTACCAAAGTACGTGCAAAATTTCAAAATTACGCGCTTTTTTATCACATGCTCAAAAGGTTAAGGAAAATGTACCTGGTAACCTGCATGCCTGATAAATTTTCTGGATAGTCTGCCATCTCGCTCACTGCACTATAACACTTCGCCTTCCTCATCTGGCCTATCTCCGCTACCTATTTTAGGACTATAGCCTAATCCTTCTCAAACATACAGACAGTCTTGATGAAATAATTTCAATAAAAAATACATCAATTATTTTAGAAAAACATCTGGAGGCATTTCCCTACATTACTACGAGAGCACTTACCAAAATAACACAATTTATCTCCAACTACCGAACAATAGTGTAACACTTAACACCAATATGTTTGGTCCGTTGTGCAGGCCACAAGTGAGTAACGGCCCCGACGGCCGATTAATTCAAAGAACATAACCGACTTGAGTTACTGTTATATCCTCCTTTGTGTCCCCCACTCGAGTTCTGGGATTACGAAGGAAACATTAAGGAGTAAATGGAGTACCCATTCATATATATCACGAATAATGTCGCTAGTTTTTTTTCTTCGAAATAGTGCAGTGTAGCGTTGGATTAATATGTGTCTATAAATACTGTAGGTACTAATTTTGTAAATTCAAACTAGTAAAACAGTATGAAAATACTTTGAGATATTTTTTGGAATTTTGTAATAATGTGTGTACATTAATTCCATAATAAAACTAAGTGTTTGCATGAAATAAAATTACATCGGTCGCGGTTAGACTTGCCTTGACTGACATGACTATAAATTCTGTATGAGATTGGAAAGACTATTTGTCTTTTTAATGTTAGAGATTTTGTCTCGGAAAACATCTCTTGAAAGGCGAAAAGGAAGGTGGAAGTTTGTATGCGGATTAGGTAATTTCTTAAAAGAGGAAAGCAATTCTACGCAGACGAAGTCGCGAGTAAAAGCTAGTAATAAGTCAGTTGCGAGCTTGCTTTATACCTCCATTGGTTTGTTAATCTTCGGTTCATGTTCCGACGCATTCACTTGATATATTTAGCTTAGTTTACCGAGATGCGTTGCAATGAAGTCTAGACGCCGAGTGAATTCATGATTTATTATTTTTATTTTCCAACGCACACAGCTGGAATGTGAGTATTTAATCCTAACGTATTAGCTGGATAAAGGACTACTGACTAGGTTTAAGGTTTAGCAGTCATTCCTCAATTAAAAGCTGGCGCAGTAATTTCTTTAGTACAGTGACGAGATTTATAGGTACCGTTTGCTCACAGCTTCCTCAATCAATGTTTAACGTTTACTTGAAAAGTCGTCAACATCTCAATACTAAAAAAAAGTTTTAGAGTAAGTTTTGTACAGTCTAATAACCTAATTGGTATGTTATGTGTACATGCAACTATCGACTGATCCATGTGTGCATATAAACCAATTAGCTTGTTAGAGTGTACATGGTAATACCTAATACATAAACAAAAACGAATAACTGAATACACGATTAATTTGTCCAGTTCGTACGAAAGTATGGCTTTTTTTATTGTAAGTTGTCATTAAAAAGATTCTTAGGTGTTTTTAAAATTTACTAAAAAAACAGATTTGTTTGGCTTCAATCTAAGGCAAAGTCCAGAAGAATTTCTTTTAAATTATTTCCTAAATAAAATCTTAGAAGTCCTATGAAGTCATTAGTCGTAATTATATAAAATAACGTTATATTTCCAAAGAAATAATGTTTGTCCTGAAAACAAAAGGCTAGGCTTAATTATAGTCTGGCAGTTGTTGAACCTTATTGTGCGTAATTATAATTAACTATTGTTTGTTTTGGGACATAGTTATAATTCATTGTAAACTGGTGCCGCTCTGTACGTTACCAGGTTGTTTATCTGTAACGTTATTATGGAGAAATTGGTTTTAGAAAATACTGAATCGTAGAATTAAATGCAACAAGGTAAAGTCACGTACCATACTCCAACGTCCGACTTAACCCTCTAATCTTTACGAAAACGGCTCATCACCATCGTGCTCTTTCTCTCATCATCATTATCCACCCATTATTTTCGCACTGCGAAAATAATGCGAAAATAATAAATATCAAATGATAGGAGACCCATGGGTCTCCTATCATTTGAGAGGAATTAGGCTATAGTCCACCACGTTAGCCTACTGCGGGTTGGCAGACTTCACATGCCATCAAGAAGATCACCTCAAGCATGCAGGTTTCCTCACGATGTTTTCCTATGTGCACATAACTTCCGAAAAGTCAGTGGTTTTGCCTTGGGTTTGAACTCGAAACCTCTGACATCTCAGTCCACTGGTCGCACCACTAGGCTACCACAGCTCTTTCTCTCATACTGTTCCTAATTTAAAATCAAACGCGACCCTTAAATCTTTCAGCCAACAAATCGTCGTAACATTCCAAAAGAGATTTAAAACTGAAAACTCCCATCGCCCAATTATCAACGTCACATTAACGCGACAGAAATATATCGCTTTGCCACTCAATTATACGAGCTCATCCGTACAAAATCCTGTACGTTCACACATATTCTATATCAATTTGTTGGGTATTTGTCGTTTTTAGTAACGACGCTGTTAAATTGTATGGGACGTGGGTACCGTTGATTAAATAAAGAAATGGATACGGCTCAATTCTGAGCGCTAAGTTATGGAGGTAGAAATGGGACGCGATGGCGCGTGATGTTTGTTTTTATGAAGACTTTACTGTAATTTGCTGAACATTTACTCTGCTAGGTTCGAACATAACATACCATCACGACTGTATCTCTAGTGGGGTGTGCGGAGGAATGACTATAATAAACGGTTAAGAGTACATCTCTTAACCTCTCTTGATCGTCAATATATTAATAAATACATATAACACAGCGTCAGCTAGTTCCGAGGTAAGCAACGAGGCTTATTACGGATACTAAATTAATAATAAACTACATTCCTATTATACAAGGTACATGTTGTAATATCCATGCGCAATTTTGAAAAACCAAATTACCTCTTACCACTAAAGCTAAACTTAATAGCTACCGCTGACTTCTATTCTACTCCGGAATTGCTAATTGAGTCTTCAAAATAGAAAAGCACGTCAAGAATATTCCATCAGGAATATGAAGTTCTACTCTGTTTATGTGTCCCTGGTACGGAGGCATCGTTATGCATCGATTGCCCATCTGTTTGCTGTAGCCGGCTCGGAACGATGGAACAAGTATGTTGATCTATGCGATGAACGCATCAGTCTGGATCGCTCCGAACGATATTGTGTGGTGTTCTTGTTTTGGGACATATTTTCAGCTCGGGTTTTCAAGAGAGCTTTCTAACTATGGAGCTATGGTAGCCGAGAGGACAGTGGACTGAGTGAAAGATACGAGTTCTTATCCATTCTACGTTGCTTAGCTCGGAACTAGATGACGCTGTGCCATAATGTCCAGATATATTTATTATTAAGTGTGCAGGGATCGTTTGTAGAACGTGGTGGCATTCTGTAGTTTCTACATTACCTACTCCCATGGGAGTAGGCAGAAACTACAGAATGCAACGCGCGACGATCCCTGCATACTACTTTTGCCTCGTCCACATTCATATATCTCGTCATGCACGCGCGCCTGTTGCGAATACTGCGCACCTGACTTTTTTGAAGGAGTTCACAAATTAGGTTGGTTTATGTCCTTCTAACGTGGTCCCGGCGTTTCAACTGACATCTGCCTTATAAATTCCTTTCGTCAATCGCCTATCATTCATCCTCTCAACTTGCCCAAACCATCTCACCATCAAGCATATTTGTAATTATTATTGATGATACAGTGCTCAATGTCTTACTATATTGGCTCGTTATTGTGCTGTGTGAAGGCTATTTGCATATCGAGTACAGCAATCCCCCGGGGGGTATTGCGCCGGTCTGCGGGGACCATCCATATTCAGAAGTGGACATTTACGGGTTGGTAGCCACAAACAATGTCTATTACCTACTTAGCGCTACTTGCATGTCCAGGGAGGTATTAAACAGAAGAATATATTTGGTATACGGTTAGTTGATGACCTGATTAGCGCAACGGGATGAGGGCAAATGTGTGTGGGATGAGTTTGGACATTTTTACTTGAGACATGGATGTTTCTGTTTAAAATTACGTTATAAATAATATATAAATAGGTACTTATGTAGTGTATCAGCCAACAGAAATGATGGGACTTGCAGCTAGTAGTCCTGCGTTACCACTCGAGAAAATCTTAGTAAAAGCAAGTACGTTACCATGAATCCGGAAGAGACCAAACTTCGCGATCCTTAAGATTTTTTCCATCATATAACCCACTAACACATAGCCCGAAATATAAATCTAACCTGGAACCATTCATCAGCGGCCAGTTGACCATTTTGCAATTACCAACCCATTATTGTCCCACTGCTGGGCACAGCTCTTCTCACTAGCCTACTGCGGATTGGCAGACATTCTCGACAAGAAAATCTCTCGAGCATGCAGGTTCCTTCACGATTTTTTCCTTCACTGTTAAGTAAAAATAACATTACACTTATTTTCAGTAAGCACAAAATCTAGTCCAATGTCAATTCTAGAGCAAGAAGGCGGATCCGACTAATAAACACCAAGTAGGTAGTAAAATAATTCAAGCTGGGCAAGCGTTCCCGTCGCCGCAAGCCAGAAACGCGGCTATTTCATTTCTCCCGAGCTAAAATAAGCACAAGAGCTGAATCACCTTTAATCCAAGATTGCCTTAACGCGTACACTAATGTGTATCACGCTTTATATTTATATTTGTATGGTAATGAGACGCATCCTGTTCGCTGTAAGGCCAGTGATTCATGAGCGCAAATAGATATCGGACAGTCCTAAGACCAGCTGTGTACATGTGAGAACAAAACTGATATATAAATAAATAAATATATCTGGATATTATGACACAGCGCCATCTAGTTCCAAGCTAAGCAATGAGGCTTGTGTTACGGATAATAGATTACTATGTGCTACGGATACTAGATAGTTGATACATTACATAGATTTTATTTTTTTGTAAATACTTCCCCAAAATTTGCCCCTACTGGAATTCAAATGCAGGACCTATACCGCAGAAGGCAGCCTTTAATACCGCTGCGCTAATCGAATCTTCAAAAATCAAAGATCTTAAGCAATCTTAAGTGATTTCTAGATCTTTCTGTCATCAATCGCTCACTATTTCTACATTCATTGAAGTATGTTCGTTCAATCACTCTTGTCATTAAACTCTAAGCCTATTCCACTAATCTAAATACCTAACATAATCCGTTAAACGTCAGCGGACAAACAGTTTCCCAAAACTAGAATTTGATACCTAGATTTGTCGAAATTGGATAAATTATTTCAGCTGTCAAAGGAAATATGTTCTTGTCAACTTGTATATTAATTGAACGCGAAACCTTTTACATGAAAGCTCGAAATTCCTCAACTGCTATAGTAGTTATTGTAACATACCTTAGGTTTATGTTCATTGGCTTTTATACTAGCCTGATCCCTCTCAATTGAGAGGAGACCCGTGCCCAGCAGTGGGACATTAATGGGTTGATGATGATGGCTTTCATTCTGAGTTTTATACTTTCAGGAATACTAGACATTGAAATAAAACTACTTTTACGGATTTCTATATTACCTAAATACTTTTTTTATAATATGAATCGTATTAATATGATACTAACAGATTAGGTACTATTGAGCATCTAATTCTAAGTAAGATACTCAGGCTCTGAGTTTGACGGCAGACTTGGCTTAAGAACTTAAAAACATATCCTTAAACATTTGGTCTACTTCAGTTCTCTTTGCCTAACCCTCAATGTAATCAGCCATGATTATTTTTTGGTTTATATTATAAATGTATGAGGCACAATATTGATGCCCAAATAAAATTTCAACAAACGTAAATTAAACTTTGTCGATTCATTGCGCGCGCTTAGTGGTCAATTAGGGAATTGGGTCACCATGACGTGCAGGCTGGCAGCTGGTGTTACAACATCACGCTTGTTAACTACGAAGGGTAAACAGAGTAGTATAGTACACAGTCCGCTAATGACGGTATTTGAATCTATGGAGGTGTAGGGACTCAATTTCAAGGATAACAACGACTTAATCACGTAAAAATATATTGTTCAAGTGAAGACTCTTGTTGACATACCTCCCAGTTGGACCATCATCAACCCAATTATTTTCCCACTGCTGGGCACTACGATTAGACTTTAGTACACCACGCTGGCCTAGTCTCGGTTGGAAGATTTCACACGCCATCGAGAAATTCTCTGAAACATGCAAGTTTCCTTACGATGTTTTCCTTCACCGTTTGAGTGGTAAATATGCAGATAATTTTGAAAAGTCAGTGGGGCGTTTGACTTCCCACCGCCAGACTGGCACAGCAGTTCTTTCAAAGATTAACATGTTTTTCTCCTTATATAATTATCTTATCCTGATTTATGCCTTCTTTAACACAAGTCACTTGATTTTTCGATCTAAGACGGTCTTCGGTCGTTCAACCGTCTCAACTCCTAACTTTAGTGTTGTTAAGTTCTTAACAAATACTATTTAAGTCGAGAACAATTATTTCCACGATATCCGAAATTCCTTTTGAAACTAATTAATACTGGTCTTTGTTTCAGGTAAAGGGGATACACTTTTGGCGTCCATTGTACCTCTTCTCGGTAAGTTACGGGTTACGCTAATCACGTCCACTGTATTTTGATATTATGAACGAAAGAATTTTAGATACTTTTTGCGTTATCTGCCTCAATTTTGTTTAACGTTAATTGTTGTAGTCTTGGTTATTTATTTTTGTTTTAGTTATGTTCAATTTTGGGCATTTGACATTTGATTGACAGACTATTTTTCAGTTTTTTTTTATTTAATAACTCGGTTTTAGTTTCTTCTTCTTTCTATAAATAAGGTTTTAGAAGAGGCTTCGATTCCTCGAAATATTTTGCTCATGAAACTTTAAGAAATAAACATGAAGAAAAATACAAATATAAATATTGATATTCGCATCACGATTATCAACCCATTTATTGTCATACTGCTAGGCACGGGTGTCCTCTCATTTGAGAGGGATAACGCTATAGTAAAGTCAGCGTGCCTTGGATTTGAACTTTGACTTTCACAGTTCACTCGTCATACCACTAGGCTATTACAGTGCGAAGTAAAAAGCTGATATTTTTCTTACTCCTCCTACATAACTTCATGATTAAATTCGCTGCGGGTTCCAAGACAGTTAAAATCATTCCCCTGGGACACGTCGGACTTCATTGTCTCGACGATTTTCTGGATAGTTACTATTGTTGATCTTGGTTTACAGGAGTTGCAGTAGTAGGGATTCGGGTGGTGGGCAGGTCCCAATTAAAGGAAAAAAAAGACTTTTACAGTTTATTTGTATGTGTAGTCTTAATTACTGGACACTGCTGAAACAATTTGATAACACTTTTGCCTTCAATAGTACGCAGTATCTAAACAAGCCTATCGTAAGGCATAACGGGGTCACTTCCAACACAATACCATTGTTTGAATTGACTTACTTAATATTCTTTCTAGTATCCATAAAAAAAAACCACAAACAACTCACTCATCACGCGATTCTGAACTTTATCATGCAAACAGAAAGTTGGATTTCACACGCAATGCCACTTTGAAATCGATATTGACGTTATACAAACTATTTCTTTTAATAGTCCGAATTTTCGATGTATTTATAGACGGATTATATGAGATTTATGGCGATGGAAATAAAGACTATTATCCGGTGACATCCTCTTTGTAATATGCGCTCTAAGACAGGATGCGATGACAAAGCAATGAGTCAGAGATTGGGGATAAAAAATGAACGGAACGACGAATGTAATTGAGCTGCTTAGAATTTTTCTGCCCCATATAAGTTGTCACAGTGACAAATCGTAAACGTTGAAATAAAAATACTTATTCAAGGATTATCGCGGTATATTGATATTATTTTTATCCTGATAATCTTCTCCTCATCCTTGATCGCAGATAGATTGAGATATTAAATGTCTTGATGTTAAAACGACAAGCCGATACTTAGCAAATCTCTACTTCTAAACTAATATTATAAAGAGGAAAGATTTGTATTTTTGTATGTTTGTAACGAATAAACTCAAATGTACAAGGCCGATTTAAAAAAAAAAGTTTTAATAATAATAATAATAATATTCCCGGACACTATTACACAGCGCCATCTAGTTCCGTGGTAAGCAACGAGGCTTGTGTTACGGATACTAGTTGGTTGATATACTACATATTTACTTTTTTTTGTGTAAATACATCCATGACTCGGAAACAAATGTTGATGCTCATCACACAAACATTTGTCCCTGCCGGGATTCGAGCCCGGGACCCATAGCACAGTAGGCAGCGTTAACTACCGCTGAACTAAACGGGTCGTCACATTATTCCCGAGTAATATAGTATAAATATATTTATTACCAGAAAAAAATAGGGATAAAAACAAATGTCCTCGTGCGGAGTCGGGACGGGCTCATAGTTTGATATATTTTGACGTTTGATTATTTATGTGTGCTGCAAGAAGTCTTTGGCGAAATAAGTGATTAAGTGCTTCTCATCAACCTGCCAAAAGGGATTATGGCAGTAGTCCACCTTCTTGAGAAGGTCGGTAGACTTTACACCTCATCGGGAAGATCCCTAAGGCTTTTTCATCATATTTTTCTTCACCATTTGAGCATATTTTAATAACGAATATAATACACAAAATTACTTAATTAAATAAAAAAATATATACTGTATTATAGTTATTAATACATAAAAAAAAATATTGAAATACATAAATAAAATAATTTAATTACACTAAATAGTTTCATAAAATAAAACTATAAAACTACAAAACTACCTTTAATACAGAAAAACTAAACAAATCTAGTCATCATCACATAAATATTATATTATAACTTACACAAACAAATATTATATTATATTACAGATATCTTCTATATCTTTTTATATAAAAATACATTAATGCAAATGCGCGATATCGTAATAGTCAAGTATCCTCCTCTCTTTTAAATTGCCGTGCCCTGCAGGGTCCATAATGTACCATATGTGACAAACAATATCTAACATGTTTATGGAGCGCAATAAAGAATTTGAATTTGAATGTAATGAACTAAGGAAGCTTCTTAAAGTCACTGGTGTGATCCTTAGGATCAAACTCAAGATATTTCACATCACAGTCCAAACTTCAACGCTTTTTAAACTGACTATTCCTTCAAGTTATAAATTGTCAACGTTGTTTCAATAAAAATAGACGCTGAATCATTTCTCAAGAAGTAACTCATGTTTACGCCCGTGAGTAATAAATAACAGCTCTATTTGCACATACTATTAGGTACAAACTTCATTGTTTACCGATCACGACAGAATCAATATTATCTTCATCCAATAAAGAAACACTATCATATTTATAAGAAACCTTACTAACTCCAAATTAAATTTTCCGAGAAATTCGTTCAATACACTCCACTGGGGCTAAGCAGTATTTTGCGAGGTGTCAGTAATTGTTACCGTTCGAAAATCCACCTTATTTGGGAAGTTTAAGGGTTTCAATTTGTAAGTAGGATTTTTCTTAGGCAACATGCTGACAAGCGGGTGCCGTTGTCAGTCTGTGAAGACTTATAATTGCTTTAAAAGTTCAGCTATTATTAAGGAAAGGATCAAATTGGGGGTTAAGAAACCAAGTATAGTATATATGGTATTTATTATATAATAAATGACCTTAAACTGATATAAATACCTTTTCGTAATAAGCGTAGTAAACGGTTACGGAAACCTATAGAGTATCTATGGAGTTTCTTGCCAGTTCTTCTCCATAAGACTATCTTTTGGAACCGTGCAACTAGTTTTTGACAACAAATATTGTTGTTTTACTGTGGTTTTCTGTATATTGTCAGTCAGGCAGCTCAATTTGAGTGAGCCATCTCGCTATACCCTACCTCTCTAAAACTGTTTACAGGTATGTATTCTTGTGGTTTATGTCCAATCAACTATTCAACACAAACATTTCCAATATAATAATATACATATACATATATCAAAATTTTCATTCAATCATTAGTACTTTAAGCGGTTTTCAATTAAACAATAAACATAGTATGTGATTCATAATTTGCGGTTCGTGTATTAATTGTATGTAGGTATGTTCAAAATAATCAACGGGAATACGTATTGAAGTTTAGAATAATCTATATCACAATGTGGTTTGTTTAACTCAAAGCCCAATTCGGCGATTTCATTTGGCGTTATTGCATAAGTTTACAACAATAATTATTTTGTTGTGGTGAAATCCTTTTAGTGTTATCGCACCCAGGACACTCTTTAGAAAGATTTCGATGCTGTTCACTACATAAGCAAAATGACGTTCGTACCTGTGTATGTGTATGTAAAGAAGTAGGGTTGCCTTTTTTAACCGACTTCCGAAAGGAGGATGTTATCAATTCGACGGTTTTTTTTTTAATGTTTGTTAGTGGTCGTACAGTGCGACTGCCGAGCAAGATGTCTTGGGTTCGATTTCCAGGTCGAGCAAAGTGTTATTGGGTTATTCTATGAATTCACAGTAGCAGCTCGGAGTTTGGATTTGTGCTCGGTTAATGGCAATAGGCTCGCCCCCTATTACATGGGACCTTAAACGTAGGCGAAATGTGGGTGTACATTAGTACACCCCTGCCTAACCGTACGGGGACGACAGGCGCGATGGTATTATATTATTTATTTCAGTAAGTTTCGGATCTTTTACTAGAAAAATATACGTATATAAAGTTCTTTAAGACCTTTTATGAAACTTGCACTGTTCTTTGTAATATAATTTCCTACTAAATACGCGTCTACTATTGGAGCGTGCGTCCCAGCGATTTGTCTTCCAGTCTGGCCGACCCGGGGTGAATGCAAAATGCCGTCGCGACTCCAGACAACCGATACCGGCTTATATATAAATAAACTTTCTGTTTTCACGTGCTACAGCTTATATTTGTTACTTTTATTGTTTACTGTTTGAGTGTGACGGTTTTACTTGGTTTAGAAAAACTCCGTCCCACTCTGTGAATTCAATTTCTCCTGTATTAGGGAACTGTTCGTTTGTAAAACACAATTCATAATACAACATGCATCAACTATCTAGGCTATACATATATTTAAACTGTGTGGAAATCGAACCCGTGACACGCGCAACAACCGTTCTGTTAAAGTTTGGCAGCTTCCAGTCATTACAAAAAATGTTTAACGATTATTTTTAGTACATTTACTATCTTTACTGTATAATTGCATACAAATTAATCAAAGCTTTATTTAATGATTTAATTGATTGCTTTCACACAATGTTAATTAATTATAATCCATGAAAATATTAATGCATTAATCTGCTCATTCAAATATTACCTTTTAATTAAACATTTTTAATTGCATATCCTGTTATTGAACTGCTGCAGGTTAATGCAGTAATTGGGTTTACCGATGCCAAAAGAGAGATGCTGTGAATTTAACGTGTTTTTTTTTGTGGGTTATATACACCTTAATATACATATCAATACTTTACATTACAATATTATAAATGCTAAAGTGTGTCTGTATGTTACCTCTTCACGCTTAAACCGCTGAATCGATTTAAATGAAATTTGGTATACAGATATTTGGAGTCCCGGGGAAGGATAGAGAATGAATTTCGTCGCGGAAATCAGTCCTTAAAAAGGCAAAATAGAGGTGCAAGTTCTCGAATCGAAAAAATTACGAAATTATTTATATTTTTTCGTAAAGCTTGTATTTATATTCAGCCTCTTCAAATATTACCCATTAATAAATTAAAGCTTTTTTACACAATAGACTGGTGAAAAAGTCGCGGAAGAGAAGAAAAAGACGGTAGGAAAATAAATACGTTGGCTGATAAACATATCACCGACATGCCATGACCTGGGGCGGGCGGAGGAAATCTGACACTAATCCTGCGTTACAAGCATTATGGGGTAGCATAAGGCATTGAACTTACATCCTCGTTTCTTCTGTATAGTCCGTTGATAGTAAAAACGGGGATTGAATAATTATAAGCCTATATTTGAATGAAGTGTGGCTTGAATTAAAAATTTCATTCGTATCTGGTCATTATTTTTTTCTAAATCGTTTCCCCAGGAAGGCTTGGAATTTCTACGTCTCGTCGGTGCGTTTACAAACTCAAGTATTCACAATGCATTAACACCCTAACCTGGAACAACTACTTTTAGGCCATACATAGATCTCTATATATAAAAGGAGAAGCTGACTAACTGTCTATTTGACTGAATGACATATCAACGCAGGGCCTGAGCTATATAGGTTAGAAACTTGAAATTTGGCACAGTGATTCCTTTTTTCTTCCTATAACGTAGGGAAGGACTAAGGATTTTTTTTTAAATCCACGCCCTAAGAAGGTAAAACGGGGGTGCAAAGTAAGCAAGAAACCTTTACTTTTTCCGTTAAATTGTACGCGGGCGAGATATCTATCAGCTGTATAATATAATTGGGTTGTTATTAATAAATTATCCAACTAAGTACGTATCTAAAGTATTTCTGTATCTTTTCTGCTACAAAATTAATCGATTTCAATATTTAGAAGTCCTTCTATTCGACATTATTTGTTCTCTGAGTCACATTCCTGTGTATTCCGTTCGTGTGGTATCTCGCACTTGACAACAAAGCGCTAATAGACTCCTTTTTAGCATATCACTTATAAACGTCATAATGACGACCGCTAGCTGACTCACAGTGTTTGTATTGTCAACGAAATTATTCATAATATACAAGCAATGTTGTATAACAAAAAAAGGTACAGACGCTTCCTTCATTCACAGTTTATAGGGCTGTTTGTCAATGAGCTTACGATTTAGACATTACATTTTTTATCATATGTTTAGTAACCATAAGAGCTAGAGTCGGGTAAACCTATTGAACAGTATTTCTTTGTTAAAAATTTAACATGGTTAATCAAATTTTAATGCTTTTGCGTGTGTAGTGTTTGAGAGATTTGTCTTGATGGCATGTGATGTCTGCCAACCCGCAGTAGGCTAGCGTGGTGGACTATAGCCTAATCCCTCTCAAATGAGAGGAGACCCGTGCCCAGCAGTGGGACGTTAATGGGTTGACGATGACATGTAAGCAATATGATCATGATTAGCCCGTCAAGTAAGCTAGTTATAGGGACAACAAACGACATTACGAACTCCGGAGAATGTTTCTATTTCTCTCTCTATCATGTCTACAACATTACTTGATTGTAAATGTGAAAGTAACTCGTATCTATTTCTTAAGTGGTGACGCCTAAACAGCTAAAGCAACTGCACCGATCACGATGAAATGTTGCATGGAGATAGTTTGGATCCCGGGAAAATACATTGGATACTTTTTTTCCGAAAACCATCCCACAAAAGGGCATGTTTATATACGGACTGGATAATTTCTTAAAATAAAGTGATATGAAACAGCAGATTGGACACATTTACTAATTTACACAGACGAGGTCGCGAGAAAAAGATAGTATAATATATATAAACGTCTGTCATCTCGAGATATTCTCAAAATCAACGCTAACATTTCATATAACATCGCGACTCAAAGCGTGTCAGCAACTCAGCACTGTCAGCCTCATTAAATTCTACACGAGTATCGTATTTCGCTATAATACATACATACATACACTCACGCCTTTTTCCCATGGGGGTAGGCAGAAACTACAGAATGCCACGCGCTACGGTCCCTGCATACCACTTTTGCCTCGTCCACATTCATACATCTCGTCGTTTCCGCTATAATATCTTTTATAATCTTATATACTTAGTATAACAGACCAGGCTATGTTTTTCTTTTACATCACAAGACTGACAAACAAGGTTAGGTCAGGCCTATGGACGTTTGCAACGACAGAGGTGTCACTCACACGTTGCCGACCGTGTAGAAACCGTACAACTTTCTTAAAATAAGGAGTTACTAAACCGACAGCAAACGAAATTCCCGTGCTGTCAGAATAGTCACTCCCCCAACGAGCTCTGGTAACCTTACTCACTCGCAGAAACACAACTATTGTTGTTCCACTGCGGTCTTCTGTAAGGCGGAGGTACTTCCCCAGTCGGGCAGTTCAATTTGATCGAGCAATCTTGCTAGAGGCTACCTCTCAATAACACCAGATGTGTAGCTCGCACGATGCCGACTCTTTTAAAAAAAAATTCCCTTCAATTTTAAAAACCTCATGCTACTATAGCATGAAGGTCTTAAAATCGTTTGGGAAATAAATAAATAAATAAATAATTCCAGACATTATTACATATCGTCATCTAGTTCCGTGGTAAGCAACGAGGCTTGTGTTACGAATACTAGATGGTTGATATACTACATATATACTTTTTTTGTAAATACATACATATTATACATAAATACATCCATGACTCGGATACAAATGTTGATGCTCATCACATAAACATTTCTCCCTACCGGGATTCGAACCCGGGACCCATAGCACTTAACCTTCAGCAATTTAAACTTCAGCAGCAGATCTTTCGACTATCTGATCAAATCAATCGAAAAATTCCACCCAATCATACAGCAAAGACAGCGAATTAATAGTGACAGGTACAGTACTAATAACAGGGTCCACTGCCCTTAATACATCTTCAAAGTTCATTCACCTTACCTACAATATAATATTATAATCCTACCTTATTGTTTTACAAACAACCATTGTGTACCCAGTCCTTTGTTTTGAGAAATGTCCATTCAACTGCGAGATTTACATGAGATTGTTTTAAATTTAACAAGATAAATGTTTGAAGAACGCCCGCGGAAAATGTATGTAGAAACCATTTGATGTACGATTGCGACGTGAAGGTAAGTTTTCCTTTTGAAATCATGGATGGTATTCATTTAATATGTACTTAGGTATTTTAGGTTAGGTAAACAAATTAAACATTCACAATTTAAATAAATATTACTAATTTTATTTGATGATTTACGACTTGTATTTATTAAATGATTAGTTTTTATGAAATTATGATTAAGATGCGGGTGGCGCTAAACTGGTTGTTGTGACAATCCTTGACCGAAGCATATGCCCAGCAGTAGATGTTATGTAGCTGAAATGATGAAGAGTAAAATAGTTTCAGGTTTCTAACTACCACTAAAGATAATAATCTACTTTTTCGTGTGACAACCGACAGCTCTCAATTTGTAAATGTCATTGTTCCAAAAACTGACCTAGACAGGCGCTGCTTAACCTTACAGATCGTTATAAGAGCATGTTTTCACGAGAGTGACATGGCACTTAGCCGCTGATAAAAAATGCTTTTTCACTAATGAAGACTTCATTAGTGCAAAAGCAATTTTTCTGCGTTGGTTTTTTTTTTCAGTATCACAACGTTCACAGAATTAAAAAAAATCAAACGCAATTTTCTTTTAAAATATGTACACACCGACAACTACGAAGTTTGCTTGCCAACGTTAAGCCGAGTTATTTGATTTATTAATCTTTTGGCTAAATCCGAACTTCGAGCCAAACCAACCCAAACAAATTTGAGAGTTTCCTCACTCGTACATATTACGTATTCAAGTTTATTCAGTATTTACGGCGGATGAAGTAGCCTTAAAGTCCCAGTGATCCTAGGTAAAGCCACTGCGCGTGAAGTCCTTTTTTGTTGGTTGGGAACGACTTTCAGTAGGTACCGTGGTTTCTGGGGAACAGTTTGACCAGTGTTAGTTCTTTTATATACCATGGAGGGGGGCAAACAATGTTACGACTTACCTAATAGTAAGCGGTTACCGTAGTCTATGGACGTTTGCTACACTAGAGGTTTCACTTGCGCGATTTCGACCCAGGAAAAACAGTTTAAGGTTTCTTAAAGTAGGGGAGTAACTATACTGACAGCAAACGGAGTTCTCATGCTGTCAGAACATTCACTACCCTAACGAGCTCTGGCAAATACTCTCAGAAACACAACTATTGTTGTTTCACTGCAGTCTTCTGTAATACCTACGGAGGTACTTCCCCAGTCGGGCAGCTCAATTTGAGCGAAGAACCTCGCTTTGCCCTACCTATCTTTTTGTTAATTCGTTTTAGTTTTCTTAAAATAATTACCTTTAGAAAACCTTTTTGTTTTTGACAAGTTTCAAAATAATAGTGCCAAATAGTGTACATTATAGTTATATTGTAACTTAACTACCTTCCTCCAGACTTAAATACACTCATTTACAACTCAGACGCTCATTATCATTAACAATTTTCAATGTTCTAACAAGTTTGTGTTATTGTGTATTGTTAGAACTGTCCTTGCTGTAGATACAGTCGGTAGACAGACAGCTAACAATATCTGTGTTTTGATATAGGTACATACATACTAATATAACTAATATAACAAATGTGAAATCTTTCTGTTACTTCTTCACGTTTTATTACCATCTGCTTGGAACCCCATCATAGATTCTATTAAATCTAAATCCAAGAACAAAACTGTACGACCGAAGGACACGGTGAGCTCGTTCTGTGTAAATCGGATTGTCAACGAGAAATAAAAATGTAGAGTAGTGGTTAGTAATGATAACTTCAAGAAAACCAACACCTCAGCCTGCCCGTGACCATGGATGCTGTAAAGTATACGAAACGTTAGGCGTAAAAAGTGGTTTTATTTCAATCATCATTTCAACCGTTAGACGTCCACTGCTGGACATAGGTCTCCCCCAAGGATCACCACGACGACCGGTCATATGCCGCCCGCATCCAGTGGATTCCAGCGACCTTTACCAAATCGTCAGTCCACCTTGCCGGGGGCCTGCCCACGCTGCGTCTTCCAGTACGTAGTCGCCACTCTAGAACCTTCATTTATTTCCATACTTTCTTAATCATTTAACTATACTATTTTGTTCTTATACACTATCGTCACTTACCGTCAGGTGAGATTGTCATCAAACGCTAAACTATTTTAGAAAAAAAAATCCGTCAATACTCCCTAATGCCCTAATTTCGGTTTTGCCATAAATCCCAGTCTCGCTCACATTTGTCAAGGACACGACTCAATTTCGTCTCTTCATGTAATTTATGTTTCTCCATCATTCCAACTATGTTTGTTTTGAAATAAACATGTTATAGACTTGTAGGCTTACAGATTTCATTTATATTAGTTTCCATCAGCGACTTTACCCGCATGGTATATGGATACAGATACCTATAGGCTACTTTTATCCCCCAAGAAGGCGCGCGTGTTCGTCACACGTGCTCCTGCGCGGAGGATGCGAGGTAAGCGAAGCCTCGCTCCTGGCCTGGGTCTAGCGATAAGAGCTGGACCGAAGCCCGCCGGGGTTGTGGTGCATGCTTTTGTGAATCCCATGACCCCGGCAATAGGGTTGGTGGCTTTGACGGGTGCGGTTTTTTAGTCGGTAAACGCTCAAGCGGAGTCCGACACACCCCGTCGCGTCGCCTCCCCAAGCGACGAGAAAATACAAAGGTAAAGGATTTTTTCGCACATATAAAAAAGCTACTTTTAACCGTATACCATGCGGGTAGATAGCTTAATAACTTAATATTGTACAGATACTCCTTACCTAACATTTACGTTAATCTCGGTAATAAGCTGTCTGTATGCCAAATTCCATATAGTACTTTAAAGAATACAAAACGTACAGAATACATACCACATTAAAATACGTAAAAAAGTAGTTTCATAGTGCTATTGAAAATTCAACTTAATTCTGTTATTGTTACGACACATATCGCAAACCGATGCAC
Source organism: Craniophora ligustri (assembly GCA_905163465.1). Classification (NCBI taxonomy): domain Eukaryota; kingdom Metazoa; phylum Arthropoda; class Insecta; order Lepidoptera; family Noctuidae; genus Craniophora; species Craniophora ligustri. The sequence continues at coordinate 11,630,117 of LR990971.1, read as the reverse complement.
ATGACAGCCTGTCAGCGTGCTGACATAAACAACAAAACATTATTTTCTCCTCTATTCAGTCTTTTATTTTTATTCTATGACACAGATTCTCTTTTGTTCCTAGAAATTGTAACTGTCAATCAAAATTGGATTTTCAACAGTGTCTCGGGTACGTTTATAAAAAAAATTTGCTGAATCCCGCGACATCGTCAGCGTGCAATTTAACGAAAAAAAAATAATTTCGGAATAACTACACCCACTTACAACGTCTTACCCCCTTAGGCGGTGAATTTTCAAAAATCCTTTCATAGTGCTCCCCTACGTTATAAAAGGAACCCCTGTACAAAATTTCAAGTTTCTAACCCTTAGAGTTTAGGCCCTGCGTTGATATGTCATTTAGTCAGCACATAAGTGTCATACTCCACGCCTAAAACCAAGAAAATATTTGCATTTTACGGTGATCGAACCCGCGTGATTCAAAAGCTGGTCGACATTTTAAGGTCAGCATACTATAGCCTAAAACACTTTCAAGTTGATATTAAAACCATGCCCAGTCGTTGTATATTACATGGCTTAGATGACGATAAATCTACACATTACGTAACCAATTTCCTGAATCGAATAATAATAATAATCATTATGTATTTTTACGTCAAAAGTAAGGTTAAAACAGATACGGTAACGATAACAAATGGCATTTTAACAGGCAATCAATTGCAAGGCCGTATTACTTGATGGTTGAAGTTTGCGTGACGCGACTAATCTGCGTCGGTACAATTATCGTACATACATGGTATTTTTTTTAATGAACTTTGTGCCTACACAACACCGTCGACAGAATGTCTGACACTCATACGGTGTACTCTTAGTATCTAAAAACTATGTTATGACAATTATTGCCAGCGGGTCATTGAGCTTCTTAAATAATATTTGAGCTACGATAGCTGTGTTGTCAGTTGGGACAGTTCTATTAAAAACTGCTATTCAAATCATTGAATTAAAACTAATAAATTTAAATAACACATGTTTAATGGCTATTATAAATGTGCAATAGTCGAGGTGTTTAGCACAGATTGCCGAAATACCGCCTTTTATTATTAACACCTTGGGAGGATATTATATTGCCGATGAAAAACTAGTTTTATTTCAATGTTTAGATTTTGCGTAAGTATAAGTTGGACTATAGCCTAAACCCTCTCAAATAAGAGGACACCCGTGCCCAGCAGTGGGACGTTAATGGGTTGATGATGATGATGCTTTTTATTGGCTAAATAATCAAAAACTACTCAATATTAAATTGCTAAATAAAGTCACCACTGTGAAAGTTTCACTTCACTATGCAGAGCAGTGTAGGACTATATTAGAAAGGTACTTAATTTTGAGTAGCGTTTGAGTATTTTCCCTCTATCTGTTACTTCAGAAGAAATTTTCACACGGTACCCGACATCGTAATGATTTATGTATCACAAAATGTGATCTCTGAGTTCGTTTCGGTGTTTCTACTCAAAAAAGTATCATGAAAAAAGTATCTATTCATCTGTAAAAGATCTATTTACAAAAATAAACAACAGGTATTCTGTAATTAGTAGAATTAAAATCTAATATATAAAATTCTCGTGTCACAGTTTTCGTTGCCATACTCCTCCGAAACGGCTTGACCGATTTTGATGAAATTTTTTGTGCTTATCCGGTATCTATGACAATCGGCCAACATCTATTTTTCATCCCCCTAAAAGTTAGGGGTAGTCCACCAACCCCTATAATGTGGCAACACAACGTTTGCTGGGTCAGCTAGTATATTTATATTTTTTGGTGACGGGCAGACACAAATTAAAATACTGTAAGAAATTTCCTACCAAAGTAATACCTATTGTAATTTTTAATGTAATATATCTTACTTCCTACTTATAAAAACGTAAAAGTTTGTGTGGACTTTTGAAAGTCTTTCACGCAAAAACCCCTTAACAGATTTAGATGAATTTGGCATACAGTTAGCTTATTACCTGGATTAACACAGGCAATAGTAGTAGCATAGTTTTTATCTATAAAACATGCAGACAAACCCGTGGATGGAAACTAGGATTTATACTAATCTTTACTAATATTATAAAGCTGAAGAGTTTGTTTGTTTGTTTTAACGCGCTCATCTCAGGGACTACTGGTTGGAATTGAATGATTATTTTTGTGTTGGATAGTCCACTTATCGAGGAAAGTTATAGGCTATAGAACATCACACTAAGACCAATAGGAGCGGGGCTAAAATGAATTAAAAAAAAAAATGTCCACCCGTGCGAAGCCGGGACGGACCGCTAGTATATATATATAAAGATACATACAAGAACAAACAATAGAAGAAATTGAGCACGTTTAACTCGAAATATTTGCCCAAGCTACAACAATACGTGGAGTGTTTAAGAATCTCAATAACGTTACAAGTTTGTTTTCTGATCAGCTGCAAGCATTAAAGCAAGTACTGTAACCAGTTTTCCCCCAGTTAACTTTATATACTCCTGTAGAATAATAAACAGCAGATTTAGTTTTGTTTTTGCAGGTATATTTTTCTGTTGAATAAATGTTGTTTAGCAAAATATTGTGTTGTGGTAAGAAAAATATGTAGTTTGAAAATTTATTTTTAGTAAATAATGTTATATTACTCATGCCTACATCGCCAAGGGGGTTACTCAGAGGTGAAACTCATAGGCAGCTTATGAACATATAATGGACAAATGACGACTCGGTGGCGCAGTGGCTGAGCGATCGGCTGGTGCGTCACGGGTTGCGGGTTCGATCACCGCACGGAGCAAATATTTGTACGTTCTACAGGTAGTTGTTCCGGGTCTGGGCGTTTGTGTATGTGAAAAATTTTGTTTGTAAACGCACCCACGACACGGGAGAAAATCCTAGTGTGGGGGCATCGTTTTTAAAAAAAACAAATAAATCCTTGCATTTTATTAGACTTAATATGTGACAAATTGTCATTTTTGACATTAGAAATAGTATTGTCTATTTGATATTTTAATTTATTTTGTGTTTAATTTAAAGCGAATAATATTCAAATTTCTTTGTCAGAACTGCACTTAGGAATTTGTTTTCTTTTAAATACTTCAATCAAACTTTGTGGATTCGGCAAGAATAATGGTCGGAGAAGTAATAAAATGAGTTGTTTGTGAAGCCTGTGAAGTACTCGAACTTTAAGAAGGTCATATAGTCTGACCTCAAAGGTCACAAGTCAGGTCTGAACCTGGTTTAAATATACTAAACAACTTTGTGATTAGTTTGTAAACTTTTCACTTACCATAAAGTCATTTTATTTTAAAGTTCGACCTAGTTTATTAGAAATGATTACAAGAAGATAAATGCTCTTGTAATAATTTCTACAATATACGGTCGATCAACTTTTAAATAATTTTACAGTTAAATATAAAATTAATCCAAATAGTTATTAGTCTTGACGCTTATGCCAATAGTACATATTGAAATAAAATCACAGTTTATTTATATTTTGTTATTTTATTTTATTTTAATATTTTGGTTCACCAACAATTGTATGCACTGATATTAGCAAAAGAAACAGAAACAATAAGTCAGAATAAAGTGTAACAATCACTTATAGGTAAACTCTGCATGCACCAAGACAGTTGTTGTAACATACAAAAAAAAAACAATATAGAAATGAAGACATTACTAAAGTTTGTTGATCTTAACGTATCGGATTACAGCATCTACAAAATATATCCTGCGATAAAATTGGTAAAAAAATAGTTTTATCTTAATCACAAACAATGACACTGTGTGTCTTAATATATAGGACTTATAACTACCCTTCTGTTTACATTGGGGGTTCATGACAGACTCACAAAAAATCACTGAGTTTTAATAATGACTACCTATAGTTTAAATAATACTACACCTTATTTTGAAAGTGACAAGCCTTAAAGTTCTTGTAACCTACAAAATCAGTAGTAATTTTCAATTGTTTTTCTTGCGTAAAAATGTACTTTGCAGAAAATCAGTCATAAATAAAGATAGGACCAGTTGTGATTACGGTGGCTGAGCTAAAACATCGCAGAAAATTACATTTAAATTGAAGGACGACGGTGACAGAAACTCCTCAATGCACGGAGTAAATTGTCCCTTAGGTGTAAGGTGAGAATCTACTCGATGTGCATCCGCCCCATCATGACCTACTCGAGTATCGTATTCGCACACGTCGACGGTCCCAGCATAAATCGTATGCAAGTCATACAGAACCGCTTCATGCGTAAGGCCACGGATGCCCCGTGGTTCGTGCGCAATAAGCAGCTTCATGTAGACTTAAAACTGCCCACCATCAAGCAGTACCTAAAACGTGCTTCGAAACGATACTTCGAACGCGTCCCCCATCACCCGAATCCCTTGTTAGTCCAGTGCACCGACTATAGGCCCTCCGCGATCAGTTCGGTACGCCGCCCCAGACACGTCCTCTCTTATCCAGACGACGAAACCACTCTTCTCCAAGAGTCAAATCCCGAGACCAGCACTCTCACACTCCACACACGTCTACCTAAATATCGTCCTCGCCGGCGAGGCCCGTCGCGACGTCCAGTAAACGTTCCCTCCCGTCCCTTGCTCGAGCCGGCCCGCGCCGAGCCTGTAGCTTTAAATTCGCCCTTAAATAATCAAATCCATGATCCAGCCGTCCCTAGCTGTCCTCTCAGCAACGCCCTAAGCCGAGGTCCGAGCCCCATTCGGGGGCGCCCTTAGCTGCTGTTGCTTAAATTCTAAGTTAAGCCTTGGCTGGAGGCACTGTCTGGTGCTTCGCCAAAAAAGTCCGGTTACATTGTAAAAGCTCCCTCGAGCTAACAATGAATGCCATTCAAAAAAAAAAAAAAAAAAAAAAAAAAAAAAAAAAAAAAAAAAAAAAAAAAAAAAAAAAAAAAAAAAAATGACAGAAACTGCGTTTGTGACTTGCGCGCCAATGTAAAGTAACTTTTATAATGGAAAAGAGAATTGCTTCAAAATATGTATTTGTGTCTGTTTTTTCAGTAGACATTATAATTTTTTTTATGATGATAAGGGGGCAAAATCTCAGGCAGCTCATCTGATGGTAAGTGATGACCGCCGCCCATGGACATTTGCAACACCAGAGGCTTGCAAATGCGTTGCCAAACCCCGTAGAAACCGTTAAGGTTTCTTAAAATAGACTGACTAATACTGACAGCAAACGGAATTCCCATGCTGTCAGAACTCCCCCCAACGAGCTCTGGTAACCTTACTGACTTGCAGAAAGACGTGGTCTTCTGTAAGGCGGAGCGTATATAATTTGAACGAGAAATCTCGCTAGAAGAGCAAGAGGCTATTACATATACATATATTACAAATGTAACTGGCTCGTTGGTCTAGTGGTCTTACAGTGCGAAAAGGTCCTGGGTTTGATTCCCAGATCTAGCTAAATGTTATCGGGTTTTTCTGTGAAATTCTCAGCAGCAGCTCGGAGTTTGGATTCGTGCCCGATTAATGGCAATCGACTCGCCCCCTATTACATAGGACCTAAAACATACCGACGAAACGTGGGTGTACATTAGTACAACTCTGTCTAACCTTTCGGGGACGACAGGCGTGATGTTATGTTAATACAAATGTAAAAGATACTTATATATAAAATATTAAGCCAGTTCTCCCAGTAGTTACCATCCATTCTTATTAAGACCCCAGTTTCCCGACCACTTGGCCCTAAGATCTATTCTTCACTATGTAAGGAATTAACTTCCTCAAGAATCTAATAAGGTAGCAGATGTTCGGCTATCTCATTCTACCCAAAATTGATCTTTGTAACTACCGAATAAGGTCTGTATTTCGATGAAGGGGGGAACATTTGGGATGCACCCTAAAAACGAGGGTAACGACTGAACTTCCAATGAAGGTAATTGAGGAACTTCATGCGAGGAAGGAGCATTTATCTTAGAGTCAGTGTTAGTTTTATTTGAGGTTCCCAATTCGTAGCACGTGATTAATTGGATCTACAAGGTGTTGATTTGCATCCTCGTCAAATTCAAGGACGTAATTATGCTAATAATTCTCGACCCAAAGCAACAATAAAATGAGTAGGTATTTTTTATTTTTATTTTGCTTGTTTACGGAAATCCGTATGTGTGAACCAGCCGTATTGAAACGCGGCCCGTCTGTTACTAGCCCTATAACCGCGCTTTCACACACAAACAAACGCAAACAATACATACACAACGCATACGCAACGATCATTATTCGATCGATTCGTAGGTACAAATCCCGAGCCACGCCGCCGCGACCCCGGAACTAACAGTCCTTTTGATGTCGCCGACGCGTGCGCGCGCTTTGCGAATTTCACTTCTCGGTACATCGTTGAGACGTAGGTACGAAGTGCAAGATGACGGACAACTATCCGAATGTCGAGTTGGTAGAGATGGTCCGCCTGTATGCCATCAGTGGAGATAGCCTACGTGGAGCCATCCGGATGTTCACCGAAATGTTTCCCGATCGGGAACCCCCATCACAGAGCTGGAATACTTCCAGCGAGACCCACGGGCAAGCACGCGGCAGGCTGGTCAACACTTTGGAGTGCACCACACTACAGTGTTTCGCCTACTGAAGCGTGAACTGCAACACCCAAAAACTGGAGCTGTTGCGTCACGTTGTCGAGGAGATGTTGGAGGATGTTCCCTGGCACTCCATCGCAACTTGTACTACCAGCAGGACGGTGCCCCCCCTCACTATGGTCAGCAAGTACGCGAGTACTTGACCGAAAGTTTTGGTGACCACTGGATCGGTCGCGGAGGACCTGTGGCCTGGCCTCCGCGTTCTCCGCACCTGACGCCTCTAGACTTTTATGTGCGTAGAGACGTTAAAAGGTTAGTTTACACGGAGGAAGTGACCAGTGTAACAGAATTACGTGGAAGGATCATTAGTGCTTTTGACACTGTAAAAACTAATGTGTTAGTGTTACGTAAGCTGAAGGAAAACCAGCTACGTCGTGCTCAATTGTGCGAAGAGTGTGATGGTGGCCACTTTGAACAATACCTCCGGGTAACTTAAGTAGGTAATTTATTTATTTGTACATTTTGTAAATACGTTGTTAGCTTAATCAATTTGATTAGTGTAAATAAGTTGATTTCAAATTTGTAACTACGCTAATAATACCTAAGAGTCGAAAGTATCACCACGTACTTACATTTAACTAGCACGTCTTTCCATTTCCATCATAAGTAGATCGGTACACCAACTAAGGTAGGTATTATTGCCGGTCCTAAGCCCGTTAAGTAGGAAGGAAAATTTCAAATCAATCAATTTAATCCACAAATCAAAACAAAATCACTACGAAAACTTTAGGTGGAAGGATAAAGCAAAACTAACATTTTATTAATCATCTGATAACAGGTCAATGAACTTTTCATTGGCGCACTAGTATTACTGCCATTAGTAAGATTTCCGCATTCCAATGATGCTCAACAATGAGTTCATTATCAAGCAAAATTTATGACAATAATGTAGGTGATTTTCGAAATAAAATTAGGTAAATTATTGCTACCGATTATTCGTTCGCCCGCGCTTGCATTTCGTAGGTAAGACGTCGTCACTCACGCACACAGCTGCATTGTCGCTGTGTGCGTAGTCGGGTGATTCTGTTTTATTTGTATTGAATTAAGGGTTTAATTCTGAAACACTGTTAAAATTCAACAACAAATAAAAGCAGCACTTTTTAGTTATTGCCCACTACCGTACTTTCAATTGATTATTTATGTATTTTATGACAACCTCCTGAAATTTGACGAGGATGCAAAACAACACCTTGTATATAAAGTTGGTCAAGTCTATCCTGCCGAATAAATAAATAAAAATATCCGGAAATTATTACACAACGCCATCTAGTTGCGTAATAAGCAACGAGGCTTATATTACAGATACTATATAGTGACGCGAAATATAAAAGCATCGCATAATCTGGAATTGAAACTAGTTCCTCTCATTTGTCTTCGAACACTAACTCAAAGATGCCATTAAATGTTGCTGTTCTCTCTCATAATACTCACCCGGGACTATTTCCAAAGTTTCGTAGTTTCTACCTACCCTATTGTCAAAAAGTCGTGAGTATACTATGTTAATATGCATGATGCTATAGCTCCGAACTATTACTGAAAATTAAAAAAAAATTTTTTTGTAATACATATAATATTAAACAAAACACAACATGACTACGCTAGTCACGAAATGCCCCTAAATATCTAAACATAGCACAGAGTACAAGGTAGTCCCATTATCTCCGCCCGGAGTTCTGCTTACACACTTAGAGAAATGGCGTCATGAAGTTCACAATGAAATGCCAGCCCCTGAAATTAGAGTGCATCTGCTTTAGACATAATTTAAATCCATTTTAAAGTTCATTGTCCTTGTGCCATTTCTCCGGGAGTACCCACTAGGTCGGTGTACCGCTAGGATTGTAGTTCCACTGTTGGAGGCTTGTGTTTTATAAAATAACTTGCTGAGAAAAAGCACAAAGCATTGACGAGTAAAATAGATAAAATCAATCTTTGAAGAGGATTGTATATTGTGTCAAAATACGAACTCAATCAGCGATTAACTTTTTGAATTTTTGAAGCTTATGCAAACCAACCTAACATTTTACATAATTACTTATTTAGATAGACTTAATTAGAAGTTTTTTAACACATGACATTATGAAGTAAAGATTGGTTCAAATTTCAGCTTTCTAGATTTAGTATTTTTGACTGTACGTTTTAAATTGTGGAATTTGTTTACTTTAAAATAGACCCTACATCCATGCTGATTTATTGATTTGTTGTATCTTTCTCCCACAAATGGTATATCAAACGTTTGTTTTTCAAATTCTTTCCTTCACTTCGCTCCGGTATTTGTCTTAGTGCGTCAAACTTACACCAGCCTTAATCACTTCACAAAGAGAATAACTCTGTTCCGTCTATAGGTATATCCTTACACCGTACTCTCTGCTGTCCCCACAACGGAAGCCTCAACCTCTACTACAATACATTACCATATAAGGCATTTGGTACTCAAGCTCCTTACTCAAAGGATTAGCTATTGAATTATCAATCGCTGTGACATAGACAGACAGTGGCCCCAATCCGATTATACGTGACATCTTACAGGACTATGTTAGGCCGTGGTTTTGCTTCAACTGTATCTTGGCATTAAATGACAAGACTGAATTTACAGTCACCCTGATTGTCTTCAGGATCGGAGAATATGTTTGATTAATATTGCCTTGTTTGTGCTCAGTGCTTAACCTCTAAACACGTATAAGCCATTATAATAATGCTAATAACGTGTTTACTTTTCTCAAGACTATAAAATCACTAAGTAAGCTGGTGAGATGTGGTGTGACCAGTGGACTGAGATTTCAAAGGTCTCGAGTTCGAACCCAAGGCACGCACCACTGACTTTGCGAAAGTTATGTGCGTATTTATTACAAGCTCAAACGGTGAAGGAAAACATCGTGAGGAAAACTGCTTGCCTGAGAGATTTTCTCGATGGCATGTGAAGCCTGCCAACCCGCAGTATGCTAGCGTGGTGGACTATAGCCTAATCCCAGATATAACAGTAGAATCGATTATGGGAGATCTCGATACCAGTCATGTTGTCTACCAAACCCCACATGGCTGATCGATTATAGCATAATCCTTCTCAAATGAGAAGAGACCCGTGCCCAGCAGTGGGACAATAAATGGGTTGATGACGATTGTTTGTCCTCTAAATATTTATCACGAAGCGAAGTCAGCAGCACAGAACTCTGAGCAAAGAAACAACTCTATTTCGAAAACAACTTCCACTCCAATATTAGAACCACCTGTTCGCAAAACGATACGCCATGTAATCGTATGCTAATCCTGTACCCATTAAATATTCATAGCTGTGATATTTTGATGGTATACGGTTCTGACAGACGTCAGATTGGCACAACTTAATTATGCTGGTAAATATATGAGAACTCGTAAAAAATAGATCAGGGAGTTATTGATGTTAAGGCTGTTTAATACTGGGTTAGTAATCCTTTGCGGCTCCGAAAATGTTTTTGTGTTTATTGAGATTGCATTGAAGAAATTCGAGTTAGTTAGCTTTGGTGGAGAATTATGGGGATTGGTGATAAGACTATCGCTATGCGAAAACATGTTTATGGAGTATTGTTTCTTAGGTTGTGGGAAAAGGATAGCGTTATTGAACGTATGCATTCCATCTCACTTTAGCAACCTTAATATTCTAGCTCAGGATATTTTGAGTTAATTTACTCACAGAAACACAAATATTTTTGTTTCACTGCGGTCTTCTGTAAGGAGGAGTTACTTCGCCAGTCGGGCAGCTCAGTTTGAGCGAGGAATAACTTAAGCAGTAGCATATAATGATCAACTCAAAATGAAAAAATAAAAAACACTCTATATTCATACCATATTTATTCAAATAGACGCCATTTACCTGCATTACAAACGCATCTATCCCCGTAGTCACCCGTCATTATATTTGCAAATTAATTTTATTTGAGGGTAGTTGAATAATTTCTTTCGCTCCTCTGCTGCTCCCAAATTAATTGACATCACTTCAGATTAACGAGAAAGGCATTTTATTCCGGAAAAAAATATTTAAAAATATTTTCTTATGGAATGGGACTTGAATTGTGGTTGTGGTGTTGACTGACGCTCTCTTTATATAAGTAACTTAAATATTGAGATCATGAACTTTTATATATACAGTATTTGTGCATGTATGTAGACGAAGCAAAGCTGAGCAACACAAACTTCGTTACTTAGCTCGGAACTAGATGGTGATGTGTTTGTGTGTGTACCCGAATAAAAAAATAAAAAATAGGTACGTAATATAAGTATAATTGAATTTCTGAACTAACTAAATTCGGGTGGAATTCGCTTCGCTAATCGCTGTTTACTACGAGTACATACAAATGTATGATATATTTGCTTTGTGATATTTCAGTCAGATTGAATAATAGAAGCTATTGATGTTACGACAATCAACGAAACATGTAGTAACTGACTGCTGCTCTACTAAAAAGAAAGTTAGAATGAACAACGTTTTAGAGTTACGTAATTGAAACCTTATTACCTCGCAATATCATTAAACCTTATATTACCACTAGCTGATTCCCGCGACTTCGTCCGCGTTCAATTTAACTAAAAAAATGAAACTTTCATACTAACTTTGCACCCCCGCTTTACCTTAGGGGGTAAATTTTCAAAAATCTTTCTTAACGGATGCCTAAGTCATAACATCTACCTGCATGCCAAATTCAGCCCGATCCGTCCAGTGGTTTGGGCTGTGCGTTGATAGATCACTATGTCAGTCAGTCAGTCATCTTTGAGTTATACATATTTAGATTATAATAACTATAAACCTTTTTAAATTTCTGGTCTAAGTACGTATTTACTTTCAAATTTGAGTCGCCGTAATACTTCATGCAAGATTTTTCGTTTTGGGCACGCCGCCTCGGTTTCCATGGCAACGTAATTCCCGTATAATCCCCTTTATTTTAGCTTTCATCCCTCCGCGTTACCCCACGGACATTATCCGTCAGCCCTTGTAAAGGGCGCGCGTCACACCGTTACGAGCAATCAGACAGAATTTTTTATCAATAATTTATTAAGTGAGGGAGTTTTAAATTGCGAAGGGAATTAGTTTATGTTATAATTTATTCACTAGAAGTTAAACAACTAGAGAGGAAAACAACCGAATATCGTGTTACATAAACCTAGCTATAATGAAATAGGCCTATCAACAACTTTTTGTATTATAGAATTATTATGGAGTTAGTGACACTAAAAGTGTAAATGTGTATAGTGATATAATTATTTAACATAACATATCATCACGCCTGTCGACCCCGAAGGGTTAGGCAGAGGCGTACACACATATGTCGCTGCTATGTTTCAGGTCCCATGCAATAGGAGGCAAGCGTATTGCCATCATCTGTTGACATCTATCAGTTAATATAGTGTTGAGATATATATGTAAAACATTACAATGTTTATTCTCCTTTAATTATCACTTATTATACTTATGTATATTAAATATTTTTCTACTCAGGACAGTGTTTAAGCAGTGATGAACAAAGATGTTTTGGTTATATTCATAAATATAGTGAGTGTTATAAATGAATTATAATTAAACTAGCGGATAACCCCGGATCTGCACGGATTGACATAGGAATTCAAAAAGCTATAAACTTCAAGAGATAGTAGCATTCTTAAGATGAAAGAATTATTGAGATCGGTCCAGTAGTTTCGGTGCCTATTCAATACAAACAAACAAACAAAAAATCTAATCTTCCCTCTTTATAATATTAAGTAGTATAGATAAATTAAATAATCAAAACTTATTACTAACATGTAAACGAATACAAAATACATACACGCTTGAAATAAATAGTTACAATCAATTATATATTAAATTCCTTACTTGTTTGTTAGTTAAATTAATATTTGTTCAACCCATTTATATACAAAGTGATAAGTAGTCATTAAAATTGTCACAACGACACTAAACATTACTCTTTGTCTTTATTAATTACCAAACAATATACCAGATAACAAGTGTAAAAATGAATAAGTTAGTGTAACTCTATTTTATTAGGACCACGATAACCTTTTAACACCGATTTTAACCTTATTCAAATCCAAAGTGCATTCTAATTAATGCATTGGTTTGGAACGAAATAAAAAAGATATAACTTGTTCGTGTATTACATATCACACTTATGTAGCAAGTTATTAAAAAACAAACTACCAACTGGAGGAAAAGAGCCGAAGATCGAGTTCTGTGGCGTTCACTAGCGAAGGTCTACGTCCAGCAGTGAACGGTTATAGGCTGATGATGATGATGATGATTAAACGACCAATACAACTATTTACGTGATAAAAGAGGTAAAAATATGCTAGTAAAGAAGCACTAGAATTTTACTTGTGATTATCGCTCTGAAGTATTGATTTAATGTACCGCATTGTGTGCTGTGTTGCCATAAAATGTTGGGCCATAACTGTTATTATTTATTTAAGTAATAGTTAATACCGCGAGTGAGTTGCGCAGTGCGATTCACTGTTACGTTATCAACTGTTTCTGTAAAGCTTTCTTTCATTTACACAAATTACGACTTACAAACAAATTTATTTAAATTTTAAGATAAAGTGATTTTATTATTAGATTTTTTGTTCTTATTATGTTGTTACTGATCTAAATCAGTAAATACATAATAAGAACAAAAAATCTAAATATTCAAGTGCAGTCATTTTACAACGTTCGCACGATTTGAAGAAAAAGTTCGGCGCCTTACGCTTCGGTGTAAAAGCACCCGTACCCATAAGTCTTGCCCAAGAATTTGGCTATTGAAATGCCCCTTGTATTTCCGTCAAAAACACCCCTACTGCATGTTACACTGCAATGCATTTTATACCCCCTAACAAAATGCTGCCTAGCGTGATCGTTATTTCGTTTTGATATTTCGGTATTATTACTGTACGGTGTATGGCTAGGACACCTGGTTTCTTCCCATGGACTAAGTACTTAGTACAGGCATAAATCATGATAATCTTATCATCACTGAGGCATTTTTTACGCTGTAAGACGTATTATTTCTAGGGATATAAATGGAACCTATATTTCGTACAATACCACGATGAAAACTAAATTCAATTCCTTGCAGTTTTGCGTGATGAATTTTTCTTCAATATTTCTAATGTACCTAGTCACTTATCTTACTAATATTATAAAGATTGTATGGATGGATGCTTGTTACTCGTTCACGCCAAAACCACTTAACAGATTTGACTGAAATTTAGCATACATATAGTTTAATACCTGGATTAACACATAGGCTATTTTTTATCTATATATTACAGGTAGTAGATTATATTGCTGTGAGACTTAATTCTCTCTCTCTCTCTCTACAATTAGTTAGCACCCTACGAAACCTAGTATTTGTTCATAACATTTTTTATCTATTTTCAGGTACGTTGGCAATCTGGGAGTATGTTTGGTCGGGGCTGGATCAAAAAGAATATGCAAGTATCCATTGCAGTTTCTACTTTCTACGAATTTTTTTAAAACTAGCTGTTGACCCGCTAGTTCGTCAGCAAGGCCCGTAGGACTATAGGCCTGTAATTTTAGTGCCAATAGGTAGCCTGTGCCCTTTTGTATGGTCTAATTTGTTTCTATACCAAAATACATCTTAATCTAATGCCGGTGACGCATCTGCATGTCCCCTGTTGTTGCAATTATCTATGGGTGGCGATAATCACTTAGCATCAGGTGAGCCTCCTGCCCGTTTGCCCCCTTATTTCCATTAAATAGAGTCACATTCGTATTAATAATATTAGTAGGTAGGGTTTACACTGCTTCCTTAATATTCGGTCGTACCCTCGAATATAATTGATAAAATTTACAAAAAACGTAGCTCGGAGTTTCCATTTATCCCTGTTGATTGTTAATTGCATTAGTCTACTCATGGTGGGTTTATCAGTACTTACACCTCTGCTTTACTCCCTAAGCAAACTTTAATGCGGTATATTTATATTATTTAACCTTTACAACATCCAAGGAAAAATGGACCTATAAAATGTATGTTTATTATGTCTATTATTCGCGTAAGTGTAAGTAAACACTATTCTATAAACATTTCAATATGTAAATATACAAGCATAGCCGGAAGACCAATCCAATATTACCTCTGTTTACTTATAAAAACTATAAGTACACTTTAACAACTTCACCGAGTTACTGAAACTCGCGTTAAAAATGTATTGTACCAACGACCACAGTTTGAATAAATGTGGAATAAAATTCATATAACGAGCGCCAAATACTTATTTTTAGTCTTTTAGTTTATGACAGAAATATTGGAGTAAATAGATTTAACGGTTCACAAACTCTTTAGTGAATAAACTTCGTCAATAACAAATAATAAACAGTGTCAAAAGTGTTTCCCAAATTTGATACAAAATCAGTAGATCAGTTTTTTATTGTGTTCTAAGTATAAAAACAGGATAAAAGAACAAATTTAATTGGTTTACTGGTTAAATAAGATTAATGTCCCTTACCAGGCCGTGGCAATTTGTAAGTAAAACAACACTTAGCAAGTAATTTTTGAAACATGTTTTGTCAATTATAGTGTCTATTTTGTAAGTTTTCCTAAATGAATAAAATAAAATAATGTTAAATTTACTTAAGTGATGTCCCCAAATTCCGGGTCAATTCCCCGAAAAAAAATCTTGTCGTAAGGAAGTCTCCATGTTTTGTCTCTGTTCTTTGAAGTTTAGGCAAATTAGCTCACCCAATCCGATCACTGATAAATTAACAAATGTATTCGGGTGTACACAGCGCCATCTAGTTCCGGGCTAAGCAACGAGACTTCTGTTACGGATACTAGATAGCACAAAGCCTGTTTGCAATAACTATTAATGTTATGAGCATCATCATTTACCCATTATTGTCCCACAGCTAAGAACGTGTCTCCTCTCATTTGAGAGAGATTAGGCTAGAGTCCTCCAGGCTAGCCTACTGCGGGTTGGCAAACTTTACTTGCCATCGAGAAAATCTCACAAGCATGCAGGTTTACTCACGATGTTTTAGCGTGGTGGACTATAGCCTAATCTCTTTCAAAATGAGAGGAGACCCGCGCCCAACAGTGGGACAATAATGGGTTGATGATGATGTCCTCAAGGTGTGTCTCTATACCAAATTTCATCTAAATCGGTTCAGCGGTTATAGCGTGAAGAGGTAACATACAGACATGACAGACAGAAAGAAAGGCAGACATACAGACAGACACACTTTCGCATTTACAATATTAAAGTATGGATAGTAATGATACATTACTTTCTACGAAGCTAGAACATCCTCTGTACAGACGTAAGCAATATTTATTGTTCAGTTCCCAGTAAAAATAACTCTATAATTTATGTACTGCGGCAATCAAATAGAGTACTTACTGGGAAATATATTTTGACTGTCAAAATAATTCTTACTGAGAATTTATTGACCAACGACCCACTTCTGTATTGCCCGATTGCAATGTATTAATACAAATATATTACGCACCTATTATATAAGACTCCTAAAGAGAGTCACTAAGTCTTTATATTTTGCAAGAAAAGAACATAAAAAAGTTATAGAACTATTATATTATATGTAGCAAAATAACTATTTTCTATTTACAGTTAATCCTATAAGCTGACTATGGATGTCTACCTGGTAAATCGTTGCCCGGATTTTTATATATTTGACAAAAGATTGCAAGGAAATATATTTATTATTATTTTACCTTAAAGTGATTTTGTCGCGAAAGCCCAATTGTCAACAATGTCTGTTCTAAAATAAGACATATATGCGGGTCTCTCTACAGTTCGTATTGGTTCGTATATTATGGCGTAGATATTTGCTCAAGTACTTCTATTGTTAACGTATCATTGTCCTATATAAAGTATGGTTGTTTTTTTTTGTATACAGACACGAATATCAAACATATCCGAGTATAACACAATTAAGTCAGTATAAAAACATTTTGAAGGAATTTTTCGCGATATATTGACATTATATTTCAGGACATTATATTTCTATATTTCTATTGAAAAATTAGTAGACATTAGTAGAAATATTGACATTGTTTTAATCCCGCCGTATCGGATCCTTTAAAGCATTTTCAGTCAAGGGTAGACTCGTCGGAAAACAGCATAAAATATAATTGAATAAAGTTTACACGTAGCCAGCTCAAAACCATTAAAGTTCAATGCTTTGAACTTATAACAGTTACATAAATCGTTCAGTACATTATCGCTCACAAAAGCATTCAATGTTTATTTTGGTCTGCACGTGCGTTTGTGTAAATGTACACGTGTAGTGTCAAACACCTCTGCGGTATTATCGAATTCGTTTAGATAAGTCCAACCATAGTCAGACGTACTATTTGTATTTGAAGCTAGAGGAATCTAGTTGGTTATTTCATACCAGTAGGCTAGCAAACAAGGTTACAGTCCGGCTGATGGCAAGCGGTTACCATAACCTATGGATGTTTGCAACACCGGAGGCATTGCTCATGCGTTGCCGAAAGCCGTTTCAGGTTTCTTAAAATAGGGGTGTCACTATACTGACAGCAAACGGATGTGCCATGCTTGCAGAATACTCAGTCCCGTACCGAGTTCTGGCAATTATTGTATATTACGATCAAATTTAGTATGGAAATTGTTTGAGTCCCAGGGAAGGGATAGTTTTATCCCAGAAATAATGCTTTCAGAATACTCACTCCCCTAATGAGCTCAGGCAATTATTGTATAATACGATCAAATTTAGTATGGAAATTGTTTGAGTCCCAGGGAAATGATAGAGGATAGTTTTTATCACAAAAATCCTTTTTTTATCATGTATAGGTCAGTGATGGTTTTTAGTAGAATTTCTACGCAAACGAAATCATAGGCACGGCTAGTACCTACTTTATAAAGCATACATGGTCAGTCAATGTAACGTCGTGATAATTATATTATTAAAAATAAACACCGTAATAATTATTATTAATTACTTCTTCGTTCATAATGGGAGCAACTTTATCAATTAATGTAACGTAAGATTAATTATAGTAATACTTATATATGGTTAGCTTAGTCGGAAGAAACTCATGAGTTATGACGTCATAATCGACAAATTCTATTTTCTTATCGTTCTTATATTAATAGTTCTGGTAACAAACAACTTAATTGTTATTATGTAGTTTGTTCAGCTCTTAGTTTTTGGCGGGGATTATAATTTACCTTCACATCTGTATGTATTTCCGAAGAGACTTTTTATTGGACTGTTAGAGGTACCCTAAATTTCCAGTTCTAAGTGGTGTGACCAGAGTTGGGTGAAGATCTCAAGTTTGATCCCAAGGCAAGCACGAATGTATTTTTGAAGTTAGGTGTGTATTTATCACATGTTAAGGAAAATATCGTCGTATAACTATCATGTTTCAAATGTGATGAGACAAGTGCCCAGCAGTGGAACAATAAATGGGTTGATGATAAAGTGTGTCCAAGGTGTGGTTGGAACTTGGAAAATCATCCTAGAGTTGGCACGACTGGTAACGCCTATTTGTGCTAGAGCAATGAAACAAAGTAACCAAACCCTTCGCCCAGAAACTCAAATAACGATAGTTAATATAGTTTTAAACAGTTAAACCGGAGTTATTTACCTTTTGATATCCGTAACTCGTATCTATAATACTTTGTAAACAGGCCGAGTTTACGTACGAAGATAAAACTATCCAAACCTGGAATATTACTGTTTAATAATAATATTGTTAGGGACTTTGTTGAACATACTTTAATATATATCGCCAGAGTATTTGTATGAAAACATTTCTATTTGTGAATCTCTTTATTATATTTACTATAAAGTTTGATATTACTATTATGGGTTTGACTGAATAATTAACTTCTTTACTCGATATTGATACATACGGTAGTTATTCCGTGTTTGGGCGTTTGTAAACGCGCTCACAACCCCGAAAAGAATTCTAACGAAGGCCAAATTTTATTAAAAAGCAAAAATTTATCACACTGTACGTGCTTCTGGGTCAAATAATTAAATATAATACGTCGATTTACACATTATTTGAAGACTAATCATAATTGTGATAGAAAAACAGGCAAGAGAATGACATAATGGTTTAATTAAAATAATGTAGACTGAATTTTATTGTTTAAAATCAATGATATCACAGTTGACTTAGAGCTCGTTTTCCAGCATCGTATACCTTACAAAGGCATCAGAGATTATAATACAAACAGGTACTATTATTGTATGCTGAAGAATATATAAATGTTTCAACTAAATATTCCAAGTAGCGTTTATGTAAATCAGACATCAAAGTCGCATTATATTCAACACACGAGCTCAGCCTATTTTCGAGTCCCAGATATTCTACGATAGAGCCTAGGCTGAAAAATAAGGCTGACACGATATAAATCTTAGACAATTTGCAGAGTGAATTTTAATATGGCAATTTGAATAATGATCTCGGCAAGGATCGAAAGGATTCTAGAGGTTTAGGAATGTTTTTTTTTGTTTATATGTTGAGGAAAACTTATCTAGGTTTTTTTTGGTAAGTTTTAAATCTATAGACGGATTTAAAAATTTACCTAGAATCGTTGATTGAATACACAGACAGAAATGTGTTGGTATGAAATATGTTGCGCCGCTTCTTCTTCCCAGCACTAGGAAGTTGTGAAGGGCAGGCGTTTTTAGGAGCTGTCTTTATTGTCGACGTTCAAAAAGTGTCAAAACACAGGGATAGACCGTGGCGATAATGTCTGAATTATCGTCAACTTTACAGGTCCTAATTATGTAGGCTGAAATTTAAAAAAGGCTATATTTACAGAGCCCGGAACTACAGCTTGTATAATAGGCCATAGCCTTCAAGCTGTGGTTCCGGGTTTGGGGGTTTATCTGTGTGAGGTTCTGTGCTTGTAGACGCACAGAAAAGTTTAACAACCAAGACTAACGCGCATTTATTTATAACTGATTACTAACCACTCACATTATAAAAAATAACATGACAAGCATTCATACTCTATATTTTCCATTCATTGATAACAAGATCATAAAAACCCCATTCGCCAGCAATAAACTCGAGAATAAATTCTTTCAATACCCATAACTGAGCACAGGTCATTGCCCTGCTATCTACAATAGATCAAACCGCAGGAGAACTCAGTATAGTTGATAGTGATTCATTTTGATTAACCGGTTAAGATTACTAACCGGTTTTATTATTGTTCTCGACATGGTGGCACCGTACACTTTGGATAAGAAAGCCGCACGCTTATGAAACAAGTAATAAAATGTAAATTTTGCTCTTAGCGAAGTGTCCTTAAAGCAACATTAACGATTTGAAGAGCTTACCTTGATAAATAAATCCGCTAAACCTATTTTGTTAGTATTGTCTGAATCGCGTAAAGAAAATGGAGGAGTAATTGCTGAAGATTGTGTTAGTGTCTGAACGGAATTTTTTAGTGCTGACCCAATAATTCTAGGTCGTTTTTTTTGTAGTATATCTAGACAGAATTTTGTTAGTATTTTTTTGGGAGATCAATGGCTAAGTGGATAAACTTGGTGACGTAAAAGTCAAAAAAGCCATCACGCTTTTGGGGAAATCTTTCGATCACCTATTTTTGTGAACTATCAATTTGACATCTAACTGTGTATGTATGAGCTATAGCCTGAAAGATGTTTGGATTATGTGCTCGTTTTTATCCTCTGTTAGTGTTCCATCAGTCAAGATAATTATTCCTTCAAACTGATTAACAGCAAGAGTTAACTGAAACTAATTTACAGGGATGACTGCCATTTCGTCTCTAAGGACCAATTACTAAGTAATACCGATACCCTTAGGTTACACCGGTTTCAAAGCGGATGATTTGGGTCATGATGTCTGTAGATACAGAAATCACCATGTATATAATATGTAAATGATGTATATAGTATATAATTATGTGTATCTCTACTTCAATGACGTATGAAATCTGTCGTCAAGAACAGATCAGAGATCGAGTCGAGTCTCTCTCGCCATTCTTTATATAAATGTATATACGTACGTTTGAAAGTTAATAACCGTGTTCAGACACAAAATTATGAGTTCACTTCAACAATGAATGCAAAACTTTCGGTACGGTGCGCACAAAAGTTTACTTATATCACCTAAAAGTTGTGCAGTATATTATGTGAACGCCACTTCGCAACTATTTGAATGTAGTCGAGTGTTCTTCATTGTTAGTACGTGATTTTGGTCCTTTGAGACTTGTTATACAATTTCGTGGTCCTTTTACGCCTTTAATATCTTTTAGTTTTTGTCTTGTAATAGAAAGTGAGAAAAGTTGATTGATTTCGAAGTAAGTCGCAATTTGTGCTTTGATTACGTCTACAGTTTATAGATATTTTCTTGTAATAGGGGTAAATTATTATCATAATACAAAACATTACAGACACATTTAATACTGCTTTGCTTTACATAGCCATGGGACAGTGAAATTAAACCTTAAATTCAAAGGCCTTGTATACCATGACTGAACCTTATATACCATGAGGTAGGCATTTTTTGCTCCATTTCATTTTAGAAAAACAGACTTATATTATTTTTTCGTTACGTTCCTGCTAAGCGACGGAACTAAGGTACGTCTGTTTTGTGGCACAGGCGCTGTGTAATAAAGTCCGAATATATTTACGAGTACTATTATTGTTATATCTCCCAATACATCTAACAGCAATCTAGTAAAATAAATACTATAATAGAAAACATAAAATAATCGTTCCAACATTGTGCTAGTATATTACGGACATCTATTATTCATTAAGTTGACCTTGGTTTACTTTATCACATTTATGACAACAATGTACATTGTTTATAGTTGGCTAGCCATATTTATCAACAAGATACATCTATATTACGTAGGAGGACGGATAAGAATACAGAACTTCTGCACATTCTGAGAGGAAACTTATGATTTGAAAGTCGAAACGACTCTCTGCAAACGTGAAGTAGATAGAACTCAAAGGAAATATTCGTTTACACTCGATGATGTTGGTACGAGGCATGCGAGCATAGAGCCACTTATGAATTAGTATACTACATTCAATATACGTTTTCTATAAGTAGATTATCAATATTCTTTGCTTTTCGTGACATTATTTTTGATGATATAGATCCATTCGATTTTGCTTGCAACGTCGTTTGAGTATAGGTTATTAGTAATTTTATAATTTCTGCTTATATATATTTCTTACCCTATTCTTTAAAAATAAATACTGATTCCGTATACAAAATTTCCTTCCCATTTTTCGCCCTTTTAAGGGATTGATTTCCGGGACAAAAATATATGTAAATAAATAATAAATATTTCTGGACATTATGGCACAGCGCCATCTAGTTCCGAGCTAAGCAACGAGGCTGGTGTTACGGATACTAGTTACATTATATACTTTTGTTTCTAAATACATAAACATTATACACAGATACATTCATGACTTGGATACAAATGTTCATGCTCATCACACAAACATTTGTACCTACCGGGATTCGAATCCGGGACCCATAGTACAGAGGGCAGTTTTAACTGCCGCTGGACAATTTGGGTATAGATGTATTTATCCTATTTCTTTTCCGGGGACTCAAACTATCTCCATACCAGTACATTCATCTAAATTGGTTTAGTGGTTAAAGCGTGTAGAGGTAACAAAAAACAGTGATTCATAATATTAGTATTGATCATCCAAAATAACGATTTTGGCTGGTTCCACAAATATCTGAAGTTGCGTCCCAAAAGACCAATAGAATACAAGCAGTCCTTATCAGAGGAACTGTCTGCCCACATTACCCAAATCCTGATTTTAATGGAACCCTTCAATCCTGCTTACCCGCCTCAACAAATCCAATTAATGCGCACATTTGAATACAAATTCGTTAAGGATTTCCAACGAGAATCGAAAATTCTAGCACGCTGGTTTTCACTGAGTTTCAATAACTGAGCTGCGGCAAACTTTAGGATTCATTAACATATCTTATTGAAAAAGTTATTGAAAATTGGAATTGTGTCAGAAATTATAAGTAGATTATTTCGAAACTGAGTATATAATTGAAATTATCGTTGTTCCTGAAGTCAGACTGAATCGTTGCTTGTCTTACTATTACTCTTGGTAGACCAAATGTCGGATGTTGACAGTATTTTTAACTATTAATCAATCAACACGGCCTATCGCATTCGATTGCTAGATATAGGCCTCTCCCAAACTGTGCCACACACTCACGAGGGATTGTGTTTACAAATACAAATACATACACTCACTTTCTAGTGCGAGGCAACGTTTTATTAAAACATCAACTTGAAATAAAAAAGACCCATAAAGCATACACTTTATATGTATTTCCTTAATAGCGCTACTATTATTGAAATACATATAAAGTGTATTTTATTTAACTGCGTCCTTGAGTGGAAATTGATTGAAACTCAGAAAGCCGAATGCTCACCCCATCAAATTCACCAATAAATTTCTACACCACGTTTACGTGTATACGCTTCAATAACCAAGATTAATCACCAATAACTCTGCAATTTCACCTTCAGGACTTAAGGGAAAGTTGCCAAACCCTAAACGTGTTCCAAGTTGTGTTTTATGACGTCACGACACGAATCTCGTAGCCTCTCACGTAGAGCCTATAAACCAACACTATAGATATTAGACCAATAAGTTGGTTAGGACTGTTACCATAGCAACTCGAACGGAGCTTGTTGATTACTGTAAAGGTTTCTGAGGTTTAACCTAAAGGTTTTTACTCTCAAATTCGGAAGGATTAAATGTTCACAAGGTAAAACGAATTGTGGTCTTTCGATCCGGCAGGTAACCATTAATGCGTTCTAAACTTAGTTCTCTTGTTTTTCAGAAAAAACAGAAACGTTAGGAATAAAACGGCATAAATTTCAAGTACGTACATGAATAATGACAGATTATACTAATCTATTTTGAACATTATATGATTTTTTTGGATTCAAATGTGCATAAAGGTTCAAAAGTGGATGGTTGTTGGATTTGTGTAAAAAAGACACGTGGAAAACTTATCTTTTAAGAGGGTTCAACCCAACTTATATCTATATCAAAGCTTTTCCAAGTTAATATGATAGTGGAAATAGATATAATGTCAATCTACTTCTTCCACATTGACAAAACTAATAACACAGTCGGTGGTAACACGAAAAACAAATACAATCGTCTATCGAGATCACAGTGGTAGTGTCCTCAAAGTAATTAGCCGTCCAAACTTGTTCACAGACTGTCGAAAGCAATAGGAAAGCGCAGCGATAAACTATAGTTTTGTAAAAATAATGTCAGCTAATATATGTTTGCTTCAGCAAATGATACTTAAATCTGTTGTTTTAGAAGCTAGTTTTCTAAAACAAAGTACATAGTATAAATCCAAAACTTTTTGGGTACACAACTCCTCGTAATGCTTTTTAAGTCTTGTCACAATAGAGGTGTTATAAGTTTAACAGATGTGTCTGTGTCTGTCTGTGAGATACACTCCTAAATAGATGGAAGAGATTTTGATATAGATTTTTACAAAAATAACATGGGAATATGATGAAGGTGAACCAAATGTATGCGGCATATCGACTATGAGGCAAAATTAGTCTGACCATGGATCCTTTAAAAGATCTGAAACGTTGGGACCGAATAATATCAGTATATACCGCGATAAAATACGTAAAAAATTGTTTTATTTCATTGTTGAATATTTGAGTAAGCGTAAGAAATCAATATACGGAGGATACTTCTTGACAAATTATAAGCATAGTTCCTTATGCGAATTTTGAGAAAATGCTTATCAAATAACTTTTTAAATATGATAATCAAATGCTAAAGCAACATTTTCCATTTTCCTCTAGCTAATGGATTCATTTCTGAATCCGCTCAAACAGAAACTTAATAAAGACTAAAAACATGAAAATATATGCTGAAGGAAAATATATTTGTCAAATGTTTATTATGCCGTTAATAAAATATAACTTGAACGACATTATGATCTCCCTACAGCTTTATTATTTCAGGGATTCCTCTTAATATTGTTACTCTCGTAAAAGTATCTTTATTTGTCATGTTTTATTCATTATATACCGTAGTATTTTTAATTTTTTTAAGGTAATCATCACTAATAATTTAATTCGGATAGCGATTGCTCGTGACCGTGGATGCTGTAAAAGTGTAAAGGATCCGAAGCGTCTTCGTCGACTTAACAATATCAATATACCGCGATAAAATTACACGTACATTAGAACTCAAAAACAAAACAACCCGTTTGAAATATTTTAACAACCCTAAAGTCACGATGGAAGTGTTGTTTAGTAGTTTCGAGATACCTTTTTTATTTTAGCTGTACCTTTTCCACGTAATGAATTGAAGTCTTAAATCATTATGTGGTTGTTAGTCAACAAACATAATAACAAATTACAGTCATTAAGAGTATTTCAAGGACATAACATGTATATTACGTCCTTATTGGCCTGTGAATACTTAATAATCAGCCAGATTCCAATCCCAATCTCGCATACTTTAGTTCCACGTCTCAAGTAATGTAACAGTATCGCAATATTATTCAGTCTCCAATTTCCAATCAGAAACTTGTCTCTTCCGCCACACAAGTTCAGAAGTTGGAGCAATCAGTTCACTCTATTATTCTTACAACCACCTCGAATACAAGACAAACCGACAAAGAACTTCTGGGAGTTAACTCGAAGTCGTTACGGGACCTGCCCGAAGTCAGCTTTGAAGCCACTCCTGCATGAGCCAATAAAACTTAGTGTCGAGAGGCAAATCAAATAAGGACCGACGACACTTGTCGGGAACACAATAAAAACGACGCTCCGAGTCCCGCTAAGTGCAATATCTCCGGTCCCTTTGAGGGCAATGAAGCTATAATTTTATTTGTAGTGATATTTTACAGACAGTTAACTTTGATTTAGTTTTGGAAATGTTGAGGGAAATATTTTGGGTAAAATTATCGAGAGATCAATGTTGGAAATTTGTTTTCATGGCGGACAAACTGCACATTACATTAAAGGCTTCAAATTTAATTACTATCTCAATATGGTTTTGGTTTATCACCATTTTAAAATCATTGCTTTTTTTACCACCTGATGCTAGTAGTAAAGGCCCTGGATTAGAATCCCGGTAAGGGCAAAAATTTTTGTGATAAGCCTGTACCTGAGGGACCTGCACCTGAGTCATGTATATTTCCTGGAACAAGAGCCTCGTTTCTTAGCTGGGAACTAGATGGTTCTAAGTAATGTATTTTTTTTACATAGTAGTTGTATTAGAGAAATTTCACTACTCTATTAAAGAATTTATGGTGGATATATTTTCATTTAATTTTATAGATACTGTTAAAATATGCTTATTAGTGTAAGAATTACTCGAAACATATGTTTTGAGGAAACTATTTTTAAATATGTTCTCTTTAAACTACATGGTGCAATAAATAAAATAAATAAACACATTTTCATAAAATCTGGTAATACATACGACAATTTTATAACAAGTTGTAACTAACAAAATATGGACCTACATTCTTCCGTTAATGAAAGAATCCAATCAATTTCTGTGATAATAATAGATGAAGGATATTAATTCACAGCGAAAATATCTGTGCTGCTTCAAGAAGTCATTATCTTCTTCGTAATTGAGGTCGCCTTTGTAATGGCCGAAGCTAACGACGATGACGCTTAGAAAGACGCGGCGGTGTGAAAACTGACGTAGACTAAAATGGAAAATGTATTTAAAACTGTGACAAACCGTAATAGGTCTGACGCGAGCAGTAGGACCAAACCATCAACGATAAAAGCCTTCAAAACATTAATAACCCATTCCTTACACTTAGTGCAAACACAACGCGAAAAGCATCAGGCTAAAAGTTTGCGAAGTGACATTTCTGTGTATCCCGCGCTGCGAGGCGGGACTCGCGAAATGCTTAAACTTCCAACGAAATATCCCCAAGATGACCCAAAAGTTCTTTTTACTATCGCTATAAAACCTCTGGCCATAAATTGATATCTCTCGACCTAAAACTTTCGAAGTTACACCGCAAAACCTCTTCGGAATCCGGGTTTAGGTACCTGTTCTGATTTTTATAGACGCCTTCCTAATTTTGTGGAATCATCATTTCATAAATGAGAAAGTTTCAAGGCCTACCTCAAATTGTCTATTTTCTGGTGTGTATTCTCCATTTCGGGTTAGAAGATTAATTGGTAAAGTATTGAAAGCAAATTCGTCTTTGTTCGAAGCTGAATCCGGAGAGAATATCGGCTCTCGGGTATATTAATAATCTGCAAACTGCGAATAATCAATTATATTTGATTGTTTTGTGCTCTGCAAATAAATGGAGGTTAATTCATTCGACATCTGAAGCAAATGATTAGCAAGGTTATTTCTAATAACCGCTGATGCGAATAGTAATGCTATGAATGAAACAAATTGCTGTTCTGTTCTGGCAAATTCTTTGAGTGTTAACAATTTTCCTGCCCCGTCTTTCCACTTCGTCCTTGGAAGAGGTCGGTACTAGGTTACCCAATACTGACATCAGGCCAACATGTTTCAAAGTGTTGTAAAGGAATGCGAAAAATGCGGAAAAGGTGTGAAAGATACGCAACATTCTATGGTTTCCGCGGAAACAGGAAAATATTCCATGAATTTAGGGTCTGCTATGTCATCAAATTTTAATTATCATTCCGATTATAGTCATGCGAAAATTATGCGAATTTGTATAATGCAATTCTGAATATACATGACTCACTAAATTTATTTAAAAACATACTAAATAAAACACCTCCCCACCCTTATCTTCCGTACCGAAGGACCAAATTTCGGACGGAAATTGAGCTTTAAAAATCCACATCGCGGAACGACCCGTACACGCACTTTGCGAAAACGTCGTGTTCACGAGTATTCAATAAACTCGAAGGCAGCCAATATATCGGATCGATCTGGTCTCGGTAACCATAAACGCGCCGCCTGGGGCACATCAAATGTTAAATTCATTTCGCACATAACTTGACACTGGGTCTTAGGTAAAGATAACAAGGTGTATCGATGACCTTAGATAACAAGCCCTTTGAATTTATTTCTATTAGGAATGGAAATTGGTCTTTTGGTACTTCAGTAGTTGCTTGCACGAATTTGTTTGGTCCTTATAGCTTGATTTAAGATTTTGAACGATTGATAGTGTTATTTAGACATTAATTAAAGATTTGAGGAATTACTAACTATCATCGATTTTAGCTTTATTGTTGATTGAGAAAATTCTAATATTCTTATGTAAGAAAAAATAATACTTTTATAAAATCTTTTAGTAAAGTAATTTTAAGTTATTGATATTCAAACTACTTAGTATTCTCTGTTGGCTTTCGTTTGATGCTTATTGGTTTTGAAGGGTGACAAAAACTGTCTCGATAAAATACTCTTTTATTAGACATAAGAAGTTTATAACTTTCTCACTGCCCTTGATTTTAGCACTCGGACTATTGGAAATTATAAGTACCTTTTTCTTTTTTACAAATTCAGTTATTGGGGGACTTAATAAAAATTCTAACCTCAAATATATATTTTAAGACATGCTTGTATCACCAGAGGGTTCGGCAGAAGTGACACTCAGTTTGTATTATTGTTATTGCCACCATGTAATAAGGAACGATCCTATTACCATTAACCGACCGCAATGCAAAACTGTTATCGAGAATTACGTAATAGAAAAACAGTGAAATTCAGCTTGGTGTGAGAATCGATATAAGGTACTTAGGCACAACAGCCGTGCTTGCGACTACTAACCCAATGAGGCTCTTATTATTGTCGTTTTTTACTCTTTCTCTACTTCAGTAATTTTCTTTATAAGAGAAAAACAAGCAATAAAAGGAAACTTATACTCTCATACTTCAGCATTTTATCCATTAATTCTTCTCCAGCATTTTCCTACCCTATTACCAGTCCGTTATCCTCAAAAGAACCCTCGTTAGCAAACCTTTGTCCAGCAATTATCTTTTCTTTTTTCGTTCAGCTTTCCAATATTATTCTGATCAATTTCGTTTTCCACCTGAAAAGGTAGTGGAATATAGATTCTAATGTAAGTAACACCCAATTTCACTGTTCAAAAGTCTGGATCTCAGAAGTTTGATAGTCTTTGTTCAATGACTTAGAAATCTCAAACTAGGATTTTGCTATAAATTTTCATGTTAGCAAAGTTTTCTAAGATACTCTGTTATTCTTCTTGAAGTTATTTTTTTCTGTTGACTGATTGTTCAACGTAATTTTCAATTATATCTGTGTAGATCAACTTATAGTTGTCTATTCTTAACTAACCGAAAAGTTTAAACTTTGGTCATAGTAGTCATATGAATACCTCCGCCGGAGTTTTGGTGCATGGTTTCGCAAATCCCATGGCCCCGGCAATAGGGTAGTGACGTTGACGGGTGCGGTTTTTCAGTCGGTAAACGCTCACGCTGGGCGGAGACCGACACACCCTGTCGCCTCCCCAGGTGGCGGGAAGGTCCGTAAAGGATTTTTCCGCACCTAAATTCATTTGAATATCTGACAATCTTTAATTGAAAAATAGAAACCCATGAGTTTGATTGACTCCCTACCCTTAGAATATAGGTATTGCTCCTTATTTTGGGTTGTAAAGCACTGATGGCAGTCTGGGCAGACTCCCAACGACCCCAAAATAAATCAGGGTCATAGATATTTTCTGAAGACAATGCATACATAAATTTGTTGCTGGGGAGTTGGTTGCGCCGCTTCTTCTTCCTAGTAAAAAACATTAGGTTTTGTGAGCTGTCTTTACTGTTGACGTTCAAAAGGAGCTAATATAATTTGTCCTACTTTGAATTAATTATATTTTGGCTTGTTATTAATATACTGTGTCAAGTTTTATCTTCAATTCTAATTTGCAGTTAATGATTATCATAACAACATAATACATAGAGATGTACATTGTCAATCGCCATTTCCAAATATAGCGGCTCCATTACCTTCCCAAGTCCACTTCCTACCATAAACATAACAAGCAATAAATCACGTCATTGAGCGCCGTCGGCTAACGAAAACTGTGGAGTTGAATGCAGTTAATTATAGAGGGTCGTGTTGCCGCATTAATTATGGAGTGGATCTTGTATGGCCACGAATATTGTTCAGAGATCCTGATACCAGGCGTGTATTCTCACGAGCCATATAACTATTAGTTTCATGTTTTTTTTTATGTACCCATTGACTGTCTTCCACTGCTTACATTTCGAAGTTATGTGGGTATTTATCACATACTCAAATGGACACGAAATACACGGAGAGGAACCCTAAAGAATCTTCTCGACGATTTAAAATCATGGTAGTCACTAAGCCGATTTATACGCCTCCTATTATATGGGACTTAAAACATACCGGCGAAATGTGGGTGTACATTAAGTACACCTCTGCCTAACCCAACGACAGGCGTGGTGGTATGCATGTATGTATATAAAAATATCATTTTGTAAGTATCGAATGCCATTCCATTAGTCCAGACATAATACTATTCTGAATTGTTTCAAAATAAGCCTAGTTTAATTGGCAAAAGCGTATACAATAACGTGCGTTCATTATAATTAAATCCACTGTTGATACAAATACTAGGAAGTCTGTTTGAAATATGGAATGTTTGTGTTAGTGTGTATTTAACATTATTACAAATATTGTTATCTCATTACAGATGTGAACAGCGCCCGTGCAGAACTTCATTATAAACAATAAGGTATGTCAGTAAATTATATTATTTTAAGAAACCTGAACGGTTTCTAAGGGGTTTGGCAACGCATTTGCAAGCCTCTGGTGTTGCAAATGTCCATGGGCGGCGGTCATCACTTACCATCAGGTGAGCCGCCTGCTCGTTTGCCCCCTTATCACCATAAAAAATACATATATTAGTTTAGGTTACCAAACCATCATCACCAATGCAATTGTTGTTTCACCGCTGGGCTCGGGTCTCCTGATTATGCTATAGTCCACCACACTAGCCTACTGCCTACTGCGGGTTGGCAGACTTCCCACGCCATAAAGAAAATCTCTCAGGCATGCAGGTTTCCTTACGATGCTTACTTACGATGCTTACTTCCTTACGATGTTTATTACATGCTCTAACGGTGGAGGAAAACCGTTAGAGCATGTAATAAATTCGCATATAACTACCAAATCGTATTAGCCTAGCGTAATCAGTCTCAAAAAATGATAGGAGATCCGTGCCCAGTTGTGGGACAATAAGCTGGAAGCTCAAATCATTAATACAATCCTCACATTGCATACAATTGGATTGAATGACTTTTTCATGAAATAGACAATCAATACAGTTATATGCACTTTGAGGGCTGTTTTATTGATTTAAATAATGATAATTCTGTAACTAAATACATATTACAGGCGCGAATCATATTTTGTTCAATGTACAGCCTGACAATGACCGGCAAATTGCAAAAAACGTACGAAAATTTGTATTTCGCGGGCTAGCGTGGAGCCTCCACCTTAAATAAGTTGATTATATTATTTTCCATATACTAAAGAAATATTCAAAGGTAATAATTTGACAAGTCAGTTCATATTTTAAATATGGCGCACATTGGTATGCACGAACACGGAGCGTTAATTTAAACTAGGGTGATCGTGAGGTCGTAAGTTCAAACCCGTTAAACTATTGAGGTGAACCCGACAAAGGTCAAACATATTCCGGTTAAAAGGGTTCAACGGGAGTTATAAGTAGGTACGTAAAATGTACGGAAGACATTGAAGGTTTACTCTTTCTGATGCTTGCTTTAAAACACCTGAGTCGTGGATTATGGTAAAAACTAAGAAAGTCAGTGACGCGAATACTAGACGTCGGAATAAAACCATATTTTCTACATATTTTATCGCAGTATATTGATACATATATACACTCACGCCTTTTTCCCATTAGGGTAGGCAGAAACTACAGAATGTCACCTGAGTCGTGGATTATGGTAAAAACTAAGAAAGTCAGTGACGCGAATACTAGACGTCGGAATAAAACCATATTTTCTACATATTTTATCGCAGTATATTGATACATATATACACTCACGCCTTTTTCCCATTAGGGTAGGCAGAAACTACAGAATGTCACGTGTTACTCCCTACTCGCTACGATCACAGTATATTGATATTTCGTTTTAATTTCGACGTTTCCATGGTAACAAGCAGATTGCATTATTGCTAGAATATCCAGATACCTATCTGCATTGGGTGACTTGGATTTAAATATCAATATATCGCGATAAAATCCGTAAAATAGTACATTTAATGATTACTTACTTATTCTTTAGTAAAAGTATATTTGTAATTTTCAGTTGTTGTGTATGAAGATCTATTAGAAATATATTATTTATATAGGATGCCTATCCTGATTAGGCAAAACTGTTCTAAAAAGCAATAACAAATCGCCTGAGGTACGTTTTAGGATTCTGAAAAGGACATGAGAAACACTTTAACAGAAATATCTAAAAATAATTTGCTAGATCTTGGGTTAGAATTTAGAGCTGATCAGTCGCGCTTCCGACCCCTTGACCAATGAGGCAGTAAGCAATTAATTTACCATTTGACATTGAAATGGTTTCTCCATTTATATTTGAGTGAAATAGTGAAACTTGATGAGAGCGGGAGGACAGTGTTATGGCGCAGTTTGGGAGAGGGCTATGTCCAGCAGTGGACTGCGATAGGCTGAAGATGGGAGAATAGACGAGAATTATTTTTCAAAATTAAGATATTCAAGCGGCGATATTAAGACTGCTTTGAGTGGCGAGTCTCGGCTTCAAATTCTGGTTAGACCCATCCTAAGTGTTTGTGTGACGAGCATGGAAATTTCTTTCTGATGACCCGATTAGCGCAGCGGTATTATAGGCTGCCATATATGGTAAGCGTCCTGAGGTCGAATCCCGGTAGGTGCAAATGTTTTGTGCGATCAGCATAAACATTTGATCTGTGTCATGGATATTTCTATGTATAATATGTACCTATATATTGTTGGAATCACCAACAAAAAACATAATATGTAATGTAGCTGTATTAATTTTATTAGTCTGTAACAGTATAAATTTCCATTCATTCTGTACATCATACTAGCTCATTCATACATGTCTCACTCACTCCCTCTCAATTTTGCAGATGTATTTCTGTTGTGTAAAATTAATAAATTAATTTCAAAGTGTAAAAGCATCGTTTTTGTGTCGCCATCAAGCCTGCCGCCCCTTATCTCATAGAACAAATAAACTACAGTCCACATTTTCTACATATATGTATCAACTATCTAATATCCATCGCACATCAAACAAGATGGCACTATATAATAATGTCTGGATATATTTTATTGATATCAAACAGTCCTTTACGATCCTAGGCGTAAATGTAGCACATCCCACAAGGCTAACACTCATCTCAAACAGAAATATGTGTCAATTTGACTTATGATTCTACTCCGCTCATACGTTCTGAAGGAATGGATAAAATTTTTATTGCTTCAAAGATATTTTTCATATATTAAACAAAAAAACGTCTATAAAAATAGCAAGGAAAGGAAAGTTTCTTTAACGGAGTGCCGAAGATCGAAATCATGAAACAAACAAAAATCTAAATTTTTAGTCTTCTTTTTCTGATTCTCTCTCGCTCTGGATAACTCTGCAAGAAAAGGAAGCACAGAAACTCTAGAATTCTTTCTAGACTTTCTGTGCTTCCTTTTCTATTCAGAGCTAAATAAAATGGCTTTCCTTACCATACGGTCGTTCAGCTGGTAATTTTTTTTGAAGTCCGTGGGCCTTTTATTTTTCTTGCTAATTCTTCGGCTTACGTTGAGGCTCTGACCGGTTGAAATTTTTGACCTAAAGACCTAAGAATTAAATTAGAATAGGGTAATCGTGAGGGTCTTCAGAATATTGTTTTTGGATTTACAATACGACCAATTTTCACTGGAATACAAACTTGTCAAAAATCGACAAAAAATCTCAGATTCATTTTTTTTGGACCCTTCATTTTTTTCCTTAAGTATATTAAGGGTAGTGTCTCAATTAAACCGTAAACAGGTAGACATACAACCGGACAGATGTGACGAAAGGATAAAGTTTCTTGTTTGACTGCGAAACCCCTAAAAAATAAGTATTTTGTCTGAAAATGGAGTAAAAAGAATCCACCACAACGTCACACCACACATCTAATGTTTTTTATCTCTGACAAGCGTACCCTGATTACTTTGAGTGGCGTCGCTTCTTTTCCATCCATTAGCCTATATTGCATTTTTCTACTGTTTTTCCACTTACGAACGAACACCACTGTCAGCTGAGCCTGTGGTCTAGTTTTTGCTTGATTTTGGGGTGGGAATAAGGTCGATTTTTGTCTAAATTATAAAGTATTTTTTTTAGAGTTACCAAACAGGATTATAGTCTTTTACGTCATATACCGGTTGACTGTGAGTGTTTATTACTAGGTACCTATCTGCCTAACCATTCAGAGGTACAGACGTGATGATGCAATCAATATACAGATTCTCTTTCATAGCTTTTCTACTACTCTCTAGATTATATTAAATCTAAATCCAAGTATAAAACTCCACAATCAAGAGAAGCAAAAAGGATAGTAAGTTCGTTCTGTGTAAATCGGAATGTCAATAATTAATTAATAATAATGTAGGCTGTTGGAAATTATAATATCAAGACAACCAACACCTCAGTCCGTGGCCATGGACGCTGTAAAGATCCGAAACGACGGGATAAAAAAATATTAATATACCTATCAAAAATCCGTACAAAGTTATTTTTTATCATGCACAGGCAAGCGTTTCATCACAATATTACCCAGAAGTTTTACTTCATTATATTTTGTTAAGAAAGTATCTAGTTTGCCTACACACAATATAGTTATAATCTTTAAGCTGTATTTCCGTACCGATACACTTAACTTAGCTTCTCCCTCCGTTGAGCAAGAAAACGAGTGTTTGTATACATTACTTTCACTTTCAATGCGTTATTTGTGTTAAGTGCACAGTGTTGCAATCGGTGATTTATTGGAGGCATCGAGTGTTTTTGTCTTAAATTGAGTTGTATCATACGAGGCTCTGGAGACTGATTCGCCAATATTAAAGTAATTGTGGAATAAATTGTATATAATGTTTTTTTTAGTATATTGTTATATATTTTGTATGAAGGTAGTATGTACCTATCTAGACATCCATAGAAATATAAGTTGTTTTGTTACTTGAATTGAGTTGAGTTGAACTGTGATAGCCCAGTGTTGTGACCAGTACTGTATCACACAGACTGTGTCAAAGGTCTCAAGATCCAAACCAAATCACGCAACACTGACTTCTGAAAGTTATGTGTGTAGATATGACCTGCTCAAACGGTGAACGAAAACATCGTGAGGAAATCTGCATTCCTAAAAGATTTTCTTGATGGCGCGTGAAGTCAACAAGCCAACCCGCAATAGACTAACGTGGTAGACTTCCATTGAATTCATTATCATCAACCCATTTACAGTTCCTCTACTGGACACAGGTATCCTCATATATGAACGAGATAAGGCTAAGAGAAATATACACAAATAAAAGCGGTTTTGAATATTGTAAGAAAAGCGATACGCCTCAAAAGTAATACACTTTACGTTTCTGTGTTATTCTGTACAAAGAACCATCCTAGGTTACATTACAATGATTACATATCTTGCTTATGACGCTTGCTTACCGCATACAAAGTGCCTTTGTACATAATTCTAGATACTAAATAAAAATATAAAGTGATACTCACATAAGATAAAGCCTCTCAACCATAAAATGTAATTTTAAAGGTCTACTGCAATAATATAATGTTCTATTTAATTTAATTTGACGACCCGTTTAGCTCAGCGGTAGTTAACGCTGCCTGCTGTGCTATGGGTCCCGGGTTCGAAACCCGGTAGGGACAATTGTTTGTGTGAGCATCAACATTTGTATCCGACTCATGGATGTATCTATGTATAATATGTATGTATTTACAAAAAAAAGTTTATATGTAGTATATCAACCATCTAGTATCCGTAACACAAGCCTCGTTGCTTACCGCGGAACTAGATGGCGCTGTGTCATCTATTCATTTTGTGAAGATTTCAATCAAAAAGTGTCTAATATTCAGTCAAACATAGTTTCTTAAACAATTTAAAAAACGAGTATCCCGAATCTAAGGCATTCTACCAACTTTTATAAATCATGGCCGTAAAGAAACAGTTAATTAATTATATCATCATCATCATCATCATCAATAAAGAAAATGATCGTGAGACAATGTCTTATTGCTTATTTATTAACATTTTTGTTTTGGTTACGTAAGGGAACCTTTCAATAGTAAGTATGTAGGGAGTATGGGATTTTTACCTCATTAAATCCACCCACTATGAAGGTCAACCATGAAAGTCCCGAGTCTTATGAAAAGACCAACACTGGATCCCCTGTGCAACGTCTAAAAGGCTTAACATTAAGAACATACTGCATCCATACAAGAAACAGATCTCTAAAACTTATCGCCAAAAAGTCACAACTAAAGTGAAATTTCAATTTCAACTTACCAAGAAAGCGTTCACAAGCACCAATATAATCGAACATAAAGTGGTCCTTCCTTTCCTATTACGTTATCAGGTTTGGAAGCGACATGTCAGGAGCTATACCTCATAAAATCTTACGTCGATGTGGAACGCTGGGAAGTGCTAAACGACTGTAATAACTATCGGCAGAAGAATTTCTGTGAGAGGAAAAATTCAGACCGCTCGGCGGCTTTAAAGGCCTAAGGTCACTGGCTCTTAAAAGCTTTTGATGTAGGGTATAGTGTTACGTATAATGTTACATACATACATACACTCACGCTTTTTTACCATGGGGGTAGGCAGAAACTACAGAATGCCACGCGCTTCGATCCCTGCATACCACTATTGCCTCGTCCACATTCATACATCTCGTCATGCACGCCATAATGTTGTCTTGGTTTTATTTAGGGATTTGAATAAAAACTGTCCATACCGCGAGAAAATAGAAACGAATAAATGAATGTATATAGACATTTTAACACAGCGTCATCTAGGTTCGAACTAAACAGCATAATTATAATAGATGGTTGAAATACTAGATAACATACCATCATCACTGTCACACAAGGGTGTTAGGCAGAAGTTTACTAATGTACAACATTGCGTCGGTATCTTTTAGGTCCCATATGATAGGCGGCGAGGCTATCTACTGCCATCACCCGGGCACGAATCCAAGCTATCTTGAGCTGCTACTGAGAATTTCATAGAAAAACCCAATAACCCTATATTTATTTAATAAGTAACCCTTAATTTAATTTCGTATTACAGGTACTAATTACTATGTTTTAACAAACGTAAATTTAACACTGCTTTTTCTAACCTAACAGCAACACTGTTTTTACCGTCAATTTTTTTCACACACAAAACAGCAAGTGTGTGCATTTCATAAATATTTGTATTATCCATTTTGACACGTGCAGAGGGACCAAACATGTGTTGCGGGTGTTATGTTGGAGCTAAATGCTTGGGAGTGTTTAAAAATGTATTCAAATCCGCATTTAGAATGCAGTAAGTAAATCATTCTGAGTAATTAGTTCTAGGGCGGTCTTGATGAATGGTTTCGGAGGTTAAGAACGCAAGTTATAGGAGATAGCGGTTTTATTATATCATTTATTGTATCTGTAGGAGGTAGGGCATAGCGGGATTTCTCGCTCAAATTGAGCTGCCCGACTGGGGAAGTACCTCCGCCTTACAGAAGACCGCAGTGAATCAACAATAGTTGTCTTTCTGCGAGTGAGTAAGGTTACCAGAGCTCATTGAGGGAGTGACTATTCTGACAGCATGGGAATTCCGTTTGCTGTCAGTTCAGTAACTCCCTATTTTAAGAAACCTGAACGGCTTCTAAGTGGTTTCGCAACGCATTTGCAAGCCTCTGGTGTTGCAAATGTCCATGGGCGGCAGTCATCACTTACCATCAGGCGAGCCGCCTGCTTGTATGCCCCCTTATCACCATAAAAAAAAAACTGCGGAAAGGTGTTCTCCTCCGTTTGATCTATTTTTAAATGCCCCGTATATACACTTCTAATGCTCTTGTTAGTGCTGTAATTTTCATATAAAAATGAATTCGGAAAAGAAATACATAATCTATCAACCTTCTAATATGCGCAACACAAGCCTCGTTGCTTACTAGGGAACTAGATGGCGATGTGTCATTATGTCCAGTTATTATATATTAAAAAAAACATGTTGAAGGCAGCTTTTAAGAACGTTGCGCTAGTGCGCTACCGTCAATAGCAATGATGACGGTTTTTTTTCATTTCACACCTACGCCCGCTACCGCCTATAAATTGCGCCGTGGCTGCGCTTTTGTTTGCAGACGTCTGTGTTTAGTCGGGACCGAACTTATCTTGTTTGTCTGATGGATGGTCTACACAAACAGCGTATCCTGCAGATAACCATCATTTTAATTGATTCTAAGTAATACTGCGGTTCATAATGGACGTCTTGTAAACTATGTTTGATTAATTTATATCTCTACGATGACCCGATTAGGGAAGCGGTATTAAGGTTAAGGTTTTACGTTGCGGATCTGTCTTTGATTCGAGATCCCGGATCCCGGATTCCGGATCCCGGATCTCGAATCAGAGACATTAGACCGTATTCGTGGAAAAAATACCTATCTATTCATCTATTTTGGTGACCCGATTAGCGCAGTGCTATTTAGGTGTCGCAGGGCTATTACCACAAAAGGCAGTTTTGTGATAATGCCCTGATTTCGAATTCCGGTAGGGACAAATGTTTGTATGATGAGCATGGACATTAGTACCTGGGTCATGGATGTTTCTGTGCATAACATGTAGGTATTTACAAACAAATGTCTTTATTGTTGACATTCAAAAAGTGCCAATTAAATTTCGTCTACCTTGAATAAATGATATTTTGACTTTTGATACGATCCTGGCAAACACTTTCATTTACTTTCAATAGCCACCCCCAAAGCTTCAGGTTAATAAAATTATTCAATAAACAAGCAGCTTTTGAAATTGCTGACTATGTTTTGAAGAACACTTGCCTTACCCAAATAATAGGAACTTGCCAGGTGTGACCACGATGGTGGCACCAAATTCTTCGATTCCTGTTTCTCTAAATCAGCATAACTGGTAAATTAATGAATAGCTGGCATTTCTAAGTAAATGTTAACATAAACATTGATTTCATTACTGCATTCCGAGATGTCACAGGTGTTAATATTGTACACAAATAATGAGTTACATACAATGCACAAATTTATACACATTAGAACCTATGGATACAGATTTTTTTAAGATTTTAGTTCCTTCTACTCCCACTCTTGTGAGCCAGTGTCGATAATAAGGAATGATTTAAGCTGTCTGGGAGAATTAGGAAAAATATCAGTTTCCACTGCCTTCTTTATCAAACTAGAGACGGAATAATTTAATTTATTTATTGAATATATGGACACAAGAAAGGTAAAGAATTTTATTCAGCGTCAAATAAATAAATATAAATATTCCTGGACATTATGACACAGCGCCATCTAGTTTCGAGCTAAGCAACGACGCTTGTGTTACGGATACTAGTCGGTTGATATACTACATAAATACTTTTTTTTTGTCAATACCTAAATATTATACATAGATACATCCATGACTCGGATACAAATGTTCAAAGATAATATTCAGTCTCGTTCTCTTCTACTGTATAAACTTTGCTGTGCCCGACAGGGTCCATAATTGTTCCTTAATTTTAAGCCTTGCATCTGTACCTATTTTCATTACGGAATTGCAATAAAGTATTGAGTACCTATTGAGAATAATAAAAGAATAGAATTTCAATACCATTAGCACGAGAACAGATGTTTATAACTGGTTAGAACTCAATAGCTTAATTATATTGGCTATTGTATCTAATTCCAATAACAAGTAGGTCAAAATACAAAGGGACTTTATTACTATATTTTGATAGAAACGTCGTCATCAGGAGGGTAGGCAGAGGAGTACCGGCGTACCCAAAAACCACGGGTGTATTTTTGGTCCCGTATATTAAGAGGCGGGCCATCATTAACTCAGCACAAACCTCGATAATTTTAAAAAAAAACCAAATAACACTGTTAAAATCTGGTAATCGAGCCTTAGACCTCACGTACAGCAGCCGCGCTTGACCGCTAGGCCAATAAGGCACCCAAAAAAAAAGTTATAATTAAAAACATTGTTTACCAAAGAATTCGAGGACCCTTATCCCCTCATAACTGTAATCGCCAAAAACCCAGCCGCCCTTAAAACAAATTATGCTATTACATTAAAATAATAACCTCCCATTAAGAATTCTGCCAAGCTAGCTTACACCCCATGGTCTGAAAACATTACCCCATGACGTTGATGTATCCGAAGTAAATGGGGGTAGTTTGAAACCATGGCCAGCCCCTCGGCAAAGTATTTCAATAATATTTGATTTATTTACGGATATCAGCAATATATTGTTCTTCAATATAAATATTAGAAATAAACAGGCTGTAAGGAATATTTTTTTTTTTTTTTTTTCTATTTATTTTAAAGAGGGTTTAATCACGTAGTGATTATGCCACCCTCATTGGAAAACATTACATACAAATTAGTTAAACTAGGTTCTATTATCTATTGCTATTTTTGCTATTGTATATAATACTCTAGCTTCTTTAGATAAAGGGGACGCGAGTACACTATTACATTTGCCGACATTAAGGCTGGATTTAGAAAAACATTGGTTACGTTCAGCTTCGTTCCGGACACATTCCATTAAAATATGATGCACATCTTCAACTATGTTACATATAGAACAGTTGGGTGACTCAACTTTGTTCATTAGGTATGCAAAACTGTTCAAGGGAACGTGTCCCGAACGGAGTCTAAACGCCATTACTATTTCGGGCCTGCTCATATTGGCTTGATCAATCCATGGAAGACGGGAGATGGTAGGTTGGATAGTTTTATACCAAATTCCTTTGGTTAATGACCTTTGATCGAAATATTCGGTCCATAACTGTAGGCATTGTTTTTTAACCTTGTATATAAGGTCTGTGAAATAGGGAATACATGGAAATTCAATTCCCTCAATCATGGCTTCCTTTGCTAACTGATCCACCCTCTCATTTTCCACCAAACCAATATGAGCTGGTACCCATTGTATGACTACATTTTTATTTTTACTAATTAGCTCATACACGGAGCGAAGAATTGTGTAGGCTATCGGTGTTCCTCGATATTTCGAGGTACACCGAGCCAGGTGTTGGAGAGCGCTCCTGGAGTCCGTAAAAATTACATAATCACCGCTTTTGTACGAGTTTATATATGATAAAGCTTCGGCGATTGCGATAAGTTCGGCGTTCATAATATTAATGTTAACTTTTATATTTAATTTAATACAAGTGTTTGTATTAGGATCATAAATCGCTGCCCCAACATTGCATTTATCTTTGGATCCGTCTGTAAAAATTTTATAACAATTCGTGTATTTCTCCTTGATAAATTCTATACATAACTGATTAAGAATGTGTGAATCGTAAAATCTTTTTGCTTTTTGGATACCTTCTATATTAGTTCTAATTACTCTAGATAGATCCACATTGCTGACCCAAGTACTCAGTGTAAACATTTCCAATTGAAAACAACTATAAACCGGTGACATCTTAAGGAATTCATGGACGATGTATAATAAAGGTTTTTTCTTGCGATGCCAATATGAATTATTATTGCATATATTTACTTCAAGTTCTTCTAACAAAGATATTATTTTATTTCTCGTGTATGATTTAGACTTTAGCCAATATTTACCTGCCAGAAAGTATCTTCGAATATACAGTGGTTGGAGATAAAGTTCGTTCTCCATTACATGTATGGCAGTGTTTTTTACAAACCCACCAATAAGTCTCATTATTAAGTTTTGCACCTTATCTAGTTTGCTTAACTGAGTTTGACTAGAGTTGTCGTAAAGGAAACAGCCGTAATCCACCCTACTTCGGATCAATGATAAATATAAACGCCTTAAGTGTACTGGGTGAACTCCCCAATTCGAACCAACAAGTAATTTAAAAATATTAACATGTTTCAGAATTTTATCCCTAGTCTCGTTGATATGTTTAGACCATTTCAACGATCGGTCAAGCCAGCACCCTAAGTATTTCAAATTGTCTACTACTGGCAATGCAACATCATTAACTTTGAGATCAACAAATTCCTTTCTAAAACCACTTTTAAAAATACACACTTTGCTTTTTGACGTTGAAATTTGCAAGCCCAAATTGAATAATAAATTTGTAAACATATCTAAAGCTGCTTGTAATTTCCGTGTAGATTCTAAAATATTATTTCCAGTTGTGTACAACACGAAGTCATCTGCGTATTGCGAAACGGATACGTGTTGTATGTCTTTACATATAGATATAGTAGCAATATTGAATAGTAATGGGGACAGTGGGTCTCCCTGAGCCAGTCCCCTTCCCGTGCTTCGATTTAAAATTACATTATTTATATTAACTTTGAGGTTTCTTTCCTTCAAGAAATTCCAAATATATGTACACATTTTATCCCCAACCCCTATACGATCCATAATTTGTAACAATGCCGCGATATCTATGTTGTTGTATGCGTCGTTAATATCTATAAAACAACCTATTGTTGATAGTTTTTTTGAGAATCCAATTTGAATTTTTATAATTAGTCTACTTAGATTATCTATGGTTGAATGACCTTTTCTGAAACCAGTAGTTTCTTCAGATAACATATTATGTTTTTCGATAAACCACTCTAACCTATTCATTAGGATGGTATGAAAAATTTTGCAGAGGCAAGAGATCATTGAGATTGGCCTGAGTGAAGATAAGCTGTTAGGATCACGACCTGGTTTCGGGATCGGTACTATAGTGACATCACGCCACTGTTTTGGTACAAAACTAGTTAAATAAAAATTGTTATAAAAGGAAGTTAATATTTGTCTGCCATTTTCTGGAAGGTTCATAATCATTGAGTACGAAATATTATCTTGCCCAGGTGAAGAATCTTTAGATCGAATAGCTTTTTGTAATTCGTGATTTGTAATATTAATATCTAATAAAGGGTTTTTAGAAGAAAAACGCAAGTCTGTGGGATTAACATAATCTGGCGCTAACTTACGCAACAACTGACTGGCCATAACTGA
The DNA here is from genome assembly GCA_905163465.1 of Craniophora ligustri. NCBI lineage: Eukaryota > Metazoa > Arthropoda > Insecta > Lepidoptera > Noctuidae > Craniophora > Craniophora ligustri. The sequence goes on along the minus strand of LR990971.1, from coordinate 11,587,319 downwards.
ATCTACAAAATCTCGCCGCGTCCTATAACCTTTTAGCCACTTCATTTTATGCCATACTTCACTTGCGGATGATGTTTCGTCTAGTGAAGAACAGAAAGATTTCCACGCCACACCTTTCGCAATACGTATAAATTTTTGCGCGATACGTATCTTAGTTTGTAATAAATCGAAATTCTGTGGTGTTGGATTACGTCTAAATGTTGATAGGGCTAGTCGGCGTTCAGCAACATACTTTGAAAGAGTTGCATCCCAATAAGGTTTTGTTGAAAAATTTGTATTAGGGTTCTGATTAATTTTGACCATCGGTATACACAAGTCTGCTGCTAAGTTAATGTATTCAATAAACAAGTCATAACTCGATTGTAAATTATCCCGGTATTCGAATTGGCCAAAAAGTTCCGATAATAAGCATTTATACGCATCCCAGTCGGCTTTTTTTAAGTTTCTACGGGTAGTATTATTCCAACATGCTTCGATACAGGACGACAATTTTATCATATGGTGATCACTGCCTAATGTTTCATTTAGAGGAGTCCAAATAAAGTTAAATGCAATGTCAGATGATGCTAATGAGATGTCGGGGGAGGATCGTTGAAGTATGTTTTGGACTAATTTCACACGAGTAGGTGAGTTATCATTAAGTACAATAAATTGGTGATCTAGTAGTGAGTCAAAAACTTGACTACCTCTACGATCCAACTTATACGACCAGTTTTTATGATGCGCGTTAAAATCCCCTAAAATCAATGTATTTTTACCCAATAAAGAGAATAATTCATCCCAATCATTTTGTCTGGTATTCGCTGAAGGGGAACAGTAAACAGAAACTATATTGTGGATATCGTTGCAATTAAAAATTTTGACTCCAATAATTTCTATCTGAGAATTATGTATCTGAATATTAAGCAATTGTGATTGAATAGAAGTGTGGGTAAGTATTGCTACGCCACCGTAATTATCGTCCCTGTCTTTACGGTAGATATTATAACTATTTATTTTAAGAAAGCTATCCGGTTCTAGCCAAGTCTCACTCAAGACGGCAATGTGAATCTTTTCTTGAAGTAATAAATTTTCAAATGAGGTTAATTTAGGCCGTATGCTTTGAGAATTCCATTGGATAATATTGATTCTAATTTTTTGTTGCTTTTTAGCCATAAAAATAATCAAATACTAACTTTAATATTGGCCAGTCCGCAATGTTATCAGCTACTACTAAAATTATCCATTCAACACAACACTTAATTAACATTTTAAACTTAGATAAATAGTTCACACCTTTCAAAAAAAATATGTCTTTTAACCTTGATAATAATTCAACAAAATGCACATCTCTTCGTTTTTCTTGTTCTTCTTTTGGACTTGTATTAATGGAGTGGTTAAACGATGAAGATCCATTCAAAATAAATTCCGTGCGTGGATTCAATTCTGGGGTTGCTGTATATGACGATGTCTTTGATTTTGACCCTTTCTTTGACAATTGGTCAAGGTTTTTTATCGGTTGCTCGTTGTGGATAGTGGCATTTGTTGCACCTTTTACAACTTCAGCAAAAGTGTCTTTAAGTGTATCAAAACTATTCGAATGTATAAGGTCCTGAACAGATGATTCGAAAGACTTTGTGTGGTCATCAGAGTTAACTAAAGGCACGTGAGTGCCTTCATCTTTTCTTTTAATTTGCGGGCTAGGGGGCACGTACATTAGTAGTGCTTTCCGGTATGTACAATTAAATTCGGCCATGAGTTCTCTTATACGTTTTTCTTTAAGAAAAGTAGGACACGACTTTGTCAACGCCATATGATTCCCTTTGCAATTAATGCATTTGAAGCTTTGAATTTCGCAGTTGGAATGATTGTTGCCACATTTTGGACATACCACTGTTTTTGACGAACATGTTTTAACCGAGTGGCCATATCTCCAGCATCGTGTACACTGAGTCACGGGGAATATATAGGGATTTACTTTTATCCTTAATTCGTCGACATAAATATATGCGGGTATACTCGATCCTTTAAAGCATAAACGAATAGCTTCACTCGGAAGCCATGCCCCATCATTGGAATCCTTGTCGATATTGCGTCTGTTAAGACGACGAGCCGAGACCAGCTGTATATCATTCGGACACACGATATTTTTCAATATTTCCTCATCAGAAATGCCAATATCTATATCTTTAATAACGCCCATGGAGTAATTCTTCTCCATAGCTCCTTGAAATCTCCATCCTTTGTCAATAAATGTTTTACACAACTCCAACTTCGACGCACTTATTTCATTTGAAAACTCAATGCGTACTCTGTATTGATTAACGTATTTGACCTTGATAATATCCTTAATTCCTTCTACTTTGAATAACTTTGCCAACGCAAATTGCTTTGGCAAAGTTTCTTTACTAGAAATATAAACCTCAATTTTATCTTTCTCTTCTTTAATCTTCTTCTCTTTTCTTATTTCCGTCCATTCTGTATCGTTCTCATCTCTCCCTCTTTTTACTGGTTTTATATTGTTTCTCATCTCCGATTGTATATTAAGATCATTCTCGCGACATTGTTCTACATCTTCGGCCATATCTTGCTCACTTATTGCATCGCCGCTCAATATTTCAGAATAAAATAAATCTTGATAATTTCTGTCATCCATCGTTAACGGTAAGACAAAGGATGATTCATCACATTAGAATGTACTCGATGCGCCGTGCACCGGTCGCGGCCGGCAGGTACCGAGCGCAGGTACCGAGCGCAGCGAATAGAAAAAGGTCGTAAACAAACTAATTAGCACAAACGTCGGAGGCGCGTCTAGTACGTACGAATGCCGTAACGCGAATGCTGTAAGGAATATAATGTCGAATGGAGCCAAGACTTTGGAACATGATTCCGGATGGTAGCGTCAGAATTTAACATAAATATAAACAGAACCCACCATTTTGTAAGGAGATAGGTGTACTGCATTTTATTATAAACCAAAAAATGTCGTAAGTGATAAGCGAAATAAACGTTTCAAAATTAGTGGAACAATTAAAAAGCACATTTTTTATTATAAAATCTATCTTGCATATATTTGTGGCTCATTACCAAAAGTTAATGTAACGTAAAAACTTATTAAATATATTTCTGATTACCAGGTGTTCTGTTTAATTTTGTCACTACATAATCCTTTTCGTCCACAGACCACATGCGAATAAACGTAACGAAGCCACCTTTGGATAATATTCAGTCTCACAACACTACACCTGAAAATTTAAACCTAATTTAGTGTTAGCAGCCGTTTCAAAAGGCACTCCGCACCAGTAGTTGGTACACTGTGATTGTTTACTCTGTGCCGTTAATATTTTATGCTGTGGTCGTTGGGATCCCGACGTAAGTACATAGAGTATCATGCGAAATTGAGCCTAGATTTTACTCAAATTTTCCGAGGTGATGCGAAATTTTCCTTCGGATTTATGTATTAGTTCTCTGTAGTGTGTGTGTGCTTTAGCACGTTGGCCTTAAAGATTATATTTCCTAAAATCTGTTCTGAGCTGATGCCCTTCGTATAAACCGGACAATTTCAGCTTTATTAGTCTAGTCGTTTTCGAGATTTTGTGTTTTATCAGTGAGTGACATCAACCTTTCGCTTTAATATGTGTAGATGAGTACATTCGAGTACATGCGCGTCTGCTGAGAGTGATCTCTTAGGTTCGTTATCCAATTCGAGCAAAATACATATTATTAAGTTTTTGTATGAAATTCTCAGAAGCAGATCGTTTGAGGAATTCGTGCTATTGGCAAAAATAATAACCTGAACCACTCTCTACGAAAATTGACGTTCGTCTATAAGGGTGTCTAACTCCACCTCTCCTCTTGAAAAAACATACGTACCATCACGCCTATTGTCTCCAAAAGGATAGGCAGAGTTGTAAGGCGTTGCGGGCCTATTGGCATCAATCGGGCACGTGTATTAACTCCAAGCTGCTACTGAGAATTTCTTAGAAAAACGAGCAAAGCTCTCTTTAATCTAGCCCAAGACCTCAAGCTCCGCAGTCGCACATAAAGCCACTAAACCAACGCAGTGAAAAAACTTTCATAAAAATAAATTTCAAAGAGAGACTATATTCAACCCTCATAAACTGTAAATACCCCTTATTTGTTTCGACATTATGATCGTATAGAAAGTTTTTCTATCAGTGTTCTCACACAACGGAAATAATGTACGGTTTGTAGTTTACAAACACAAAAGTTTTTGGGTTCATGTTTACGCTTTTTACTTTAGTTTGGATCGGCAGAATAGGAAAGAATAGTTATTGTGTATATTTAGGCGAGTGAAATTTGTTTTTGAAAGTTATTCTTAGATATTTATATTTGAAATGATGTTTATATCTGTAAACAAATATTTTTATACGGTTTTCTTACAAATTACACGTATATTAATTACAACATTGAAATAAATTACAGACTTTTACGGAATCTCGGTTAAATTATACATATATTAATTTATTCATAGAAACAAATGTTTGTATCATACGGGGAGAGAATCCGTAATCAGTGGTGTAGAAGTCGATCGTTCATCTAATACATGAACTGTGTTATTAATTAAATATAAATATCTTTAGTACACACTTATATTAATTCTGACACGCATGGGGGCGGCCGAGTTGCGGAATCGCTTATGCGAATAAACGATTCCACAACTCGGCACTTCCACAATCTTTAAGGCGTCTGTGTTTTCTGAATTTTGAATCCGATTGAAGGCTGAAACAGTACTTACTAAAGTAGGTACCACAACTTCGGCTGTACCAACTTATCATCAGGACCGATGCTGTCAAAAGCTCTAAAATCTATAATAAAATCGCCCATTGAAGACGACAGTGTCGCTTAACATCAGGCGAACCGGTGGTCAAGCGTCAACCCATCAACAACAACAACAAAAATGCCTATTGCATGTGTAAAACCCACCCCTTCCTTCATATAACTGACTGCATATATGACTCGCCCCATTCTATACTTCATGGGCTGCATATAATATATTATCGGCCCCATTAATCAATCATTTAGATGTCTAAATAAAGGTAGAAAGTAAATGTAAAGTAAATCATTAAACAAAATCTTTTAAATAAAAGATAAGACCCTCCATATTTTTTGTCACTCTTTTCCATTTTTCAGATACGAATTGATATAATAAAAGTGATGTTTCTATCCGTGCCGCCCCACGGCCCATGGGACTTGATAAAAGATAGCCGAAAGTGACAAATTACGATGGGGAAGGACATAAATAATGGGATTTCTGCTCTTTGGGACACGACGGTCCATGAAAATCAATAGATTTGATAGAATTATTCACAGTTTACTATGAAATCGCTCACCATGACTAAATATATTGTTTTCATTTTACCCTTGACTGTGATTGCGGTCTCACTTAGGGATATCAAACCTAGATAAACTGGCTCGCTCATGCTAAGTACCGTCATTCTAACTATTCTACGCAGTTTGGGAACATACATTTTTGTTCTCCAAATTGTGATTAGTCTTTGAACCAATTGTAAACTAAATCTGGTGTCGAATAAATTATTATTATTATTATTATTATTATACTATAGCACTTTCCATCAACAGTTGGTATTGTTGATCGAAGATAGACACACAAAATTTGATAATACCCAGCGTTAGTGATGTTCTGATTAATACGGTAAAGATAACCCCAGCATATTTGTTCTATCCGAGATACCAAAATGTTCTACTATGTTTATAATATTATATTATGTAGTTACTCTATATAAACATACGAGTAAATAGGAATACGGAAGCTCCATATTACGCATATATATTTATAGAGTGAAAATCATACATTACATACCATTATGCCTATCGTCAGTTAACAAACATCTCACGCCATCGAAAAAATCTCTCAGGCATGCAGGTTTCCTCACGATGTTTTCCAACACCGTTTGAGCATGTGATAAATACGCACGTAACTTCGAAAACTCAGTAATGCGTGCCTTGATTGAACTCGAGACCGTTGCTTCGACTTTTCAGTTGACTTCACAGTGAAGTCTACTGTGGTAGTAGGATAGGTTGAATATGTAGCTTTCAGCCTACAGAGTATTAGCGTCACAAAAAAGCTAGAAAGAGTTTGTTTGAAATAAAAACCTTTCGACTTGATTTGAAAACAATTCTGTTGGTAACATAGATACAAAAGTAACGAAATAACAGCAGTCTCGACTTTATTGAAAGCACGACATAGTCCAATCCTGAATCCGAATAAATCCGGATGGACTGGACAGCTTTATTCAAACATGAGCGAATAAAAATAGAGACAAAATACCTATTAAGCACTTTGTCCGGTTCTTTTGTGAGAATATTCGACGCAAAAAGAAATGTCTTTTTAAAATGAACAATACTAACGGATTGACAATAATCTAATATATAAAATTCTCGTGTCACAGTTTTCGTTGCCATACTCTACCGAAACGGCTTGACCGATTTTGATGAAATTTTTTGTGCTTATCTGGTATCTATGAGAATCGGCCAACATCTATTTTTCATCCCCCTAAAAGTTAGGGGTAGTCCGCCAACCCCTATAATGTGGCAAAACAACGTTTGCTGGGTCAGCTAGTAATTAATAAAAATGTAGACATCCAATACCATATTCCGAAACATTCCGATTGAATAATACCAATATACCGCAATAAAATCTGTAAAAAGTATTCAATTTAAAAAGGTCGAAGCATGGTCTGGCATATCATTAACTTTGTCAAAAAAGGAACACTAAATAACGGTATGCTATTTTTCAACAAGCTTGTAATAGTGCTTGATATTAATAACGTTACTTTTATAACAGTTTCTTATTAATGCAAATAGCACATGGCTTGTTTGTTGGTAACGCAAAGCACACAGAACTTCGTTTTACATAAAAAATTACAATTCAACAATCTTTTAAGCGAAAGGATAAATAACAACACCGAGGCAAAAATTAAGCCTGCGTAGCGGCGAATATGAAACTTTTGAAACATATTTTACAATTTCACAAATCTGTTTTGAAATTAAGCCTTATAATGCTTTGAATAAGGTTATTTTTAAGTCCGTAAATAATATACTAGGGTGCTATTTCGCAATAGCAATTGAGCTGAAAGAACATTGCCTACAATTTTTATTAACTAACGTTTTAAACTAACGATATACACTATACGCTATTCTGTACATATTCGTTATTCCGTCATACTACGATACTAGCATTGTAATTTGCATCCTTTCACAGTACCCGGTCGTCAAAAACAACCCAAAAAACTTTCACAGATGGTATATTTTTTGTTTTTTTTTATTTATATTGTGAGTGTCCCACCATGGTTCTCGGAAAAGATTTTTCTAGAAAACCCCCGGTACTATTTCATTTCCGTGCGTTGGCATTCATAGGGTTGTTCCATGGTGTATCTACCGTGAACATGTCACCATACTTTTGCCAAACTGATTTGTATTCTACCCCATTTACATATCTGCGTTTTTCCCTTTTTTTTGTATCTTTATTTTATGCGTGCCTTTGTGGCGGGTTGCGCTTATTCTTTTTCATTTAGTAAAAAACGTGTTATAATTGGATTCGTTACAGAATAATTGTTTTTCGTTATTCTTAGTAATCTAGTTATATAATTTCTTTGGAATTTGGACCCTTTCTGTGTCATATTTATTTGTGGTAAAAAAATATTGACTCATAGATCTAGTGGTGCGAAACGCGACTGCGAAGCGTGAAGTCCTGAGTTCATATCGCAGTTCGAGCAGTATTGGTTGGGACTCTTTATATTGTATATGGATATCTCGCTCGGAGATTAGATTTGTCCTAGATTTAAGTTAATAGAATCATAGACAGACGTATGAGATTTCAAATTTTATCTCAAGCTACAATAATTGAACGTACTTTTTTCGTAACTACCTTAAAAAACAAGTTTTATACGTTTCTTTCTTATGTGAGGACACGTAGGGTCTTAAATGTATTGCATACAATTTGAGTAAAATGCCTGGCGGATCAATCGATCCTACCACTTGATTGTTGATTTTGATTTTATTACCAAAACCCGTGATGATTTTTCTCCGTACACAGTCTCTCTCAGTTTATCTCGCACAGGCTATATAACGTCATATCGATAGTTATTGTTATAAAGCGGGTAAGTTTGTTTGTATGAACGCGCTAATCTCAAAAACTACCAGTCCGATTATAAAGTATTTTACCATAAGACTGCTTCATTATCCGTGAGTAACATAGGCTAAATTTATTATTATTAAGCTTTACCCAAAATGTTTAATAAATAAATGCCTACCCGTACGAAGCCAGGACGGACAGCTAGTATATAATAAACGTATAATATCATACTAATACGAGTATATTTCATATACTTTGTTATTCTAACCCAACCATAGTATTATTATAACTCATCTAGAATCTAAAAACAAAAGTATGGGATATATTTCGTTATTTTAAAGTAATTCTTACTGTTATTATAACATAGTCTCATTTGTATTGAAATATCTGTTTTGTTTTCAACTAAAATGAGATTTAAGTGTTATAGTAGGCACGATTTTATAACCGACTAACATATTTATGAGGTGTCATGTGTTATGTATGTAATACTGAGTCTTTATAGGTACTTACGCGAATACTAGATATTGAAATAAAAACTAATATTTTATTCGACGACCCAGTTAGTCCAGCGGTAGTTAACACTGCTTTCTGTGCTATTCTGTCCCTACCGGGTTCGAATCCCGGTAGGGACAAATGCTTGTGTGATGAGTATAATCATTTGTTTTCGAGCAATGGATGTATCCATCTATAATATGTATGTATTTACAAAAATATATATGTGTAGTATATCAACCAACTAGTATCCGTAACACAAGCCTCGTTGCTTAGCTCGGAACTAGATGGCGCTGTGTAATAATGCCCAGAAATATTTATTTATTGTATATATTCTTTAATTTCAGAGGAATTAGTCTACATAATCCACCACTCTATCCTACCGCGGGTTGGCAGACATCACATGTCACTGAGAAAAAACTCTCAGTCACGAGTTTGCCTTCACCGATTGAGCATGTGATACATACGAACATAACTGCGAAAAGTCAGCTGCAACATGGTATTGAACTTGAGACTATGACTTTACAGTCCATTGGTCACACCACTAGGCTATCACACAATACTGCCAGTACCTATCACTACCACACAACTAGGCTATCACACAATACTGCCAGTACCTATAAGTTTTATGAGGCTTGAAAATGAATGATAAAGCGTTTATTATTATACCATATTTATAAAGGCCGTCGTTTGAAAGGTGTTTTGTCATTTTACGGCGATTATGATTCCTCTTTTGTAATAGGTTACAAAAGCTTTGTACCCATAAAGTCGTTTTCACATAAAACAGGCGTTAAAAAATCCCTGACATGAGTGTTTTTTTTTTAATTTATATATATATATTACGTTATCTATGGTTAATATATATTTGTCATTTATAGCAGCCATAGGACAACGACTATCCTTACTAATATTATAAATGTATGTCTGTGTAGTTTTACTTCTTCACGCTTGAACCACTGAATTGATTTAGATGAAATTTAATATGAAGGCAGTTTTGAGTTCCGAGAAAAGATCTAGGTTTTACCTTGGTCTGATAGTCACCCCTTAAGGTTTGTTAGAAGAGGAAGGTAAGATGAAAAAAACAGATTGGATGCAATAATTAATTCTTCGCAGACAAAATCGCGGGTAAAAGTGATATAAAGTCCGGGTACCTGTATTTATTATATATATTATATTATATAGTCTCTACTTCGTACATTCCTGCATCAATGCAAAATAACAGTGATCTTTTTTAAAGAAATCTTCGGTCTGCCTGTAACCATGGATGCTGTAAAGGATCCGAAATGTCGGTATTAAATAATATTCTGCGACATTTTTACACGGCACCATCTAGTCCCAAATTAAGCAGAAGATGTACTATGGGTACCTACTTGACAATGGATATAATACTCCAATACTTTTTCGGTACTCGTATATCAGTAGGTATACCGTATAATGTACTTTTATTCCTATCATCATATCCTGTTACGAAATCGTATAAAAGCGTAGGAAGAACGGAAGTTCCTTATCAGTATCATACGCGCGAATTGTTATCAAATCTGTTACGTATTAATCTGTGAAAGGTCATGTGTGGGTAGCTATGATAACAGCGAACACTACCGAATTATCACATCAAGGTTACATTACTAGTGTGTTTGAATTTTTTTTTATGGTGATAATGGGGCAAACGAGCAGGCGGCTCACCTGATGGTAAGTGATGACCGCCGCCCATGGACATTTGCAACACCAGAGGCTTGCAAATGCGTTGCCAACTCCTTAGAAACCGTTCAGGTTTCTTAAAATAGGGTGTTACTGAACTGACAGCAAACGGAATTCCCATGCTGTCAGAATAGTCACTCCCCCAATGAGCTCTGGTAACCTTACTCACTCGCAGAAAGATAACTATTGTTGATTCACTGCGGTCTATTGTAAGGCGGAGGTACTTCCCCAGTCGGGCAGCTCAATTTGAGCGAGAAATCTCACTATGCCCTACCTCCTACAAACATCATGACGGCAAGGTTAGTGTAGTGGTCGTGAGATCAGCTTCTGCGCCGCGTGTAACGGGTTCGATCTCCTCACGGAACAAATGTATGTAAGGCCTACGGGTAGTTTTTTCGCGTCTAGGTCTTTGTGTGAATATTTGTGTTTGTAAACGCAGCTACGACACAGGAGAAATTCCTAAAATGGGATTACGTTTTTTTAAAAAGAAGAATGTCGTCACAGTACATACATGACTTTTTGTACATTCTTTTTTAATCATAAGAAGAATAGGAAAAATACACAAAACGAATGAGCTCAATAAGTAATAAAATATAAATACATATTATAATATACTTAATCAAATAAGAGTATATTTCCCCGAGATCACATCTGATCTGGCAGAAAAATTATCTCGTGAAAGAAAAATGATCCCCTTTAATTTTACCTAGCATTTCTCAGCAGGTATTTATTTAATATGAAATAAAAATCTTCAGCTGGAAGTTACAATTTTGCAAAAAAATATCTACTGAAATTCCCTTTATTAATTCATTTCCATCTCTCTCTTTTAATCTTGTACACTTCCTTCCTCTATACTTCCTAATTAATTTCTGTCGGTAATATTTTTCTTGGATTACCGTCCTTTTTTTTTACAAGCTTTTTTTTCTTATGAAAGTATTCGATTCTGCCTTTTTCCAATCTCTTTTTAATGTGAAAAGGCCCGGTGCGGTTACGTTTTATAATTTGCTAAAAAAGGTAAGTTAGTTCCGCTCATTAGTATGTACTTCGTTAATTTGGTTTTATTTTTGTTTCCGACAATTTATTTATGTGAATTTATTATTCAACAATGTATCTATGTTTGTATGTATAGATATAGAATCCAAGTTTTTGAATAGTATACCTTGATGTTACGAAAATAAGTACAAATGACTCACTGTGACACTTAAACACGTGATTATTATTAAATCGTACTTATACCTTACACGGCGTTCACTAGGGGAGGCCTACGTCCAGTAGTGGACGAATATAGGCTGATGATGATGATGATGATGATACCTTACACGGATACTTTACTGTAATTACTGTACATATAACTTCTTTTTACGGATTTTATGAGGCAGTCTGCTCCTGTCCATAGATTTTTTTTAAGATCCGTCACGTTAGGATTAAATTATATCAATATACTGCTAATCCATAAAAGCAGTCTGTTTGATACACTTACGCGAATGTCAATAGGATATTTTATGAAAACGCTTTTTTTACCTACCGTACATTTTAATACTATTAAAATGTACGGTAGGTAAAAAAAGCGTCCTCATTACATGGGCCCTAAAAACATACCATCAAAATGTCTCAAAGGGTTAGGCAGAGTTGTATACACACACATATTACATACAACTCTGCCTAACCCTTCGGAGACGATAGGCGTGGTGGTATGTACTTACATTTTAATAATGCAAGGCTTAACACAATCTCATAACAAACAACACGTATCCCAATGTTTACTATTATCCTCCGTACAGTTTAAACTTACGCTTAGTTAAAAACTACTTTGAAGTTAAATATTTCCACCTATGTTTTAACGCTCTAACTGTTATAAAAGAACAACAGATTGCGTTTACTGTTAAGCTTTTCAGACAAGTTTAACTGCAGGAGAGGAACGGAAGCTGTAAACTACCAAATAATACACTATGGTAATTCCACAATGAAGGTGTGTTTGTGAATATTAAACAATAAGTTGATGATGAATATAGAAAAGCTATCATAGCCTAGTTGGCTGACCAGTTGACTGTGAAACTCAAAGGCACAAAGAAACAAACAAATGAAAATAAGAAGAAGAAATGAAGAACACCAAAAAATCAAACCCAAGGCAAGGCACGCACCACTGAGATTATGTGCGTATGTATCACAGGATCAAACGGTGAAGGAAAACATCGTGATGCAACCTTGAGCGATTTTCTCGATGGCGTCTAAAATCTGCCAATCCGCACTAAGCTTCAAATCCAATCCAATTCGAGACCTTTGACTTTTGTAGTCAAATGGTGCCATCATCATCATCATCAGCCTATATTCATCTACTGCTAGACGTAGGCCTCCCCTAGTGAACGCCACAGAGCTCGATCTTCGGCTCTTTGCCTTCAGTCGCTGCCAGCTGCCTCCGCCTGGCCGGCGGCCGACCTACACTACTTTTACCGAGACTTGGTCTCCACTCAAGAACTCGTTTGCTCCATTGGTCAATAGACTATCACAGAATTTTTATTATTATTATCATTATTAATGATATCAAAAAAATGATGGAGTATGGCATATCGAGATTCCTCGCTCAAATTGAGCTGCCCGACTAGCGAAGTACCTGTGCTTTACAGAATACCGCAGTGAATCAACAAGTCTTTCTGCAAGTGAGTAAGGTTACCAGAGCTCGTTGGGGAGTTAATATTCTGACAGCTTAGGCATTCCATTTGCTGTCAGTTTAGTAATACCCTATTTTAAGAAACCACAACTGTTTCTCCAGGGTTTGGCAATGCATAAACAAGCCTTCTGGTATTGCAAATGTCCATGGGCGGTGGTGATTACTTAGCATCAGGTGAGCCGCCTGCTCGGTTGCCCCCTTATCTCAATAAAAACAAGTCAGTAACCCTTGCCTTCAACTCGAACTCGTGACCTTGAACTTGGGAGCACTGGTCTTCTATCGTTGTTGTAACTAGTTATTAATATCTCATACACCGTTTTAAGTGGTCCTTATAATTATGTTTAGGCTCGTGTTTGAGCTTTCTGCAAATTGTCTGGGTCTTAAGCGGTGGATTAGCAATTAAGGCGTCTGGTTTAGCTCGCAATGGACTCTACCCCCCTCCCCGTGGAGTTCTAAGTAGCAATTACAGGATTATATTGTCTGTACCGACTGCAGTTTCTACTTAAACATTAATAATTATGGAATCTATAGAGCTGAGTTCAAGTACTACGTAGAATTATTTTGTTAAGTGTGATTTAGTAGGTACAGTTAACTGCTTATGATTTAGTATGAGACAAGAGCTTGGCTTTTTATTTTATTAAACTGCACGCTAAGAGTGTAGCTTCGTGTAGATACTAAAATTGATGTGATTATTTTTCACAGTCACGGATAGATAAAATTTGTAAATTGTATTATGAAGTAGTTTCGTCAGGATTAACTAGTATCAATATACAGTTATTAAATCCGTAAAAGTAGTTTTATTTCAATGTCTAAGTCAGTACTAAATTAAATTATTAATTATATAAATGGACAGAATCCTCTACAACGTGCTGCGTTGGGTGTCATTTATAAAATTCATATAAACACAATAAAAACATCCGCAGACGTATCATCAAAACCCATGCTCGCTGACCATTAAAAATCCTTTCAGCGTCCACAGCTACCATAATAACTGAGCACTATCTATGTAAATCGCGAGTTTTATGGACACACGCGACGTAATCCGCGGTGTTACAAACAGGCATCGGATATCGATACGGTTGAGTGTGTATGCGAACGGGTGGACGAAAAAACGACCTGCTAATGGGGATGTGGTGTAAGTGATAAGAAATATATAAATATATGTATAGTACACATACACAGAGAAGTAAATATACATACATCATCATGCCTATAGTCCCCGAAGGGTTAGGCAGAAATGTTGTTACTGTGTATACCCACATTTCGCCGGTATGTTTTAGGTCCCATGTAATAGGAAGCGAGCCTATTGCCGTCACGAATCCATACTTCGAGATGAACTGAGATTTTTTAAGAAAAACTCCAAATCACTTTGCTCGTATTGAAAATTGAACCCAAGACCAGCGAGGCAGTGAATGATATTTCATACTTACATACGAATGTTCGGAGTGTAACAAATCGAAAATTCGATCACTACTTGGTAACTTTGTCTCGGCCAAAGAATGTCGAAACTTAGGTTAAATACTTTTTCTATATTGTCCTTAGTAAAACCCGCTTCTTTTCATAATTTAGACCAGCTGACTGTATAAAACGATAGCGTTATGATATGGACATAAACGGCGGGGAATTGTGGAACGTTTTACGTTACACGTCAAATGAAGGCCGCGTGCGCCACGCCGGATGACGAGTGACGTCACATGTCCCCACACGTAATTGAGTTAGATTTGTTTGTGTGTCACTCACGTGTATTCATTTACATATTCATACATTCATTTTCATTGATGCTCTTTTTGTTCAGTACATACAATGTTAGGAGTATTAAGCGGTATAGTGTAGTATTTTTTGAATCTGTGAAATAAAAATCTTTACCGTAATATTGCCTTATCACTCGCCATAAGCTTGTGTGAGTCTTGACTTTTTGTCGTATAACCAATTATTCAAATCCAGTCCATTGTCTTACTGACATTATCTTGAGATGAACAGTCATAAAAAAAATAATGATCACCGCACCGTTCGCCATCGGCAGGGCAGCGAATTCATTCTCACATCTTAGAACCGATATCAATCTGTTCTAGAGGAATTTCATTCTACGTACAATCTTACTGCTCAATCAGGCTGCGGACTGAGCTATCTACTGATGCTATCTACTGAGTCGACTCCATCATGCGAGAAAGCATCAGCTTTCTCGCATGATGGAGTCTTCAAAAATGGAGTGAAAATGTTTTACGGATTCGTCAACGCGCAAGCCACACCTCAGAAGTCAGATGGCCCAGAACCCAGAAGCTGGTTGCCATCTCAAGCGGTATAAAATTAAAATTAAATATCATGCCTACTTAATAACATTTCGCTTTCTTATTTCCTAAGAAATCAAGCAAATCTGAGCCATCAACTTCACTCTTTTACTGACGATACATATACTTACACTACCAATACGTAAGTTAAAGCACCAGCCACATGTCTCATAAAGAGCTCTCGAATGGAAATTAAAACAACGTCACTTCCTCGTACGAAAACAAAACGGACTTTTATTCCATCGGTGTCGACGTAAAAAACAATATGAGCGAGTTTACAGGAAGGGAGCTAATAAAAAACTAAAAAGATTTTACACAGATGTCTTAAAAAGGAAAGACCGTCTGACGCAAGAAGAGGCACTGGACTCTTGCGTCACATGATTTTTAAATAAATATTTGTGTATCACAGTATGTTTCATCATTAACCCAATTATTGTCCCACTGCTGGGCACGACTTTCCTATCATTTTGAGAGGGAGTCCAAAACTAGGCAAGCACAGCTCTCAACGCTTTCAGCGCTTCTTACGGATTTTATCGTAAAAAGAGGATTTATTTGAATGATCCTCATCGGTTTATTCAAGCCTATTCTCAATCCTGATCAAGAATCAGTTCCATGTCTTTACAGCGATTTCTTCTAATAAGTATATAAGACAAAATTACATTATTATTTATAAAAAAAACCCTCTCAACATGATTCACAGGAAGCGTTACCAATAAAACACTTAAAAAACATTCAACACAGATGTACAACAAATAGAAACGATCCACGCAATGACGTCACAAAACATGACGGGAATGTTCGATGAACATGATTGATCACGTAATTTGAAAAGTTTTTATAGAATTTAGAACAGCTTTCTGGTCGATAAGAATCGTAATTTTTGTGTGTGATTTATGTATTTTTTTTTGTTTTGAATTATATTATATTATAAATCATCAACGCATTTATTTACTGTCCCACTGCTGGGCATAGGTCTCTTTTCACTTTGACAGTGATAAGGCTAAAGTCTAGTGCGGACACACATTAAAAACGCCATCGAGAAAATCTCTTAGGCATGCAGGAGAATTATTGACGATATTATGTTCCTTCACCGTTTGAGCATGTGATAAATAATTTACGAAAAATCAGTGGAACGTTGAGATTGAACATGAGTCACTAGACTATAAAAACTCCTTTTATTTATGAAAGTGAATATAATATTACATCTGACAACCCCATTAGTCCAGCGGTAGTTAAAGCTGCCTTCAGTGCTACGGGTCCCGGATTTGTGTGATGACTGATGAGCGTCAACATTTGTATTCAAGTTATGGATATATATATGTATAATAAGTATGTATTTACAAAAAAGAAATATGTATGTATCAACCTTCTAGTATCCGTAACACAAGCCTCGTTGCTTACCACGGAACTAGATGGCGTTGTGTCATAATGTCCAGATTTTTTTTTTAAATTGACCCACGCTCAAACCCCAAGAAACTTCATGGAAAAGGATAATCTAATAAAGATAACGTCATTACGTCCGTCCACATGGTATCCATTTAACTGATTACTCTGCCCGGTAACTGAGGTAGCTTTAAAACCGAACAACACATGGCTATTAGTTGTAATCTACTTACGATAACGTTACTTTAACTTTTTTTCAACAATAGGAATATTAAGTGCTATTAATTTAACAGTTTTTCAATACCCATTGACGTGTCTAATCATCATCAGTATCATCAACCCATTTGCTGTCTTAGTCATCAGCTTGGCACGAATCTCCCATCGAGCTATCGAGCAAATTTCTCAGGCGTGCAGTTTTCCTTACAATGTTTTCCTCCAGTGTTTGAACATGTGATAAATAGGCACGTGACTTCGAAAAGTTAGTGATGCGTGCCTTGGGATCTGAACCCCATGGAAGCCCCGGGATCGAATTAGTACCTTAGACCACTGGTCACACCATTCAGCTAGCGCAGCTTAGACTGAGCCGAAGTAAAAGTCGACCTTTTGACATTTGACATATAAATCAAAGTACCGTGTACATAAAATACGAGAATAATCTTAAGGGATGGATTTTATGGGTGAGGGGGTCGACCATGTCTTATTTTTTGTTACATAGAGGTGGTAGGGAGTCCTGACAGTTCTTACGTAAACACAAAACGCGAAATGTTATAAATTACATTACCTTTGTAAGTACATGTACAAATAAACATTCCTAAAAAAATACTTTGAAAAATAAACATAAAAACAAACTATGTAATTATTTTTATTCTTTAGATCTTACGTGATAAATAATAATCAGGGGAAGGGGTTGAAAACTGTCAAAATTCGTCTAATGTAATAAGTGGATAGCGCCGAATAATACTTTAATTCTATGAATGTATATAAGTATTAGATAATATTTATATTTTCCATCTGACTGTCTGACATAACTAAGATCAAACAACTACGACGAGACAGAAAAAGCAACAAATCTATTTTTAATTTCAAAACAGAGCCGCTTCTAGTATCTGAGGTCAATGTGTTTTTTACGTTTCGGGTCATTGCCTTGTATCCAGTTGCTTTTGTAATTATAACCGATTGCCGCGTAATGCGTATTACGCGGTAGCATATACACATAGGTATGTACATACATAACTTCACGCCTGTCGTCCCCAAAGGGTTAGGCAGAGGTGTACTAATGTTCATACAAAATTTCGCTGGTATGTTTTAGGCCCCATGTAATAGGGGGCGAGTCTATTGCTATCAACCGGGCACGAATACAAACTCCGAGCTGCTACTGACAATTTCATAGACAATCTCAATAACACTGCTTGACCTCGAAATCGAACCCAAGACCAATGAGGCAGTAACTTGATGTTATTTTAATGTTATATCGATAAGTAGGCCTACCTATTCATAGTAACCGCAATTTCGCCATGGGAAGTAGATTTACTTTTGAGGGTTGGTTTTGAAAACGCTATATTGAATTGTGATCTATATTTATATTAAAATTAGAGAATAGATCTCTTATTTAAAGGTTATAGAGTCGTAGGTACGATCAGAAAGACTTACTGTAAACCACTTTTAGATAAATAAATATTTTCTGGACATTATTGCACAGCAGCATCTAGTTCCGTAGTAAGCAACGAGGCTTGTGTTACGGATACTAGATGGTTGATATACTACATATAGGTAGGTATACTTTTTTTTTGTAAATACAAACTTATTATACAAAGATACATCCATGACTCGGATACAAATGTTTATGCTCACCACACAAACATTTGTCCCTACCGGGATTCGAACCCGGGACCCATATCACAGCAGGCAGCGTTAACTACCGCTGAGCTAAACGGGTCCTCCAAGCTTTGGACATTATTTTTTTAATAATAAGGTTGAAAAGCGGTCTACCGCAACCGTACCTGGTGTACTTAATGTTCACCAGTGTTTTTAGGTGGTGTACCTATTTCTATTTACTAGGCTTTCTCCTAATTACCTTTGTAATAAAAGTGCTAAGCAGCATAATTAGGTTCTTCCCTACAGCAAAGGAAATTTTGTCCCCGCTTCGTCAGAAAAATTAATAATGGCGGGCAAAAAGGTATCTAAAAAAAGGCTGCTTTTGTAATTAAATTCCAAGCTTTTCAATTTTCCATTTTAAATCAAAAATAGATGCTTTAAGTAGGTATTCATGTTTTTTTTTCAGAAGTAGTTAAATCTTTCAGAAATTTTTTTCAGAAATAGTATAAAATCATGCTTGTATCTACATAGAGATGAGCAGAGGAGTACTAATATACTCTGTAATAATTGATATCCTAAGTTTTAACTGGTTGTTAGGGTTATAGGTTTCTGGCCACTAACAGTCAGGTTCAACCAGGTTTTGATGTGGTGTGGACCCCATCCATATGCTAACCTTGGTAAGTGTAGCTTAACACTAAAGATCGATTGATCGGTTTTGTTTTTAATTCATCACATGCCCTTAAATTTCAATTGCTATCTGATGCAATTTAAGTTGATCTGAAGTACCTATATTAAGTGATATTAATAAAGTTACTTCCAAAACATTTTTCATTTACACAAACCAACCAGGAACAACTACCAACATACGAATACGGACAATATTATTATCAATCAAAAAGTTTTTTCATAAAACACGCGCATCAAAATCACGCCTGACAAAACTTGGCGCGCTTTTGAACAAGTTCTGAACAAAACAGAATGAAGTTCAAACATACATTAAACATCACGTCAAAAACATAACAAACACTGGTACCCGGCACTCCTCGCTTCGTCAGACGACGTCTGTTACTCCACTTTTCATCACAAAACTCCGTAATAAACTCGCGTTTATGCCCACAAATGCTCCGGATGGCGACCTTAATTACGCGGGCAGTTGTAATCAATCAGCTGTGCCCGGTTTGTTGACAGTGGGCATATTTGCCCATTGACCTATAAACCGTACTGGAAACGACATTTCGCTACTTCCTCATAAACTGACTGAACTTCAGTATAGTATCATGATCAGTAGGTATAGTTGTCTTTTTGCGAGTGAGTAAGGTTACCGACAGCATGAGAATTCCGTTTGCTGTCAGTTCAGTAACTGCCTATTTTAAGAAACCTGAACGGTTTCTAAGGGGTTTGGCAACGCATTTGCAAGCCTCAGCTGTTGCAAATGTCCATGGGTGGCGGTCCTCACCACCAGGTGAGCCGCCTGCTCGTCTGCTCATCACCATAAAAAAAAGTATTTTTTTTAATAAACCACTCGCACACAAAACACTAAACGAGTAACTAGCTATGAACTTTATTGATTCGCAAACCTTTTTCTTTAGACATATTTGTCGTGTACTTCAATGTTTACTTGTGATGCGTACTGCATTTATAAACACAAATTCTCACACAAACACACGTCTAGATTTGAAGTGTTATTATTAAATAACACTTCAAAATATACGTAATTCTTTTTGCTGGCGTCACATCGCGTCCACATATACATATAAATAAATATTTGTGTAAAATACGCATTGATATAATTATCTTAAATACACGATCTGGCTATAGATATCTAATGCGAAAACATACATAATTATAACGTGGGAAAAACATTTGCTATACAGATTTATTTCGTAAATACATACATGTTACAGGTACAAATGTCCATTATCACACAATAATTTACCCTTACCGAACCCGGGACCCTCACTACAAACATTTTTAACACTCGCTGCACTAATCGGATCGGCGATCAATTGATCAAGTTCCTCTGTATTTGACGTGGCGGATCTAGTAGGTAGTTCATTTAACCTCTATGTATTTACCCCCGCGCGTGGCCGATGGGTTAGGACGTTTGATTTTACAACCGTTCGGTCAACTTCGTTTAGATTCGGAATATTTCGGGATTGTGCGATTCAAATGAGATTTTGATTTAGCTAGCTAGGGTAAACAGAATATTTTGAATAGGAACTTAGATGTTCCTTCGTTCAATGACAGTTCGTTTAGGGTCAAAAAATCAAATGTACATTTTAATTAGACCAATATTACAGGTACTTCTGAATTGTTAAAACTAGTTGCACAGTTCCACGAAAAGGTCTTATGGAGAAAAGTCGGCCAGAAACTCCGTAAATGCTATTTTAATATAATACACAATACAAAAATAATGGACTTCGTGGATGGAGCTGTGGTAGCCGTTGATAATAGCCAAGTAGTGTGACCAGTGGACTGAGATGTCAAAGGTCTCGCATTCAAATCCAAGGCACGCACCACTGACGTTTCGGACATTATGTGTATAGATACGCATGTAAATAAATAAATCCTAAATAAAATCACAAGGAGGAGGAAACCTGTATAGAGCGATTTTCTCGATGGTATGTGAAGTCTGCCAACCTGTAGTTGGCAACCCCTCCCAAATGAGAGGAGACCAGTGCCTAGCAGTGTCACAGTAATGGGTTGATGATGATATCGCGACGAAATACGTAAAAAGTAGCTTTATTTTATTTATTTATTTTGTAGAAACACACAAAATACAAAGGATAGTTAAAAAATATATAAACAATGTACAAAGGCACTACTTATTTCTACAGAAATCTCTTCCAGTAGGCCTGAGAGAGGAGACAGTATAAAAGAGAAACATGAGTGTGTGTAGTTTTAATTAAGTTCTACACTTAGTAATGTCTTGAAGTACTTTCTTTTTAATTATTCCGGACATTATGACAGCGCCACCTAGTTCCGAGCTAAGCAACGAGGCTTGTGTTACGGATACTAGTTGTTTGATATACTACATATATAGGTAGTTTTTTTTCGTAAATACATACATGTTATACATAGATACATCCATGACTCGGATACAAATGTTTATGCTCATCACACAAACATTTGTCCCTACCGGGCTTAGAACCCGGGACCCATAGCACAGAAGGCAGTGTCAACTACCGCTGGACTTGAAACTTGAAATATCACAATGAAATTAAAGAATGGTCTTCGCCGTTAAAATTCTACATTACCATAATACTCGAAATTAGTGAACGAAAAGAATATTTCTAGTGAAATGTACAATTTAAACTGAATGTGCAATTAACTGGCTTCATTCCATTGCAGCACAGTATGAATAGCACCTAATTGAGACTGGTGACCTCTTGTGACTTTTCATAGTTACCTATCTACATATATATTTTACTAGTGGTCGCCCACTGGTCGAAATACGTCCATAATTAATTTAAATTATAAGGTTTTTTATGCATAATTTAAAAAATATATTAGCATTCTGCACGACCTGAAACTGAAACCTCTGAAATTTCATACTCCTCTGTCCGCGAAATTTTCGTAAAAAAGGGTACAAAGTTTTTGCTTCACATATTATATATACTTATTATATTATATATATATAATGTATACTTTTGTCTTCGGATCCTGTACACTACGGAATCTACATTACTCGTTAATTGAAAAATACGAAGATAAGAAGACAAAAGCGACTCAGAATAAAAAAACCTCATAGAATGATAAAAGTCATTAATAGCTTCCGCAAATAAAAATTTCTGTTGACCTAATAACAAGTTTATTCAACAATAATGTAATACATCTGTCATCGGTCACTTAACCGCTCAGGTTAAGCTATTTTTGATTGATCAATTTTCACCCGTAGCAACTATAAACAAAATAAACAATGAGAATTATTGGAGCTGTAGTCACATTCAGAGAAACAGCTGAAAAAGGCATAAAGAAATTGGTATTACTATTATTATTGATATGAACCTACATTTTAGGAAGAACTGCCTCGTTAGTCTAGCGGTCGCTATGTGCGACTGCTAACAAGTGGTCTTGAGTTTGATTCCCAGGTCTAGTCAAAGTTTTATTGGGTTTCTCTATGAAATCCTCAGTAGCAGCTCGGAGTTTGGATTCAAGCCCGGTTGTATTGTTGCCTCTATACTGTTTGAGCATGCGGATAACTTCGAAGTAAGTAGTGCATACCTTAGGATCGAATTAAGGACCTTTGACATCCCAGTCCACTGGTCACAACATGCAACACAAACTTATTAATAGCACACTATTAAACAACAACAAACAATACAATATTATTTAATAAAATATCGCGATGGAATCCATAAAAACTATTTTTATTACAAAGTATATAAAGTCTAAATTTTATTGTAAATTCAATTAGTATAAAATGGAACAAGTGACCTTCTGAAATAGTTCATATTACTAGACAGTATTCATAATAAAAATACATATAAGACATTTGACGTTCATCCATACTAATATCAGAAATGCGAAAGTACGTCTGTCTGTCTGTTTTCTCTTCACTCTTTAACCGCTGGACCGATATAGATGAAATTTGATATGGAGTTTGAGTCACGGGGATGATTTGATTGAGGACAGTTTCTGTCCCGGAAATAATCCCTTAAAAGGACAATAAAGGGGGTTCAAGTTCGTATGCAGAATCGATAATTTCTTAAAAGAGGACCATATATACCTAATAAATAAAAAGACTGATGAAAAAGTAGCTTGGATAAAACTAATAATTTTACGCGGATGAAGCCGCTGGAAAATGCTAGTTTTCCTATAACACTAATAAATATAATTTTATACCACTTATACCCATATAATATTATATTATACTACACAGACTCAAAAGTTCGTAAAATAATTTTATTACTACGATACGTACAAGAGCCAACAACATAACACATTAAAGTAGCTGAAAGCGATATTTTAGGGATCCGTGCTTCAAAATGACGAATATTGATTTATAGGAGGCTAAAATGGCCTAGTACCTACTCAAATAGTAGTAAAACTTAAGTACTCCTCAAATATATTTAAGTCTATTCAAAATTAAGTGGCGTTTCGGTAATTAGCCATAAAATTATAGCCACATATTATATACAAGTCGTAGGTAAATATTATCTTATAAAAGAAAACTACTATTTAAGGTTTGTTCTTGGAACTACATGTAGGGTCTAAAACAAAGTCAGGTGTATAATAAATAAATCAAATTTAAAAATATTTAAGTAGCTACCTACTTATTAATATAATCATTAGTACATATAAAGTAGGTACAGCGACATCTTGCTAATAAAAAAACATAGTATTAACTTATTATAGCATACATAATGCAGCGAACTTGTCGGTGCACAACCGTGCATCAATCTTAATATCATTTCAATATTAACCATATAAGGTATCGCTCCAAGTGATAAAGTTAGAAGACGTCTTTCTATTACTTATACCAGTGATGTTATTGTAAATTTAACGTCCTTACATAAGTTTTTGATGTGTCTAACGATAATATTATCGTATTAACTGCCGATCGTAAAAACGACCCGCTTCCGCAGGTGTGTGCGGTAAAATGATTAGAATACGTCGTGGGATGGGGAATATCAACTTGGCGGTGCACTGGCGTACGTCCTGAAGACGCCAGCGAAGACAAACTTTCATACAAATATTCAGTAATAAATGGTAACTTTTCAATTAACGACAATTTTTCAATGGCGTTTCTATCTAGACTTTGTCGGATTCATTTTATATTTATCCAATCTAAATTATTTTCCCAAAATATTTTAAAATAACATAATTATCAAAGTCGGCTCTTTTACTGACCTATGGCTGGGCATGGGTCTCCGCTAATTTTGAGATAGATAAGGCTATAGTCCAGGCTAGTTTAATGCGGATTGGCAGACTTCACAACCCATCGAAAAAATCTCTCAGCTTTTATGAAACAATAGTGGTCTGCAGGGACCCTAGCGCATGGCGTTTCTGCCTATCCACATAGGCAAAAGGCGAGAATATATATATATATATCTATCTATAAAGATATATAGATATACAAGAGCACATTTACGTAGATTAACCTAAACATATTACAGTTTACCGACTCAACTCGACATTTTATGGAGTGTCAATAAAATAACCATTAAACCCAGATCAATATCCTGCTAACTGGATCAGCAGCGAATATCGAATGGATAGACATTATCTTCACGACTTCTGCTATCTGGTATAAGCAGAATTTACCTTATCGGTATTATGCAATAATACATATCAGGCTTTTTGGAAAGTGACTTAAATACTGTTTTTTTTTCACATTATATACAAAGATCCGAAATGTCGAAATTCGGGCAGGGTGCCCGTGACAATGGATGCAGTGAAGGTAATTAATTTTTTCAAATTGGCTCAATTTTGTAGGAAGAAATCGATGCAAAACCGGGAGACGGCATTTGACGAGGGGTGAAGGGTGCGGGAGCTTGTGTAATATAGAAAACACTACTAAAATATTCATCATATACCCTACTAAGAAATCAATGTTTGTTGAACACATACATAGTTATATTCTGTCTATCTTATCACAACAAGAAATCATAACCGGAGCGCGTACATGACGAGATGTATGAATGTGGACGAGGCAAAAGTGGTATGCAGGGACCGTAGCGCGTGGCATTCTGTAGTTTCTGCCTACCCCCATGGGAAAAAGGCGTGAGTGTATGTATGCATATATAAGAAATCCCTTATAGACCTTTAAAACTTGTTACAGTGACCTCGTTTATTAAAAAGATAATATTGAATTGCAGTTATAGGTAGATATCTGTAACTATTATTGTAAGTCATATTTCCTCAAGATGAAAGTCAGCCAGCCCATTGGAGCGGCGCGTGAAATCAAAGTAACTGCAATGTAGAACTTTCTAACTGCAAATCGTTGAAAATAAAAGTGTATTCACTCTCACTGATAATGTGGGCTATTGTTGCTTGAACTTGAGTCTTTTTTTGTGTCAGTAATGGATTTGTCTTGGCCTAATCGTTTTTAGTGTTCTGTTTCTTTTAATGAGAAACAAGAAAACTATTTTTTAAATCACTTTGTTCTTCATCCGGCTATCAAAAAGCCTTAGTTCTCAGAACCTTTGAGAAAGTTTAATACTGTTGGTTCTGGAGGGTTAACTTATTAGTTTAGTAATTTCTGTAGTATTAACTAATATAATAATGTTAATAAATTAAGGGGGAGAATCCTTATTCTCTATCCGTCTAAACCGAATGATTTAACGCGTGATTTTTAAACATAAAAAATTAATTAATAGTAAGATATAAACAGCGACCCGAAAAATACTTTTTCTCTAGTTTTTATTTATAAGGTATTATAATTAGCTTATGTTTTGATACCATAAACTAAATATGGCCATTCTGCAACTTCTCTTCTCAACTCTCTTATTAATAGGCTTCATTTTTTTTAAATGGAAATAAGGGGGCAAACGTGCAGGAGGCTCACCTGATGGTAAGTGATTACCGCCGGCCATGGACATCTGCAACACCAGAGGACGTGCAAATGCGTTGCCGGCCTTTCAGGAAAGAGTAATTAATTTAAATGTATACATTAATATGAATAACTTATATTATACATCGTGTGCAAGACGGTGTGGACAGAGCACTGAGAATAACTGTAGTAGGTACAGGCGCCAATCTTACTTCAATATACATATCTTCGGAATCTGTCTTACTTCCTGCAACAAGTTTTTAACTGTAATAAGTATCATGCGCGGATATAGTCAATTTTATCGAGTTTAAATCTACAGTTAATCAATGAACTTTTTAAGGTATCTTCGTATTTATCACATGCTCAAACAGTAAAGGAAAACATATTGAAGAAAAATGTGCTAAATGATTATCAAAATATTAATTTATAATATTTTGTTTTCTCAATTGCTGAAATAATCTTAATGATTTCGAAGTCAATTTATTTTTGAAGCTGTTTATTGTAAATAAAATCTCAATGGAAGTCATTGAGTATGAAAACGGTGTGGTCACAACAAAAACATGGGCGCAATGAAAATGGGTCATTTATAGCCTCTATAGAATTCATCGTAAGACTCTACGCACACTGCGAAATTTTACTGTGATATTAAAAAAATATATAAATCTGGAAAAATTCGAAAATATTTATGAAAGCTTTTATTGAACTTGCAATGTATAGGGGAAAAACTCGGAATATCATTACATACTTATGTATTTTTTCAAAACAATTATTTGTTACTGTGATGCTCATAATAGGTACTTATTCACTAAACTTTTTTGCTATATAGATATTTTGTAAAAATATTATCTACAATTTTATTAATTACCTTTTATTTTTCCAGGTAAATATCGCTCAAAGACTACAGCTCCCAAACCCAAAAGAAATCATGAAGACAACATGCCTCACCAAGGTATAAACATTTTTACAGTTCAATATCATTTAAAAAAAACACGACTTACAAGTCTTCACGCAGTATGAATCCAATTACACGGATTTTTTAATATCTCGTCCGCATCAAATTAAGGATGTCAATTAGATTGAAACTGATAACCTCGTTCGGTCGCGACAAACGGCGTGCGAATTTTGCGACCAATCGCAACTATGCGACGTCACTGCGAATAATATCTATAGCGCCAATTACCGGCTCGCAATTAAAATGGCCGCTTAAATTTGAACCGCTTGGGGGCTGCTAATTGCGATATGCCGTGACAACCCTACTGTCGTTGACGATAAATCCACAGTCTGGAACATTATTAGTGGTGATAGTGTTCATGTGGAAAGACTCTATTATTACTTGACATATTGTTTGAACAACCAAAGGTGAATGTTCTGCAATATTTTTTGCGAGTATGCAACCCTAACGTATTTAAAGCTGGAGTGATAACCCTAATAGGTCTGTTGGCTCCATTGTTAACCGCATCCTGCAAAAATTGTCAAAATTGCAGAAAATCTGACCTCCTAATAATACATACATACTTACACTCACGCCTTTTTCCCGTGGGGGTAGGCAGAAACTACAGAATACCACGTGCTACGG
Source organism: Craniophora ligustri (assembly GCA_905163465.1). Lineage (NCBI taxonomy): Eukaryota > Metazoa > Arthropoda > Insecta > Lepidoptera > Noctuidae > Craniophora > Craniophora ligustri. The sequence goes on along the minus strand of LR990971.1, from coordinate 11,559,806 downwards.
TCCCTGTATAAAAACAATGTATACCTACTCATAAAACTATTCAGTTCCGTCTATCATTTTAAAGACCCATACAGACACACTCACATCCACATAAACGAACAGACAGATCCTTAACACAAACGCTATTATTTTGAGGCATGACGTGAAATGTTTATATTCGCATACTGAAACTTTATACCCTATCCCACCTATGTTTCTATGCTAGTCTAGAAAAGTCACAGAATTCACTGAGAATTCTTTACGACTTCAGCAGTCTAATCTAAGTTCTAGCAGTAAATACCGGGTGACTTTTTTTACCGTCTCGATAATTATAGGGTAGGTTATATGTATAGAACGGAATCTGCGGACGAGACTATTTCTGTTATAGCATTTTGATTATGGGAGTTCTGAAAATCCAAGAAAATCCAGAAAAAGAGAACATCCTACACGGCGCGTGCGTAATAGTAAAATAGATGCCTACACTGCGTGTACCGTGATTTCCAATGAATGAAAAGTGCGAGCGAAATAGCGTAACTACATATCTGAATACCTAGGCATTTTTCCGTTGCGATTTTATAAACTCCGAATTGTTTTGTAGAGATATCAATCTTCCCTTCATATTTTAAAAAGCTCTCTATGATCTTTTAGCATGGTATAGTTGTGTGTTACATGTTAAACTTTCTCATTTGTCATTATTTCTTTGAAAAAATAAAGTATTAATTGGGTACGAGTATGCGTAAACTAGAAATTACTACATACTCGGCGTATTTAAAATATTAAAATCAACTTATTACAAATTACAGTGATTTTAATTACAAATATTAAAAAAAAGTACCTTTGAGCGATATCGCAGTAATCGCAGTGTCCACAGTTTCTCTCTCTCTGGAAGTAGGTACACTCTCCGCAAATAATTCAAAGGAACGTCTTCTAACATTATATCGATGATGGAATGTTATGGATGGGAGGGACGAGTTTTTTGTGGATTCGTTTGAATCGACAGTCCGAATGTCGAAGAAGAGATTGCAGATGGCTTGGTCCTGTATACATTCGCCGTACACCATTTAAACTTTCAAGGGACATGATATAACACTGCACCATTACTAAATAAGTACTCTACATTGTTATATTCGTACATGTTTATTGTTTACGTTAATCACTTTTATCACAGTGAGCGACCGACGGAGACATGCGCGGTAACGTAAACATTGCGAATACATCACGCGACGTAACTGAGTGCCTAATCGTATGTGACTAAAAATTATTTAAAATAATTAGAATAGGACTGTAGGGCAGTGGGGGTCCAGCGCGGGATGGCGGGAGCGGGGATCCTGTGTCAGCATCGGAAAATCGCTGGCGGCTACACGTGTGCGTTTGTTTGAAGATCTAGTTTTACCTATTTGAAACGATATCATTCATGATATGCCGCCTGTTTATTAGGGTGACTATGTTTACGAATTTGAATTATTTGAATTATTTTTTTAAAATTTCTCTGAAAATTAAACGTTTATGTTTTAATATGAAAAATTGGTTGTAAATTACTTGTGTATATTAGTAGACAAATTTTAAATGATGAGTGTAAAACAAAAAAAAATGTAAAATAACTATGCCATAGGCTTCTACTCCATTTACCCATCACCCCCTATTTTTATCAAGACGGTAAAAAAAGTCACCCGGTATAAAGTCAGCTGTTGACAACCACATATATTCCCAGATTATTGCCCCCGCTATGAATTCATTATGCCTCGCGGATTTCCCCAACAAATACCCCTTTGTTTAACGATTATTTTATAAACATGTTGATATAAATATCTCATTAACCTGCTGTGTCCTCGATGGGTCAAGCAGAGGTGTAATAGTGTGTATTCACACTAAGTAGAAATGTTTTAGGTCCTATATAATTGTGAATGACCCTATTGAAAATATTTATTTTAATTATTTTTCCCAAATGTTTGATTAAATTAAGAAGTAAAAACGAAGAACTTGTAAAATTGTAGCAACAATTACTGGAAGAATACTTCTGAAACACAGGTAACCTAACCTAGCTCTGGGGTCAGCAGGGCTTCATCATTATTTGTAACATTTTATGTCAATATTTAAAAAAAAAATATTATCCTTGAAATAAATCGGGTACTAACTAATACTACTAACCTACATTATTAAGAATTTTATGAACGTAGGACTTCATAATCTGCAGCTGCGTAATTGCTTAAAGAGACAGTTCTAATTCATATAGATTTGAAATAACCTTGTAAGTAGGTATTTGTATAGTTACATCATTTAAAAAGGCCCGAAGTTAAGTAGGCGGCTTCTCAAGAACATATGTCTGGCAGACAACAGCTGGTAAACCTTAAGACTCAAATGATTTTATAAAGAAAAAGATCGCGCACGTAGTACAGTCAAAAACAAAGGCCATAAGGTCATATTTTTGCACAATAAATATACTTTTGTTTTATTTTATTTATTTATTTAATTCAAGTGACAGAGACTCATAATGATCAGTAATTACTTAAGACCTATGTTAGTAGTGAGATAGTATATACATTTTTATTTTTTTATATCATTTCCAGTAGGAAAGCAGACACCAGCTGATGGTTTACTGTCTCTGCATTCCAGCTGAAATCCTGGAACAACGGTTTATATAACAGCAGTCCCACCTGCTCGCAATTATACTCAGGATGCTGTTGGTACTGGCCCGCACTCTGTGCATTAAAGACGCACATTTTTTACGCATGACAGTAATTGTTTGAAAAAATAACATTAAGATAATAAAAACGCCATTAGGCTACCCAAAAAAATATCACATAAGTAAAATAATATATTATTTTATTTACCCCAACCACTAATAACGGTAAGTGACTCAATAGAAATATAAAAAAAAAACCCAAGTACTAGTGATATTGAACTGATAAATTGAACTCCCCAATAACTGTGCGTGTTATTCTTTGCTCAACGAACAAGAAAAACACATATTAGATCGGTTTCATTTCGCGTTCTGTTATGATTTCAGTCACGACACTGTGACAAGGAAATGTGAACCCTATGATAGATATCAATAAAGTAGGCTGCTTAGGAAATTATTTATGTTATGCATGATGTAACTAAATTGAGCTGTGGTAGCCTATTGGTGTGAATGGTGAACCATGTCAAGTCAAAGGTTTGAGTTTGATCCCAAGGTATTAATTTGAACATGGATACTCAATTATTGTTTGAATGTCTGAAGTTCTGCGTGATGAAGGCGCGAAAGTATTTTATTACTGTTTTATGCGTTTGTGGTTTTTAATTAAATAGTGTAGTTGACTTCAGCCGTTCTATTTAATGTAAAAACAAATCAAAATATGTGCGAGTTTTGAAGTAAAATCTTCGAGACAAACGAAGACCAACTTGTCTCGGAACCCGGAACGAAATTAATCATACAATTATATAGAAGGAATATCAACAATATTTGTTTCCACTTCCCTCCTTGTCAAGCGAGAGACAAAATAGAGTTTAAATTCCATTGGCATAAGTTAGTAGTCCTATATAGTTATTTATTATTTACCATTAGCAGAGTTTCTTTAATTGTATTTCCAAACCAACTAGCGGTGGCATTGCCCATTTAGTATTAAGTAAACCTAACAAAACATTTAAGTACTCCCGCAAATCGTGTAAGTAATTAAACAAAGTTGTGCCACAGAGTAAATAATTATGTTTCGTCGTTCCAGCTTATCTACGGAACTACCGTTGGCTGGCACAGTTTTGTTTACCATACTGTGATCATATTACAGATTAACTTTTGGTGTGTCGAGTTTTGTTATCATTATTATGTTTAATTTCATTTACTTTTGCATACGAAATGAAATAATTATTGAAATGAAACGGATAAAATTATAATCCGCTACAGTGGCGTGGTAATAAAAAGTAATGTTTACTTATTATGATCGCAAAATATTGAGAGTTCATGTTTATAATATACCCGATAGGAGACCCGTGTTCATAACAGTGATGTTATAAATATATTAGAATCGATTTTTATATTTCATAGTACAGAATATTGTTTTAAAAAATACATTTCTTTCTCTACGTATCTTCTTGAAAAGTTTATTGAAATTCGGTCTCCAACTACCCACATTATACTAAAAGTTAGATCCTTTTAAATATAATTTTATATTAAACTTACAGTTCGACTGTGGTAATAAACTGACTATACAAAGATATTCTGTTCAATTTCATACAAAATGGAACTCTAAAACGGCCACAATATCAATTTTTCATATAAACGTGTTGACTGTATTATTAGAATTCATTTTCCATATATTTTATATTCATCTGAAACTGTTAAACTTAAATTTATCTCAAATTGATAAAATATAAATTTAACATTTAAAAAAAGATATTTTTTATAACTGACGATTTTAATAATGATATTTAAATCTACAATTATCACAACTGTTGTCCCCGAGGGGTTGTACTTAGATGTACTAATGTACACCCACATTTCGCCGGTATGTTTTAAGTCCCATATTAGCGGGCGAGACTGTAGCCATTAACCGGGCAAGAATCTCAAATTAAAACTTCATAGAAAAACCTATAGAACTTTGCTCCACCTAGGAACGAAGAATCGAACCTAAGCGGACCCACTTGCGACCAGTAGAACACCGAGAGAGTCACATTTCAGTCTCAATTTAATTTATACCAATTCCAACCTTAAACAAAAAAAAGAAAGCTTGAAAATCGATCGTCCGCTTCTAGTTTAATAAAACCGCACACACGACCGAGTATGAATATCTTCACTCATTCTGTTCTAGTATAATAAATTTTGAGGAATGAGATTTTGCTCGCGAGTGTACCGGCGAAGCGGATAAGGCCAGGTGTTTCCGCTCAGGTGTCTGATCTCTTATACCTGATTGTATTAGATGTGTATATGTGTGTGTGTGTTGAATGGACCGTCATCTCAATGTTCGTCAGTTGAAAGAATAGTATGAGTAATGATGTATGGAATTAGAACTGTCTTCATACATATTTTACATACATTTTCCCGTACTCCAAGCTGCTGGCAATTTAAATATAAATTCTTTTATGATAACAATTTGGTTGGCTGAAGGAGAAAATAGAAAAGAAAGCTAGGTGCCTGAGAGAATTTCGCGATGACGTGTGAAGTCTGCCTGGACCTGGACTAGGCTTGTAGTAAGGCTAGTAGCCTAATCCCTCTTAAATAAGAGGAGACTCACGCCCATCGAAGTGACAGCAAATGATGAATAGAGTAATTATTAGTTGACTTAAAATCGAAGCAAAGACCTCACTCTTAGTTTGCGCTTAAGACCCTAGACCAACTTAAAGCTTGTTTTATATAGGGAAGATGATAATTGTAACTTTTAAATTTTCTAGTCCTTCGCAGGTCTAGGTAGGTATTTAGGTGCGGTTACCTTACACTGTTAATACAAAAATGAACTGATATCAAACTTTTATGATTTTAATAACTTACATTATACATACACTCACGCGTTTTTTCCATGGGGGTAGGCAGAAACTATAGACTGCCACGCGCTAAAATCGCTGTGTACCACTTCTGCCTTGTCTACATTCATATACGTACATCTTGTTATACATGCGCGCCGATTACAAGTACTGCGCACCTGAGCTTTTTGAAATAGCTTATATATATTTTTTTCTTATTAAAAAATGTGGTAGAGCTACATAATATAAATAATTCCCTACTTGTTGACCTGTACAAATTAATTATTTTTATATATGTGTACACATAAAAGTAAATATGTATTCTGTATAAAATAAATACCCTCCTTTTTATGTACCGTTGTCCGTTCGTACAAAAGTTCTTCGGAGACTGAATGATCCTATTTTTTTCTATTCAATAAAGATTGCGTCAGCAATTATTCTTGTATCCCCCGTCTATTCATCGGATAAAATAACATGTTATTTGTAGCCTATAGGCAGTAATGGCTTTCGGAATACGGTGAAATTGTTTGAATATATCTACTATACTTTAGGTAATAAGGTTTATATTTATTATTATTTTTTTGTACAACAAAGATGGCAAATAAGCTTACGGGCCATATGCTTGTTGTACTATGGGTCCCGGGTTCGAATCCCGGTAGGGACAAATGTTTATGTGATGAGCATCAACATTTGTATCCGAGTCATGGATGTATAATATGTATATATTTACAAAAAAAAAAGTATATATGTAGTATATCAACCATCTACTGTCCGTAACACAATCCTAGTTGCTTAGCACGGAACTAGATGGCGCTGTGTAATAATTGAAATAAAACTATGTAAGAAAGACCGCATGCTGTAAAGGATCCGAAACGTCGGGTTAAAATAATATCAATATACCGCGATAAAATCCGTCAAAAGTAGTTTTATTTCAATGTCTAATATTCGCGTAAGTGTAAGAAATCAAGCTGTGTAATAATGTTTAAAAACTAAATGCCGAACCGTGGGAAGCCTTAATAACTATTAGTGTTGCATTTCCGATATAAATTTATAACTGCACGTGTACATGTCGTTAACTTGTATACATGCCTGTTGCGGTTGTTTGTGCGTGTGTGTTTTGGTGCTAGTGGGTTTTGTGCCGTACCTAAGGGTGGCCGGACTTTAGATGCTTTTCGTAAATATTTAAGGAAAATACTTTGATATAATATTTTTTTATTCCGATAACTTAAAACACCATTTTCAAAATAGTTCTTTAGTTTTAACCTATCTTAGAAAATTCACCAATACATTATATAAAAAAAAAAAAAAGTTATTGAAAAATGGCGTTGTCTAGTTTTATTCTTACATTTCATAAAACATCTGTCTATTGAAATAATATTAATAATGTTTTATTGATATAAAAATACAAAGTTACACAATATATTTGAAGTCCTGACCCCTGAGCTAGGTAAAAACCTATGTTACAGGAGTCAGTGTCTTCGCCCGCTTGGGGTGCACTTATATACATACATCATCATCTTGGAGGTAGGGTATAGCGAGCTTCCTCGCTCAAATTGAGCTGCCCGACTGGGGAAGTACCTCCACCTTACAGAATACCGCAGTCAATCAACAGTAGTTGTCTTTCTGCAAGTGAGTAAGGTTACCAGAGCTCGTTGGGGGAGTGACTATTCTGACAGCATGGGCATTCCATTTGCTGTCAGTTTAGTAATTCCCTATTTTAAGAAACCAAAACGGTTTCTGCAGGGGTGTGCAACGCATTTGCAAGCCTTCAGGTGTTGCAAATGTCCATGGGCGGCGGTGATCACTTACCATCAGGTGAGCCGCCTGCTCGTTTGCCTTATCGCAATAAAAAAAAAACAATTATTATTAATTGTAGGATAAAACAAGGAAATAGTGCTTGCAGGCTTGCTCGTGTTCTAAAGTGTGTATTATAAGATATGTAGTGTGTGTGTGCGTGTGTTTGGTTGAAATGGTATCGTGTTCAAAGATACTATAACCCGTCTTTAGAAAAGGTGCTCTTAAGCCTGGCAGTATTTTGTCTAGAGAAGCTATGCACTAAATCCGGTCCTATCTAACACACGTAATGCTTGGCGAGGCTCCAAATGATAGTGGAACATTTTAGGAACTTCCCTGTAACAAATGTTTAAGATTATTTAAATAGTGTACTTACTAAACGCTAACATAACCATTAGGGAATATTAACGGTGGACTAACGATGTATGTTTGTATTTAAGATAAATATATAGGATATTTTTCGAGTATCTAAACATACATACATACACTCACGCCTTTTTCCTATGGGAGTCGGCAGAAACTACTGGCACGCGCTACGATCACTGCATACCACTTTTGCCTCGTCCACATTCATAAATCTTGTCATGTACGCGCGCCGGTTAGGAGTTCTGCGGTCCTGACCTTTTTGAAGGAGTTCACCTACAGATTTTTTTTGGGGTCGGTCAAATGATCTAGTTGCGGCTGAAAATCAGTTTTATACACGAACCGATTGGCATTAGAACTCTGTATCTCAACGTCTTGTCGGGTAAACTGGTTTCAATTATCTAATCAATCCCATTAAGTCACAAAGATGATACAAAATTACAACCAATTTCTCAAGTCAAGAATTTTCCCCTTTCAACACACAATATATTCCCATAATCTCAACAGCCCCTCCTTCACAAATCAGGCAAACTTATCAGCGTATCCAAGGTGCTAATATGTAAATGCGGGATCCTAAATCCCGGGCTTCGCGGGATCCGACGACGCGGGACAAACAGAATAACATATAACGGCTCAAGCGGATCCCGGGCTCACGATTCTCGCGTCTGTTGTATTCTTATTCTATGGATGTTGGTTTATTAAAATGTTTGAATTATTCGATGTGAAAAGAATTCGTTTTAGTATAGACATTTCCACTTAATTCTAAAATATTGTTTGCATACTACCAAGGTGGCAATCAAACTTATGATCTGCGTGATGGTAAGCGCTGTGGTAGCCTAGAAGAGTTAGAACCCTCTGACTTTTTGCAAGTTATTTGCATATTTATCACATGCTCAAACGGTGAAGGAAAACATCGTGAGAAAACCTGCATGCTTGAGAAATTTGTCTCGATGCCATGTGAAGTCTGCCAACCTGCAGTTGGCTAGCGTGATCGACTATAACGTAATCCATCTCAAATGAGAGGAGACCCGTGCCCAGCAGTGGGACGTTAATGGGTTGATGATGATGGTAAGCAGTTACCGTAGTCTATGGACGTTTGCAAAACCAGAAGTGTCGCTCATGCGTTGCCGACCCAGTAAAAAACGTTACAGGTTTCTTAAATCAAATCAAATCAAATCATTTATTTCAATTAGACCAATAAAATGAATTTAGTTGCACGGTTCCAAAAGGTAGGTTTAATAAAAAATTTAGCTTTATTTAATAACTACCCTAAAATTAGAGTAAAGTGACAGCAAACGGAATTCCCATGCTATCAGAATAGTCACTTCGCGTCATGAGGTCTAGGTAACCTTACTCACTCGCAGAAAAATAACTATTGTTGTTTCACTGCGCTAGTCTGTAAAGCAGAGATATACTTCCATCTCAAATTGAGCTTTTTTAGATAAGAGAATAGTTCTTCGTATATCTAATGTACCATTATAATTCGCCTAATATTTATTAATAAAACATAATAATTACACCGGACATTATGACTCAGCGCGAGCGCCATCTAGTTCCTAAGCATCTAATCGTTATACCATAACTAGATAGATAGATAGAATATTCTTTATTGTACACCAGGAATTTAAAATATACATTACATCAATGAAATAAGGGTACAATGGTGGTCTTATCGCTAAATAGCGATATCTACCAGACAACTTTTGGATGGACAAGAAATGTATGTGAATTAAACGGGCGTGGCGTACTAAATTACTATCCTAGAATTATAGATCAATCCACGTAATCATAACTACACCCTGGTCATTTCTATCAACCTTTCCGATCCCAATACCTACAACAATTACATGAGCAAAATTACGTTTGTACGCGTGTCAGTATGTGTGTAAAGAAATAGGCGTTTACCAACTCGCACTAGGATAATATGACGCACTATAGGCTAAACCCTCTCCTTAAATGGCTTGAAGATTGTGGACTGCCTCGTTGGTCTAGTGGTCGCACAGTGCGACTACCATGCAAGAGATCTTGGGTTCGATTCGCAGGTCGAGCGAAGTGTTATTGGGTTTTTCTATAAAATTCTCAGTAGCAGCTCGGTGTTTGGGTTAATGGCCCGGTTGATGGCTATAGGCTCGCCCCCTATTACATGGGACCTAAAGCATACCGGCGAAACGCGGGTGTACATTAATAAATCTCTGCCTAACCTTTCGGGGACGACAGGCGTGGTATGTATGTATGTATGTACTTATAAAGAGACTAAAAGAATTTGCAAAAATACACTTTTCATACAACTTACTCATCTGATGAGATATTTTTTTAAATCTCAGCGAATTTACGGAGTAAAATACCGCTTACTATTACCTAACAAACTCCCATCTCTCATCGGCAGATATCCAAACTAAATATGTCTAGATATTTAATTTTGCCAGCGTATTCAATTTGGTGCAAAAAATACGCTTTCACAGATGGCTCTGAAGGCATAATCAATCAATATCAACGAATTCCGCAGAATCATTATGAAAACAGTTTATTAGCGGTATAATGGTGAATAGCTTTAATCGCTCTTTTAATAAAAACAGGTTAGCTATGGTGTTTTCTTCGTGTAAGAAATTTTCGTGCTTGAATTTTCCCAGAAAATATTGGTTTTATCATACCTAATTATTTGTTATACTTACGTAAATATTATACATTAAAATAAAACTACTTTTTACAGATTTTTTCACGGTATATTGATAGACATTGATATCATATCTATGATTCTTAAGAATCTGTTGGGATCTATAGGGATGCTGTAAAGAATCCCAAATTATAGGATGCATCATCATCATCAACCCATTATTGTCCCACTGCTGAGGGTCTCCTCTCATTGGAGAGGGATTAGGCTATAGTCCACCACGCTAGCCTACTGCGGGTTAAATTATAGGATTCAATAGTGTTAATATATGGCGACAAAATTTGCAAGAAACGGTTTTATTTTAACATCCAATATATTGACTGTCGTACTACAGACGCGATCCAAAGTCGTAAGTCGCACAAAAAAAATCGCAAGTCTCCGGGTCATTGCACTATGACATAAATGGTTTTGACATGTACTGGTAACGAGATACGGAGGTCGTTCATAGATAAGCGACCTACATCGTCACTCGCGATTATGTGTATGTACGGAATGTTTCCAAATTAGTCTATATAATATGACGACCTGACTGACGTACTGGCTGAGCGAACGGCTTGTGCGCCACGGATTGCAGGTTCGATCCCGATCTACAGGTAGTTCCTCCAGGTCTGTGCGTGTGTGTATGTGAAAAATTGTGTTTGTAAACGAACCCACGAACTAAATGACACAGGAAAAAATCCTAGGGCGGGAGCTACGTTTAGATTTTAAAAAAGAGAATTAGGCCACGTTATTAAGTCTTTATCTCTACTAATAGGTATTATAAAGAGGAAAGATTTGATTGTTTGTTCGCTTGTTTGCATTGAACATGCTCCAAAACTACTGGACTGATTTGAAAAACTGCTCACTATTATGAATGCTACGCTATCCGAGTTGAGCATATTTTAGGCTATATTTTATTTCAATTTTTTTAGAGATCCCTATGAAATATCAATTGAAGCTTATACTTTTTTAAATATTTATTAAATACTTATGTCTAGGTATCAATGCGAAGCTGGGGCCGGCCGCTAGTACGTTTTAAATCGATGTATGATACTGGTAATGTTAGCTCGCCCGGTTGGTTTGTTTGTTATCCGACTAGGGTGGCATACAAACTTAGGAACAGCCCGCCTAATAATCAGTTACCATCAAAACCGTCAAAAACGTAAAAAATATTATCAAATTACAGCCGATGAAATCCGTAAAAAAGTAGTTTCATTTCAATGTTCAATATTCAAAAAAGTATAAGAAATTTATATTATTACTAGCCGCTCCAGCAAACCCTGGTTTGCCACATTTTAGGATTTGGTAGTAGAAAAGTGAAAATTTAGGGTTATATGTATTTTTCAATATCAAATCATAAAAAAAAAACACAAAAAATGATTTATCAGAAAAAAAATGTCTAGTGATGGACATCCTTATTACGTAGAGGTGTAAAAAATAGCCTACGACCCATTCTCAGACCTACCAAATACACATACAAAATTTCATAATATTTCGTTCAGCCGTTTCGGAGGAGTTCAGCGACAAACACCATGACACGTGAGATTTTTATATATAAGATTTACTACAGTTATTCTTCGCACATTTCAATTTATTTAATGTTCACACCGCGCATCATTTCAGTATATTAAAATGAGACATATTTAATATAGCTCTGTGGTTCCAATCCGCAAATGGATTTGATTTGATGCGTGTCCCGATTAGTGCAGCGGTATTAAAGCGGCTGCTGTTACTGGATTCGAATCCTGGTAGAGGCAAATGTTTGTGTAATAAGCATGGATATTTGTTTATAAGTCATGGATGTTTCTATGTATAATATGTATTTATTAATATATGTACTGTATAAACCATATTTTATCCGTCACATAATCTTCGTTGCTTAGCATTAGATTTTAATGAAACTTGGCATACTGAGAAATCCTCAAATGAAAACCAACTACTCTTTGAATGACTTCGGAATCAAATTTTAAACGCCATGCTCAGAAGCTACGGTTGCGACCACAAGACTAACGAAGTGGTAAAAATGTTTTGTTCAGAAATTACACCTATCTATTTTGTATTAATCACAATTCAATACGGTGTTATTAAAACATAATTATGCATAATAGTAAATCAGTCGAATTAAATTTAAGCCGAACAATAATATGATATTTTAATTACCAATAATAGGTATCGAGAACCAACAATTAATAATGAAAATAAACTCTATTTAGTACGAAATGAAACCCGCCGACCGCGGACCACAAAACCAGAGGACCAGCTATTCAACAATCCCAATTATGTGTCATTTACACCAATAAAATTGTTAATTTATCTAGGATAATTTATATGTACGTAAATACTGTGAACATTGATCAATCGCAATGTTGATTAGCTTTTGTTAGAAAGTTAAACAAATATTTTGGGTACAATACAAGGTTTTGTATCACAAAAAAGGTAAATATGGGAATCGAGTTGTATCAAGAAGTCAAACAGAAAGCAAGAGATAGAGAACAGTGGCGATTGCACCACCGACAAGAGCTGAGCTCTTAAATTAATAATAATAATAACAAGGTTTGGTCAACTTGAAAGTTCGACGTTATTTTACAGCACCATTTAGTTTGGAACTAAGCAAGAAGGCTTTTATTATATATACTACATTGTTGGTTAACTACATATATACACATATACTATATAAAGATACATCAATGAATTACATAGAAATGTTGATGCTTATCTAACAAAAAAATTTGCGTACCGGAATTCGAACATGGAACCCATAACACAGAAGACAGTATTAACTGCCGTTGCGCTAATAAAGTCGTCATGGTAACTATTTTATAATTACATCTGCGTTTGAGAAATACGGACACATAGGGATTTTAATTATCAAAATTGAATGCGTTTTAGTCTGTGAGCCATTCTTAGACTTCTGGACACGCCCCAAGGAACCATCGCCGGGTATAATGAATTCGCATTTCACCTACAGCAGGTCCAATATTATAACTGACGTCAATATACAGTTTGCTAAGACACCGTAAGTCTACTGATCGCTAGCTCTTAGACTATTCCTGTAGCTTGTCTTTGGCAAATCACAAATCAACCTACCACTTGCCCTAAGGATACAAACGCTTTCAGTTACTCTCAAGTCAGGTTTGGTGAATATATCATATCAATAAATTCTGTAACATATATTCTTCGGATCAAAAAAACAGCAATATGAAATGTTAAGGAAATACCCAAGTAAGTAATATATACCCCAATTTTTTTTTCGTTTCGTTCAGAAACCAAACACTTTGGGCTTACAAAAATATCTGGCGCAGTTTTAGCGAACATCACGCACGGCCGTTTGTTTTTCATAACACTGGTGTTTCTGAACGTGCATGCATTGTGTTACGGCGCAGAGCAATCGACTAATGGAGTGATAACGTGCGGCCGTTGTGGTTTATGCGAATGTACAGAATGCGATATGGTGGTGACCGCAACCGCTTAGATATTTCAAATTACTTTTGAGCAAATGGGTTCGGAATATTAAGTATACGAAGAGGATAGGACCGTTTTAAAATTGGAGTTGAACGAATAGAGGATCCCCAAGGTGAATTTGATCATATAGAAATAGAAAAAGTAAGATATTATGTAATAAGACTTTAGGTAATAATGCGTATTTGCATCATAGCAGGAATAAACAATTTAAATCATCATTATTATTATACAAGTTAAAGGATGTTCGTTAGATGTTAAACAAATATTTCCATAAAAATCGGAGATATTACACAAATTCAAATAACTTATTTAAGAAATGAAAGATTCACGTTTTACACGACCAAAAATTATTAAAAATACATCAGAATGTTAGTATAAAATCAATTATGAATATACAATCAAAAAAGTGACTTAATAAAAAGTAATATCTAAGAATTCAATTACGATCTTTCTACTTATAGTCTTATACATCGATGTAAAAATCTTCACCAAATCCTGAATTCTAGTCGTGTAATCTTTTGAAACACGAGACAAGAGAATATCATCGCTCTTTCCACTTTACAGCTCACAATCTCAGAAGATTTCGATTTGTGTTTGAAGATAGTAACTCCATTTGTTACGTACTCTGTGGTCGCGGAGAAACATGTAAAAGCAAATGTTATGTCAGCGCTTTGTTGTTTATAGTAAGTTGAGCTTTTGTGGTTTGTTTTATGTTATGTGTGTTAGTTTCCATGACATGATATGACGTAAGAACGGGTTGAACGTTATATTTGAGGGAAATTACGAGCTTTGAAACCGGTCGAGAAATTTCATCTCGGTTTATCCATAGTAATGCGATAGTTTCTCTGTCTGTCTCTAGTCTCGTCGCGCTTAAACCGCTGAACCGATTTAAATGAAATTTGGTATAGAGATAGTTTGAGTCCCGGAGAAGGATGTGATAATAATAAATCGCAATAAAATCCCTAAAAAGTAGTTATATTTTAATGTCTAGTATTCTCTTAAGACTAAATTTATTTATATGATTTTGGGATAATTTAGTTTAAGATTACTAGGCTTATTTTTTATATTAAACATGAACTAATACTTATTTAGTAACAACATTTTCCTCAATTATTTACTAAACTAAATCTAAACTTCTAACGAATTCTGTATCACAGAAACATGACCCAAATCCGTTTAAAATTCAAAAACACAATTTCAAAACGTACGAACTTATCCATTTTCAAATATCCGCCCGCTGCTCATGCCCGCCAACAAATCTGGTACGGACGGACAAAGCGCAGTTTAGTAAACGTTCGGTTACTGGCAGCTGTCAAAACTGTCGCTATTTGAACCACGTTTACTGTGTACCGTTAGCAGTTGGTATCGGGTTAAATTTAGCCTTCCCTTGTGAAGTTAATGGTATTTCTTCGTAAGATACTGTGTCCTGTTTGTTGGATATGGCCAAATGAATCGTCAAATTTCTTGTCTGCTGGTTGTAATATTTAAAAGTACTTCAACTAGTCTTTCATAAAAGTCTTTATATGTATAGTACTTATATTAAAGCTTAGACTGTATAATAATTAATTACAATACAATCTAATTTCGATGTGTCATTTTCAGAAAAAAAATCTTTTATTGCAGAAGTCAGCCTCGTTTATGATAAATCGTGGATTCGGTGCCCAAGTAGAGCTAAGTGTTAAGGTTTTAAGGTCTAAAAAATATATTAAATATTATAGCCTTCTTCTATGTCTGAAGCATTTAATCCAAGCTGACGTAATTAGTGTTAGATACACGTACCAGAGGATTCTGCCATGAGCTACACAAGAGATTTGTTCTTATCAAAGTAAATTGGAGACAAATTGCTTGGTGAACCTCGCTTGCCGTAAGTAATAAGCGGGAGCGAGTTGGTGACAACTTTCTTTATGATTTATTGCTTGATTGTTCTAGAACTCTTCTTAGGTTTAGTAGTCTCTATTGCAACTTCTTGTAGTATATTGGGTTCTAGTAGTTATTCACTGTAGCAACTAAAAAACAGAAATGTGTTGCTGGAGAATTCGTTGCGCTGCATTTACTTCCCAGCAAAGACACTAGGAAGCAATGTAGGAAGGGCGTTTAGGAGCTGTCTTAATTGACGATGTTCAAAAAGCGCCAATTTAATTTGGTCTTCTTTGAATAAACTATGTTTTGGGTTAGAAGCTCGCTGCCTATTACATGAGACCAAAAATATATCAGAGAAGAATGGGCTTATCAGTACGTTTTCGCTTCTTTCCGTCTAAGTCTTCTCTGCTTTATATTTTACTTGTTGTAGGTTATATACACCTGGAACAAGTAACTTCCTCTTTTTCTCTGACTATTTGACTTTGATATTAGCAGTAAATTTATCATAATCGTTTTATTCTTTCCATTTTTTCTAGAATCTGTCTTTTCCCATCATCTTTTCTCATTCTCTCGTCATTGGTCATTCTAGGTCCCAAAAATGACCCAGACACGCAGAATATCTTATATATAAAATTCTCGTGTCACAATGTTCGTTCCCGTACTCCTCCGAAACGGCTTGACCGATTCTCATGAAATTTTGTGAGCATATTGAGTAGGTCTGAGAATCGGCCAACATCTATTTTTCATACCCCTTAGCGATAAGGGTTGTCCACCAACCCCTATAATGTGGCAAAACAACGTTTGCTGGGTCAGCTAGTATCGTATATTATTTATTTTCCTGTCTAGACTTCACCTTTACTGATTAATACAATATACATAGTTTACCGTAGTATCTTCGGCACCTTATGTAAATTCATACTAGTGGCAAATCAGGTAGGTACGTCGCAAATAGCATCTTTGTAAGCTAAAGGAATATATTATTACGCTACTAACATGTGTGCAAATTGTCGTGGTTTGCATATGTATTACTATATTTTATTAGAGGAACTTGTAACTACAAATATGACATTGCCACTACTAGTGTATGCACATTTATATACATGAATGCATGCATGTATGAATCTTAGTTACATACATACATACACTCACGCCTTTTTCCCATGGGGGTAGGCAGAAACTACAGAATGCCACGCGCTACGTTTATATTTCCAAAAAATATATATGTATATCTGGTATACCTATAAACCTTCTAGTATCCGTAACACAAGCCTCATTGTTTACCACGGAACTAGATGGCGCTGTCATAATTTCAAGATATATATTTAACTAATACCATTTAAGAACATCAGTATTATTCTCCTGACGCTTGTAATTTGCACCACACACGAAGACGCCACTAACAGATTTTTCCCCATTAAAATATGTAAAAAGGGTGTTATTGCTATCTTTAGGGAGGAAACTGTACATGTATATAACAGCCAATTTATTATGGCTGGAAGCAATGACCTTTGTTTTACTATGTGGGCGGAGAAGTCATGTACAAATTTTCTAGGGACATACCAGCTTTTTTCTTACATTTAAAATGCCTCTTTTGCCTTGGTTGTTAAGTTTGATTTTTATCTATTGTTATACTGGCCTTGCCAACACATTTTGGACGGCACAAAGGTCCTGTCCATTGGGCCCTATCATGAAAGGAATTTATCCATATGATATTGGCATTAGTGAGTAAGCGAGTTGGGGAAATCTGATGGCGGTATGTTTTGCCAAATCTGAGTAGAATGTTTATATCACGCTTGTCGCCCCAAAAGAATTATGCACAACGTACGTTTCCTTGGTATTCTTTGCTCTTGATATACAGCTCTATGTCCCATGGGGGCGAGCCTATTGCCATCAACCGGGCACGAATCCAAACTTCCGAGCTGCTACAGACAATTTCATAGAAAAACACTGTTCGACCTGGGATCGAACCCAAAACGTCTTAAACAGCAGACGCATATTACGAACACTAGATTAACTTAGAAATATCATCTGAAAAGAAAAACCCGGGTATTTTTATTCAATATAACCAAACACGTACCAGGTCATTAAAAGGCGGTTATCGACTTGCAATTAATGACCACGATCCTACTTTGACGACTTTCCGATATCCGGTATTAGGTGCTTGGGTTCCCGACCGAAACTAAGGACCCGAAAACACGATAATTTACTTGTAAATGTTTGCAATAATCAATAAAGATTGCTTCAATGAGATTGGGGTGAACTTTAAGGGTCGGGAAGATTCTTTGGTGTAGGTATACTATACAGATTTATGTTATTAAGTCATAGTTTTTTCTAAATGACCTAAAGAAATGACTAGGTTAGACTGCTTACAAGATTTTTTAGTGTTCGTGTGTAGAAGTAGTTTTCTCTATAATTTTATTTATAACTGTCTTTCTAGTAGATCTTTATAAAAGGCACAAATAAATCTCTTACCATCTAGACAAGTAAACAATTTTTTTTTCATGATTTCTTTTCATTCTTCACTCCTTTTCTATATAGAACTTTGACCATGCCAAATCTTACAGTCCATCGTACTTTTTAATATTCACGTTTAGCTTAAGAAAGTAAATAAATAAATAAACTCGCATATAAATAAGTAAATTTTCTATATACCACAAGGGTTGCAAGCAACCTCATAACCCACCTGATAGTTAGGTTGCCGTAGCCTATAGACGTTTGCAATACCAGAGGTGTCGCTTGCGCGTTGCCGACACTATAAAAACAGGTTTTAGGTTTCTTTAAATGGGAGAGTTACATGTCGTCAAATGGAAAGTCCATCCTGTCAAAATAGTCACTCCCCTAATGAATTCTGGCAATTTAACTCACTCGCAGAAACACAACTGTCCTTTAAAACTACCAAATCATTGAAATACATGAAAAATGATCTACAAAATTACATTTTAAGGGCCCAAAGATTTCCCCGATGTCTCACTTCGGCCTATTGTTAGAATTCACCTGTTGATAAAAGCATCTGAGAGAGTTTTAACTAATTCCTCCACTCAGAGGGCTGAAAGTTAGCTTAATTAGTGTTAAGACTTTTGTTACTGTAGTTAACGAGGTCAGACTTAAGAGTTTTTTTTTGTTTAAGTATTATTAACGGGAATATTTTTAAACTTTCTTTGAAAAATCTTCATCATTTTTAGAATATATGTACATCTATATGTTTTTTTGATTATTAAATATTTCACATAAGCAATCCATGACTCAGGTACAACTCATTACATGAACCTACCGGAATCTGAACCCAGGGTCCTCACCACATAAGGCAGTCTTTAATAACTCATCATAAAATAAACGAAGATGATAAGAACGTGTTAGAGTTAAACTGATCATCAGTCAGTTCTAGCTCGTAATATAATAATACCTAAAGTCTCAATCTGCAAAACACGAATGATATAATAGATCTCAGTACCAAAAATCTCCTTTCAACCGGACCCAACCGGTTACACGGTCCTCGGAACGCCGCGCCGCCCGTTTCGTTTCGAAAGCGTATTTTTTCAAGATCACAAAGACAGTGCTAAAACTAATTACAAAGGGTGCTTTAGTACGTACATAAAACTGTTTTATCGTCGCTGGAGGCTTTTGAGACTGTTCCGAGAAGAGTGCGGTGGACAATGAGCCTATATCCGCGAAGGTCCGCTACAGACCGTGAAAATGAGTCGAGGGAACAACTTATAAGCGACTGGCGGTTTAAAATTGTGATGGATTGAAGAAGGGTTATTTAAGTACAGCCTTTGAATATTCTCGAATATTCGGCTTTAGATATTATACACCAGGATTCTAGTTCAATTATCAACCCATTATTATACCACTGCTGGGCACTGGTCTCCTTTCATTTGAGAGACATCAGGCTTTAGTCCATCACGCTAGATTTTACATGCCATCAAGAAATTCTCTCAAGCAGTTTCCTCACAATGTTTTCCTTAACCGTTTGAGCGTGTTTGAACTCGATACCTTTAACATCTCAGTTGACTCACCACTAAGCTTCTATCACGTTCTAGTTATTGGAAATATTCTCCAGGCTCTCCAGCTAAAGAAAAATTGATTTATGTATATCGTTACTTAAATATGAGATATTAAACCATAGACTGATTGTATATTATTATGTAAAGTGAAAAAATTCCGGTTTCAAAGAAAGATTTATGTATAAAAATATATTTTATTATACAAAGATTGTTTTTAACTATACTTTTCCAAAATCCCGAAATTATACTCAAAAAATTTTTCGATTGTGATTTCGGGGCTGAAAATATACGACACCTGTATTTTATATCATATTATATTAATATTGTATATCCTAATAAATTTAATGAATATTTGTTCCTATGGCTCTTCTATACAAAAACGTTTTATTTTATGCAAGTCAAAAGTTGTCAAACGTCATTCCGCTATATTAATTTTAAAATCGCTATTCGCTTATAACTCACAGACAATATTTTTACCGCACAATTGTACGAAGGCGATCATGTAGAAAATTACAATGTATGTAGTTACTACATATATTTTGATTCACTAAAACTAAAAAGCTTTGAAAAAACAAAGGAGTACTTATCAATCTACCTATATGTATAATTAAATTATGTAATTATACCGACACATTGTATTGATCGTTAGTTTATAATATAGCTAGTCAGATTGTAAAATGTCGAAAAAGAACGACAATAACATTCATTATCAACCCAATTGCTGTACCACTGCTGGGCACGGGTCTCCTCTCATTTGAGAGGGATTTGGCTATAGTCTACCACGCTAGCCTACTGAGGGTTGGCAGACGCCATCGAGAATATAACTTAGGCATGCAAGTTCTAAGCTAACCTACACTTTACCCATTATTATGGATATTATGTCTTTTGTTTGTATTCTTTTAGTATTCTATCCACATATTCCTCAATCATTTACTCGCAAATAAAATAATAATAATATTCTCGTACTTTATGGCACAACGCCATCTAGTTCCGAGCTAAGCAACGAGGCTCGTGTTACGGATACTAGTTGTTTGATTCACTAGGTGCATAGATTTTTTTTTTGGAAAATACATACATTTTATCGGGAAACGTAGTGTAGGAGGCTCCCGGGCTAGATGGACTGGCGACCTAAAAAAGTTAGCTGGGATAGACTGGATGAGGATGGCGGAGGACAGAGTGTTATGGCGCAGTTTGGGAGAGGCCTATGTCCAGCAGTGGACTGTGATAGGCTGAGTTGAGGATGCATTTTATAAATAGACACATCCATGACTCTTTCCCTACTGAGATTCATTCCCAGGAACCCACAGTAGGCAGCCTTCAATACTTCTGCACAAATCTTAAGTGATAAACAACATTACAGCATTTTTAATCAGACAAAAATGTAAAACATTCATTATAATTTTTAAGGTTACATAAACATTTTAATATGGTCGGACATGTTTTAAAGGATAAACAACCGTGTTTGCCCTCGCCACCCACGCGAGCGAACAATGAGAAATAAACGAACATTTTGGCTACAACTTAATTACAGTACAATAGTATATAATGAAGATAATTGTAGCGCTGGCCGGGTGGGCCCAGGCGACCCCAGCAAATTGTTTTGAAAATACAAAAATACCAAAGCACATACAGGAAAGGTTTGGTTGGATGGGCGAAAATAAGGGTTCCCGAAAAAATAGATGAATTGTGTTAAAATTAGTTGGTCTATTGGTTCTAACTGCGACTGTTAAGCACGAGGACTTGAGTTTGAGTCCCTGGTGATGAAATTCTCTGTAGTAGTTCTGAGTTTGGATTCCAACCCGGTTGATGGCAATAGGCTCGACCCCTATTGAATGATTGAATGATTGTTTATTTCTGTAAATAGATCTTTTTAAAGACACTTTTACAAGTCATGTAATTTTTTTGTATATCTAGTTGACATATTACGTGGAACTTAAAACATACAGCGAAATATGGGTGTACATTAAATTTAGTACACGTCTGTCTAACCCTTCGGGGACAACAGGCGTGATGGTATATTATATTATGCTATGTCAAAAGAAGAATGGTCAAAATCGGACTACTCAGTAAAAAGTTATGCGTTAAAATATATACGCGTCGACTTGAACCTCCTCCGTTTTTTTGTTTCGTCGGTTGAAAATACTATAAACTTTCATCAAAATCCATTCAAAAGGTGTTGGGTATAAAAGTAACAAACATCACATCCGAACAAACTTTCACATCTATAACATTAGTAAGAGATTATCTGTAAACAACTACTCTTACATACGTAATTTTTTTTGTAACACTAATAAAAATGAAACATTACATGTTACCGCCACATTTTCCTCAACATTTTCTTTCGTTCCTCCGCCTCCGTTGTTACCAGCTCATTTGATCGACAAGGGAACGCCTACGAACCCTTCAGCCTCAATAGAGCGGGATGATCCATGAAAAAAGTACTACGTTGATCCGTTTGTTAGACAGTTTCTGTAATCTTGTTCTGATGGTTTTCAACCCTTGTTCGGTATTCAGATGTAACCGCCTTTTTAAGGCTGATATACCCGGGTGGGGTGTTTTAAGCTGTCACATATACGGAAAACTACATGAAATACGGATAAAATGATGTAGGAAAAATTTTGTTCAATTTTCTTGGTGAGATTTGCTCCTACATATTTGTGGAAAAAAATCAATTTCGTTTTACAATTCGCTTTAAATTGTTTAATAAAATCACACTTATGTTTAACATACAGTACAATTAAAAGAAAAACACTAGCTTTTACCCATGACTTCATTTGTGTTACAATTAGTCATTGAATCCAATCTGTTTTTTCATCAAATTAATTATTATTAAATATTATTTACTTAATTATTATTTGTACCCTCTTTTAAGAAGTTATGGATTCCGCATACAAACTTCCATCCCCCTTTCGACCGTTTTAAGGGATGATTTTCGGGGACCATAACTATCCTGTGTCCTTCCCTGGGACTACGCTGAAAACAAACGCAAATAAAATATCAAAGAAGACAGATATACTAAAGACTACAGAAGAATTGACAAGGCGTAGAAACACCTCTAAATTCTTCAAACCGGCTCAAAAGATCTTGAGACACATGTAAAAATACAATGTAGATCCTTTCGCGAGATAGATCCGCTGGTGGTCATCCTTTTAGATAAGGTTTGTTTATTTTATGGTAATGGCTTTAGGGGTCACAAAATACACAGATAATGACGTGATAATTCAGTAGGGGGGGGATGAAATATATTTGTATGGGAAGTTGAAATGTGATCATGGTTGTTTTTTGTTTTTGAAAGTCGATGTTTGTATGTGTGGAGCTACGGACCTTGTGGGCTTCAAAACGGTTGGAGCGATTTTGATGTTTTTTTTGACAATCTTCATATTAGACCAGGTCGTAATAAGTTTGGTAGTGATCAAGTAACTGTTTTATTTTTGTTCATTTGTGTTATATTTTCCTTATAAACCAATATCTTTTTTTTGGTAGGTAAGATAGGTAGTTGCAGTAGGCATTCGTTTTACTTGTAATAAAATGGTTATTGACTATTTTTAATCTATACCATTAAATCCTAAACCACTGCTTGACATTGTAAATAGATTATTTGCAGACACTTTTACAAGTCATATAAGTAATAACATTTTTTAAGAATCTATATAGCTTAAATAATCCAGTACCTTACACTCAACAGCCACACATGCGCACACTAAACTAAAGAGGCACCAATCAAATCGATAGACCAAAAAAAACACCATTGATTGAACTATAAATCCTACAAGCGCACGACATTTAACACAACATATTTCTATGTAAACCCGTTGAAACGAACGGATTTGTACGTTCAAACGCACAGACTTGATAAACGTGATATTGCGTCGCATATAGTCGGATCTGCGTTGACAGATATCCGAAGGGAAATTGAAGCTATTTGGATCATATAGATAAATTATATTAGATATTGTGTTACCTTTGTGAAAGCGTTTGTTGCTCTAATAGTTTGTATAGTGACAGAACTTATATATTGTGTACTGGCTTTTGCCCGCGAGATCATCTGCGATTGAGAGATTTATTTCACCACTTTTTGCTCTTTCAAGGGATTATTATATTTATAGCTGTGGTAGCCTAGCGGTGTGACCAGTGGACTGATATGTCAAAGGTCTCGAGTTCGAACGCAAGGCACGCAAGACCCATGCCCAGCAGTGGGACGTTAATGGGTTGATGATGCTGATGAAGGGATTATTTCGGAGAAAAATCCTATGTTCTTTTCTAGGACACAAACTATTTGCGTACAAAATTTCATTTAAACCAGTTAAGCGATAAAAGTGCGATAAGAATAGAATATGTTTTTATTTTACTCGGTAAGTAAATGTAACATGTCACTTATAAATATAATTTTACAGGTGCATTTGTGTATTGTTTTGGTGCAGTTTGTCTGGGTTGGAATCTTTTACAGCCTATTGCCAGTAAATTTTCTTAAATAAATACAGTTATTACTTACAAAGCAAGTATGAGAAGTTTTCTTGTCGTAAATTCTCATAAATTATACCGAATCGATACAAAATACAACTTCGAAAAACCATACCGGTTTACAAGCATTTTAACCCTTACCCGACAAAGTCAATCATTCATTCTGAACATGACAGTTCGATGTGCAGGCCAATATTAATACCGGTTTAAATAGAGGCCGGGTTAGGCAAGAGGGTGCAGTGTGCCTGCCGGGACCAGACACCCCCGGGCATGGGCAGTAAGACAGGCAAATATGCTGTTCGAAAATGTTAAGTCTTTTATTTCAAATGCGGAACGAAATACAGATTAGACTGCATTGGATTGTAAATGTTTTGAATTTTATGGTACAGGTTTTGAGGGTTGTTTTTGTAGGAAAACCATACTAATATTATAAATGCGAAAGTGTGTCTGTCTGTTACCTCTTCACGCTATAACCGCTAAGCCGATTTTAATGAAATTTGATATAGAGATAGTTTGAGTCCCAGGGAAGGACATAGGATAGTTTTCATCCTGGAAATCATCCCTTAAAATGGGGAAAAGGGGAGTGGAAATAAAATTACTAATTTTACGCAGATGAACTCGCGGGCAAAAGCTAGTAATAAATATTTTAGATAGTTTTATCATATTGTAATTGGTTTTATATTACTTGAAATAAGAAAGTGTAGTGATTATCAAAGTACATTAAAATATTATATGAGCGATAGATGGAAAAAGGCGTCAAACAAGTCATAACCAGAAATTAGAATTATGTGAGATAATTTACCAAAATTTTAAAGAACAGACCAAAGCTGGAGAATTCCTCACGACAATGTTTTTTGAGAATGAATCGGGAAAATCTCTCAAGCATGCAGGTTTCCTCACGATGTTTTCCTTCACCGTTTGACCATGTACGAAAAGTCAGTGGTGTGAAATCGAGACCTTTGACATCTCAGTCCACTGGTCAAACCACTAGGCTACCACAGCTCACATACGTTACATAGTTACCAGCAAATGACCATCTACATAAGATTTCTATAAGTTATAAGGTGCTTTCGATCACAAAATCAATACCCCACCTTTACATTGCGCAATTGGGAACAAGGAAAGGCAAACAATGTATCGTTTACAATGACTACACACGTATGGGTTCGATTACACATCAATTAGATTCTCGCTCAGCTTCGTTTCTCTTCACACTTGCGCCGCTAATTGATAGATGGGCGCAATTGTTTGTATAATACAGTTTACTTGTAAGTTTCACCGTGCTCATACCATGTGAGGGGTATACAGGAATGTACTCAGTGTTGTGTATTATCCATCTATTCTTCCAAAGTAATATTTTAATTGCAAAAGTATGACTGGCCGTCTGTTATCTTTTTAGCTTTAACCGCTGACCCGGTTTAGATTAAATTTCGTATGGAGATAGTTTGAGTCCCAGAGAAGGACATACGGTAGTTTTTGTCTCGGAAATCATCCCTAAAAAGGGTGAAAAGGGTGATAGTTGGTCAGCAGAATCGATAATTTCTTAAAAAAACCAGTGAGACAGCAGAGAAAAGCAGATTGGATAAAATTGCTAATTCTAGGCAGAGGAAATCGCGTGCAAAAGCTAGTGGCAAATAAAACAAGCCAAGCTCTAAGCTGGAAAAACACTTATTTACACGTTTAACGCCATTAGGGACATCGTGTGCCCGGCAGTTAACTTTCCTCGTGTGATTTTATTTTTTGGCAAAAATTTAGAACAATGTTTTATGTGTTCAATTGATGGAATTATAGTACCACCCATATTTGAAGTACTGCCCGTCTGAAGTAGGGCTGGGTGCAGCTGGTATCAAGTACAAAAATTAAATTAAATGCGGATATTATTATATTATTTATATAATAATATCCGCATTCAATAAAATATCTGGACATTATGACACAGCGCCATCTAGTTCCATGGTAAGCAACGACGCTTGTGTTACGGATACTAGAAGGCCAGTACACTACATAGGTATATATATACTTTTTTGTTGTAAATTCATACTTATTATACATAGATATCCATGACTTGGATACAAATGTTGATCATCCCACAAACATTTGTCCCTATCGGTATTCGAACCCGAGATCCGTAGCAAAGAAAGCAGCGTTAACGACCGCTGCGCTAATCGGGTTGGCAAAATGTGAGTTGTTTTTTAAATTGTTTTTAATGTCGTTCACACAAACAATGTATGTTTAGCTTCAAACAGGCCTACAGTGTTGCAGAAAGCTTTGTATGTAACATTTTGAAAATAAATTGCTATCACATAAATATATTGTTAAAACCAAACAGGTGCTTTTAAAAAGAGTTTCAAATATTGTGTCAAAAACAGGAATTGTTTGTACCAAAGCTATCAAATTTCTATAACAATTTGTTGCAAAGAGGAAATCGGCCACCGTATTTTTTCCATTCTTTTGGCCAATTTTTCAGTATCTTTATTTCTGTTTTTCGTTTAGGGTGGGCGGTATTCCAATGTTTGTTATTTTTTATGTATGCAGTTTGATTATAATATCATCATTGACCCATTTGCTGTTCCCCCAGTCTACTATGAGTATTAGGCAACAGTCCATCATATTACCCTAGTGCGGGTTGGTAGACTAACACGCTATCGAGAAAATCTCTCAGGCAGGCAGATTTCGTTACGATGTTTCTCTCCACCGATTCGAAATTCGAAACGTGACGAGTGCGTGCCTTGGGTTCACTACTCAATTCTTTATCGCATTCCATGGTAATTTTACAGATGGCCTTAAATTAACAATTACATTATCATGGGCTGTCGGGCACAGCAAAGTAAAACATTAACATACAAGCATATTAGGAGGGGGGGTCTTGAGTTGGAACCCTCTTCTATAGATCTCTTGGCTATGAATTCCAACTCAATACTCTTATTTTTGTTACCCGAATAATAACAATATGAATACAATGATAATTTAGGCGGATGTCAGTGGAAACGCCGGGAGGGGGCGCCTTAGGACATACACCGACCTAATTGGTGAACTCCTTCAAAAAGGTCAGGTACGCAGTACTCGTAACCGGCGCGCGTGCATGACGAGATGTATGAATGTGGACGAGGCAAAAGTGGTATGCAGGGACCCTAGCGCGTGGCATTCTATAGTTTCTGCCTACCCCCATGGGAAAAAGGCGTGAGTGTATGTATTATAATTTACAATTTGACTGCATTACATGATACAGTTGTTATACATAGTTTTATTTTATGTTTTGTTTGTAGAAGTTTTTTTACTTGTTATATCTTTGCAAGAGGCTTAACAAATTCCTACTCCAGGGCAATTATTCAAAACATAATAAATTAAAATACCACAAAACATCGAGCCACTCCGCAGACAAACAGTGCACTCGCACAGAATAACAAATAACTCCGTTTATCTTTTCTTTTAGGGTAAGCAGAGACTTAATCAGATGTCAGTCAGAACGCGCTTGACAGTCGAGTATTTACGTCAGCACAATACATGCGACCGACGCGACCGACACGACAAGAGGATTGAATTACGACGCTGTTTGCCGACTTCCGTATGTATGTTGTCGGCAAAAGAGTCCAACGGGCGACCAAATAAACAGCAAATACAATCGGGATTCAATTATTCCCAAAACAATTGAGCTAATTTCAAACGGCGTATGCTGTGTACAGAAACGTCATTCTTAATGTCAGGGCTAAGTGAAATGAAATTTCTATATCGTTGGTCTAGTGGTCATGGGTCCGATTTGAGGTGTTTTTCTATGCCACAAGTGTGGCAAACTCGCTTACAGGCCGCCTGATTGTAAACGGTTACCGTAGCCTATTGACGTTTGCAACACCAAAAGCGTCGCTCGTGCGTTGCCGACTCTGTAGAAACCGTTTTGGGTTTCTTGAAGTAAAGGAGTTACTAAACTGACAGTAAAGGAATAATAAATATTTAATCTTATCTTGGGTTGCAGAGTTCCAAAATAACTCTTCCTTTTTCAATTGATAAAATGTAACATATCACTTATATGCATAAGTGTTTATTATTGTATAACATTTACTGAATAAAAAATGTTATTATTATTATATCTGGATATATTATTATTATTGTGTAGGTATATTGAAGAAAGTAACACGAGACAGTTGTCGGGAACTCAAAAGCCGCATTCCAAAAACCAATATCGTTGCTTCTATTAAATAAAGTTTTATAATACAATACCGAACAGTGTTAATAACTTTATAGGTCGTTATACTTAATGACAAGTGAGAACAACAGGTTAGTAGATCGGAAACGTTAATGTTTGAACGCTCCATTAGGTTTAAAATTGCAAAGCAATTCACAGACTCGTACAGAAGGACCAGTCTCTAGAAAAAGTCTTATTGTACTGTTTTTTTTTTTCATTTATTTGAATATCCATACTGATTTTATTATTATTTATATGTTATATTAATTATATTATAAATGCGAACGTGTGTCTGTCCGTCTGATTGCCTGTTACCTCTTCACGTGTAAACCTCTGAACCGATTTAAATGAAATTGTGTATTGAAATAGCTTGAGAATTAAATAGGTTTTGGTGTAAAAAGGTTGATAGTCTACTGAGCAAATACTCGGGTTTGATTCCTCAGGTCGAATAGTATTATTGGTTTTTTTTTATGGGACTTGCCCACCACCCAAAGCCCTACTACTGCAACTCCTGTAAACCAGGATCAACAATAGTAACTGTCCAGAAAATCCTCGAGACAATGAAGTCCGACGTGTCCCAGGGGAATGATTTTAACTGCCTTGGAACCCGCAGCGAAATTAATCATGAAGTTATATAGGAGGAGTAAGAAAAATATCAGTTTTTTTTTTCACTTCCCTCCTTATCAAGCGAGAGACAGAATAGAATTTTCATGTCATTGATATGAGAACAGATGTTTACAACTGGGTTAAGCCCAGTTGCCAGGCACCACGGATGATAAATTAATAAGTTATGGGTCCTAATAATGTGAGCTATTATATCTGATTCCAATAATAGGTACGGCAAAAACGCTTAAACGCACGGAAATTCATCCTAGTCGCAACAAGGTCCGAGTAATAAATCACCCCAGATATAATTTGCAAGCTATCGAGCATAATATTGCGTTCACTTTGCTATAGACTACACTCCCACAGGATATGATGTGCAGATTGCTCGTATTCACAGTTATACGTTGAACAAGGGCACAATGGTGAAGAGACAAGCTTAAATGAAAACAATTTACTTTTAAAGTTGCCGTGTCCTGTAAGGAATTGGGCAACACAGTGGTCCACCTCCAACCAGGTCCTCTCCAGCCGCTCACGGACGGATGGAAAGAATTGGTGGAGATGGCGGCCCTTAGTAGAAGAATCCCACCTTATTTGCCATTCGTCTAAGAGTTCCTCCCAAACGTCGGCCTGGGGCTTCAACAATCTAATAATCTTAGCCTGGTCACGTTCTAAAAGGAATTCATTTTTCAAGTGCACTCTTGAAGAGAAATACATTGCAGCACGTCGTTGTGCCTCGAGATCGACCGGCAGCACTCCCGCGAGTACTGGTAGTGCTTCCGTACTAACAGTCCTGTATGCTTTACATAAAAATATCAATGCTAGACGCTGACTTTGAAGTAACTTACGTCGTACGCGCCTATGGTGGCCCTATCGGCCCAAACAGGTGCTCCGTAGCACATACAGCCTAGGTAAGTAGCCCCATAGATGGTTTTTAATGTATGAAAAGATAAACCCCATGTAGCCGTAGATATTCTAGTCAAAGCATAAAAGTTACGTTTAGCTTTTTCACCCACAGTTTTAATGTGTTCAATAAATGAAAAAAAAAATTCTAGTACGAGACCGAGGTAACATACTGACTAGTATTATTGGTTAGTAGTTAATTGTTTCAAACACATAATTAAGTTACATTTCTGTTAACTATTTTACTGGAAACTGATAACCCTTAACAAGTTTGTATCTGATCCGAACGGCTTAACAATACTTTAAATAGGTAAGCTAGAGATAACTGTGCTGAGATAACGAGGTTCATTAGTCTCCAGTACTGTTTGTAGGTCGTTGTGTTAGAAGATAACTGCTTTGAGCAATGAAAACTTTCTAGTATTCATTATAAAGTACTTAACAATGACGAGATTATCATCTTAATGGCGTTATCAGAAGAACTATAGAATATCATATTAGTAGTGTTTCAAAATAGATTTGTTAAATAACGTATAGCGCCTTGCTAGCAAGCTGTGCTAGTCTAGTGGTGTGACCAGTGGACTGAGTGACTGGTCTCGAGTTCAAAGCCAAGGCAAGCGACCACTGACTTTTCGGAATGTGTGTATTCATCACATGCTAAAACGGTGAAGGAAAACATCGTGAAGGAATTTACATGCTTGAGAGATTTTCTCATGTGAAGTCTGCCAACCCGCAGTAGGTTAGCCTGGTGGACTATAGCCTACAGGAGACCCGTGCCCAGAAGTGGGACAATAATGGGTTTATGAGAATGGAAGGTTTTTCAGCAATACTTTGTTAGCAGATCGAGCGAGTTTTAAGCAAAAATCTTTTGAAATTTATTTTATTAGACAGTAAATACTCTGAAGTTCTTTCACAATAAAATAATATCTCAAGTATTATCATCAAATAAAAGTACGCAAGCCCATCGACATAAGTGCCACTTATTAAGGCCATCGTCCATAAAATATTCCTCAGCGTTTTATGAGAGCCGCGGGGCAATTGATCTGACTCGAATATAAGCGGCGGCCATATTTTTATTCCTATAATATGTACGCATTGGCGTAGATACCGAAGAGCTAGGCAGGGCAGTGCCCCGGGCCCAAATTCGTTGGACCCCCAAAGCCTGGAACATTAAAATCTTAATTTAAACACACTTAACACTTTCACATAACTATTTTTGTTTATAGTTTATAGCAAATCACACTAATTTATTACGATTAAATACCGTAAATTATTTTAAACAATAAATTTAAACGGTTTCTAAGGGGTTTGGCAACGCAAGCCTCTGGTGTTGCAAATGTCCATGGGCGGCAGTCATCACTTATCATCAGGTAAGCCGCCTGCTCGTTTGCCCCCTTATTACCATAAAAAAACAATACTTACAGTAATATGTTGGGGTCGGCTTCTAGTTTGTATATGGTTGAACATCAGCTATGTACACGAAACAACTGCTATGAAGCCTGTAACCCATTATTTCTTTGCTATAAAAACGTTTCCCCTTTTCAGCAGACTCCAAAATAGTTAAGAAAATATATAAATTCTTAGTTAATAGTCTTGGCACATTTC
Source organism: Craniophora ligustri (assembly GCA_905163465.1). NCBI lineage: Eukaryota > Metazoa > Arthropoda > Insecta > Lepidoptera > Noctuidae > Craniophora > Craniophora ligustri. The sequence goes on along the minus strand of LR990971.1, from coordinate 11,528,512 downwards.
AATGGGAACTAAATCCCTGTTGAAAACATGTACACACAATTTCTCGTACAGAAGAAGGTCTAACTTCTGCAGAATTCTTGAGGTCTATTCAAGAATGTCGTTCGCGGTATACACATAGATTTCCTATCTGGCACTTTGCCCAGACCAACCCCTATGTACCCCGGGCGTTGCGAATCTCGTTATCAAACCTTTTTAGGAAAAGCGACTAAGTGACTTTATTTATGCTTCCAGTATAATTGCTGTAATGTCGCTTACGTAACTTACGTTTTTGTGTCGCTTATGACAATTCAATAATGGGCTGCTATGTATGTTTGAAAGAGACTCACTTGGACTTGAGTTTGTTGTTGGTGACAATTTCATATTTTGATCTCTAAAATACTTAAAACGTATGATACAGCGGCGTGGTATGTGTGTAAGACTAACGAGTTAGAATTGATTCATTTAACATATGCGCTTGCTTAAATAGTAAGGGGCAATCAAACAGGCGTGAGAATGGCGTGGATAAGACTTGATGCACTCACGACGAAAAATGAAGCAATAAAACCAACGTTCTCGAGTCTTAGAATCATTTACTTACACTCTTATTTATATAGTGATTTTTTTACATCTTCAAAGTTTAGTCAAACTTTTTATTTCAATCAGACCAATATCACCAAATTTCTGTCAATAATAACTTGTAGCGGGATTGCAAATACAGTAGTTTTTTTTTTGGAGAAGGAATACCAAGTAACTGTTTTAAATAAAAAACGATTACAACATAATTTGACTTAATTTACAATTTGTGTTGTTGTCAAAAAATGAGAATGATGTAGTTTGATGCGAAAAATAAATTTAATAAACTAGCATGAATTGAAGAAATTAATTTAAAAAGAATTAAAATATGTAAAATCAAATCCAAAATCATTATTGACAAAATAAGTCGATCAGTCGCGCCGTTTACCGTGTGTGTCAGCCTATGTAATTATAACCACAGAATACATAAAATTTTATTTATTCTGTGATCTCAACTAAGTTGTAGGAAATAAAATAACCCAAAACACATCGTGAAGTAAACCTTTTATTCTTTAAGTTTGAATAAAAGTTGGAACCTCCTTTCAAAATCCTCATTTCCATTTATTAAAATAATTGGCCGCATCCACACATTTCCAACAACTAATACCTAACCCGTAAATAACTCCGGTGGGTCAATAAAAGCGTAACCCCGGTACAACAGGCCCTCATTGACTGCACTGTCCATTGAAGGGTTATCAAACAGTCTAGTCCATTGTACACCGCCCATATAATGGTACTTACGACCACCGTATTGACGTTTATGAACATCAATTGTACAGCAAATTTATATATAATTGAAGTTATTATAACGTTAATTTATTGGATTTCATAAATAATAGTTTTATGATTATTAATCTACAAGGATAATTTGATTTTGTGGGTGTTTTACTCGTTCATAGTTCAATAGTAATGCAAACATATAGCTCTTTTGAGTTTGTTTATTTTTTTAAAGTAATGATCTTACTTCGAATATTTATTTTTGTAAATTTATAGAATAAAGGTAGGTACCGATATAACATCGGTAATCAATACATTGAAATAAAACTACTAGACTTGAACTAAATTAAGATAAATTAACTTGAAATAAAACTACTTTTTACGGATTTTATCGCGGTATATTTGACCATGGATGCTGTAAAGGATCCGAAACGTCTCGGGTTAAAATAATATCAAATATACCGCGATAAAATCCGTAAAAAGTAGTTTTATTTCAACGTCTAATATTCGCGTAAGTGTACGAAATTAATATAAATTTACTTTTTAAATTATTAATAGTAATTATGATATTAATAAATAATAATAATAAATAAATATTCTGCGACATTTTTACACATCACCATCTAGTCCCAAACTAAGCAGAGCTTGTACTATGGGAACTAGACAATGGATATAAATACTTATATACTTTTTTTTGTAAATACATACTTTAAGCGAACCAACACTTTAGTTTGCCCGTCAATTGTAAAGGATGGATTGGATTATATTTTTTTCATTATTATCATATTCAGCATCATCATGTCAGCTGGAGGACGTCCACTGCTGGACATAAGCCTCAATATCAAGCATCATATTAAGCATTTAAAATTGCTGGCAACGTTACCGATACTAAAACTCGACGCTTTCAAAGTCATTCCGTCAGAAGTGAGCACCGACCTTCACGAGTATAAATCGCGGGTTGATTGCGTGTAACGTACGGGAACAGTAACACACGGGACATAAGAAAGAGATGCCAGTTTCATGGAGCTTGGAGCGTTTTGGAGTGTTATTGCTCTGTTATTTGATACGCCCAAGTTATAAGCGGAAAGATTATTTGAGCTTCTAGAAATATTTATATTTTGTAAGGTTAGGTCTTGGTATTAAATATTTAAATTATATGGAGTAGGTTTTTTTGCAGGAGGAAGGGCATAGCGAGATTTCTCGCTCCATTGAGCTGCCCGACTGGGGAAGTACCTCCGCCTTACAGAAGACCGCAGTGATACAACAATAGTTGTCTTTCTGCGAGTGAGTAATGTTACCAGAGCTCATTGGGGCAGTGATTATTCTGACAGCATGGGAATTCCATTTGCTGGCAGTTCAGTAACTCCCTATTTTAAGAAACCTGAACGGTTTCTAAAGGGTTTTGGCAACGCATTTGCAAGCCTCTGGTGTTGCAAATGTCCATGGGCGGCGGTCATTACTTACCATCAGGTGAGCCGCCTGCTCGTTTGCCCCCTCATCACCATAATAAAAGGTTTTTTGTAACTATAGGTCTAGGCCCCAAAGCAGCCTGTCTGCATACAATAATACAAAAAGACAAACATCCATAGGCTGCGGTAACCGCTTACCATCAGATCGACCGTAAGCTTGGTGATACCCTTGTGATAAACAAAAAACACTTTTCCTACATCGTCAGGCTACAAAAATGTTTGGACTTTAAAAGAAACCATGATTCTCTGAATTTGTTTCGGCATTTCTTCTAAGAAGTCGTCAGTTAGGAAATGCCTATGCCATCTAGTTCCTAAAATAATGTTACACATGACTTGTATAAGTGTCTTTAAAAGATCTATTTACAGAAATAAACAATCTATCCAATCTATATAATACAAAATAATGTCTGATATACAATATATTAATTTGTGCATTTGGTGGACGTCTTAGATTTACGCATATTTTTTGACAAAATTGTATGAAAGCGGTCTAAAGAACTAATCTTTAGTCCGCGTTTCTTAAAATGTTGAACCAAGCTCCATGTAGAGACATAAGGCACAGATCACACTGTGGAACGCACTTACGTCCAAATTGCACGCAGTTTATCGCGCCCTTACTCTCACAGACTGTAATTATCGCGAGCTATTCAAAATATCGTACTAACGAGAAACAAACGAAATACCTATGTCTCGCGGAACATTATAGAAAGTAATAAAATTTAATTTTTTTAAAACATTAACTTACATTGAAGGCCTTCAAGAAAGTCCCTTGAACTTGGAGAATTCATCACGATTTCTTCACCTTCCTTTTAAGGAGTGAAATCAATGTTCGGTATTTTCGTAAAACACAAATTTGGATTTCATCACTACACAACATGGTTTGGTGAAATATGATACGTATTACATGCTATATAAATATTCTCTATAATATGTACATATGGTTCGTTGAAACGTTATACGGCGAAATGTTATTTCTAACAAGTACACGGTATAATGAAAATTATATTTATAAGGTTAGCCATTTTTCTTAGAAATCCTCATTAAACATTAATGTAACCTAACTCTTGTAGAACACAGAATATATAACAAGTATATAATAAATTGTTAATGGGTTGTAAACATAAATTTTCACATACATAAGGACTCGATAAATTATTTATTGTTGTCTTACATAATCATTTTTATTTAGACAATCTATACTAATATTATAAATGGGTCAAATTATTTCTGTCTGTCTGTTACCATCTCCACGCTTTAACCGTTGAACCGATTGAGATGAAATTTGATATGGAGATAGTTTAAATCCCGGAAAAGGACATAGGACACAGTTTTTACCCTGGAAATCAACCTTTAAAAGTGCAACAAGGGGGTTGGAAGGTTATATGCGGAATCAATAATTTCCTAAAATGGGAGAGTAAGACGAAATAAACAGATTGATGACACAGAAGATTGGATTGAATTACTAATTCTACGCAGACAAACTAGAACATGTCTACTGTCTACTTATTAATTCACAAAGCCCTAATCCTAATCCAAAGTGTAAAAGCAACATCCATTATATATTTGAGTTAACAACCCTTGATACATTAAACAATGGCGGCTGCACTCTTAATGCTCCTATAAAAGCCACTGTGCGTGCTCCAACGTGATTTCTATTTCCAGCTCCAACCATTTTACAACACACAAATATTAAAATACATTTCTCTTTGTTACAGGTTCCAAGCACATGATCTCAAAATGGAGAAGCAAGTTTGGATGCTCCTAGCTGTCTTTCTGGCGACCACGGCAGCTGACTTCACGAGCAACTGCCCTCAAGAATGTAGGTGCGTTTGGGCAAGTGGCAATAAACAGGCTGATTGCTCAAGTTCTCATCTTCAAGACATACCCAAAAATCTAAGCTCGGAAATACAAAACCTCGATCTCACTGGAAATGATCTCTACGAGATAACGAGACACGCATTTCAAGATGTCGGTCTTATTAATCTAAAGAAACTCATTCTGAAAGAATGCAAGCTTATAACCATTCAGAGAAATGGGCTAAGCGGTCTGGCTATAATGATAGAACTTGATCTATCGAAGAATGACTTGAAGACGTTACACGCTGATACATTTAGAGAGAATGCAAAGATAAGGTGGATCCTTCTAAACGATAATCAGTTAGAAAAGTTGGAAGACGGTCTTTTTAACAATTTGCCATTCCTACAGAAAGTAGATTTAAGTAACAATAGAATATTTCAAGTTGGAATGAAGACATTCATGAATGTACCCAAACTTAATAGCCTTAGACTTGACGGAAATAAACTGGAGTATCTCAAAATTGATACCCTCAGTGCGTTGACTTCGTTATCAAATTTAGATGTTCACGACAATCCATGGCGTTGTGATTGCTATTTACAACCTTTCAGAAACTGGGTAATCAGTAAAAACTTATACACATCTCCAATATCTTGTGTGGAACCTCCAAAAGTACATGGAAAACTATGGAAAGAGCTGGACTCTGGAGACTTCGCCTGTAAACCTAGCATCGTGTATCCATCCACTAGCACCACATTGCGTACTTCAGACAGTAACATTACTCTATGCTGCCAGGTGAACGGCAATCCGTTACCAGAAGTCAACTGGGTTTTGAACGCACAGATCATTGACGGTGCTTATAGATACCAGGGAGAGCTCAAATACTTCATCACACAAAATAATCAAGAAAACACAAAATGGGTTAATCTTACTATAGTTGAAGTAGGAAGCACCGACAACGGAGAGTATTTATGCGTAGCTAAAAACCCAGGAGGTGTTGAAGAAAGGAGTCTGACTTTAGCAGTGACACATTACCCACCTGATAAAGTCATTCCCCAAGGTATGGATAATAACATGATGCCGGTGCTAATAGGCGTCTCCTGCACAGCAGCAATCTTGCTGATAATCCTGGTGATTCTCTGCTACTGCTGCTGCAGAAGGCGCGGTTCTGACAAGAAGAAAGCTGACAATTCGAATGGTGATGCGTTGATTGAAGGTTCAGTAATACCAGAGATGGAGAAGAGCTTGATTACAGCTGTTAACCCGGTGACGAAGCCACCGAGGAGGTATGATGTACCTCCTTCAATCACCAGCGGCGCGACAGAGATGTCGGAACTGAACAAAACATTGCTGGACAATGATTCTGTTTTTGGTAAGTATTATATTTCGTTTTTAGGAGCTTAGAGGTTCAAAATTTAAAATTCTAAATGTGAGAGATCTTCAAAATCTTACTAGTAGAATAGAACAGGTTTTATTGGTAAAAGGTAAAAATCAAGCCTATAATTAATACAATAGAAACTATTATTAAACGATATGATCCCACGCATTTCTTTATTCCATAGTTTATACTTGACAGTTGACACGTATTCTTATTACAGTGTCCTCTGATACAAAACTTATATGTTTATAATCAATAACTTAATCTTTCAATGACTTTACTAACAGAATTATCCACTTAGGTTTTACATTATAAGCTGCAAATCCAATAAGTACAATCCTTCCAGTGTCACTTTATCGATATTGCTGATAAGTGGGCGAGCTTCAATGTTTGCTTTTACTGATAGAAGTCTGTTATCGTCAACCGTTGGTTTTATGAACGAGATCATTGACCCCCTTACCAGAACGCTTGGAATAATCATAAATACACACCTTAACCTTGGATCTTGTTATAATGTCATAATTTATTGTAACTATTTAACTATCTTGAATTGCCATTGATAGACAAGGTAACCTGTGTTTCTGATCAGAGAAACATGTAAAATTTACCTAGTTAAAATATATCATACACCCAAATGACTATTGTCATCGGAAAACTAAAACCCTGAATCTTTGTTTAGTCTAAAGCTCATAATTAACCTGTATATTTTGTTTCAGCTCACAACGAAGATGAAAAACGATCGCTAGACTTCGACCCACCATCGAAACGTTCCCAGGATGCCCTCAACGTTGAATACGGCCGCACTGATGGACGAGCTTATCCTCCCGATCTACTCTCGTTCCCACCAAGAGCTGCTCAGATATCGCCAGCAGCTAGCAACGCGTCCACCGTCCCCGATACTACCAGACTTCCACCGCAGCTGAACCCGATCAGTCCAATACACTCACCGATATACGGCATGACAAACCAAAATCTCTTCAGGACTTTGCCTTATTCTCGCTCTCAGTCTCCGTTCACAGCACCTATTACTCCTCCCGTTGTCACTCCTAGGCAAGGATATGTGACGATCCCGAGAAGGCCCAGAGTACCCAGCTGGTCTAGTACGGCGAGCACTCAAATTCTACCAAGCTCCGAAGCACAGGAACCTTTGTATGATAATCTAGGTCTTAGGACTACAGCAGATGGCAGCTCAGTATTGTCTTTGAATAAAACAGGCCTAGAACCTCAATTCTCGCCAATGAGGAACAGACCTTTACCGGCTACTCCGACAGTCTTTCCTAATCAGCATCCAGTTTTCTACGCGCCTATAGAAGAACAGGAGCCAGCACCTTCTCCCGTACCACCACAGATAAACCGAAACAGCATCAGCTCTCAGCTGTCCCATCAGCTTTCGACACCCGGTCCTCAAGAACCATTGAGCCCAAGAATGAGCTGGACAGGAAAACATACATCTACTCCACAACCTGAATCTAGGAAAGTTCTCTTCAGTGACAATAAAAGCGATTCGCAATCTCAAGTTTCGGATAGCAGTACTCTGAGTCGAAGAGGCAAGCCAGAAACTGGATCCCTCAGAAGGATCCCTAGGGTAGATAGCAAGGAGGAGCCGAGTTCGCCATCCAAGGACGACGGGAAAAAGAATGAGAGTGTGATGAATCAATCGGGGACTCTGGGCAGAAGTGGGAAGATTCCTCCACGACCACCTCCGAAGCCGAAGAAAAAGCCAAGTACCGAAGTGAACCCTAACGAACCACTGTTTGAGGACGAGGGAGAAGACGGGACGGAAGTGTAGTAGTTTAGACTAAAGGTTTACCAAAGTGCCAATGAGCTTTTAGTGAGAGGAGAGACCATGTCACGTTATCAGTGAAAAAGACGTGTTTTAACGATTAATTTTCGCGGTGCTCCTGTATATAGACATTTGTGCTAGATTTTTTACTTGTCGCGTAAAAGTTTATGGACCATTTTAATAATATAACCATTGTAACGCATTGGACGTCGCGTACACTGTTGTTTTTAAGTATTTATTGTTTGTGGTACTCTTGGGTTTAAGATTGTAACTGATGGCAATTACTGTAGCGACGATTTTTTCATCAATTTCCAAGACTGATTACTCTAAATTGACACTTTTTTGTGTTATATGAACATTTGCAACTAGATGAACATACTTTCTGTCAGCAAGCTGTGAACATACTTATTTACTTTTGATGACAATAGAAACGACTAATTTTGATAATATTATGTCTCGATGTTTGAACTTCATTGACAAAGGACAGGGGATATTTCAAACTGCTAAAAGATGCTATATATGTATGTGAATACAGTTTCAAGTTTTGACTAAACGTCTTCTATCGTTATCTTGTGTTTCATTAGACATCACACAAAGTAAAACTAAGCTATTTTAATTTGCAAACGATGGTATTAACAACTATAGCAGTTCATCAAGTTTAATACAATTTTTAGGTTATAAACTCGATCTCTGATTAAATCATTCCAAATTTCGTATCAACATCGTTATGCTGCAATTGTTCATAAATACAATATTATTTGACATTCCTTAAATCATTCTTAAGCAACATCGATTCGATGATCGATTGATTTTCCCATGACTTCGAATGGAAGGCTGAGGCAAATATTTCGCTTTTCTTCTATTGACTCGATCAATAGTCTGTTATAAGCGTTATGTGTTTGTATTCTTCTTTTTTCTTTTAATGTGTTGCACATTTTTGTCGTTCAAATTTAGCACCTAAGAGGTTAATGAATATATTGCTTTAATATCTAAACGAAAATCTAATTATGTGAACAGATATCCCAATAGCAGAATAAATCTACAGGGAACGTAAAATTTATTTAATGTGGAAATATTTTTTTCACTTTTATTTTATCTATATAAAATCTCTAGGTACCTATGTACCTACCTCGAGATTGAATCCCATTCTTGTTTTAATGAGAATATGAAGATCAAACATATTTTTCATAAGAATAATATATAGAAATACTGCTTAATTCCAAATAATGTGACAAAGAATGATAAATATATTTGTTTGACCAATTAGTCCCTTATTACGTTTACGAAAAATATGACAGTATTTTTGATTTTAGAATCAAATCACCGTTAATATGACAACTATCTTTACCGTATGGATCTGTTTTGTAATAGGAATGTCTGTTTTCAAAATATATCTCATGCACAAAAGAGGTCACAATAAAGACACAAAACTTTTAGATTTTATTGAAACATTTTGTTTATAACTTCTGCCATAATATTTTGCCTTTGGTACACTAATATTGAATTTGAAACACTATAAAGCACATGTTGCCTTTGTATTGACACGGGACCGAATCTAAGAACTATCATTATTGGATCATAGCAAACATACGTAAAACCTTAAATAAATTTATAGTAAAAATATATGAAGCTTGTTATTTGCTATGTACGGTACATCTTGATCTTCCAAAAAGTCCTTATTTTGCAGGTTCTTGCGTTGTGAAATAAACTTCTGTTCAAATTTCAACTTTCTAGACGTAATAGTTTGAGCCACAAGTTGATAGTGAGTGAGAGAGAGACTAATGATTTTTACCAACTGGCATCTGTCAAAAGTAAATATACTCATTGACAGCCTGAGCTTTTATAGTTCTGAGTCAACGTTAAGTTACTTATGACTACGTTAAGCGATTAGTGTACCAAAGTGCAATAAGTATGTTTTTGACAAAAATGTGCAACACATTATATTGGCTCACCGATCACCTAAAATATGTAACTTTGTTTATTTCTAAGTTAACAACATTTTAGTTTGTAGTCCGAGGCTGTATTGTTAACATATTCATGATATATTCTCTACAAATACGGTCTTTTATTTATCTTTTCTGGTGCAATCAACAATATACCGTTTTTCTCATGTGATTGAGTTTAAAATAGTTCCAATGAATTTTGGGACTTTAAATGGACACCAAAGTAAGTTACGGAATAACTTGTACGTCAATTGTTTGATTTGGATGTCATATTGTAGAAATACCGCTATTTGAATATGGACTATATTGGTTTCAGTGTAAGATTAATTTTGCCATGGAAACGTAAACGTGATGCGTTTTGTTGTTTGCCTCGTTTGTTACTCTGGGGCCGTGCCACAGCGTGGTTAAACAGACTTCAGGTTTAAGACAGGGAGGACACTATACTCGCTGAATAGTGCTATCCCTCTCTCACAACATAAGTTGTTTTACGGCAGCTGATTTGGTTGGAGACATCGGCGCGGACCAATGGTTGCGCCGAATATGGCAGTTGTAATAAAAGCATTTGCGTTTGAACTGGATAAATAATTCTCTTTTCATATAACTTAGGTAGTTGATAAACGGTTCAATATCTACAATATGACTTCAAGGTGCTCTATCGGCTTAAACGTCTGACGTCAAATTGTAGGAAACCATTTTATACCGTGACGTGAAATCAGTCACAAAATACTTAATCTATTTTTAATTACCAACTTAAATCGATGACGCACTGGGCTTACTATTTTTCTTTTTGTAAATATCAAATAATATCTGTAAAATATAGATATTATAAATATAGAGGTTCAGTTAGGCTGCATTTTGGATGTGCATGTTCGTATGAATTTGACTCGTAAGAACTATCTCAATTGTCTGAATGTGCGCTCATTGGGCGCAAATCAATCGGGCCGGTTAGTAAGGGTCAAATTTGTTTGAACAGACCTCCTAAGTGCGACCTTATGATACTCATAAAATATTACTAAATTCGAAAATAGTTGACAGACTGATCTTTTTTTTTCTAAAAAAATATGTATTGCATCTAAAATTTGAGCAGGCTATGCAAGTAAAATATTGTAATATGTATATTTTAAATCTGTTCACTGTATGTTACCACACATTTTGACTTACCAAGTGCGTCATCTGTTCCTACACTTTGACGTTAGCAGACTACCCGCAATTTACGAGAAAAAAAAATAGTTCCTAAAAGTTTTTAAAACCATGTGTTAGCTTATTTAGGTAGCTATTTTTATCATGTTATCTTTTAAGAAACCGCTTAAGTTCTGGTGCATATTTTTATATACATACATTTATTATTATGTGTCTATTTATTTTTTAATTGTGTATATTACAGTCTCTTACTTGAAATTGTGTATGGCTTTAAAAATCGTATTTTTTTACTAGAATTTTCTCTGGTATCGTTTGGTGCAGCTATGAACTCAAATTCTTTATGTATATACATACGCCAGGTCTCAAACTTAAAGCCTTTGGGCAAGTTCAAATCAGACTTTCTACGAATATTGTAATTTTATCGGGTAATAAAACTCGTATACATTTTTTACTTTTGCAACATAATTTTATAGAGCTATAGGATACTAGACATTCCTACTAACGTAATTACTATTCATCTTCTAACATTTAAAATGAAATTTATTTATCTAAATAATAAAAAAAATTGTTACCTATTTTGGGTACTGTTTATTTTGCTTTTTATTACAAAAACAAGCATAAATCATGATTTTTCTAAACATATTTTGAGTAAGAGACATATTTTAATTAAGTTTAACAAGTACATGACAAGTTGTATTTACATGAAATGTTGTAAAACTTAAGTGTATTGTATATTCAAGCATTTAAAAAACAGGGGCGTGTGCTGAAGTTTTTTTTTTTGTATAATTATGTATTGTAAAATAGTATTCGATTTGGTTTGTTTGTAAAAAATAGAAAATTTTGGCTGCCTAAAAATTGTATAAATTTAAAAATCACGCAATATATCTATGCGCCCTTGTACAAATCAAATATTTCATAAATTTTATACGTTTAGTTTGTTGAAAGCTACCTACGTATAAAGAAAAACGATTTAATTATGTTAACGTGTGCTGCCCTCTGCCGTCTCGCATTATTCCAATTATTTTATTTGTAAAGTGTACTACGTACGATATTTTTACAATGTTTACTGTAGACATCCAGTTTTTATAGTTTTAAGCCAATGTAAATAGATACATTATTAAAAGTGATTAAAGCTATATTTCATAATTTTTTGTTTCATTTTTATTTAACATGCACCAATTCTATAAAATTATGAAGTCTATATTTTTAACATATATTATTTAAAAATCAATATTTACGGATTTTACAGTAGTTATATTTAGTTAGTTATATACAGTAGTTATAGTTAAAAAGTAGTTATATTTAAATGTCTACATAAAAGGGTAGCGAGTTTATTGCCATTAAGCGAGCACAAATCCAATCTACGAGCTGCTACTGAGAAATCTATAGAAAAACCCACAAACACCACTTGGCTCTAGAGTCTAGGCGAACCATGAAACTGACATTTTACTGATCTTATACCTAAAGCAACCTACATCTAAAGCAACGTCATCAACCCGATTGTTGTAGTAGTGTTAGATAGTGGACAAGGGTCTCCTCTTTTGAGAGGGACTAGTCACCACACTAGCCTAGAGTATTGGCAGACTTCACACGCCATCGAGAAAATCTCTCAAGCATACAGGTTTCCTCACGATGTTTTCCTTCACCGTGCGAGCATGTGATTAATACGTACATAACATCTGAAAAGTCAGTTGTGCCTTAATTTCAAAATCATTTTCCGTTCGTCGTCGAATACTTAACTAATATTTGGCTCTTTAAACTTAATTACATTCAAAATCATATTAAAACCCTATTCCCGGACGCTGGTACAAAAACTTCATCAAGAAATATTAAACTGCTATAACTTTATGAATCTCTCCATCCTGTTTTTGTTTAAATGTAGGTACGATGCACAACGGAGTTTACAGACGGATAGACAGACGGAAATCCGATTTAATCTTACTGAGCGAACAGAAACGAACGCGACGCGAAAGATGAATATAGGCAAACTGGGGCAGCAATAAAAAGAATAAATAATATAAGTACTCTAAGTTGAGAGTGGTTTGTGGCTAAGTGAGTTAAGCTGCACCTTATGAGGTTAATGTATAGATGGGTGACTATCCTCCCATTCAAAAGAGTATTTACACAACGCGCGAGCGGCACCTCTGGTGTTGCAAACGTCTATAGGCTACGGTAACCGCTTACCATCAGGCGGGCCGAAAGTGTTTGCCACCCTTGAGGTATGAAAAATAATACTATGCGGTCGATTTCTGTTGTCATATGAGTTTAATTATGATAATCATTAGTGGGTTTCTAAAATCCTGATCCAGTTGTAGTGTGTGTCTATACAATAGGATATAATACATTGTCTCATGTACACCAGTAGAGAGGGTAGTTGTCTATTCTATTCTGTTTTTATTAATGGCAGCGATGCCGATGACGATAATTCTGCCAATGTCAAAACTGATATTGAAAGACACGAAGTTTTTATGCTTTAAAAAAAACAGGGTTTAAAAATAAATTTTGATTTGGTTCTTTTGCACTAAATGTAAGAAAGAGGGTAGCTGTCAATCCACCGCTAGACGCGGTGACAGTTGGACGTGCGCCTGCACTCGGAGCCGGTGTAGTAGTGAGCCAGTGAGACTAAGTTAATAATAAATTCCCCATATCGTGATAGTGATCACTGCACCAGTTATCAGTGTCTGTGGACTGATGGCAGTGGCCTTGTGAAGTAAATTGACTTTCATCCGTATTTGAGTTAACTGGAAGCCGACTGAAAAATGACCATTACATACATATTTGAAGACTGTCCTTGCAGAAGTAAGTGTTTTTGTCTTTTCTAAAAAAATGCCCCCACTTAGATTTTTTCCTGTGTTATGGGTGCGTTTACAAATACTAATTTTCACATACACTAGTAGTCGTTCGTACAAATATTATTTGCTCCGTGCGGAGTTCAAACCCGCAACCCGTGACGCACGATCAATCGCTCAGCCATTGCGCTAATCAAATTGTCTTTTGTAAATCGCTGTCGATTTAACATGGACAACTAGAAACTGGGCTCCACTGAGATGAAAATTCTCATTGAAACGGTAGATATTTTTTACAAAAATAATTCACTCAGTAATTCTAAATAGGAAATTAATACCGAACTTTATATGACTAGAATACCTGCATTATTTCTTCTTAACCGACTGCGTCAGAAGGAGGGTTATGTTTTTAAACGAATTATTCATTAAGACTCTTTTGTATCATAGATGTGTTTATGAGCACCAAATCTTATTTGTACAAACATTTAGGACCCATTGTAGGTTCAACACGTTGTGTTTTGTAAAGTACCCCGTACAGATATCTGTTCCGTGCGGGGATCAAACACCCAACCAAACAAAACAGCCACTGTTGTGTGGAACAAAACAGCCACTGCGCACGATCGATCGTGGCATCAAATAAATATGTATATCTGACAATACCAATAGTTTTTCTAACTACTTTCAGATACAGGCGTGATGCTGGTGGTATGTTGAAATACACATTAATTTTCCTATAGGTCTTCAACCTAATTATTTTACTATTAGATCATACCTGAAGTCGAAAGTATGATTACTGTGTCTGTCCAATCTCTTTTTAAAAACACACCAAAATGTTGGAACATCTATTATATTTTATTCTTCAAAAAAAATATAACGGCCATATTTTCAAATTCGAAAGCGCCATTTTGAATTATTCTTTCTTTCACATAATTCACTATTATATTATTTGTACACACTCGATGGTGGATGGTTCAAACTAAAGATTTTTATATTTCGAACCGCTGAACAATTTAAAGTCGTTGAACTTAGAAAGTCGATAATTTCGAAGTTCTGTAAGTAATAATCGACGACCCAATTAGGCCAACGGTAGTTAACACTGCCTGCTGTGCTACGGGTCCCGGGTTCGAATCCCGGTAGGGACAAATGTTTGTGTGATGAGCATAATCATTTGTATCCGAGTCATGGATGTTTCTATGTATAATATGTATGTATTTACAAAAAAAAAGTATATTTGTAGTATATCAACCGACTAGTATCCGTAACACAAGCCTCGTTGCTTAGCTCGGAACTAGATGGCGCTGTGTCATAAAGTCCAGGAATATTTATTTTATTTATAATTTGGTATTTTTGTTAGTAGTTAAAATCATTATTTATTGAGTTGCTGCCAGATTATTAGTGAGTTGTCTTCAATATTAAATATATCCGGAAAATATGACACAGCGCCATCTAGTTCCGAGCTAAGCAAACTAGGTTGTGTTACGGATACTGGGTGATTGATACACTACATAGTTTTTTTTTGTTTGTACATTTTATACATACTTTAATAATGTAAACATTATGATGCCTGAGCTACAAATACTGATTACACAAACATTTGCCCCTACCGACATTCGAACTACTGCGTTAATTTTCATCTACATCATCGTCAATTTGAAACACCAAGATAACGTTGTTATCTTGGTGTTTCAATTTAACTGAAACTTAATCATTAAAACAATGTAAACCCCAAAGTCAGTCATTCAATCAATTACTTACAAGTGTCATATTAACAATAATTATCATCACTCTATAACACAAAGGATTTGTGTAACTCAATGACGGCGACCACAGACTTGCATTGGAATAGATAGGTGTAGTTGAACCGCGAGTCTAGTATAGTTTAAATATTCACAATATACAATGTGTAGATTCTATTATGGCAATCTTAAATCTATGACATTGTTGTCATCAATCCATTTGCTATTAAACTTCTGTGTAGAAGTCTTCTCTCATTTGAAAAAAAAAATAGGATATAGTCCTCCACGCTATTATAGTACGAATTTGCCGACTTCACACTACATCGAGAAAATGTTGTTGATGTTTTCCATCACAGTTTAAGCATATAATACATACGCTCGTAACTTTGATGATTCAATTATGTGTCTTGGGTTTGAACTCAGGAAGTTTGAGTTTACAGTCTGATGGTTATACCACTTAGCTTTCATAGCTACATATGACTTGAAGAAAGCACTTCGTTTACATAAACGACGCTTCAAAGTCATTGTCGACATAGATCATTTATTCAAAATAGGTCAAATTTGGTCAAACCTGGCACAAGACAGGAAGAAATGGCGCTCTTTAATGTCGGAGGCCAAGATCCACTTCTGGTCGTTGAGCCAGTGAAGTAAGTATGGTCAAATTTAATTAGCTCTTTTTGAATTGTCGACCAAATAAAAACAGCCCCAAAAAACGCCCGCTCTTCAGCGCCTCCTAGAGTTCCTGCTGGGTAAAACTATCGGCGCAACACTCCCAAATAACGTATATGAATTATAATTAATAAGTATTTGCCCCGTCTATTTTGATGCAGTTCTATGGTTTCAATTTATGATTAATGAGACAACAACGGCTTGAAACGTGCTCTACAGTTACAAACACACAACAATATCAATTCGAGTTAAGCGTTATTGGTTTATTCTGAGTAACTACGCAATTTGACTGTATACTTAGCTCCTCTTACACGGCTTCTTAAACATAGTTACTCGTACATACTATATTAATTAAAAAATCTCAACTTGCCCAAAGAATTTCTCTTAAGTCTCTTTTAAGGTCTATCCATTCTAGTTTAACAATTTAGTAAGAGTCTAACAATGTGCGTCTAAAACTGGTTTTTGAAGAAAGCGCAATATCAGCTTTGGGTTTACCTTGATCATCAACCCATTAATGTCCCACTGCTGGGCACGGTTCTTCTCTCAATTGAGAGGCATTAAGCTATCGTCCACCACGGTAGCCTAGCGGGTTGGCAGACTTCACATGCCATCGAGAAATTCTCTCGATCATGCAGATTTCATCACGATGTTTTCCTTCACCGTTTGAGCTTGTGAAAAATTGGTAAAAAATGATAGTAGATAAGTGGTTACCTATGGACGTTTGCAACTCTAAAGGTGTCGCTTGCACGTTGTTAACCAATTAAAACCCTATTCACTCCTTTTTTGGAGAGCCCCATGCTGCAGTCGGTTGGTGAGACCTCGAGAGGTAGGTATACCTTGTATCATAGTATACTATATTATGTGCTAGATTTTATCCACGACTACGTCTGCTTATAATTACTAATTATATCTAATCTGCTTATAAAGCGATAATTTTGAAGAGGGATGAAATACATCCCTCTTCAAAATTATCGCTTCCGCATATAAACTTCCACCCCCCTGTTCGCCGTTTTAAGAAATGATTTCTGGAACAAACACTATCCTATGTCCTTCCACGGCCCTCAAAATATCTCCATACTAAGTTTCATCTGAATCGGTGCAGCGGTTAAAGCGTGAAGAGGTAACAAACAGACAGACAGACAGACAATCACACGTTCGCATTTATAATATTAAGTGTGGATATTCACTATAAAGTGTATACACAACATACATACATACTAGTATGCAGGTTGTGTATACACTATAAAGTGTTGCAGTGTTTATAACGTTGCACCGAATACAATATGCGGTGTTTGATATCAAATGATAAAACATTCATCGGAGGCGACGCGATAAAATTTACGCGCAAAAAATATAAAAGCCAGAACGGTATCATCACGCCTATCTCACATGAATCTAAATATTAATTGGGTAGGCAGTGGACATGGCTTTTCATTTTTATTTTATTGTTACTATAAGTTTCCCCGTTTTTGTTGGTGGCATTGCGCACATAGCGATTTGCCAAAAAAAATATACATTATCTATGGAAATTTCGACTGTCTGTTTAGCTATCACGGTTCATAAGATACAGACAGACAGACGGATGGACAGCGGAGGCTTAGTAATAGGGTTCCGTTTGCACCCTTTCTCCTGTCTTTATAGGGTTGGTACGGAACCCTTTAAAGGCTATAAAACATACAAAATGGCGGCCATCTCGACTCGTTTGAGTTGAATTGTGAAGCTGCCATCATCCACTTCACGCTCTTCAAAAGGAATCTGAAATTAAATCTCTAGATGTCTTTTTGTATTTAAAAGAAATAATTCTGACCATAGCTGTGCTGGTGTCCTTTTGTGTCGTTCAAAGATTTATGCGGACATTATGACACAGTGCCATCTAGTTCCGACAAGATAAATAAATAAATATGTATATTATGACACAGCGCCATCTAGTTCCGAGCTAAGCAATACTATATGGTACTTATATATTGTGCATAAAAAGATCCATGATTCAGTTCAAATGTTCATGCTCATCACACAAACATTTGTCCCTACTATTATTCGAAATCAGGGCCCTTAGCACACAGGCAACCTTTATTAGCACTGCGCTAATCGGGTCTCCACATGCGGTTAAATATCGGTATTAGGTATACATGAAACTACTACAATCAGATGTAAAAGTGGGTGATACGGATATTCTAAAAAAGTCCTTGAAATACCTAAAAGTAGTTTAACTTCATTGTCTAGTATTCGCGTAGCAGAAAGTAGATTTTATCCACAACATAAGACCACAAATATTAGACTGATATGTGTAAAAACATCGATAAATATATCTCGATGAAATGCGCAAAAAGTTCTTCTATTTCAATTTCTAATATTTGCATATCATTAAGTCAGACCAAATTTCAAGGAGTTAGAAACGAGCGACCCTTGGCGTCATCTTAAGAATATGGGTATACAATACAATACAATACAAATTCCTAATGTATACATATATATATATATATATATACAATATATCTACGTACTAATGATACGATACTCCAAGTATACTAAAATACACATAAAATCTAGCCATTTCCAAGCACTACTTTATTTTAAAGCCACGAATCTGTTACTGGATCGAAATCTCCAAGATTTAGCATCGGACCGGGCCGACTAATGGACGCCGACCCAATCCGTTGATCCCAACTTGTTAGAACGGCGGATAGTGCTGAAAAATCGAAGCCTATTTAAGAACTAGCTATAGCTCTCCGTTTCACTCGCATTTTTTGTCAATTTACTCAACTCCTTAAAGTCATCATCATCAACCCATATAATGTCCCACTGGTGGGCGCTAGTATTAATATCTGAGGCATTAGGGTGTAGCCAACCACGCTAGCCTACCGTAGATAACCAGACTTCACACGCCATCAAATCTCTTAGCCGGTTTCCACACGGTGTTTTCCTTCACCGTTTGAGTAGGTGATAAATACTAGCGGGTAAAATACTCGGGTTCGAATTCGAAGCCTTTGGCTTACAGTTTACTGGTCCTGCCACAAGGCTATCGCCTACAAGATTCATAAAGAATTAAGCTATCAAATGCTTAAAATAATTCTCAAATCCGACTAATAGTTGCAGAGATAAATGCGTTGAAACGAACCAACTCTTCAGCTTTATGTTAGTATATATTTGAGACGGCAATCTAAACGTCTTAATGTCTACATTAATCTCGAAGGGCCTAAGTAGGACCTAGGTAGTTTGGTCGCTGTATCGTTTTATATAGAGTACTGGACTAGGTAAGTTAATGAATTGAACTGTTAGTAAAAGTTCGAAGAAGCACTGGCAAGACCTTTTTTTTATATAATTTTTGTAAATATGACTTTGGATTTTTTGCAAGAGCCCACTACATAATTCATCTTTTCGGTCTCATACTTTTACAAGCAGCTCCAAATAGACTCAAATTGCTATGAAATATGTAGCTTAATACATACTATAATGCAGTTCAAAATTACAGCTCCATAATACACTAACAGTGTACAATATACAACAACAATTTGTATTAAAATAACTTTATAATGACTGGAACTCTATTCGGAGCAAATATCTATTAAATTCTATTAGTTTTGCGGAGAACCGCACAGTAGTAATACAATGCATTGTGGCTTCTATAATGGAATTGAAATAGACATTAAAATTATTGAGTAGTGTATCTTATTATACTTATAGTGCAGCAATTACACTTAACATAAAACAGTCATAAGTTTAAAGTTCGAATAAATTTGGGAGAAACCTACATGCCTGAGGGGTTTTGTCAATGGCATGTGATATCTGCCAACCCAACTTCTCTTTAAAATGTTTCATCTAACGTCCCACTGGTGGGCAAGGAACTCTTCTCGTCAGAGAGAGGTTGGGCTACGCCAGCTTAGTAGGCAGACCAAGAAAAAAAATTGCAGTGAAGAATTTTGTCACACATCGGTCTAGAGTAAATGCACTGCACAATACAGTTTACCAACGAACGACTGCTTTTCTAGGGGGGCAGCTGCAGCAGCAAAGGGGGCCATGGCCCCGGGCGGCATATGAAAGGGGGCGGCATCAAGTGCCACGTTGTATTTATACTACTAGAAAAGGGGGCGGCAAATTTCCAGACGGCCCCGGGCGGCAAATACCCACGCTACGCCACTGGGCAGCTGCAAACATTTAATCTTTCAAAGGTAATTTAGGTTCAGGTGCAGAGACAATAACACACCATATCGATCAGAAGATAATATTATTAGACTAAGTTGCAAAAAGAAAGAAAAGAACAACAAAATATATACCCTGTTTTCCTATATAAAATCAACATAAAATAAGTAGTTATCCTCCATATCACCTGTTTTTATGACCAACATAAAATTGTGACTTTGTTGATAAAATATGTGGGTGATACACTGGCTTTTGTGCCGCGGCTTTGTCTGTGTTTGCGTGGTTTTGATGTCATTAGGTTTATGGCCGAAGTGTGTATTTGACCATACAAGTTGGTAGAGCGAGAGAGAAAATAGGAGTAGGTTTTGGCAGGCCTTTCTCCCGCAGAGAAACAGAAATTCGGTTGTACAATTTTAATTGAAAAAAATAATGTTATTTATATTCACTATATGTATAAAGGTCACTAAACTCATCTTATTCAATTAGACAAGGAAAAATCCTGGAAAAACTCCTTTAGGAAAAAATCAAAGGCCAATGTCAAATTCAATTAAACTAATATTATTGCCTTTGAATCATCAAGAGAAAAAACTCTGTTGATACTCTTTTAAATAATTTTATTTACAGTTTTTCTTATAACATTATGCGAATAATGCAATTAGATGTTTCTTCTGCTGTTTATAATAATCACAAATATACAAAAGATATTAAAAGAACTGATATTATCGCCGATACAATGCCTTTTGTATTTTGTCACAACAAAACAGATACTCAGAATGCAAACAGACCATTTGCAATTGATTGACATTCATGAGCTGCTGCCGGGTCCCTGAGGACTTAGCGTGAAGGTTTCTAAACGTCCCCATACCCCATGAGGTATCAGAGAAACGCTAGCTGGCTTTGAAGACGAAGATGCGTAAGAAAATGGAGGAAGTAAAGAACGAAAAAATATAATTTCTTTGTGCTTTCTATCAGTTGATGCCCTCGAAATCCTAAGTGTTTTTGCTAAATTTATATTGGGCCTAGATCATCAAAAATAATGTAAAGTCAGTGTCATTCTGTATACGTTATACGGTGATCAACAAGGTCAAATAAAAAGATCAACATCAAAACTTAGAAATACAACTCAACAACCCTATTGTGGTACATTTTGAAACTTCAAGTACAATATCATGTGATAATATTATATCTGATTTATCAATTTAAAATTATTTTACTTAAAAGTGATTAAATCAGAGCGGAAACGAATTAAATTGAATTGTGATGTCCTGAAATTCCGGAACGATTCCCCGAAAACAGATGTTGTCATATAGAAGTCTCCAGTTTATGTCTTGATCTTTAAAGTTTAGATAAATTAGCTCACTTAATTCCCATCACAGATGGTGATGTAAACACGTAGGTGGCTGGTCACTCCATTCACTTATTCCTCTATGTCGTCATGACAATCGACTAAACCGCTTGGGACAGTGGGGGACTTTTAAAATGGCCTATTTATTACCCTTAGGCTTCAGAAAAGCCTCGCTTCCTCGAAATCGACATTCGGGTAGAGTATCAGCTATTTTGAGAATTAAAAACGACGGTGAATATATTTTTTTAGCCGACTTTGTTAGGCAAAACAGGCTTATAATGTTACAATAAGAGCGATTTCTGTGTGCAGGGAGTGGGGGTCTTATGGGGACGAAACTTATCCCATTTACTGTCCAACGCTGGGCACAGATCTCTTCTAATTCCAAAGGGATTAGACTATAGTCCACCACGGTTTTGCACATTTCACAAGCCGTCGAGAAAATCTCTTGTGCAGATTTCCTTGCGACGTCTTCTTTCACCGTTTGAGCATGTGATAAATACGCACGTAACTTTGAATAGTCATTGGTGGTTAGTCTAACTTAGCAGTCTATTTTGACGTCATTAGGCTATCACTGTACAAGCCAACATAACAATATTATCTTCTAATATATACAATTCTCGTGTCACAGTTTTCGTTGCCATACTCCTCCGAAACGGCTTGACCGATTTTGATGAAATTTATTGTGCTTATCCGGTATCTATGAGAATCGGCCAACATCTATTTTTCATCCCCCTAAAAGTTAGGGGTAGTCCACCAACCCCTATAATGTGGCAAAACAACGTTTGCTGTGTCAGTTAGTTAAAGATAAAATATCATATCTATGTAGTTGTGTAATTTAATCGTGCCATAAAAACACCCCTAATGTGGTATGGTGGTATTATATAGGCTTATGGGCGAAGATGTGGCTGAAAGAAATTACATTGTAAGTACGTACTTATGATTGAATGTGTGGGCAGAAATGCTGCTTATACATTGGTTTTAGGAGAAAATATTTTAAATTATAAACCGTTGCCGTAGCCGTATTCTATTTAAAATTACTGCCTGCTGTAGGTTGTATGTGCAGCTGCCGAGCAAGAGAGCATGTGTTCGATTCCCAGGTCGAGCAAAGTGTGATTGGGTTTTTCTATGAAATTCTTACTAGCACTTTGAAGTTACGATTCTCTTAGCTGACAATAGATGGAATACTATTTCATAGGTGAAGTAGTCCAAAACGCGACAGCGGAGTATGATATCATGGGTTCGAAACCGAGGTCACGCAAAATATAACTGGGTTTTTGTATGCAATTTTTGGTAAGAGCTTGAAAAATATTAGACTGGTTATTATTGCCGCTGCCTAGACCTAAGATAATAGTCATCATCAACCCATTATTGTCCCACTGCTGGGCACGGGTCTCCTCTCAATTGAGAGGGATTAGGCTATCCACGATAGTCCACCACGCTAGCCTACTGCGGGTTGTCAGACTTCACATGTCATCGAGAAATTCTCTCAAGCATGCAGGTTTCCTCCCGATGTTTTCCTTCACCGTTTGAGCATGTCATGTGATAAATACGCACAGAACTTCCGAAGAGTCAGTGGTGCGTGCCTTGGGCTCGAGCTCGAGACTTCTGACATCTCAGTCCACTGGTCACACCGCTAGGCTACCACAGCTCTTCGATGATAGTGCTAAGTTACAATACATTATAATAGGTATACACATCGCGTTGATCAACCATGAATAAATAATAAATAGATAATAATAAGATTGCTCAATTTTGGGACAGTTCGGGCTAAAAATAATAATAATAATAATAAATATTTCCGGATATACACAACGCCATCTAGTTCCGTGGTAAGCAACGAGGCTTGTGTTACGGATACTAGATAGTTGATATACTACATATATACTTTTTTTTGTTGTAAATACATACATATTATACATAGATACATCCATGACTCGGATACAAATGTTTATGCACATCACACTAACATTTGGCCCTACTGGAATTCGAACCCGGGACCCATAGCACAGCAGGCAGCGTTAACTACCGCTGAGCTAAACGGGTCGTCAATGAATGAATATTTTAACACGAAAATACACACTTGAGAAATCCGAAATTGAAGCGAATAAATGCTCCTAAAAGTCAAAGGTACCATAAATAATGCATATATGCGAATATTTTAAAGTTTCATTCGACATACGATTGTGGATGTCTGGATTTTCTTGAATCTAGATTATTCTGAGCTGAAAACCCTGTCTGAAACGCGTGAAATAGAATGCCTACGGCTTACAAACTCTGCGTGGATATTCAGCATTGTAAGTTGAAACGAAACTGGATCTTATATATTATATGTATGTAAAGTACCTACTACATTATACGGTTTAATTATTGAGTGTAAACTGTTTAACATACTATCACGCTTGTCATCCCCGAAGGGTTCGGCAGAGATGTACTTATTTACACATTTCGTAAATATACCAATATTTTGTGTCCTATGTTATAGGGGCAAGCCTACTTAATATCAATAAAATTGTAAATACTTGTAAAAATTATATAAATAAATAAATATTTCTGGACATTATGACACAGCGTCATCTAGTTCCGTGGTGAGCTACGAGGCTTGTGTTACGGATACTAGTTGGTTTGTATACTACTTATTTTTCTAAATACATACATATTACACATAGATACATCCATGACTCGCAAACAAATCTTTATGCTCATCAAACAAACATTTGTTACGGGATTCTAACCCGGGACCCATATTATATTATATTTAATATCTATTTTGAAAAATTACATTATTAAAGTTTTATTGTCTTTTTTTGCGATCCTTGAGGAAGACCTATGTCCAGCAGTGGACATCTAAAGGTTGATAGAATGATGAAAGTTTGAAAGTTTTTTTTAGGAAATTAAGGATTCATCCGCTAACCCCCACCCCATTTTCGCCCCCGAAAGGGATGATTTCCGGGACAAAAACTATTCTACGTCCTTTTCCGGGATTTCAACTATCTCCATACTGAGATAGAAATGTAAATACTTGAAACTTTGGACCCTTGCCATAGAAGGTCTTTACTACCAGATCGTCAAATATAAAGTTAAAATGGACAAAATCAATCAGAAACCTTTCTTATACATTTATTGTGACCCTGAGTTTGAAATCAGCGAACAATTGTGTATATAGTTTGGCAGGGGTCCTATATACGGTGTATTTCTCGAGGGACCAACGGTGCATCGCTATCGAACGATAGGATTTTAGTGGTGGGACACTGACGATGCCGATGGAAATATCGATAACGCGGTTCTAGCTCGACGTAAAAAAGATGATATCAACGCGGCATGTGACGCATTGTTGTGTACTTCTTGGAATTATTTCACCGGCATTACTTTCATAATTAACCTAGTTTTACGGTCCCACCGCTGGGCACTAGTCTCCTCTCCTTTTAGGCCTCTGCCTCGAATTTTGCGGGCAGCGGGGCGGCGGTGGTGGCGGCGCGGGAGCGGCAGGATCTTATGCATAAAATCAAATGGAACGGTTCTCGAAAACAGCGGCGAGGCAGCGGCGCGGGGGCGGGCAACGAGCGGTGCACTCCAGTCGAGCGGTGACCGCCCGCGTTGCGCGTCTACATTGTAATATAGTTTTGTACATTTTTTTTGTGACGTATCAAAATGTTTTCGGACGTGCAAGAGCAAATTATTTCGGCAATCTTTGAGAGGACACCCATATGGAACAGCAAAGATGTAACCATAAAAATAGAAGAATAATTAACCAATTATGGGAAGAATAAAAAAAGAACTGAATATTCAAAGTAAATATAAAAATGATTTATTATGTCAAATACAATATTTAGTAACTAATGCGATTATTTACAAAATATTCTTTGATTTTTTCACGACAACACAGCCACGAACACAATACTACACCGCTATAGTGCCGCGCGATCTGCCCGCTGGTTTGGAGAACAGGTATGCGTTGCCCGCCCCGCTCCCGCGCCGCACCGCCGCCGCCCCGCTGCCCGCAAAATTCGAGGCAGAGGCCTTAGAGTAATTATTCACCACGAATGCCTACTGCAGATTGGCAGACTTCACACGCTATGGAGAAATTTCAAGTATGCATGTTTTCTTGCGAAAACGGTACGGTAAGGTAAACAAAAACATGGTTTACCGTAATATATGATAAATACACATGTGAATTTAATTCGAGACTTTTAATTGCATAGTCCACTAGTCACACTACTAATATATTGCAGCATTATTTTATGTCATATTACCTAATTCCTATTTATTTGAGTATATGTTTTCAACTAAACGCTATCGGTGGAATTACATACTATTACCAGTATGTGTGGAGTTTAAAACACCAACGCCAACTTTCTGCGTTTCTTGTCCAAAATCTTCAGCTAAGGAACACTAGTGCCATCTAGTTATTATAACATTTACTTGTGCAAGATCCTTAAAAAACAGTTACAGATATAAAATATCAGTTTCACAAGGTATGCTCAGTATTAAAGAAGAAAATAAACATATCGATATTTTTGCATCGATATTGTTTAGCACAACACTATCATCCCCTTGTCTGCACTGCGACGATTTCTTTTCAAGCATTCAGGTAACAGACTAATGTTTCTAGAAACAGAGAGAGCAATCTAGAACATTATAGAACAATGTAGACCTGTGCAACGGTGCGTCTTGTTAGAGTTACAACACAAAGATCAAATTGGTTAGGTACGGCTAGTGGCTTCATTGATATTGGGAGCAAGTTGTTTGCTTCTTAGAAACAAGAAAGCAGAGCGTTCATTATAACCCAAAGACTATGTTTATATATGACGATCCAATTAGTCTAGTGCTAGTTAACACTGCCTTCTGTGCTATGGGTCCCGGGTTATGTTTGTGTGATGAGCATAAACATTTGTATCCGAGTCATGGATGTATCTATGTATAGTACGTATGTATATATCAACCATCTAGTATCCGTGACACAAACCTCGTTGCTTACCGCGGAACTAGACGGCCTCCAGGAATAAGGTGTTAGAACACCAGTAAAATAAAATTATAATATGTATATTACAGCAAACAAGCTCCCTAGCTGAGCAAGATGTTGTGGTTTCGATTCCCAGGTAAAGCAAAGTGTTATTGAGTTTTTTATGAAATTCTCAGTAGCGGTTTTGGTTCGTGCCAAGTTGATGGCAATAGGCTCGCCCCATATTACATGGGACCTAAAACATACCGGTGAAGTGTGGATGTACATTAGTATTCCTCTGCCTTACCCCTTTGCGGACGACAGGTGTGATGGTATGTGTGTACATAAGGGCGTTTTGGTCTGTGTACTTTCTAAATTTAGTCATATACCCACATCCCTAGTTTTCAACCCTTTCACTGCCTAGTACCCGGCTCCTGGGTCGATATTATATTAGGTCTCTGGGCATTGAATTTAATTACTTTATTATATTTATGAAGACGTTTTCATATTCTTTTCATTTATGTCAAAAAGTCTTCATAAGTATATATATATACCTTAAATATTGACTTAATTATTGCCTTGCCGTAATATCGACCCAAATTCGGGTTCTAGGCAGTGAAAGGGTTAATAATATACCATTCTGTTTAAAGTTGTCACAGGAATTGTAAATCAAAGTGCTACAATAGTCTATTCTTGGCTACAAATTACAGGTTAAGCCTTGCCTTCGGTGGAAAACTAAAAGTCAACACGTTTGACATGAAAAATTAAAGATGCAGAGATATTAACCTGTGTTTCCTTTGATAGTTAAGTGAAGGGTTATTGAATGAAATGTCGCGAGTAGGCACGGAGCAAGGAAAGGAAATAAATAAATCTATCCGAAGATTATGTCACAGCGATTTATTCCGTTCTAACGAATACTAGTGGTATTTAATTATGTGGGTACTTTGAAAACTGTTGCTACCAAGAGCTGATGTCTATAATTATTGTGATTAAGTAATTTAGGTGGGGACCTGGTGTCCTAAAATACAGGCTTCGGCTTAGTTTAGGCACCAGTCTCCCACAAATAAAAATTTGTTTTGTTTTTAAGTTTGCTTGTAATTGTACCTAACCATTAACTGTTTTTATTTGTGGAAGACAATAAAGAATTTATTTATATTTATTTATTATTTATTTATTTCAATTCCTATTTATTTTCTATAGTATCCACCGCGTCAGCATAGTGCAGGTGACGTTACACGCCATCGATATGTTCTCTCAAGCACGCAGTTCCCTCACGATGTTTATTTTGAGTGGAGAATACGATAAAATATACTGATTAAAATTAGTACATATTTTTTTATAAGCGATTTCGCGGTCAAAATTTTGTATATATTATCTACTAACATTTGCCCGTGACATAGTCTGCGTAAAATTAGTTTTTTTTTTCTAATCTGCTTATTTATTTCTACCCTCTTTTAAAAACTTACCTTCCATCCCTCTTTTCCCCTCCTTTTAAGGGATGTTTTCAGGGTTAAAAACTATCCTATGTTTTTCCCCGAGACTCAAACTATCACCATACAAAATTTCATCTAAATCGGTTCAGCGGTTAAAGCGTGAAGAGGTAGCAGACAAATATACCTACAGATAGACGCATTTATAATAATAAAGTACACATTATTTTTTTTATAACTTTAATATCTATTACAAAAATTCAAGATTAAATTTTTATATCGATACAGATTACAGCCCGAGGTTTGTGGCCCCTGTTTCAATTTACATAGTAAATTGTTGGACTCATCGGTACTAGTACAGTCGAACGCATAAATCTCTGAAAGCTTCACAGATTACATGTTGGTACATACATACATACCTATATATATCTAGATACAATATATCACACAGTTTTTCATTTTTACTGGTATGATTCCGTGCCGTAATTAATTTTTTAATATTTTTTTGCCGTTTTTTTGGAGTGGTATTTCGTTTCCCTGGGATTCGTGCCCGGTTGTCAAATGAGAGAAAACTCTTACTATCAGTAGTGGAACAATTATTGAGTTGATGATTATAATTAGGCTTCGTATCTGAAATGCAAAACGGTACCCTATGGATCCCTTTGTGTCTGTCATTCTGTCTGATCAGTCTACACCCTTTTTTCAGGAATGCGAAGAGATGTTCAATAAAAAATATCAAATATTTAGGACAGCGCTACCTCAAAGCTGTAAAAAATCAAGCCTCTCTGGAATGTAATATAAATGGAATTAAAAAGGCTAAAACAAAATCCTTAAGGGTAATACCCTTTGACCAAGAATTATCGAGCAAAGCAAGAAAAACATATCATTTGCGCCTTGCCGACCCTATAGAAACCATTTATTAAAATAGGGGTGTCACTAAACTGACAGCAAACGGAATTCCCATGCTGTCAGAATAGTCACTCCCCTAACGAGCTGTGGTAACATTACTCACTCGCAGAAACACAACTATCGTTGTTTAACTGCGGTCTTCTGTAAGGTGGAGGTACTTCATAAAATCGGATAGCTCAATTTTGGGCGAGGAATTTCGCTAGATCCAACTTCTCTTAAAATTTTAAGTTTTGTTTCAATGTCCTAATAATTGTGCAAGTGTAAGAAATCAATGTAAGTCGCATTCTGTTTTGTGCTTGACTGTACCTGTATGAATATATAATTGCGTTCAACCACGATAACTAGGGCTAACACAAAGTGGTCACTATTGTACCTAACTACCCCCAGACTAGGCTAGGAGCTAACGATATTACGAAATTCATTGAATTTTAAACCTTTTCATAAAATATTTAAGACTTGAAATTAGATGTACCTACCTAATCTGAAATCTAATACCTATTAATATAATAAAGAGGAAAGATTTTGATATTTTGTTTTTTTAGTACGGCGTTATTAAAGGCTACCTTTTGTGGTGAGGGTAGGGGCAAATGTTTGTGTGATGATCATGGACACTTTTTTAAATTTTTTATTTATTAGGGGGCAAACGAGCAAGCGGCTCACCTGATGGTAAGTGATCACCGCCGCCCATAGACATTTGCAACACCTGAAGGCTTGCAAATGCGTTGCACACACCTGCAGAAACCGTTTTGGTTTCTTAAAATAGGGAATTACTAAACTGACTGCAAATGGAATGCCCCTGCTGTCTGAATAGTCAGTCCCCAACGAGCTCTGGTAACCTTACTTACTCGCAGAAAGACAACTATTGTTGATTCACTGCGGTCTTCTGTAAGGCGAAGGTACTTCCCCAGTCGGGCAGCTCAATTTGAGCGAGGAATCTCGCTGTGCCCTACCTCCTCTATAACTTGACCTGAGTCAAGGACACTTATTTACCTATAATAAGTGGTAATACCAAAAATCCAGCACCCGTAACAAAAGCTTCGTTGCTTAGCTCGGAACTAGATGGCGCTATATATTTATTATATAAACGTCAATAAATCCAATCCATGCTGTGAAAAATATACTGAAAAATATATGTGATGTCTCTCGATGTTTATTATTGTTTTAATTTTTATTAAATACCTATATCAAATCGTGCCAAGTCGGGGCGCGCCTATAGTTATTAAATTACTCCAAGACATTAAAAAATATGAAATTATAAGAATCAGTTTAAAAAGCAATAAATTTAACGGATATAATAAATAAAATCTATTAATGGCGTTCAGAGAAGAAAAAACTGACATCACTTGCTATATTTTATGTCACATCTGTTTGGGTGCACGGCAGTCCCCCGCCAAGTTGTAAGCCGTAACCGGACTCTTGTTGTCGAACTTTGGGAAGCTGCTTGGAGCTAGTACAACTAGAACTTAATACCTTAGTAAAGTTTGATGAACCAGTTTTGCAAAACAACAAGTAAATTATTAATTAATTTGGCAAAGTTTTAATAAAATGAGAAATAATTAGCGCATTTAATATAATACAGTTTACAATTTGCGAACAAATTTTCGCAATTATATCGTGTTAAATTAAATTTTAAAGCTTCTGGAAATACACGCCAAATAATAGTTATAAATAATTAATTTTTAATTTCAGTTGTTAATTGAAATGATACAATCGTTTAAAAAAAACTAATATTTGCAAATTAAAATTCGTTTTTATATAACGTTTTAATAAAATTTTCATATTCCCGGAATTTAATACAAAACAGCTCCCGTGAATTATCGATTGTTGAGTGCTTTTTTTAATGAACTTGACGTTATTTTACACACATTGTAACAAGATAATAAGTCACTGAATATTAAATTAATGTCACACAAATAAGATTAATTATTCTCCAAATTGTAAACATTTAATTCTGTTACACATAAATCTATGATGGGGTGACATAATAAGGTATAATAATATGTAATGCGTTATCGTGACACACTGCTCTGTAAAACGGAGAGCATAATATAATTACGCAAAAAAAATGAAGTCTAAATATGATTGATGTATCATACATGGGAGATATTTGAGAACATAATATTTATATTATATTTTAATTTATGATGAATTAAAATATTTTTAAACGACATTTATCGTAATTCTTACAAATACTAGACGCTGTGCAAATACATACCTGCCGAGGTTTTCCGAAACGACTACAGCATGAGGTTCTTCAAAAAAGTATTGAAAAGGTTTTTCACAGGGTCGGCAACGTACGAGCGACACTTCTGGTGTTGCAAATCGTATTGTCACGCCTGTCCTTCCCGAAGGATTAGGCAGAGTTGTCCCAATGTACGTTTTAAGTAGCATGTAATTCGGTTCAATGCATGCTCTGATATATAGTAAAATCTTTATTAAAACTGTTATTGTCTATACTTACAAAATATTATAAAGAGGAAAGATTTGACTGTTAGTTTGTATTGAATAGGCTCCAAAACTACGGGACCCCATGCGAAGCTGGGGCGAAAGATATAACTAGTGTTATTGTCAGGATGAACGCTGTAGATATATAATATAAACTTTTAGTTATAAGCTCCTGAAGTATGTTTCCTTTTCTGTAGTCAATATGTCATTGAATAAACCGTTTTCTTAATAACTTACAAGTCTCGATATTTATTGCTATTTATCCTTTTCATCAGTTACATATCCTTTTTGTCAGTGTGTCCCACACATAACGGCGTTGTTAATAAGGAGTTCTCCCGTAAATCATGGCCGTAACATAATTAAATGTTAAATCACTTTTATTCACACGGTAAATCAGTGCTGAACTTATATTTATGCGGTCGGCCACCAGCGGTTACAGTGTATTCATGTTTCAGTAAAGATAAACTATTATAAAAGGTTCTGAATGGTTGTTGGTTAAATGTTCATGGAATGATACGTCACAGTTTCTTTATCTTAAGATAACTTTTTAATATATAACTATTATAAGTTTTGCCTGCCCTATTTAGAGTAGTTATTGACTTGTGGTATATTATTGAGGCATAGGTTTGATAATCTAGTGCTATGACTAGGCTACCACAACTATTTTAAACAGGAATAAATAGTCAATATCCCTGCAAAAACTACGAATATTATTACTATCCGTCCGTAGAACTATAATAATAATAAGTTTATTTGTTTTCTCATCATCGTAGATATTACAGTACAATTTATATTCGAATACACAGTATAGAGACTAGTGTCTATGGTAGGTAAAACCTGTATTACAGATCACCAGGCAACCCTCCGCCGTACATTATATTATATATTTACATTATATACTTTACTTAGAGCACAAACAATTTATTAATAAAGTTATTAAAAGACAACATAGTGAATAAAAATAATTAATTAAGACAAAAAAAAAAGTTTAAAACTAATATTAATAAAAAAACAACGGTTCTTCAGAGAATAATAATTAAATTTCTGTGTGTCGTGTACGGGTGTGTGAGAGAGAGAGTGAGAGAGTTTTGTGTAAGTGTGAATGTACATACCCTTATGTAAATTTATAGACAGACAGATAATAATAATAATCGGAACATTATCTAAGCATCTAAGTTTATTCGTAACTTGATTAAATCGGGATACTATTCTGTGATATTCCGAACTATCCCGTGATATTCAGGTATCCGTTTTATCAGTAATCAAGGAGCGGGTTAAGTCAATAATTTGGTACAATGTACCGACCAGCTAGTAAGTTAGTGGATGTACTGTTTTGATAAAGGTAGGGTTACATGAACCAGAATTCCGTATAATAGTTTTGAATAACATGCTCGTTGGTCTAGTGGCCGTATGTGCGGTCATTGAGTCATAGGTCTTTAGTTCGACTCATAGGTCATGCAAAATGTTATTGGGTTTTTCTATGAAATTCCCTCGGAGGTTGGATTCTTACCAGGTTTAAACGAAATCCAAAATGATTTTATTATATAGATAAAAAGATCTTAAATACACATACAAGTCAATGTTTAAGATCTTTAGTACTGGATGGCGTTGTGGACTATAGCCTAATCTCAAAAATGAGGAGGAATAGGCTATAGTCCTCCACGCTACTGCGGATTGGCAAACATTACACGACATCGAGAAAATCTCTCAGACATGTTGTTTTTCAATTTCATTCAATGTGCTTATTTATTTCTACGCTTACAAACTTGCACCCCCCTTTTCACACTTTTAAAGGTGGATTTTCGGGATAAATCCTATGCCCTTCTCCGGGACTCAAAATATCTCCATACAAAATTTCATCTAAATCGGTTCAGCGGTTTAAAGTCAAAGTCAAAATATCATTTATTCAAAGTAGGCCAAATTTAAATGGCTCTTTTTGAACGTCGACAATAAAGACAGCCCCCAAAAACGCCCACCCTTCACGTTTAAGCGTCAAGAGGCATCAGGCAGACAGACAGACAGACACACTTTCGCATTAATATTACAGATAGATATGGGTAGAATTGGAATGGATGGTATTAGTATGGATAGAAACTAGAAATCTAGTTACATATATAGAAAATTAGAATGAATCTACTATTCATTAAGTCTAGTTCTATTTCATTCAGGACCCTTATTTAAGTTACGACGGCATGTAAGCGGTTTGTGTAATTAAGTTAACCTACTTAAGATTCAAAGTTGTAGTGTACTGACCAACAAGCATTGTAATTGCTACAATAATGTTAATAGCCGTAAATATTAGCGGTTATTGGAAATTAGAAATCGATATGATTCATTTATTATAACATACCTACCTCTTCAGGACAACAAGCATCATGCTTGTAGAGAGAGAGCCTGGTGACGACCGGATTGGCATAGTGGCTTTGCGATCGGTTTGTGAATCATGGATTGCTGATTCTATCCCCACTAGGAACAAATATGCTAATATTTGTTCTATCGATGTTCGATCTAGATGTAGTTATTCCGGGTCTTGTGTATGTGAAAATGTGTGGTTGAAAACGCGCCCATTACATAGGAGAAAACACCGACCGATTTTATAACGTAGGGGAACATTTAGAAAGGATTTTTGAAAATTCACCCCCTAAGGGGGTAAAACGGGGGTGTAATTATTTTTTTGTTAAATTGCACACACGATGTCGCGGAAATCAGCTAGTAGGTAATACATAGAAGCATTAACTGCTTCTACGTTCTATCTAGCCTGTCTATGTATATACATAGGCCAAGATAAATGTATGAGTTTAAATCCCGGACGGTAACACTCCAAAGAGCTTAAATAACTATAGGTTCAACAATAGTTGTATTTCTGCGTGAGTGAGGTTACTAGTAACCTTACTCACTATTCTGATAGTATGGGCATTTCTTTTGCTGTCAATTTAGTAATTCCCTATTTTAAGAAACCTAAACGGTTCCTGCAGGGGTGTGCAACGCATTTGCAAGCCTTCAGGTATTGCAAATGTCCATGGGCGGCGGTGATCACTTACCATCAGGTGAGCCGCCTGCTCGTTTGTCCCCTTGTCATCATAAAAAAAGGTAAAGTTAAAATAAGTCTCAGATATACAAATTAAAATTCTAACTGGAATATATCTGTCGTATACCAATTAAAGGTATCGTTAACCGTTTGGTTTATCTGTAGTTAACATCTGTTAATTAGTGGAGTTAAATTTAACTGTGAAATGAGTTTGTTGGTTTAAATTTAAACGGCAATGACTTACGTGTTAGTTATTGAAGTGGGTCGTTAGTTTGGGCTTTGAATTGGTGATTAAAGTGTGGATATATTTTATAGATAAAATATGGTGACTGGTTTAACGGTAATGGGGGTTCAATTACCAGGTCGCGCAAAGAGTTATTGAGCGATAGAATAAACAATACGAATTTTCAAAAAAGGGGGTTGCTTCTATTGCTATAAATCGGGCACAAGGGAAATTCCAAAAAGCGGCAGATTGAAAGCCCGAGGTACTTACTACTACAAAATCCCGATCACTTTACACAACCTGGGCATCAAACGATAAGAGTTTCTCTCTGCCGCCACGCTAGTCCAAACTAGTGATCTGAACTTTGACTTTTGTGAATTTTACAAAATATAGCATTAACTGGGTATCGAATTCAGCACCTCAAGCACAGCCATTATTCTCATTAGAGAAGGCAATAAGTCAGTAAGCTATTCCTAGCTTTGTGAACTTCACAAATAAAACTGTGTGACTTGGAAATCGAATCCGTACCCATCCAAGAAGACAGTAAGTATACATTTTACAAATTTACATTCGTATATTTTCCTTTGATATTAACGTCAAAAGAAAAACTTTCCATGTGACGGGTAAAATAAAGAACCGGACATAATTACAAAAGTCCCGAAAGTTTGACAAAAAACAACCTCTCTGTTTTTGTATTTTGTCCTACATTTTGTTGTTTAGATGTGTTTTTTCATTTCACTTTCGCCCCTAATTCGGATACTTTGTAAAAATACTATTCTTTATTTATTGTGTTTCGAGTGTGTCAGGGTTCTTTGAAAGGAATAGTTGTGGCCTGAAAATGAGGTTATTTTTTCAAAGTTGTGAAGAAATACAGTCCGATAAATATATATAATTCGCTATTATAGTGAAGGAAAACAAAATGCGGAAGAATCTGATAGGTAGATACCATCATCACATACTATCACGCCTGTCGTTCCCAAAGGTTGGGCAGAGGCGTACTGTACACCGACATTTCACCAGTACGTTTTGCGGCCGTAATACCGTAATAGCCGTGCCTACTGTCATTGTCTGACGGTCGATGTGATGATGATGATGATTGTCATTAAACCAGGCCCGAATCCAAACATCGGTGTTTGGTTCGTGCCAGTTACTACTGAGAATATTATAGAAAACCCCAATAACACTCTGCTCGATCTGGGAATCGAACCCAAGACCTCTTCCTCTGCAGTCGCACATGCAGTCACTGGATCAACGCGACGAGGCAATCTGATAGATGTCCTTGATTATCTTGTTAGGCAAGCATGTTTGTAATTAAACTAAAATTTGTCCTCTAATAATTTTAAGAAGCCTGTTCCTTAATTAGGAGGGGCTTAACTGCTTAAAACTGTCAAGGCATTATACCGTTGTGCTATTTTAAGCAAGCTTATAAAGCGCTTAAAGTTAAAAACGCTACATATTTTCAGCTTTTAAACATTGGAGCTAATGACACACGGCTTGCTCGTTGACATCGCAAAGCACATTATTTATAAACAAAAACTTATTTTAAATTAACACGTCAATCGTCAAGCAACGTCAATGTTTTTTTTAAGTATAACACGTATCATGTTAATACAGTAATTAGTATATTGATTTTTTACGCTTACGCGAATATTAGATATTGAAATAAAACTACTTTTTACGGATTTTATTGCGGTATATTGATATTATTTTAACCCGATGTTTCGGATCCTTTACAGCATCCATGGTGACAGGCCGACTGAGGTGTTGGTCGTCTTGAAGTTATAATTACCAACAGCTACCTTACATTTTCAATTATTATTGACAATCCGATTTACACAGTACTCACACGGTGAGCTCGTTCTGTTTCAGTCTGCCCGTGACCATGGATGCTGTAAAGGATCCGAAACGTCGGGTTAAAATAACAGTAATTAGTAGATAATAGTGCGAGTAGTTCAATAAGTAAATTAAAGAACCTAGTATTATTTTTTGTAGCAAGAAATGTAGTACTGCTTTTTCTTTTCTATTTATTTATAGTACGAAATATGGTAGGTACTCTTGTTTTTTATTCCAATTAGCAGAATAAAAAAAAAAAGTAGGTAGAACGATAAATAAACTACCTAAATTGTTAATTCTTCGCAGACAGTCGTGGACTAATACTAGTAAACTATATACCAATATATTGTGATACCTACTAATATTTTTGAAAAATCAATATAAACTTTATTATTATTATTATTAAATGTAAGTACATAAGTAAAAGTGTTGGTGTCGCTTACGATGTTATTCCCTGAGAAGTGTTTAAGAGAATTTGATAACATAATTTATTTAG
The DNA here is from genome assembly GCA_905163465.1 of Craniophora ligustri. Taxonomy (NCBI): domain Eukaryota; kingdom Metazoa; phylum Arthropoda; class Insecta; order Lepidoptera; family Noctuidae; genus Craniophora; species Craniophora ligustri. The sequence continues at coordinate 11,491,757 of LR990971.1, read as the reverse complement.
TTCATCTCAAAGGTTTGTGAAACTAGGCCACTGAGTCCCAAGGGTCTTGTAAACTAAGTCAAGGATTATAATATCAGGTAAGAGCCAAAATCTACTCACACCTAGATAGATTGTTTATTTCTGTAAATAGATCTTTTTAAAGACACTTTTACTAGTCATGTGTAACATTATTTGATTAACTAGATGCCATCGGCATTTCCTAACTGACGACCTCTGAGAAGAAATGCCGAAACAAACTCAGAGAATCATGGTCTCTTTAAAAGTCCAAATATTTTTGTTTTTAGTATGTGAGCCTGACGATGCGGGTCTGTCTGAGATGTCCTTTTGAAGAAAGCAAGAGTGCAGCTTTGAGTTGACCTGTCCATACTGACAGCACGCATACGTCAGCCATCTTGTAGCTCAACCATTATTGAAGGAGCTCAACGACCCGACGCACGTCAATGCAAGATCAGTGGGACATTTGTGTAGGCCAATTCACATAATACCTCATCATCAACCCATTAACGTCCCACTGCTGGGCACGGGTCTCCTCTCATTTGAGAGGGATTAGGCTATAGTCCACCACGCTAGCCTACTGCGGGTTGGCAGACTTCACATGCTATCGAGAATTCTCTCAAGCATGCAGGTTTCCTCACGATGTTTTCCTTCACCGTTTGAGCATGTGATAAATACGCACATAACATCCGAAAAGTCAGTGGTGCGTGCCTTGGGTTCGAACTCGAGACCTTTGACGTCTCAGTCCACTGGTCACACCGCTAGGCTACCACAGCTTTCACATAATACCTATACAACTCATATTTGTTCGGATTTTTGTTTTAGTTGACTTTTGTTTGTTTGTGCGTGCACACAGCGTCAATAGTGAATCTTCGCCGATTGTGAATTTAATTATGATCTATTTTATGTATTGAGTATTGAAAAGTCGACTTTAAATATGTTTATATTTTATGAAGTCGATGTATTTGTTTAAAAGTAAGTTAATTATATTATGTAACAGTTATTTATCGGAAAACCAACTCGTGACCTTACTACACAGTCCGCTGGTCACTTCAGTAGGCTATAAAATATAGAAAACCCCAATTAAATTGCTCGATCTGAGAATTGAATCCCGACCAATTAATTGCATGAGGCGGATTAAACGATATCAAGCCACAACAAAACACGGACACGTTAATCCGCAGCTGGGACCATATAATCCTCACCTGACGTCATACATCTATTAAATGTATCGATTTTTACTTAACTATTGCGTTGCTGGGCTAGTGGTTGTAACTGCGACTGCCAAGCAAGAGGTTTTAGGCTCGATTCCCAGGTCGAGCAAAGTTCTACTGGGTTTTTCTATGAAATTCTCAGTAGCAGCTCGGAGTTTGGATTCGTGCCCCGGTTAATGGCAATAGGCTCGCCCCCTGCTACATGGGACCTAAAACATACCGGCGAATTATGGGTGTAATTAAGTACCTATACCTCTGCCTAGATCTTAGGGGAAATTAGCGAGATAGTATGTTAAGGTACAATACATTATACTATTTTATTTACACATCGCGTTGATCAACCATGAATTTGTATCACGTGAATACACATGAGAAATCCAAGATTGAAGTCAAAGTCAAATGTTTTATTTCAATTAGACCAATATTGCAGGTATTTTTGCTAGTTGCACGGTTCCAAGAAGTGGGTCTTATGGAGACGAACCGGCAAGAAACTCCATAGATACAAGAAAATTACAAAATGTTTTTTTTTACAATGATTTATAAGCGAATAAATGGTCCTAAAAGTCCTATTATCTCGGACTTAAAAACATACCGGTGAGATTTGGGTATTGTTTACTTACTGACATTGAACTTCTTTCAATCACTGTTTACGCAATTTATTATTATCTAAATTACCTGAACATTCATTACGCTTCTTTATGAGTTTATTTTTAACCGAATTCAAAAAAGGAGGATATTATAATTTCGACTGTACTTTTTTATGTTTGTTACCTCATAACTTTCGACTGAGTGAACTGATCGATATTTTTTTTCATTTGAGAGCCGGTGCTTCCCGTGTGGTCCCATTTCCATTTGGTCCAGTTCTTGACATTAGAAGTCGGTTTTTTTGCGAGAGAATTATATTCTTTGCACAGTACCCTTTTGCCTAACCGTCCACGGACAACAGGAATGATGGTAAGCTACGTTGTGCTATGTTATAACCGCGATATAACTGGTTAATCTAACTGATAAATCAACCCCTTTTCTCTACGGAAGTGACTGCTAATGAACTAAGTTCCCCCAGGTATTAAATCACAGGGGAGTTTAAGGGAAAACTTGGGGCGGTTTATGGTATCAGTGATGGAAAAAAATGTCGCCCGATTATACATTCTAATTTGGACTTTAAAAACCTGAATAACATAATGGTAGACAGTTGTAGACGATAGAGGAATGTTCAAATCGAATTTTGAGGGGAAATTAAGTAGTTTTTTATTTCGAAATAAGTTGCTTAATTTTTTAGGGTTTTAAACAAACTACCTAAAGTGGTATGCAGGGATTGTAGCGCGTAGTGTTCTGTAGTTTTTGCCTACCCCCATGGAAAAAAAGCGAGAGTATGTGTATGTATGTGGTTTTATACATATTAATGTTCCTACAGGATCCGAAACGATAATATCCGTAATTTATATTTCAATGTCTAATATTTGCGAAAGTCTGACGATGCAATTTTTTTTATTGTTATTTAACAGCTGTATCGATTGTAGGTATGTTAGATAACATAATAATATGATGTTTGTAATGACGAATGTACTAAGGTGGTTTGGACATTTTAACATACTTTAACTTTTTCATAGATTTTGGAAAAAATAACGTATTTTAGTGATATTTTGATATTTTCTAAAGTTTTAGTAGCGTTCTTATTATTATGACAATTCTTGGTTAATATCTACATACATAAATCTATATAATGAATCGCTTAAATGTATGTACGCGAATAACTTCCGAACGACTGCACCAAATTGGATATTTTTTTTATTATTGTGTTTGTTATTGTCAGCACAAGGGTTGTATTAAAGAAAAAACGAGAACAAAAATGTGGTGGTAGTAAGTCAGCTAGGTCAGCTAGTACAATATACATACATAAACTCACGCCTTTTTCCCATGGGGGTAGGCAGAAACTACAGAATGCAATACCTACTACATGTTACCTATTTTTTATTTATTTTGTTAATTACAAAGAATTGAATGACAACAATCACAATAATGATTACAAAATGTTTCTGTTATTAATTTAATAGCTCAGTTTTGCCGGTGGTCCAATCGCCACTGTTCTCTATCTTCTGCTTTCCGATTTATATATTTCTATATATATTTCTGGACATTATGACACAGCGCCATCTAGTTCCGTAGTAAGCAACAAGCCTTGTGTTACGGATACTAGATGGTTGATATACTACATATATAGTTTTTTTGTTGTAAACACATACAAATTATACATAGATACATCTATGACTCGGACACAAATATTGATGCTACTCACACAAACATTCGTCCCTACTGGGATTCGAACCCGGGACCCATAACACAACAGGCAGCGATAACTACCGCTGAGCTAAACGGGTCGTCATATTACCTCTTGATATAACCAAAATTACATGGAATTAAAAATCTATCCACAAGATTTATCATCATATTTCGTTTCTGTGTTATCGTAAAACATTTTTATTAATCAACTGAAACCTACTACTACTCAAACGAAACAACAAAAGTTTGACCATCGCTTCGATAGATGGCGTTGTATTACCCTGCCCTGAATCGCGCTATGGTTTCGTTCACAAGATTTGTATAGGTCAGAAAAATGTCCCGTTGTACTTCGTGCCTCAATCTATTGAGTAAGGAAATTATTGGGCCTTGGTAACTCTTGGCAATGTCCTATTAGGGCGAAATTATTTTTGAATGGTACAGGTCGTCCCATGAACTGTTCACCTACTTTGTGAGCGGTTCTGGTGATAGCGATCTAGCCTCGAAAGCTATGAAACCGACTACAATAATACCGTAGTCATCATGACGTTAGTACTCAATTACTGATTAATAACTCAATATTAATAATAAGCAAGAACTGACTATTAAGTCAGTTCTTGCTATATAAATATTGTAATAATAAATAAATTCAGATATTTGAAAAAAGCGCCATCTAGTTTTCAATGTAAGAAACGAAACTGAATGGTTGATAAACTGAATAAAAATGTATTTTTTGTATATAGGTACATAACAGACATACATCCATATAGAATATACATCGTGATCACACTAACATATGCCCGTAACGGGACTCAAACACGCTTAAACGCGAGGCAGTCTTAAAACCGCTGCACTAACCGAACTGCAGTATGTAACACTAACAACGTATACTGATTATAATATCTTTAAAAGATGTAATGTTTTAGGTTTAATAAATAAATATTTCTATTCCATTATGGCACAGCGCCATCTAGTTCCGTGGTAAGCTACGAGGCTTTTGTTACGGATACTAGAAGGTTGATATACTACATAAATAAGTGCTAAGAAGGTAATTCTAATATTATATTTACAGGAATTGAAATTAAACATATTGTTTAATTTAAAAAATACCTTGATTTTATCGTGGTTTATTGTTATTATTTAATCTCGACGTTTCCTTTTAGAACATCTATCTATGTTCACGCACAGGTCGATAATAATAATAATTAAATAAATATTAATTTATTATTGATAATAATTATCTAAATTATTTACTGTTCGATGACAGTTCGATGGTAAAATATTAACATTCCTGTAACAACATTAACTTTACTTTCTAGGTATATTAAGTATTTTTTTTATTGATTAGGCAACTTAATTATTATAAATTTAGACAAATTTATTGTTATTATTAGCTAGTAAATGCGAAAAAGGTAGATTTATTTAAATTTTCTAATATTCTCGTAAATATAGGAAAACAATATTATTACTACATTTTAAAAACTACATCCGATTTACGTTTATTTCATAAAAACAGGGTCATTGACATGTTCATATCAAAGGTGACTGTAATTAGCACGCTGACTCACTCATTCATTCGTTCATTCAATTTGCAGTGAATTCTGGTAAGTATATGTACAGCTGTTGGTTTTACTAAACAAACTTTTAATTGTATTTTTCTCAAAATAAATTCATGAGGAAATACCCTGAATGAAACCCTGAAACCCTGTATCCTCATGAATATATTTTGAGAAAAATACAATTAAAAGTTTATTTATTTATTTAATAATTGGGAAAACCAACAGTTGTAGGTACAATGAAATACATAGCAACTAGAGCATATTATTTAGAACTGTACATTTGTATTTATTGAGAGTTAACCATGCAATAAATTTTGCTTAGAATTAATTTTTTTCTTTACCGGAATTTCATGGATATTCCAGGTACTTTGCAAAAGCGGATTTCTGGACAAACTGTTTGATTTTTCAAAACACTAATGATTGGAAATCAGAATACCATAGCCAAAAATATATTACCAATAGATAAAAAAAAAATTGAAAGTTGTGACATACAACTGTCCTTTGACTGACCCTTTCTTGTTACGAAAGTCGTGTATCCGTCTGACGTTCTAGGGATCATAGATTACTCTTATGTAGGTATATTAACTTGTAGATAGGTATATTAATTAAATTTGACGACCCGTTTAGCTCAGCGGTAGTTAACGCTGCCTGCTGTGCTATGGGCCCCGGGTTTGAATCCTGGTAGGGACAAATGTTTGTGTGATGAGCATCAACATTTGTATCCGAGTCATGGATGTATCTATGTATAATATGCATGTATTTACAAACAAAAATATTGTATATTATGTAGTATATCAACTATCTAGTATCCGTAACACAAGGCTCGTTGCTTACCGCGGAACTAGATGGCGCTGTGTAATAATGTCCGGAAAAAATATTATTAAAAAATTTAATATTAATAAATATTGAATATTAAAACACGTTCTCTCTCTTTCTCTCTGTCAAAATCTCAATCGGGATTTTCTGGTCGAAGGTTTTTATTTTCGTTGCATAGCGTATACGAAGGCGTATTTGAAAACTGCCTCGTTGGACTAGTGATTGTAAGTGCGACTGCTGAGCAAGAGATCTTGGGTTCGAATCCCAGGGCGAGCAAAGTGTTATTGGGTTTTTCTATGAAATTTTTCTTTGAAAGAGTTGGGGTTCACGCTCGGTTGATGGCAATAGGCTCACCCCCTATTACATGGGCCTTAAAACATATGTTAAAATGTTGGAGTACATTACATAGTACACCTCTGCCTAACCCTTCAATGACGACAGGCGTGATGGTATGTTATGTTATATTAAATTAACCTACTACAGGACGTGTATGTATACAAATTACATTCAACACATGCAAATATTTTCATACAAATGCAGCATACAACCCGTGTCTTGTTAAGGTAAGCCGTCAGGGCATTAACGTCACCATATTGGTTATACAATGGCATCATTGATGTATTATGTACTGTCGTACTAGACGCGGCCGGATTAGGGCAATCAAAAATATTTTTTGTCCATTCAACTACTAAGATAAAAACAATATCTAGTGTTCGTTTTTCTATAAATCAATGTAACTTAGATTTAAACTGGACACTTAGGTACGTACCGGTCTCTGAATAGAAACTCCATGATAGATTCGACAAGAAATTTGGATTGTGGAATATTGAAGTGAACACCTGTCGTCTACGAAGTGTTACACCAAAAGGTGTACTAATGTACACCCACCGTTCACTGGTTTTAGGTTTCATGTTATTACATGGTACCTAAAACTTACCAGGGATTAAGCCTATTGCCATCAACCTGCCATCATCAAAAGCCTAAAAAAGCTGAACAAGCCAGAGAGTCTAATTTAGCCGCACAATCTACACACATGGCCTGTAAGGAAACAATATTGCTACACGGTAAAAGATCGAAAAATAACCTATAACCGGACATTAAAATTTATCTCCGCTTACACAATACCTCAATGGTGAAACCTACCGTTAGTATTTGTACAATGCTTAGGGATTCTATACCAGAACCGCCCGTAATGCAGTTTGAGCTAAGTTAGGCTCTACGTACATGCCAGTGTCTGAATGATAAGTGAATGGTATAAATTTGGATTGGTTTTATGTTAAAACTGCCTCATTAGTCTAGAGGTCGCACAGTGCGACTGCCGAGCGAGAGGTGCAATTGCGTTTTTCTATGAAATTCTCAGTAGCAGCTCGGAGTTTGGTTTCGTGCCCGGTCAATGGCGATAGGCTCGCCCCCTATTACATGGGACCTAAAAAATATCGGCGAAACGTGAGTGTACAATAGTATACCTCTGCCCAACCTTTTGGGGACGACAGGCGTGATGGTATGCTATTTATGTTCAACTGGCATCGATTGTAGTATTAAAACTGTAATTGTTTGTCCTGAGTTCCTGACTTACTATCAACGCACAGATTAAACAACTAACAGAAGTAAAGTAATTTTTTTTCTTTATTATTATTTTGTCACTTCTGACAAAAAAATACATACCTGCATAAAGTCACAATATGCGGACCCACTAATACTAGATCTGATGACGAAACCTATCGGGTGGATTGTAGTTTATTTTCATAACAAGTGATGTTTTGGCAAAGGAAAATTTTGATTGGCACTTTGGCAAAAATAGATTCCCAATCTTAATTATACCTAAAAAATTGACTATGTACGCTATGAAGGTAGTGACTCTGCTGCACGATCTTAGACGAAAGGTAATAAATAGACTTACAAACGTCACGACAGAACGATCAAACAATTTTTTTTTCATGTAGGTATTGAGATATGTCACAACTCGTAGAACAAAAGTTGTTGCTTATTATTTTGGCTATCTAGTTCTGCAAGGTTGTTGGTGTTTTACAAATAGCCCTGTATATGTATCCGTGTGTATATTGTGTACATATTAACACAAATAAAACCGCCATGTTACCGCAGGACATTAACATTTTACCCTTGCAGTAAAATCGTAGCAATCTAACACGTGATAATGGTATTCCACAATTTGTACGTTATGACAGGCATCCAGGGTCGGTAGGAGTACCGTGCAAAGATGTAATTTTGTACAAAATTCTACACCTCCACAGTTAAATTCATGGTCTTAGTGATTTGGGGCCCTTAGGAGCGCGATTTAGTTATTCTTTCTTTTTTTTGTAAACAATGGCGTAGCGTGGGTTTTCGTCGCCCGGGGCCGACCGGAAATTTGCCGCCCCTAATTTAAAAAGTAGTGGTATAAAAAAAAAGTGGTACTACCTCTTTCATGGGGCCGCCCGGGGCCATGGCCCCCTTTGCCTCCCCCCGCCCCCTACACTACGCCACTGCTCCTGGTCATCTCCTATCAAACCATTTACCTATCTATCCCCGGTTGGGCACAAGTCTCGTTTCATTTGAGAGGGATTAGGCTATAGTCTACCACGCTAGCCTACTGCGGGTTGCCATGTATCTAAGTGTCAATATACCACGGTAAAATATGACCTTCCACGATATGTTCCTTTAGTGCAACCGGGTCTATGGATGCTGTAAACCTGAAAGTGATATTGATGGTCAATTGGCAGAAAATAAATCGAATTGACAAACTTTTTTAATAACTTTTCAAACTCCTTCATGACTTTTACTGACCATTTTATATGCATTTCCAAAAAAATATACGTCTCTACAAAAAACCGATTCTCGGTCTAATCTTATGTCAGAATCGCTCGACGTGTAGCCACAACTTAAGGGTTGCAAGCTGTCCGACCGCAGTTAATTAGTACTAGCTAACCCCCACCGGCCACCGCGTGAATATACCCAGCAATTTGTACGCTTGTAATGATCATACATACATATAAATAAAATACATCGTTGGGGATTTTCCTCATTATACGTCTGATAGCGATATGTTTATAAAGAATAATTTTAGTTCTAAAATCTGGCTAAAAGTTTTATGTTTTGGGGTGCTGTGACTACAATAAAAACACGTAATGTATAATAATACATAAAGCTATTCCAATGTGTGAAAAATTTATTTACACAGTGTGTGTTAATATTTTTTTACACACAGCCTAATAAAATAATATTTATTAGTGGCAATAAAGTAATTTTTGAGAGCTGTCAAAAAGTTATACTAGATTTATGGATTGCGCGAAGTCCATTTTTCACCTCTATTTTTTTTTTGTCGGAGGTAGGGCATAGCGAGGTTCCTCGCTCAAATTGAGCTGCCCGACTGGAGAAGTAGCCTTACAGAATACCGCAGTGAATCAATATTAGTTGTTTTTCTGCGAGTGAGTAAAGTTACCAGAGCTCGTTGGGGAGTGACTATTCTGACAGCATGGGCATTCCATTTGTTTAGTAATTCCCTATTTTAAGAAACCAAAACGGTTTCTGCAGCGGTGTGCAACGCATTTGCAAGCCTTCAGGTGTTGCAAATGTCGATGGGCGGCGGTGATCACTTACCATCAGGTGAGCCGCCTGCACGTTTGCCCCCTTATCGCAATAAAAAAAAAACAACATTAACATGTTTAATGTGTATGTTCCACAACACGTCCTGTGAAACATGTTTTGGCACCGCTTATAAGTTTTTTTTATACCGCGACGGTGGCAGACTAGCTTTCTGCCCGCTTGATGGCAAGCGGTTAAGCGATGGTAGTCGATTGGGAAAACCACGTCATGTATTTCATACCAAAACCTGATTGTACGTGGATGAAATTACTCAATAGTTTTTTTTTAAACGTTGCCCCACACTAGGACTTTCTCCTGTGTCGTGGGTGCGTTTACAAACACAAATTTTCATATATACAAACGCCCAGACCCGGAACAGCTACCTGTAGAACGTACAAATATTTGCTCCGTGCGGGAATCGAACCCGCAACCCGTGACGCACAAACCGATCGCGCAGCCACTGCGCCACCGTTTGCTTAAAGAATCCCACTAGTTGTGGATTTACCAGCAGGGTGAATAGGTGGCGGAAAAATTGGGCAATTTTTTTTCTTAGAGTAGATACCTAGTGGGCTAAACTTTTATCATAGTATTCAAGGAAAATTACCTTTTCGTGAACTCGATACAATTCAGGCAAAATTTAACGATTGAATACGAAAAGGCGATCGCAGTGTATCATAAAGTTGTAATTTCATTGACATAGACATTATCTAATTAATATAGGTAATTGTGAAATAATGTTTTTGGTAACCTTAAAATGTCTGTTACTGGAAATTATATGTATGTATATATCAGCCTATTGCCGTCCACTGCTGAACGTAGGCCTCCCCCGAAGAGTGCCAACCGTCCCGGTCTTGGGCAGCACGCATCCATCCCCTGCCAGCCAACTTCTTCAAATCGTCGGCCCATCGTGTCGCAGGTCGTAGGACGACCTACGTTTACGTTTTATGGAAATTATTTTTTATTATTATTAATATGGTTATCTAATTAGTGATTTTCTAAGGTCAGTAGGGGAGGGGGCGTATATACCCATGTATTATATACCCATGTATTATATCATGTTGCTCTTATTACATGTTGCACAAAATGTTTGGTGACATTTTAGAACAAAAAGCTATTGCCCTCAGTCGCTTTAATAGCAAAATTAAATCACCGAAAACTAATTTTGATTTATCTCCCGTTGCGAAGTGTTTTCAGCGGGTAACGACATATTATTCTATAAAAAAAACTGCTAAAATTTATTGCCCGCGTAAAAATTTACGATATTAACGTAATTTCAAGCTTAGGAGTTACATGGCGGGCAAAATTGTTTACTTAACTTTTTTATTGCTAATAGTGTAGATGAGTATGTATTCAAGAGCTCGTGGTTCGATAAATCAAGGTAAAGCTGCGCCAAGTCAGGTTAGGTTATTGATGGGTGACCGAAAGTATCGAGATGGACAAAATGTATTAAAGTTCTAAGGCCTTTAGGTTCAGATTTATTTTAAAATTAAATGGGAGGTCCCATTTAAACGTGTAAAATAGGATAATCTCCCTTCATGAACCCATTAACGTCCCACTGCTGGGCACGGGTGTCCTCTCATTTGAAAGGTATTAGTCTATATTCCACCACGCTAGCTTACTGCGGGTTGGCAGACCTGCTAGTAATTATTCTGGAATCAGCTGGTGCAGGACCGGTCGGTGAAGCGATCCTTGGGGGAGACCTATGTCCAACAGTGCGACAGCAATGGGTTGATGATGATGAAGTAATTATCACATGTTCAAACGGTGAAGGAAATCATCGTGAGGAAACCTGCATACTTGAGAGAATTACTTGACAGCGTGTGAAGTCAGCCAACTCGCACTTGGCTAGCTAGAACTGGTCATTAAAAGCAACATTCTAGATACTCCAAACCCTCTCTCAACATAGTAAAGAAGGGCAAAACCTTTCTTTCTTTCTTCGGAACTCTTCCCACAAATCAAGCCCAATTCAAATATGCATCTATATAAATTAAAACTTAACTAGTCTGACAAAGAACCAATTAAAACTTGTCTCCCTTTAGTATTGGTGTTAATTGTAGTACAAGAATAACAGTAGTGTAACTTTGAACAATACTGCTAATAAATAAATATTTCCGGACATTATTACACAGCGCCACAGCGGTAAGCAACGAGGCTTGTGTTACGGATACTAGATGGTTGATATACTACATAGCTACTAGATATTATCCATGACTCGGATACAAATGTTGATGCTCATCACACAAACATTTGTCCCTACCGGGATTCGAACCCGGGACCCATAGCACAGCAAGCACCGTTAACTACCGCTGAGCTATAATGGGTCGTCAAAAAATAAAATCACAGCTGCAAAAATATGGCAGAATATCAATTTTTATAAAATATGTTACAGGTAGATATTACTTTCGATGTACTGCATTAGCTGAAAAGCCTAACTAATAATAACCGGCCACACATATCAATCAGATTTCAATGGTCAACTTAATCTCCGTTCATTTAAATACTAAAACAGGCCAAGTGCGAATCGGACTCGAGCACGAAAGGTTCCGTAGAAAAGTAGGCAAAAATTGCGGTTTTTGTATGTGATCCTCCCTTAAATATGTATTTTATTTTTATTTTATTATTAAAATAATAAAACAACTAAATACTTTGTGAGTTTTTTAAGTGCCTACCTGTTGCTATTATTAATATCGAGCAAAGTCTTAGTAATAGGGTCCCGTTTTTACCCTTTGGGTACAGAACCCTAAAAAAAACCATATCCCTTTGCTTAAGCTGGGAATCAAACACAAGCTGATTAGTCCGTTATAGACAACACGTGTAATTAATAACGAGATCACGATGTTTATTGAGTCCAATAAAATATTTTATTTGATCTACTGCTATCCGTTTACATTGACATAATTGTTTGAATACATTTGAATGAAATACTTGACGCGCAATATAAATTTATTTTAAATATTCATTTTATAATTATGTATTATTGTACTATAAAATATTCACCTTTAGTGAGATCTATATTGCTGCATAGAAGTTTTATAATGACCAATTATATTGCTAAACTTATTTATTCAAATTCAAGTTATGTATATGCAAAATCAAGAACAAAGTTTTTAAGGATTTTATCGCAGTATACTGTATATTATATTGACGTTTTAGATTTTTCCATCATCTTGCATATAAGTTTGATCACAAGGTACGCACCATTGTCTTTTCAAATTTAATGCCTATTTATCACACGGTCAAGCTGTCAAGGAAAACGGCATAGCTCTCATGCTCCTGAGAGATTTTCTCAATGGCATGTGGAGCCTGCCGACCCGCAGTAGGCTAGCGTGGTGGACTAGCTAGACTAATAGCCTGATCTCACTCAAATGAGAAGGGACACGTGCCCAGTACTGGGACAGGAATTTAGTTGATAATAAAATTCTAACGAACTTTTTGCCTATTTAATTAAAGAAAATGCCCACAAGAAGGGAAAAATATTAACAAAACCTTCTATTAATACCCTAATACGTAATTTTCATTCAGTTCACGATGTTCACAGTAATTATGTGCTGTTTAACAAACACTTGTCAACTGAACCTATTTCATTTAGTTCAAATGTCACTGTACCGTCAATTTGTTCATCGTTGTGTACCCACGTTCCGTACTAGGTACGTCACTGTGAATTATACCAGTTCCGTTACTAGAATACACAAATAGTTGAATTTTGTGGTAGTTTATAATGTGTTTGTAATTATAGCAACTGTCATAATTCATTTAGATATATGTGGTGTGGTGAAATCAAACTTTTTGAAGACATATACAGGTATTTTTTTAGTGAACTATGATTTTAGTTATGTTACTTCGTGGCTCCGATATTTCGGAACCGGTTTTCTTTATATAAAAGAGGACTGCATAAGGTTGCAAGCTTGGTCCTATTTGTATGTGAGATGTAATATTATATACTAGCTGATTTCCGCGACTTCGTCCGCGTACAATTTGATGAAAAACGGCCGCGTTTCATACTAACTTTGTACCCTCGTCGTACCCCATCCAAAAATAGTTTCTTAACTTAATTTGAAGTTCCTAGAACCGTTTTAGTTTAGCGCAGTGTCTCAAGACGAAAGTCTTTGACCAATATGTGTTGCCAGTGATGACTTACAGCACCGAAACGTGGCCGCTAACAACGGGTCTTATTAGGAAGCCCACTGTCACTCAGAGACCGATGGAGAGGGCTATGTTGGGAGTTTCACTACGTGATCGAATCAGAAGTGAGGAGATCCGTAGAAGATCCCGGGCCACTGACATAGCCCGAAGAATCGCCAAACTCAAGTGGTAGTGGGCAAGGCACATCGCTCGAAGAACGGATAGCCGATGGGGCTTGAAGGTTCTCGAGTGGCAACTACGTACTGGAAGACGCAGCGTCGGCAGGCCCCCGGCAAGGTGGACCGACGACCAAGGTTTAATGTCGCTGAAATCCACTGGATGCGTGGGCGCAGGACCGGTCGTCATGGCGATCCTTGGGGGAGACCTACATATGTCCAGCAGTGGACGTCTAACGATTAATTTGATGCACTTTAGGCCCTGTGTTGATATGTCAGTCACTCAGTCAGTCAGCTTCTCCTTTTATACATCAAATAGACTTTTTTTTAGAGTGGCATAGCTATAACGTCAGATTATCAATACAATTATATACAATTTACATTATCTGAACACAGATATAGCTTCATACAAAGTATGTCGATGGCTATTTTAATTACGGAAGAGAAAAATACAAGTTTATTTTTCTTCTCCGCGTGTACCCGCAGATGTTTGAATTAAATTCGGCTAGTGTAAATGATCTGATGCTTTTATGCACCACTGTGTTGGGTATTTTTAGATTTTATGTTTTGGACATAGGCTATGAAAGATGCAGATGCGACAGCTGATGTGAAATATTTGTACGCTTCTAAAGGCAGTTTTTTTTACTTCAACGACTTTAGGCGCATATTAAGTTTGGCTTGCCATTTGTTCCTGAGTCATGTTAAATAATTTTAATGATCCTATTATTACAATGGATGTGTATTGTATTACATAGAAGTATTTATTTCTACAGGCAGGAGGAGACAGGAGTTTTGGTCTTTTATCTAAAACGATCGGCAGCCATTGTTTTTCACTCACACAACGACACGTATACAAACGTCATCTTGCTTTTGTAGTTGTTGGTATTGATGTCGCGGCGACGGAGCTGTAGCCTACTGGGCTCCAATGGGCTGAGATGTCATAGGTCTCGAGTTCAAACCCAAGGCACGCACAACTGACTTTTTGGAAGTTATGTGCGTATTTATCACATACTCAAACTGTGAAGGAAAACATCGTGAGGAAACCTGCATGCTTGAGAGATTGTCTCGATGTCATGTGAAGTCTGTCAACCCACAGTAGGATAGCGTAGTGGACTATAAAGGAGACCCGTGCCCAGCAGTGGGCGATAATGTATTGATGATGACGATTAACTTCGGTTCGAAGCGTCATATCTGAAAATTAATCTTTGCCAAACATTTGATTATGTAGCACTTATCCCAAGTAATAAAAGCGATTCTTTGATGAGGTAGAGAGATGATGAGCAGATCCACAGTAGTTTCGTACCATTCCGACACATAAAGTGTTCTAATCTTTTGATGTGGTATTATAAGGACTGTAATAGAATGGGTCCGCCTTGAAAATATGTCTGTTTACTAATTCCGACTTCTTGATCGTTTTTGAATGCGGACGTTGAACTTCGTTTTTATTCTACATAATGTTCGTGTAATGATAATAATACATATTTCCGGACATTATTACACAGCGCCGTATAGTTCCGTGGTAAGCAACGAGGCTTGTGTTACGGATACTAGATGGTTGATATACTTTTTTTGTAAATACATAGGTACTATACGGGGATTCGAACCCGGGACCCATAGCACAGCAGGCAGCGTTAACTACCGCTGAGTTAAACGGGTCATCATATTGGTGTGTCTAGACTGATTTTTCAGGGGGGCTTGGACCCAGTGGTAGCTAGGCGCTGGGGCTAACTAAATAGATTATCCCACTTAAATTACACGTACCATTACAGTCAAATTTAATTAATAATTCCGTTTAGTTTCTGCCTCGTTGGTCTAGTGGTCGTACAGTGCGACTGCCGAGCAAGAAAAAAGTATATAATTATGTAGTATATCAAGCCTCATTGCTTACCACGGAACTACATGGCGCTGTGTAATAATGTCCGGAAATATTTATTTATTTATTATTTAATCTGGGTGAAAAAACCAAGATGCGTTCTTCTCCCAATTTTAATTGCAAACCACTTTGTTACTTTAATATCCATGGGATGAAGGGGTTACTGTTTAAAAACATCGCGCCATAACACAGGGGTGTTGCCTCTCGTTGAGAGCTCGATTAGCATTTGACAAATTTTTCAACGTCCCCAACTCTTGAATTAATGATTTTGCGTGACGGCCTTAGCCGAATAATTGAGCGGAAAATATACATTTTTGCCGTTATAACACCGGTCCGTTAGTAAGCGATAAGCGATTTTATTCAGACGTTTAACTGAAGCTTTTTCCTTAGCTGGTGATAGCCTAGTGGTGTGACCATTGGACTGTGAAGTCAAGGTCTCGAGTTCTCTATGCACGCACTACTAACTTTTAAGTAGTTTGCGTATTTATCACATGCTCTGACGGTGAAAGAAAAATTGCGAGAAAACCTGCAGGCTTGAGAGATTTTACCAATCTGCACGGGGTCAGTATGGTGGTATGTAACCTAAACTCTCTCAAAAATAGGACGACGAAGACACAGACATTGTGAAAACTACAAAAGTTTACTGACTTATTGACGTCACAGATAATACCGCTACACGCTCCGCTACATGCTCTGCTATCAGTATAGCCTATACCTTACATCGGTAACAAATGAATGATGGAATTTACGTTTTCCCTAGCAACATTTAACGTTTATCGTTTTAATATTAAAGCGAAATTTGTTTGCAATAATTTCCTACTGGCAACCCGGCTTCATTCATAATTATTGTTATATTTGGGTCATAAATTAAATATTAATTTCCCATTTAACAGGGAGATTACTTTAAAACTATGGTTACAGTTATTGTTGTACGATGTAAAGTATTATCCGAATGGAATAAAAATAATATTTGAATTAGTTTTTGTTCAAATTCAGATATACCTACAGATTTGATTTATTGATTGTTAAAGCAATATTAGTCACCCAATTTTAATGAATGTTATTGTAAAAAATAAATAAAAAGAAACCCTATTTTTGATAAACTTGATATTGATTGCTAACTCGTGGGTGTTTTTCCAGGATAACTTTGAACATCAAAGTTAGATTAACCCCCCAAAAAATTGCATCGTTCATTGTTTAACCGATCCGCCACTAAATTAGCATTTGCAATCTGGCATGTCTGCCAGTGGCAGTAGGAACAATAAGCCGCCAGCGATGCAGGTGTTCCGTTAATTTAGCACAAGAGCACCTGGCACCCCGCCAGACGTTATTATTCACTATCACTCCATTAATTCATGCCAGATTTAATTAGACTTGTTAGGTTTTGCCATTTTAGGGTTAAATGTTTATGGCTGAAAAGGTTTTTATTATAGGATTTTTTTGAAAATTAGTTTATCTGTTTATCAGCTACGCTATCAGACTCTGTTTGTGTCAGGGATTACAAATAATAAGAGCTTGCTTGGTAGTATTACATGTTTCACCATAGCTTACCCTATGTGCGAATCTGTGGCGCCAAACAGAATCACTGTGTTCTGCTTTGTATGTAAGAGGCAGAATTTGGTTTTGCAAACGTCTATAATGATAATAATACCCTTTATTTAACAATATTTCTTACAATATAGTTAAATACAATTATTTAATTGTTGACACCGGTACGTGAAGATTGTCTTGCTGTCCAGCATAGGCCTCCCCTAGAATTCGCCATAGAATGCGATTCTGCGCTTTTCTTTTCCAAGTATATCCCGCTGTTTTTTTTATATCGTCTTCCCATCTACGACGCTGTCTTCCTTTCCTTCTTATGTGTTGTCTCGGGCACCACTCTGTTACGTCCCTAGACCATTTGTCCTTATCACTCCTAATCATATGTCCTGCTCACCTCCATTTTAATTTTTTTATACAGTAAGCAACATTTGTGATTCTAGTGGTCTTCCTTATAGTGTCCAGTTTTATTTTATCTTTTAATTTGATGTACTTCGTTCCATTCTGTGTTGGCAAGTTTTTAATTTATTTATGTTATGATTGGTTAAGCTCCAGGTTTGGCATCCATATGTCATGACAGACAAAATACACGAATTAAATATCTTACTCAACGTCTATAGGTTATGCTAACTAAATAAATAAATATTGCCGGACATTATTACACAGCGCCATCTAATTCCGTAGTAAGTAACGAGGCTTGTGGTACGTGTAATAGGCGGCGAGCCTATTGACGTCAACCGGTCAATTCTAGTTGACGTCAATATATAGGCTCGCCGCCTATTACATGGGACCCAAAACATACCGACGAAACGCGGGTGTACATTAGTATACCTCTGCCTAACCCTTCGGAAACGACAGGCGTGATGGTATGTTAAGTTAGCAAGTTAATTTTTGTTTAATATTCTGCATATCATGGATTTCCGCAAACTCACTCCTGATTCCATAAACTTTAAGAAAACTTTAGTCTTCGTAAAGTTTAATACAATAAGTCGCACAATGTAAAAAGGTCTTATGTAAAGCGTCAAATTGTTAAACAAAATTGTTCCGTAATTTTTGATAAAAATGCTTGAATCATTAATCACTTAAGAATTTGTGATCGTCGCATTCCTACCTATACCATTTTGTAGAGATAGTGTAAAGTGGTAACCCTAATACACGTACCTAATGGTTTTATGATCCGCCATGTTGATAGATGGGTATATAAAAGCTTCCTTGTTTGCCCTAAATTGACAATAAACAACACAAGATTATTATTATCATATAACTAGATGCACCTTGCCATACTTTGCTGTGCATATTTTAAGGTCAATATTATCGCGTCAAAATTTAAACTCACTCGGTGCAATTTTTTTAAAGTTTTTGAAGGTTACAGCAATCAACTTGATTGTCTATAAGCTGCTAATGAGAAACTCATAGAAAATCCCAATAATACTTTGCTAGACCTGGGAATCCAATCTAAGACCATTTGGGTAATGAATGATGTGATTTATAACAGTTATCTTAATCTGTATAAATATGTAAAAAAGGACTAGAAACAGTGAACACTTTAAGTAGGTACTTCAACAATATTATTTTCAAAGTAACCTTCGCTCAATTCGGAGACAATTGAAATAAATCTAAATATAAAAGAAAATATACAGAAAGACATTTCCTTCTTTTCTATTAGAAACCCTGAGACATATACATTCAGACAGACATATATTCAGACAGAAATAGACACGTCAAATATTATTAGTTCACCAGAATTCCACAGAATTCAATTCTAACTGAAAAGACTTACCGAGATTTATTGGCGCCCAAGTGGGACTGCACTCTTATAGCTCTTATTCCCTTATCATACGGTTTATTTTATGTTATAAAACTGTTTAACAGAACTAGCAGATAGTTAACGCGATCTATCAAATGTTGACTTGGATAAATCTACGACACCGTTTGTAACTAATATGTGTCCCGCGTTGGGCGCCAATAGCGAATATTAGCATTTTTCAAGTTTTGTGAATAACCCAGCGATCAGAATGTGCATACAGTTACGTGAGGTCATTTCTTGATGAGACAGAGATTATACGCATAATATTGTATGTATAGAAGCAGTAGGTATAAACTGTGATAGCTTAGAGATGTGATGTGTTCAGTAAACTGCGATATTAAAGGTCTTGAATTCGAATTCAAATTCCCAAGGCAAGTGACTTTTTGATGTGACGTGCGTATTTATCACTTGCTCAAACGGTGAAGAAAAAAATCAGGATGTAATCATGAATGCCTGAGAGATTCTCTCGATAGAGTTGAGATTTGCTAACTAACACACTAGGTCATGGTGGAGTATAGCCTAATTCCTCTCAAACTGAAAGGAGACCCGTGCTCAGCAGTGGGACATTAAGAGGTCGATGATAATGAAATTTAGTAGGATTTTAGATTTTTACTCTTTTTTATGATGTCGGTTGTTCCAGACTTCACACACCATCGAGAAAATCTCTCAAGCTTGCAGGTTTCCTCACGACGTTTTCGTTCACTGTTTGAGCATGTGATATATACGCAAAATAAATGTTACTATCACTGTACATATATACACTTATATATACACTTAAACCTACATAGTCAGGCTCACATATTGTATCCAAAATGTTTGGACTTTAAAAGAGACCATGATTGTCTGAGTTTGTTTCGGCATTTCTTCTCAGAGGTCGTCAGTTAGGAAATGCCGATGTCAACTAGATATTAAAAAAAAATGTACATGCCTTGTAAAGGTGTCTTTAAAAAGATCTATTTACAGAAATAAACAATCATTCATCATTCACTCATGCCTTTTTTCCCACGGGGGTAGGCAGAAACTACAGAATGCCACGCGCATATACTACTATATACTAAATTTACATTCAAAATATTATATTTTTATATGCACAGCAACGACAGTGTCTGAACTCCTGTAAATAAGAAGGTAACTCACACAAGAGCTATTACACGAGACTAAGTTACGCTGTAACTTGTTACAACTTGTTTTAAGACGCACAACTTTATATGTCCAGGTGTGCCGCCCGACTTAGGTTGTTTGCTTCGGCAAGTGAGACTTTTAAAGTCGTGTTAGCGGTATTTGTACTGGTGCTTAGCACTTGTGGACTTCTGTAGAACTGTTCTTATTTTATAACCTAGGATCGTTCTAGTTAAGGGGTCAATTCTGCCGCAGCCTACTTCGGTATACCTAGGGTTGCCTAATCATACCTACGATTCAAACACATTTTTTATTCTTTTCCGCTCGTTTGATAATAAAACCTAAATAAGCAAACGCACAAACTGATAAAGGGTATCCCACAATATAAATACTGTTTCTTTTTTTTAAATATTGTTCATTTAATTTCTCTAACCTAAATGTAATATGTACTGTATTTCTTGTACAAAAAGTTGGCAACATCCCTAAGGGTTAAGCAGAGGTGTACTAATGAACAGTTGTACACCCGTTTTAGGGCTCACGTAATAGGGGGCGAGCGTATTGCCATTAACCGGCACGAAACCAGAATACGAGCTGCTACTGGGAATTTTATAGAAAAACCCAATAACACTATCGAACTTGGGAATAGAATAATAAATAAATAAACATTTTTACACAGCGCCATCTAGTTCCGTGGTAAGCAACAAGGTTTGTGCTACGGATACTAGTTGGTTGTTATAATACATATATACATTTTTTTTGTAAATACATACATATTATACATAGATACATCCATGACTTGGATACAAATGTTGATGCTCATCACGCAAACATTTGTCCCTACCGGGATTCGAACCCGGGACCAAGAGCACAGCAGGCAGCGTTAACTACCGCTGATCTAAACGGGTCGTCAAATCCAAGACTAATATCAATCAGTATCCCACCCTTATATAAACGTGAAAGTTCCTATGAATGCACTTATGTGTTTGTTACCCTTTCACGCAGAAACCGCTTAACGGATTTAAATAGAATTTGGCGTACAAATAGGAAGTTTATTATCTAGATTAACATAAGGCTACTTTATATCTATAAACCATGCGGGCAAAACCAATGTTGAAAATTAGTTTACATAAAAGCTGGTGGCCGCAAAGCTATGAATTCTTGATCAAGAGAATAACTATCACTAATTATAGCGTTATAAAACAAATCGCCTGACACATAACATCCCCTTGCAATTTAAGGGGATTACATCGGACGTTTACGACGCTATAAATTTGTGCATCCCCCTGCATCCATGCAGTGCATTACCTGCATTTCCCTCGTGCCCACCCCCGCACCCCTATTGCCAATTTTATTTATATTTTAGAAAGCAGGTGGCGTTTATTGCGCGTTCGGTCAGCGCTGGCCTACGGGGTCGTTAAGCTACATACAATTTAACGCGATGGCGTTTTTGGACGAATATTGACCAAAAACGCCAGAACGCTTTGAGGATAAAGTTTGAAAAATACCTTTAAGAAGAGTATTATTCATTCTTAAAAGGCCGGCAACGCATTAGACGATCTCTTTAGTCTAGTGGTTCGAGTACCGGCTCGAGTGGCTGAGTTGCTGATCACGAGGTCGTGGGTTTCATTCCCATAGGACACAATCACATATCACATACGTATGTATTTGATGAATATATATAACTCAAAGGTGACTGACTGTTAGACTGACATAGTGATCTATCAACGCACAGCACAAACCACTGGACGGATCGGGCTGAAATTTGGCATGCAGGTAGATGTTATGACGTAGGCATCCGCTTATAAAGGATTTTAGGATTTTTGAAAATTCACTCCCTAAGGGGGTAAAACGGGGGTTAAAAGTTAATATGAAACTTATTTTTACATATATCCATTGTATAGTACCCATAAATCAAGCTCTGCTTAGTTTGGGGCTAGATGGTGATGTGTAAAATGTCACAGAATATTTTTATATTATTATTATTACTATTTATTTATTATACTATACCTAATACAAGACAGAAATCCAGGTAAGTTTACACCTATTTTTATTTTCTCAAAGTACCAACAAAGGTAACAAATAATATTATTTTGGGTGACATTTTCAAGAAGTTCCAACAATTTGTTATTTCCTCTTGGAAGCCGTGTTCAGGGAATGCGCCTGTGTGTAAACGGTGTTTGTGCAATCCTATGTTATTGGATTGGCTTACATGGCGATAAACTGATTATAAGAATAATTTTACAAAACTATTTAATAGAGTAATTCTACAGACTGTGTGCTTATATATTTTTTCTTTAAACTGATTTGTTTTGGAAGAGATTTCTCTCAATATAAATAAGCAGTGTGCTAATGTATGAATGTCCTTAAATATTTCTATGTCTTTCTATAGACTATTGAAATTTTGTTATACAGATAAAACTAGCAATATAATGCTGTGTCTGAAATTGTTTTTTGATAAAAGATTTATATCAGTTTTTGACTGATGTAGATCGGGCATAGTAAAGCTAGATTATATTAGATAATATCCAAAATACTGTTGTAGCGACATCTAACTCGCCACATAAGAACTACGGACTCAGCGCGATGACGCAAATAATCCTACATCGCGCAAGTGAAATATGCACGCGAGATAGCATTTATACAACCACCTAACTTCAACCGTTGGGCAGTAGCCCGCCAGCCACAACACCTCGCCTGGTCGGAGGATCCTCCTTTACTAGTGGAGGGATTACCACCTCCTTCCCTCCATACTGTCACTGTTATCGATGCGAATGGACGTAAGGTTTGATTCCTAGATTAAGAAAACTGTTATTGAGTTTCTCTCAAAAACTTGGTAGCAGCTCACAGTTTGGATTTATGCCCGGTTATTGGCAAAAGGCTCGCCCTTGTTATATAGCCTGGACCTAAAACATACCGGTGTACTCTAAAAAAAATCTGATCAGCACTCATCTGCCTACCCCTGATACTACAGGCGTGATGGTAAAGCTGTATCAACAAAAACAACAAGCAGCAATTCTAATCTTTATCCTTAACCGTTGTCTGTCAAACTTATTGGGCACTAAGGCTTAGTTTTACCGAAACCAAACATTGTGCAACGAAATAATTGAAATACAACCTTATATGAGACATTTAGGGTTGCTACTCGAGTAGCATTGACTTAACGAAAGAAGCACCGCCTTTAAAAGAGGATGTGAGGAATGATGTATATAGTGGCCGGTATTAGGGCCGGCCTATCTACATATATATAACTCAAAGGTGACTGACTGACTGAAATAGTGATCTATCAACACACAGCCCAAACCACTGGACGGATCGGGCGGAAATTTGGCATGCAGGTAGATGTTATGACGTAGGCATCCGCTAAAAAAGGATTTTGATTAATTCTACCCCCAAGGGGATAAAATAGGGTACGAAAGTTTGTATGAAAACTATACCTAATTAATAATAATAATTCTTAACGCGAACTAAGCCGCGTTAAGCCTCGTTATTAAGCCTCGTTGTCTTTATAAGTTTAAAAAAAAGACGATTCAGTGGTAAATATATTTGAATTTATTCCGATTCCTAAAAATTTTTTTTTTTTATCTTTCCTTGTCCCAGAATGATGCTTGTCCGGCCATGCTTGCCGGCTGCCGGAAGGACTCAAGATATTATTTATTCAAAGTAAGCCAAATTTTATTGGTGCTTTAGAAAGTGGACAAAAAAAGCGTCAAAAAACGCCCACACGCCACTGCTGCTTTATAATCATTATGAGCCCAATTATTGTCCCACTGCTGGTCTATTGTCATATAAGAGCGCTATAGAGCTATACTTAGTCCAGTTTAGAGAGACAGTGCGGTAGAGAAACAGCTGTCCTCAAAAGAGAAGGTGGACATGCCATGTCTACCAACCCTTACGTTCTTTAGTTGCGAAGAAATCGGCGACCAACGGTCGAAGCAATTCACCGGAGCCTTTTGCTGCGAAATCGAAAACATTGCTGTTTCCGCCTTAAGCTTAATTCTTTCAAGTTTTCATTCCGTTTGAATTTTCCATTTTGAAGTTAATTTTCTGCTTTGATGGTGTTTCTGGCACCTGATTCTTGTATAAATGAGATTTTTTCCAAGAACTTGTAAATAAACAGTGTATTTTTACTACCTATCTATATATTACGTACCCGAGTCCGAGATCTTCGGCTCTCTTCATCCAGTTGCTGCCAGCTGCTTTCCGAATAGAAAAACAATGATATTTATCGAATTGTTACGTTTTCATTGTTATGAAAATTGAGGGCTGGATCGATTGATCAATGTATGTAAATACCAGTCGGTATTTACATACATTGATCTAGGCTAGTATACCTTATATCGATACAAATTATAGGGTAGGGTATACAATGTTTGGGGTATCCATTGTGGGTATAAAAGGGAATACCGGTTACGTTGGTCAGCATGACACGACAGAACTATGACCTCCTTATTGTATAATGTGTGCTTTGAATAATGTTATCATAAATAGAAGTTTACTTTTGCCCTCTACTTCGTACATGTGGCCTTAATAGGTTTTGATTCACTATATTCATAGACTATTCATATCTAAACATAAATCGTTAAAGTTTTCAAAAAAAGTCCAAAAATAACCAAAAACCGGAACAATGCCAAAAAAAGTTTGCTGTCAGTGTAGCAACATCCCTATTTTAAAAACCTAAAACGGTTTTTGCAGGGTCAGCAACGCACGAGCGTCACCTCTGGTATTGAACGTCCATAAACTACGGTAACAGCTTACAATCAGTGTAAAAAGAAACATATATAAAGATTAAAGCGAATATAAACATGCTTGCGATCCTATATTCTGTTTTATCAAAACCGTTAAAAAGTATTTCTATGTAACCTCCACTTTTTCGTAATTTTAAGCAAAAACTACACCAAAGAACCCCTTTCAGCAGTGCATCTCGTCACGCAAACACAAAACTGACAGCATCTGATAAAGATGGATTATATTAACGGACGGTCCCGCTAAAAACCCTAAACAAATTTTACCGCATATCAATTTCAACTTAGATTCGATAGATACAGATTTCCAGGGTAATAAATCCACAGGTGCTATTCATGCCTCATGCAAGCTGTGAGATAGATTACTTTTGATATAAAAAATAATGCAAAAACCACTCTGTGTGCGTGTGAGTAAGATTGATAGTCGTTATCGTGGTTAGAATGACTATATACCTAATAAACGTAAGTATCGTTCTTTTTGCAAGGTTAAGCGAAACCTACCGCGGTTTCTTATAGTCAATGATCCCAGGGCCGCCAGACGTCACGTATTTTCTGACGAACCAAATGTGGATGATTGAATAGTGCTAGTATTTACTAAGAACCCATGCCTACCAGCTAGCCTGCTTAGTGGGCCAAATTCCGTATCAGGTAATCAAGGTACATACAAATATTACTTACCTCACGTAAATTCTCCAAGCCGATTTTTACGTATATTTTAGGCAATATCCTTAAAAATAAGTCGCCAATACTCCCAGACACTTTCCGTCGGCCGTATTGCTTTGCAGACGCTGTAAAGCTCCCAAAGTAATTAATTAACTTATTACAGTACGGCTCTTACATTGAATTTTTTTTTTCAGTCATTAGTCTGGCAATCAAGCATACGGTCTGCCTGATGGTAAGCGGTTACCGTAGCCTATAATCGTTTGCAACAACAAAGTTGTCGCTCACGCGTTTCCTACCCTGTAGATAAGTCTTGTTTTATTGAAATGAGGGAGTTACTAAACTGACAGCAAATGGAAACACCAATGCTGTCAGAATAGTTACCTACTTACGTAACGAGCTCTTCACTCGCAGAAATACTATTTTTATTTCTGTTCTACTGCGTTCTTTTGTAAGGCGAAGGTACTTCTCCAGTCCAGGAATCGTAATCTAGTGTTTATGGTGAAAACATTACAGTCCGGCCACTGTATCGATTGTCGTTCTCGAGAGTTTAAAGTGTGAGCACATCATCATCATCATCAACCCATTAATGTCCCACTGCTGGGCACGGGTCTCCTCTCAATTAAGAGGGATAAGGCGATAGTCCACCACGCTAGCCTACTATGGGTTGGCAGACTTCACATGCCATCGAGAAATTCTCTGAAGCATGCAGGTTTCCTCACGATGTTTTCCTTCACCGTTTGAGCTTGTGATAAATACGCACATAACCTCAGAAAAAGTCAGTGGTGCGTGCCTTGGGTTCAAACTCGAGACCTCTGACATCTCCGTCCACTGGTCACACTGCTAGGCTACCACAGCTCTCAAGTGTGAGCACGTTAGGTATTAATATCTAAACATTAGCATCCTTCAATCAACAACAAACACAATCATCATAAATTTAGAATATCGCCACGAACGGCGGCAATAAACCAAATCAAGTGTGAAGCTCATAATACAACTGTCATTGACAGTACACCGATGCTTTTGACAGTTGCATGACATAATTTAAAGTTACATTGCCGGGTCTGTACGGAATGGCCTCTCATATCCACTTAGCGACGCTACAGTGGACATTGTGGGTAATTATAGGCTTAAATTGTACTATTAAGCAGCGATCACATTAATATTATGCTGTTGTGCATGGTATTGTGCTGTAATTATCGTGATTTAAGCTAGTGAGTGATCTTTAAAACCCGGGTAATTCTTGTTTGGCGGATAATGTATGTATAAATAAATAAATATATGACGGATATTATGACACAGCACCATATAGTTACGCTATAAGCAACAATGTTTGTGTTACGGATACTAGATGTTTGATACATATGTTTTTTTGAAAATAAATTCATACATATGCATGAAAGCAGCCATGACTCAGGTACATAAGTCTATGCTCTTCACACAAACGTATCGGGATTCGAATCTAAGGCCCTTACCATAGAGGGCAGCTTTTTATACCGCTGCGCTAATGCGTGGGTCGTCCAATAAATATGTAAATAACAATAACAATGTCGACGCCGTTTTTAATTTACCGATTTTCGATGTTATCGGTTATCACACTTTCAATATTAGTTTCTAAACATAGCACAAGCACATCACTATTTATAACGAGTTCTATTTTCAAATCCAAAACGTTATTCTAATGAGTATTAAAAAAAACAAGTGCACATTTGAATTTGAAACGATGTACTTAACTAATGAGTTGGTATTTCGGACGGTAGTGTTGACTTGCATTTGCCATCGAAATTCCGTACAATTGTCCGGTTTTAGGTTTAGTCCGTATAATGTGCGCTTGTGCGCTTAGCTTTAACGGTCTGTGAACTTTGTCGGACTGTGATATGCGGGTCATCCGGCCGACTGTACATCTACATCCTCCGTTACACCAGAATTGTTGGTTAAATTGAGTTTAGGCTAAGTGCTAAGGGAAATGGCGAGGGTAATACTAATAGGTATTCGGCCACTAAGTGAAAAACTCACTTAACTGGCTGAATGAACGGTGAGTATCAGGTACAGTAACAAATTAGTAAATAAGATATATAAAAGATATTGGACAACAATGTTCACTTATGTTGATACTGAAAAAGATAGTTTTTTAATGGGTTTTAAATTTTTTCATTTCCTTTTTTATGAAGATGTTTCAAATAACATTCTCGCGCATGTCATCACAAAATTATTAAGTTTAGAAAAAAAAGAGTGTAAGTCTACCTCATATTATGATTATATGACAAATGTCCATTCGTCTCAAGTCCAAGCTGTGCAAGTCAGACACAATAGCAGATAAATTTAAGTACCTATACATATTTATTATAAGATTTCATTTACTCTTAATTGCATCTTTTATATTTACAATTACCTTTTAATGCCTTATTATTTATTAATGGTTTCTTCATGATGTTTTTCATGAACATTCCAGTGATAATTGCCTCTTATAATTTGCCATACCTATGTAATACGCACAAACGGTCAGCTCGCCCCATATTATATGGGACCTAAAACATACCTTAAGTAGTACACCTTTGCCTTTGCCTTTACCCTTCGGAGAAGACGGGCGTGATGGTATGTTATAAATATAAATTACGAATAACCGATAACTTATTGCAAACCCTGATAAAGGTAAATGTGCACATCCCTTTAAAGTGCTTTATGAAATCCGTTATCACATCCGTACTGAGGACATAACGATAATTCAAAATTTATCAGCGAGCAATATCCCTACCGCGGGTTTTTGAAAGTTATTGCAGTTCAATTGATATGAACGGCAACGATACGCAATTTTGGCCTTTTTAATCATTCATGATTGATAGCGTAAATAACAACTTTTGTTAATTTAAAATATGTGCTTGTGTTTTTATGAGCAGCCTTTGTTTACATTGTTCGAATGAAAAAATGTAATATTTGTTATTATGTATCGAAATTAATGTAAGCTAATATTTCATTTATCGATATACTTTTGTTACCGACTAATATAAATAAAAACAGAAAAATATTTAGCTTCAGTTTTATATGCCATCTATTATTAGATTTGGGCACTACTAAACCAGTCGTAATACATTTTAATCCATGTCAATAGATGTCGTTCTAAGTCTAAATGAGTGAACTTACAAATATTAAAAATGAAAACAAGACAATAAAGTATTCGTTACAACATCATTTAGCATATTGTTACATGTTTAGTTTAATTGTTTTATTAATTTATATAACAAAAAATAAAGAAAAAAAACCGATAAAACCGAAAACAATTCTTAGAGGTAGCATCGCGTGCCTATATAAAAAAAAGTTATACACAAACAACATGGTGGATCAGCTGTTTTCGTTTTTCTCAAATCTCAATTTGTTTTGATAAAACGAAGCCTTGTTATGGTATCATAGCCATGTGTGAATTAAAATGGGCTCAATCGCATCGGTGCTGCAATGGCATTGTCAGACGTGCGGCCAGATCAATCCAACAGAGAGTGTGAAGTGTTTAAAATGTGGTACAAAGCGAGTATCAAGTCATGACAGTGGAATATCTAAAGAAAATAGAGATTCTTCGCCGGAATACACATCGCGAACTGGTAAAAGCGAGGGAACTACGCCTGGCTCCGAAGCGATCGTCATACCGACTGAAAATTACTTTAACAGGTGTGTTTTTTTTCATGTAACTGCCTGTCTTGGAGTTTCTGTCAGTATATTATCGATTTTTCGTGACCCGTATTTTAGGTTATATTTCTATTGTATTTCATTGTTGTGCGCAGTAGAAAGGGAGTTCATTAACTAAATTACATGTTAACGTGCAGTTTTGACCATTTGTGTGTCAACAATTGTGTTAAAAATGTGATTATATGTGTTGGTTGTTCACGATGTATGTAGGTATGTAGAGTAAGGCATTTTCGCTATTTCGTTTCAGGAATTTTTCAGTTCCGTGTAATCATGCTACGGTTAATAATCTAACGTAATTTTATGAAGAATATATTCTAAATCACTAGTGGTCATTTGTGAATATCAGTTGCTAGAAAATGAATATTTTAACACATCACAAGAATATCCAAAAATTGTGTATTTTGACATAGTTGAATACTTAAAAGAGTGTTTGTATGTGTGTTATCACAAAATAGATCTGTGATTCCTTTGTTACTTGTAAGTTGACAGTTTATTGATTATTTTCATCGAACTAACCAGTCTCTCATGCATGATATACATGCAGTATTTGTATGCTAGTTTGTTTAGTCTACAAACACATCCTTTGTTTGTCACAATAAGAAAAAAAGAAAAAGTTATACATTGAATTACTGCAGTGTTTGTTTAGTAGTAGGTATATGTCTTAAAATACATAACAATATTAAGTTGTGCAGTTTTTGTGCTTCCATAATATTGACTACAGCTGCTAAACCCAAGGTAGTCAATCAATTATATATAATTCTGTAGGAGTAGTGTTTCTGTACATCAACAAAATATCTAAAAGGATTTATTAAATTCTCAGTAGTAGCTTGGAATTAATATTTGTACCTGGTTGATGGCTCACTCTGTCTTACCTCCTATTACATGGGACCTAAAATATACCCGCGGGATGTGAGTGTACATAAGTACACCTCTGCCTAACCCTTTGGGGTCTATAGGTGTGTTTATGGTATGTTATAATATTTATCACCATACTCCTAATGTAATATTAAGTTGACAGGCAATAAACTTAATTCGTAGTTAATGAAACAATGGGCATCATATACCTACTATATTACTGTGTCTCTAGATTTGATTGAATCCACATCAAAGTCTATATGAATGTACCTATTACCTATATTCATCATCATCGACCCATTATTGTTCCGCATGGGTCTCCTCTCAATTGTGTGGGATTAGTCTAAACTCCACCATGCTAGCCGACTGCAAGTTAGCAGCATTACATGCCATCGAGAAAATCTCTCAAGCATGCGGGCTACCTTCACCATTTAGCATGTGATAAATATGCACTTAACTTCCGAAAAGTCAGTGGTGCAAGTCTTGGGTTTTAACTCGAGACCTTTGACATCTTAGTCCACTGGTCACACCACTAGGCTACCACAGGTCTAAACCTCAACATTATTGCAGTAATATCCAATATTACAAAAGCCTTTTATATAGTACACAAACATACCACCCGTTTTTCATTACAGAATTACATAAATGTCAATATGTTCTCATTGTACAGTTAATTTATGACCCAAACATAACAATAAATATTGTGTTACTTCAGTTTATGGAAGGAAATGACTTATTATTTGAAATACAATATCCAATATTGCATTTAGCATAGTAGGTTATTGAAAGGATATACATACTTGTTTAGTACAGTAACTGTTGTAAGTTTAGTTCTACACCGGAGTAATTTAAGCTTGTCCTGATGAAGTTATAAAATAATATAGGATTTTTTTAGGCCATAGTATACACATATATGCCAAGTCTGTACTGAAAACCACATAGAATAGGTACTATTGAACCATTAAATAAAATTAAAAGGTTTTTATTTTATCTTGTGGAGAAAAACGAGGAAAATCAGGAGGAAATTTAGAATGATCAAGGAGCCTAAAAAAGTTATCCCACTTAAATTATTATTGAACAAGTTTCACATTCCAAAATACTATTTTCTGGTCACTTAACCTAGCCCCTTGGATTTGCCGTTGCTCATTATTATTACTATTCCGTAGAACACACTAGCAGCTGATGAGCTGGTGCGATCTGTTCTTGAAACCGTTCAATGTTGGAGCCATGACAGTTTTTTCTGGTAGTTTGTTCCATGCTTTTACCACTCTATTGGGCAAGAAATGCTTCATTGGTTTCTTTTTCTATGAGTTTTCCCAAAGTTTTAATGGATGACCACGCAAGTGTTTATTTTCATTTGGCTTATACATGCCTTTAAGGCTTCCTCAATATTAAATACAGATGGAGCAGGACTATTTTATATTTCGCCGGGGTTTTGATGCATGCTGTTGTGAATCCAAGTCTGTCTGTTTTGATAAAATTTGTATGGAGATAGTTTGAGTCCCGGGGAAGGACATAGGATAGTTTTCATCCCGGAAATCATCCTCTAAAAGGGAGAAAATGGGGGTGTAAGTTTGTATCGATAATTTCTTAAAAGCGGATAGAAATAAATAAGCAGATTGGATACAATTACTTATTCTACGCAGACAAAGTCGCGGGCAAAAGCTATTTTGTATATTTTGTTTCCGTGTGCAGCGGATGGTCGTGCGTGGGCTCGGCCCCGGAGGCGTCGCGCGCGTGGCGCTGCCCGTGCGGGTTGCGGAACGTGTCCGCGGCGTGGCGCTGTGCCGCCTGCGACGCGCTCGCGCCGCACGCGCCCGTCTACAGGTTTACCTTTACATTAAAAAAAAACCGCCCTAGATAATAAATCTAATATATAAAATTCTCGTGTCACAGTTTTCGTTGCCATACTCCTCCGAAACGGCTTGACCGATTTTGATGAAATTTTTTGTGCTTATCCGGTATCTATGAGAATCGGCCAACATCTATTTTTCATCCCCCTAAAAGTTAGGGGTAGTCCACCAACCCCTATTATGTGGCAAAACAACGTTTGCTGGGTCAGCTAGAAACATATATTATTCATAATATTTTTTACTATCTCATTGCTGGGTACGGGTCTCCTCTCATTTGAAAGGGATTAGGCTATAGTCCACCACGCTAATCTACTGCGGCCCTGACTGAACGTTCATAAGTAATCCATTTTACTATCTCCTGCTGGGCGCGGGTCTTTTTACATTTGAAAGGAATTATCACGCGCACTAGCCTAGTGCGGTTTTACAGACAATACATGCCGTAACCAAAATCTGTCAGTTGATCCAGGTTTCCCCACGATGTTCTTCTTAAAATGAAAATGTTTGACGTGTATTGACGATTTTAAAAGAATGATTTACAGTTTTGGTAATAGCTTATAGTGTAACTTATAAACTAAGTATAATACTTGTGTTACAGGCTATCTGATGATGAGGATCAAGCTTCAGGGATGACGGACAAGGAAAAGTCTGCTCAAGGTTAGTGTAATATAAAACTCATATTGCTTTGATCGCATCTGTGTATATAGATTTCAAGTTTAATTGTGGTTGTTCATGTTTACAGACAACACTATGATAAGGTCCAATACCCTGGCAGTCCCATCAGCGTATAAGCCTACAACGAGTTACTCAGACGGCCGACGTCTTAACCTCGACTTGCAGTCTCTGCGACTATCTCCCACCCAGCTGACCGATCACGCACATGGGGTCACCAGATCTCTGTCCCACGGGTCCGTTATCAACTCCCAGCAAAAGTGGTGGAAAGTGGATGAGAGTGGACGAGGCACCATTAACAGGCCCACGAGTTTGATGGTCTCCGAAAGATACGGTCAGTGCAATCCCCGCGAGTCGTTCCTCAGAAGCCTGCATACAGTAACTCGAAGACCCAAGAAATGTAACGAGAGTAAATCCAATTGGGAGCTCAATTATGTCAAAGAGTATCAGAGGGAGCAGAGCAGGGGACTCCATTTGAAGAAGTGGTCGTGCAGTAAATGCACTTTGGAGAATTCTGGGATAAGGACGCATTGTGAAGCTTGCCTTTCGCCAAGAGTGTCTCCGTTAGCGAGGATCCCTAACGCTAGAGGCCTAAGTGTGACCACTTTGGGAAGGCACGAGACTGCTGCGGGCAGAGATGGTGCAACGTCACTCCCTACGTCAGGGGGTGTCATGATTACTGTCCCGGACTGGCCCACAGGGAGCACAACGCTAGGAGCGTCTTTCCGAAGGTCTATAAGCGCGCAGAACTCCCCAGAAATCCGCCCAACGTACCGAAGATCCTTTTCGGAACAAACGAACGCGGAACGGCCAGTCGGGAAGGTGATATCCAGTAGGAGAAGCTTAAACGACTACCAGAAGTCGTTGGCCAGCTACTGCGGCAGCTTACCGAAGACTGACATTCGAAAAGACCAGAAAATAGAAGAGAACAGCGTGGAAATTGATAAGGAGTGCAGCTGGGACACAAACGCTGAAGGAGTGATATATGCACTGCCCAACAAAGGGAAGTACAAAGACTTGAACTTGCAGCTTCAAGTCAACAATAACGGGACGAGGTATTCATATGTTTCTGTCCAGGATACGAAGACAGTGATGAGTAACTCGCAGAACGAAGCTTTGTACTCCAACGATATAAGTGACGGTGATTATGCGCGGATTGATGAGTTGTTGGGAGCTGAGAACTGCATTTCGCCTGTGAATGAGGTGGCTACGAATATTAGGACGTCGCATATAGGGCCAGCGAGGGAGCCTAAGGTGTTCAACATGCTCCCTTCTGTGGGAAAAGTGTCTCACAATCCTCGGGAGACGTCTAAAGTGCCTTCGACGCAGCAACAAGCCACGTAAGTTCATGTATAATTTTTGTTACCTTTTGTTTTTGGTTCAAATAGGCTCAGTAAGTGAAGTGTAATTCATTGTTATTATCACTGTTCTTACACTGAATATAAATTACTTTGTAGCATAAAGACAAAACCGGAGTTTTCTGGATGCTATAACAAACTAATTATTTCCGACAATTATAATAATAATAAATCTTTATTTTCAGACCAGAGATCCATAATATAGTAACATTAATTCCTAGAACTAAAACACGTAATAAAAATAAAATAATAATAATTACATAATATATTTTTGTGACGGTCTGTGTGCCGCTATCCAGTGACACATTATTTGACCATCTACTCTGCTATCATTATAGTCCTTACAATTTTATGATGAGATATCAATTAACAGTGTACACGCACGTCGTTCACAATTCAATAAATAAAATGATGTAATGATACTTAAATAATTATTTCCGCAAAACGATAGTTCTAAATACATTATTCTTACTGACGACCTTTGAGAAGAAAGACCGTAACAAACGCAGAGAATCATAGTCTCTTTTAAAGTCCAGACACTATAGTATGTAAGAAATGTCTGAGTAACTTAATAATAATAATACCATTGAAATTAACATGTGTGAAGGGCTATTGTGTTTGATGAAATTAATCCTTTATTTTGGTACTACAGTCACGCCTGAGAAGTATTGACCAACTTCAGTCAAAAGATATGCAAATTTACGTTACTTTGAATACATAATCAATGGAATACTCTATAAATGATTACGCATATTTGGTCAGGACTGTGCCTTCTAGCCAATAAAAACACGAATTTTCAATGTTATTTTGAACGAATATTTGTTCGTTAACGATTTTTCGAATATTTTTTTTCTTTCCATTGTGTAGAACATTTCCCAATTATGTTATGGTTGGCGTCCAGACTATATAGATGCAGTATTTTATGCGATACGACTGCTATTAGATTTCCGCTACCCGATTACTTGGTAAAACCGGTACGCTAAGGGTTGATAGGTTCGGGTTTCAGTCCAACAATAACTATTGTCGAGTTCTTCGGATTACGTGGGACTGGCGAAACGTGGGTGTACATTAGTGCACCTCTGCCTAACCCTTCGGGGATGACAGGCGTGATGGTATGTATGTATGTATGTATAATGTGTTTGTGGAAAATGTATATTGATATAATTTTATTGTTTTAATGGTTTGTCAATAAATAAAAAAAAATAGGGTAGCTGTTAGTAATTATAACTTCAAGACAACCAACATAATCTCCTGTCCTGGTCTCGATTTAAGTATTTGGTGTCGCCGAGTTAATTCAATAAACTCGGTAGATAATACGACCACAGATGTAGGTCAGCTTTTCACTAAAAAAAATGACTATTTTGCTATCGTTTTTTAAAACAAAATCCATTCCCGGTTATGTGCAGTCGTGAGAGCCGAATGTGGCAGTGCAGCGAGTGTTGGTTCGCGTACAACGCGTGGTGGGCACACTGCTGTGACGTATGTCGTAGCGGCAGGCCCCCGCACGCCGCAGTCACATTGGCTACCAGAGATGTTGTTGATGCACCACATAACAGGTAATTATAACAACAACAACAGTGACAGAACAACAAATATATTTGTCATCAACACATTTGACAACCCGATTAGCCCAGCGGTAGTTAACGCTGCCTTCTGTGCTTCGACAAATGTTCGTGTAATGAGCATCAACCTTTTTATCCGACTCATGGATTTATAATAAGTATGTATTTACCACAAAAAAGTATATAATAATATGTGGTATTAGTAATCCTTCTAGTATCCGTAACACCATCCTCTTTGAGTGTCGTAATATAGAAATATAGAAGAAAATCCGATCCGAAAAATATATAGAATTAAATGAAAATTGAAAACAACAGCAAGGTTCATTCACCTCACCCAGTTAATTCTTCTTAACAGAACAAAATTTCAACAAAGGCTTACAATTAATACTTCTGTCCGTCTGTCACTATTTAAACTTGTTAAAACGTGTAATTACATGTGAGCGGGCACATACAGACAAATGGAGGCTAAGTGTGTATTAAAATATGCATAATTATATATTTTTTATTGGTAAATTGGATTTGTGTATGCTAGCTCACATAATAATAGCCATTTGATAAACTGAGTACCATTAGATTCATTGTAATATTGTATAGAATCGTTAAATTAATTAACAGACAGAACTGTGTTGTTGGGGAGTTTGTTGCGCCGCTCTTTCTTCCTAAAACACTAGGAAGTGATGAAGGGCGGGCGTTTTTGGGGGCTGTCTTTATTGTCGACATTCAAAAAGAGCCATTTCAATTTGGCCTACTTTGAATAAATGAGGCCTATAAAATCAAAGGCAGCTAAGTCGAAAGTCAATCAAATAATCAGTAAGCTACAAAATTCGATAACTTGTACTCAAATATAGAGGGAGTTTTATTAATCAAAATTCAGATTATTAGTATTATTCACATACTTTATAAATCTGACTTAAAATATAGAATGTTGTAGCTACCTGAACAAAGTTATCGATTTTTGTAGCTTACTGATTATTTGATTGACTGACTTAGCTGCCTTTGATGTTATAGGCCTCAAATGATATTTTAATTTTTGATTTTGATATTGTCCTGTACAGTTCACGTCCAGCAAATCCGTCATCAGAAGCATGTGGCAGTAGCAAGGTGGAACTCAGCCGCGAGTCCAAGAAGCTGACTGTGCCTATTGCGTCTTTGGACCATGACTTGAACAGTGATGAATTATTGTTCGCTGTTGGTGAGTGATATTTATTTCTGTAAATAAATCTTTTGAAGACACGTTTGTGAGCTGTGGTAGCCTAGCGTTGTGACCAGTGGACTGAGATGTCAGAGGTCTCGAGTTCAAACACAAGGCACGCACCACTGACGTCGGAAGTTATGTGCGTATTTATCACATGCTCAAACGGTGAAGGAAAACATCGTGAGGAAACCTGCATGCTTGAGAGAATTCTCGATGACATGTGAATTGTGCCAACCCGCAGTCGGCTAGCGTGGTGGACTATAGCCTAATCCCTCTCAAATGAGAGGAGACCCGTGCCCAGCAGTGGGAAATTAATGAGTTGATGACGATGACACGTTTACACGTGCCTCGTTGGTCGTATGTGCGACTGCTGAATAAGAGATCTTGGGTTCGATCCCCAGGTCGAGCATAGATAGTGTGGTTGGGTTTTTCTATAAAATTCGTTGTAGCAGCTCGGTGTTTGGATCCGTGCTCGGTTGTCGACAATAACATTAGTACACTTCTGTATAACCTTTCGGGGACAATAGGCGTGATGGTATGTTATGATTTTTTTTACAAGTCATATTTTAGATATTCAAGGAACTAAATGCCGTCAGCATTGCCTAACGGACGACCTCTGAAATCCCGAAACGCCAAAACAAACTCCGAGAATCATGGTCTCTTAAGGTCCAGACATTTTGGTCCTCAGTTCCCATCCCATGATGGAGCAAAGTTTTATTGAATTTCCATTACGAATTTGCATGACTTCCAAACTCCCAGTCCTAAATTGGATAATAATGTGGCTATAAATTAATACATAATCATATTTAATCAAAATTGTATTGTACCCCATAAATTACATACAGGTGATAGGTATCGGGCACCAATGTTAGAGAGATGTTAGAGAAGAAGCGCTTTATTCTTATTAAGTTATTACACCTCTACCTGAGCCTTCAAGGATAATCATGAAGGTTTTTTGTATGTCATCAGATTCTACGCCGACGCCAACTGTGGCGGTGATCACATGGTCATGCACGCGATGTACACTAGTCAACGAGTCCTCGGCTGCCGCGTGCGCAGCCTGTGCTGGGTCTAGACCGCAGCCTCACAATTTCTGGTACAGTATCTGGATATGTGTGTATGTCTTTGAAGTTACCTTCGTTTGTACAAGAGAGCAAATCTATATAAATCATGTTCCATACAAGTACAAATTTAAACGTTTTAGTTATATTAAAAATATTAAATGTTTATTACATTCAATATTACATGATAGGCGAGTGACGAAAGGAATTTATAAGACGGATGTTAGTGGAAACGCCGGGAGGGGGCGCCTAGTAAGACATACACCGACCTAATTGGTGAACTCCTTCAAAAAGGTGCGCAGTACTCGTAACCGGCGCGCGTGCATGACGAGATGTATGAATGTGGACGAGGCAAAAGTGGTATGCAGGGACCGTAGCGCGTGGCATTCTGTAGTTCCTGCCTACCCCCATGGGAAAAAGGCGTGAGTGTATGTATGTATGTACATTCAATATTTTGTATATATTATATATGTAAAAAAGGTATGTATATAAAATTTAGGGCCGATTCGCCAGAACACAGATAAGTTCTGATAGGTTGGCATGTATGTATTATATCCCTTTCACTGCCCAGTACCCGGCTCCTGGGTCGATATTATTATGCTCTGGGCATTGAATTTAATATACTTTATTATATTTATGAAGACGTTTTGACATTCTTTTCATTTATGTCAAAAAGTCTTCATAAGTACCTTAAATATTGAATGCCCAGAGCCATGCTATAATGTCGACCCGGAATCGGGTGCTGGGCAGTGAATGGGATATTAGAATAAGAAAATAAAGTAGTTTTTGTAGAAACACACAGCATTCATAGTTAAGGACAGACTGGATGCTGGAAAGGATCTTTAGACGGGCTTGTTCACAAATAAAATACTCATAATAAGTGAGAGGAAATTCGTGCCTAACAAAGGGAGAGTTAATGGTTTTATAGGTCACCTATCTCCATTTTCCAGGTCCTGCAGTTCATGTACGCTACAGAACCCGTTGTCGGCGAACCTATGTCTTGCATGCAAGACTCCGCCGGTACCCAAACATGGTCTTACAGTACCGGTCAGCGATGCGAATCATGGTGCTTGTAAGTATTACAATAGCTAGAAGAATCTCTTAAGATCTTATAAGTGCAGTGGTAATAATGGCTGCCTTCCAAATTCCTTTAAATTCCGGTAGAAATGTGTTTGAAATGCAAAACTGATCAAATAGACCAAATAATTGTTTTATTTTTTCTTTAGATTGCTTTGAAGTTGTTTTTCCTTTTAATTATTCACTGATGGGTCCATTAAAATATGGAAATAAATCTTTTCATTTTTCATTAGTGTGTATGTACTGTAGCAGCCATCTAGTATCCGTAAAACAAGCTCCGTTCCTTAGCTCGAAACCAGATGGCTGTGTCATAGTTTGTAGGAGGTAGGGCATAGCGAGATTTCTGGCTCAAATTGAGCTGCCCGACTGGGGAAGTACCTCCGCCTTACAGAAGACCGCAGTGAATCAACAATAGTTGTCTTTCTGCAAGTAAGTAAGGTCACCAGAGCTCATTGGGGGAGTGACTATTCTGACAGCATGGGAATTCCGTTTGCTGTCAGTTCAGTAACTCCCTATTTTAAGAAACCTGAACGGTTTCTAAGGGGTTTGGCAACGCATTTGCAAGCCTCTGGTGTTGCAAATGTCCATGGGCGGCGGTCATCACTTACCATAAGGTGAACCGCCTGCTCGTTTGCCCCCTTATCACCATAAAAAACAAAAACAAAAAAAAATTTAACCAAATATATTTATTATTTTTTTGGCGAGAATCAAGCCAGCACTATCGCTGGTGGCGGGATTTAAACTTTAGACCTGTTGTTATAAGGTACATAATTCCCCAGCAGGTCGCAGCCCGTCTCCGCGCCGCAGCACGCGGCAGACGCCGGCGCTTCCGCGGCGCGGCTCGCGGCACAAAACGCCGCCGCCCGAGCCCAAGTATGTAAATCTAAGGTACATCGATATCTGTTATTTTGTAATATGTAAGTCTATTTATAGTTGTAGTGTAGCGTCATCTATCAAGCTACATTCAAACTAGTAATCCTACATCGCGCTAGTGACATTTGCTTGCAAGATTGCATATATACAACCACCCAACATCAACCGTTGGGCAGTAGCCCGCCAGGCACAACACCACGCCTGGTCGGAGGATCCTCCTTTACCAGCGGAGGGACTACCACCTCTCCCTCCATAGTAGCAATCGGCTTTGAACAATATCGATCAAGTCGAGTCGGTATGTCGGTAATTCACGTATAATCCATACCGACATACCGACTCATGTCGTCCACCACGCTAGCCTACTGCGGGTTGGCAGACTTCACATGTCATCGAGAAAATCTCAAGCATGCAGGTTTCCTCACGATGTTTTCCTTCACCGTTTGAGCATGTGATAAATACGCACGCAACTTCCGAAAAGTCAGTGCTGCATTTAAACTCGAGACCTCTGACTTACACAGTTTACTGGTCCCACCGCTAGGGTATCACAGCTGTGATGATAGTATAACTTCTTATTTTCTATATCTCTGTTCCTACAGGACCGAAACTACGGAATGGCCGTGCTCCGAATGTACATACGTCAACAATGGCGCAGCGGTCTCCTGCGAGATGTGCCAGTCTCCCAAGACTAGGCTGCTGCCAGCCGCGCCCGACCAACCGTCTCTCGATGACGAGGACTCACGTAAGTAACCATTAAACACGTATAATATGTGATTGGTTGATGACGACCTGATAAGGGGCTGTCCATTAATCACGTGATGTTTTTTTAACATTTTTAACCCCTCCCTCCCCCATGGTGATACGTGGTGAGGTTTAAGACTATCCCGCCCACCCCCCACCAAAAATCACGTGTATTTTTTAGTACCTACCAAGAATCTTAAAATGTTTGTAATACTATTTTTAGGTTTATAAATCACGCGTTTGACGAAAAAATAAGTACACGTGATCTTATTATACCCCCCTCCCCCATGTGATATTTAGTGATTTTTGCTGAACCCCTCCCCCCTTTCGAATCTCACGTGATTAATGGACAGCCCCTAAGTTCAACGGTAGTTAACACTGCCTGCTGTGCTATGGGTCCTGGGTTCGAATCCCGGTAGGGACGAATGTTTGTGTGATGAGCATAAACATTTGTATCCGAGTCATGGATGTATCAATGTATAATATGTATGTATTTACAACAAAAAAAGTATATATGTAGTATATCAACCGACTAGTATCCGTAACACAAGCCTCGTTGCTTAGCTCGGAACTACATGGCGGAGTGTCATAATGTCCAGGAATATTTATTTATTTATTATTTATTAAACACGTATAATATGTGATTGGTTGATGACGATCTGATTAGTTAACGCTGCCTTCTGTGCTATGGGTGCGAACCTGAGTTCGAATTCCGGCAGAGACAAATCGTTGTGTGATGAGCATCAACTATGTGTTGTGGGATGTGCTTATGTATAATATGTAAAAAAATATATTTGTAGTATATCAACCTTCTAGTATCCGTAACACAAGCCTCGTTGTTTAGCTAGACTTTAGACGACCCGTTTGTGTTTGTGTGATGAGCATCAATATTTGTTTCCGAGTTATGGATGTATCTATGTATAATATGTATGTATTTACTTACAAAAAAAAGTATATGTGTAGTATATCAACCAACTAGTATCCGTAACACAAGCCTCGTTGCTTACCACGGAGCTAGATGGCGCTGTGTCATAATGTCCGGAAATATTATTATTATTAGCTCGAAACTAGAGGGCACTGTGTCATAATGTCCAGATATATAAAAAAAAAACTGTTCAGTAGTTAGCGGACAAACAATACTCAATACTCAATACATTTATTGCACTCCACAAGTTACATAGATGTTACAATATAATTAAAAGAAACATGTGTGGGCCTTGTTGGGCACGGCAAATGTAGGAGAGAGGAGGAAGTTTTACTTCCCTTTTAAACTTTAGGTACATTATTTTATTTAATAATTCATATATGTACATTATTTTATTATACTTAATTGTTTATTTATTTAATTATTTTAGTTAATACAAAATAAAAGAAAGTATTTTTTGTATGATACATTATATTATAATTAACTATATATGTTTTTATTATTATTATTATGTATTTTTATATAATTATTTATGTATTTAAGTTTGTTTTATTGTTGAGTTAGTTCAATTTAATTTATTAATGTCGTGTTCATTTTTATATACATTTATCATTGAAATATTCATTTATATGGTAGTAACATTTATTTAATAAAATTTCTTTTAGTTTTTTTATAAATATTCTGTCTTTATCTTCATTTTTTAATCGTAGGGGTAGTTTATTGTAAATTTTTATTGACATAACATACGGGCTAGAAGAGTGCATAGTTATACGGGAGCTTGGTAAGTTTAACCGGTTTTTATGCCTTAATCTCTGATTTGTATCTTGTCGTTTTGTGTAAAAGTTTGGATGATTTCTAACAAACTTGCATATTTCTAAAATATACAAGCTAGGCAACGTAAGTATTTTGTGCTCTATGAAGTAGGGTTTACAGCTATCAGTATCTTCTATATTTACAAGTATACGCAGTAATTTCTTTTGGAGAGTAAAAAGTGATGGTGTATCTGTACTGTTTCCCCACAGAGTAATGCCATAACTGAGCCATGCGTACGCGTAAGCGTAATAAGTGACGAGTGCGGTTTTGAAGTCTGTGGATTTTTTTACTTCGCGGAGAGCATAAGAGAATTTAGCTAATTTTGATTTAATATTGTTTAGGTGTGATTTCCAATTTATATGGGTATCTATGTTTAGGCCTAGTAACGTAAAGCTGTTAACTACTTCTAATTGCTGACCTTGAAACGCAAAATTTAATTTTAGCGGCGCTTTTTGTGGCGGATGGAAAGTTATCAATTTGGTTTTTGAGTAATTTATTTCTAAGTTGTGTAGGTCCATCCAGGATTTTGTATTACTTAAGAGAGCTTCGAGTTGGTTATTTATATTTATATTGTTATGGCATGATACTAATAGGGAGATGTCATCTGCAAATAAAACGCAGGGTCCGGGTATGTTTTTTGGTAGGTCATTGATATACAAGAGAAACAGTAAACAGCCGATGACACTGCCCTGTGGGATGGAGGCGTTGATAATTTCCTTGTTAGAGCGTATGCTTTGGATTTCTTTGGTGGTGTGGTTAAAGAATTCAATTTCGACTATGTGCTCTCGGTTTAATAAATAAGATGTAAACCATTTATGTGCTTCACCTCTGATTCCTATTCCGTTTAGTTTATTTAGCAGGATATTATATTGGACTTTACTAACAAACTTTATTAACAATACATACATACACTCACGCCTTTTTCCCATGAGGGTAGGCAGAAGCTACAGAATGCCCCGCGCTACGGTCCCTGCATACCACTTTTGCCTCGGCCACGAACAAAAAACATGACAAACAACATGACACCAAATTTTTATATGCATGATATTGTCCACAGCGGATGGTTCAGACGGCGAGAGACAAGACAGTACGCCGATGGAGATCTTGAGACTGAGCGAGGAGAGTCACGCGTGGACACAGTGGCAGGAAGTCCTCGCGCAGTGTGCCTCGGTGAGTACAAAACTATACTCTCTCCCAACGTTTAAATATAAATACTGGCGTTTTTGCAGTGAAAACTTCTTTAAGCGCGTTGAGCACTATCCGCGTGAGCAAAAATCATGGAACTCACGTCATTATCACCGAACACATCATCAACCCATTATTGTCCCACTGCTGGGCACGGATTTCCTCTCATTTGAAAAGGATTAGGTTATCAACCCGCAGTAGGCTAGCGTGGTGGACTATAGAGTTCACCACGCTAGCCTACTGTCTGGTGAAGGACATCCCTATCAGCTAGGGGTGTAAAACATAGCCTACGACCGATTCTTAGACCTATCACATATACATAACTCGTTTAGCCGTTTCGGAGGTGTTCAGCGACAAACACTGTGACACGAGATTTTTATATATAAGATTTACCTGTTCCTACAAAAGAGTATATGTTATAATTAGTTCATTTTTCCACCTCCAGACAGGTGAACCGTACGTGGACTCATCGTTCCCCGCATCAGCTCGCTCGCTGTACTACAGCGGCGGCGCAGAGCCCGGCGCCGCCGCCCGCTGGCTCCGGCCGCACCAGATCCACGTGGACGCCGACCACCGCCTGCCCTGGGTCGTGTTCAGGGATCCCAGACCTTCTGATATATCACAAGGTCAGATCTTCATCTAGAACTAGCAATCCAGTCAAATGCAACGTATCTTCGCGAATTTGGCCAACTTTCTATAAATATAATAATATGCTAGTATGTATTCTTATAAATTTTTTTACTGTCTCACTGCTCATAGAATACCAGGGCTGTCTCTAAATACATTATATATGTTATTATATACAAACATCTGACAGATTATCTAGAATCATCGCTACACACACTTTCAATCAAGTCACCCATGCCATATAGAAAAAAACATCTAGATTGAAACCAATGGAATTTATCATTATAGTAGAAATTTGTAACCCAATATTATTAACCAAAATAAAAAAGCAGTAAAAGGTAGCGAGGATATACTGGACGAGGAAGGACAGACTTTTATAGCGCAGTTTGGGAGAGGCCTATGTCCAGCAGTGGACTGCGATTTGCAGAGTTGATGGCTTTGGTCTTTTAAGAACATAGTGTTCACGAGTCTCAGCATTGATGGACGGACAAGATGGATGCATATATATATATATATATATATATATATGCATCCATCTTGTCCGTCCATATATATATATATATATATAGCA
Source organism: Craniophora ligustri (assembly GCA_905163465.1). Classification (NCBI taxonomy): domain Eukaryota; kingdom Metazoa; phylum Arthropoda; class Insecta; order Lepidoptera; family Noctuidae; genus Craniophora; species Craniophora ligustri. The sequence continues at coordinate 11,447,237 of LR990971.1, read as the reverse complement.
GTGGGCCGTTAATGGGTTGATGATATATATATATATCATCAACCCATTAACGGCCCACTGCTGGGCACGGGTCTCCTCTCATTTGAGAGGGATTAGGCTATCACATGTCAGAGATTCAGAGATTTGTCTCGATGGCATGTGAAGTCTGCCAATCCGCAGTACTCTCAAGCATGCAGGTTTCCTCACGATGTTTTCCTTCACCGTTTGAGCTTGTGATGAATACGCACATAACTTTACGAAAAGTCAGTGGTGCGTGCCTTGGGTTTGAACCCGAGACCTTTGACATCTCAGTCCACCGGTCACACCACTAGGCTAGCACAGCATATATCAACCTATATATGCTGTTCTCAACAGGCGTCCTAGGCAACTGCTGGCTGCTATCAGCGCTGGCGGTGTTAGCGGAGCGGTCGTCGCTGGTGCGCGGCGTGGTGGTGCGCGGCGAGCCGAGCGTGGGCGCGTACCAGCTGCGACTGTGCAAGGACGGCCGCTGGCTCACCGTCACCGTGGATGATTTGCTGCCAGCTAATAAAAAGGGACATCTTGTTTATTCACAGGTATAACGGTCTTGCTATCTCACTCTCAAATTGGAATTACATATTAAAAAAAAAACTTTTTTTTACCACTTTACGAATATTTTATCGGACTTTGGCGTTATATTAGCGCGCCTAAAAAACTTGAGAGGTGTCAAGGGACACCCGGATGGAACGAAGTTCCTTTTTACAATTCCTTCACTAATTAATCGAAAGGAACTTCGTTCCATCCGGGTTGTACAGGACGACGCCACGCAGCCACATAATAAATAGTTATCAGTGTTATGTAATGTTATGTTTTCGTGTATTATGTTTTGTTGTTTGATTTGTTAATTTGATGTTTATAGTATAGTGTTGTTTTTTATGTAATAGTTTGTCTTATAAGTACAAATAAACGAATATGATTCTCGTGTTTTTATTTATTAGCTATAAGATAGGATTAGAATAAGAATCTAATAGGAATAACGTACATAATCTTATGTAAACCCTACAGAGAGTCCATATTTTAAAGTAAAATAAATAGTAAATACAGAAACGGCTCTCTGTAGGGTAAAGAATAGTAGTACGTTAGGCAAGTGCGCGCCCGCCCCCCTCACGCTGTGATTGGTCGAGCCGCGCGACCGCGCCCGATCACAGCGCCCACGTACTCGCACACGCAGCGAGAGAATATAAGACGGCGCGCAGAGCGGCCGGCACGCACTTCCCGCCGAGACGTCAAGCTAGCAACATCTAAGAAGAAATAGTATTAAGAAGAATAGTGTTAAGAAAACTAGTGTTGTACTTGCAAATGTATGAATATTTATGTATGCCGAATAAACGATCGAGTGAACAATATTGGCGTATACAGAGTCTTCTTATTCCACACCCGCTACAGCACCCGGAATCTCCGCAACCCCAGTAACAGCAAAGTGTACCTTCTGCGGTAACAGTACAGAAACCGTAGTCGTGTACATTTAATGGTCCTTCGAGCCGGATAATACGGAAGATTCATCGGGGTGTGGAATATTTATCATTACGCCATGCCGGTGACAAGATCAACAGTGAGGGGCCGCTCCGAGTCTGCAACGGCGTCCGCGACCGAAACATCGGGATCTGAAGCCACCACCGCGACCGCCGAGACTGCGGACACCTCCGCCACGGGTACCACCGCGACCGGTACCACCGCCGCAACAGTTCCAGCTGCAGAAAAACCGCAGACAGAGGGCGCCACCGTGTCGAAACAGAGGGAAGATGCGTCGAAACAAGAAAAACAGAAGATCTCTCTCCCCCCGCCACCCGGGGGGGCCGAAGAGGACGAGAGAAAACAGAAGCGCACACTGCCCGTCAAGAGGGCCGAATCAACGCATTCGAAATCGAAAGCACGCAAGATAGCGAAGGCAAAACAAGATCTCCTACGCTTACAAGTTGAACTCGCCACCGCCCGACTCGCCGCCTTAGAAACAGATGAAGATAGTGAAGACGAAGGTTCCGTGTGCACGAACATAGAAGCCGAAGCCCGAGTCGACACCTGGTTGAACAACCAGGTACCCCCCCCATGTTGGCCATAGCCGATCACCCGCACAGGCCGACCACCGAAGAATCTCCTCCGAGGCTGACAATAGAAGAAAGAACAGAACCTGAACCCCAGCGCCGCAGCCAGGAACAGGAGTCAGCACCGGCGGGAGGAACAGCACGCTCGGACCTCACACAGTTAGTGGAAGCCATCACGCTCGCAATCAAAGCGGGACAACGACCGAAGATCATCGAATTACCTACGTTCAGCGGCTCGCATCAAGACTGGCTCCCCTTCCGCGCAGCTTACTACGAAACAGAAAACATGTTCTCACCAGTCGAAAACATGAACCGCCTGCGGAAGAACTTGAAAGGAAGAGCACGGGAAGCAGTCAACAGCCTACTCATCACCACCGCGCACCCGTCTGACATCATGAAGACCTTGGAGACCAGATTTGGAAGACCAGAGTCGATCGCCATGGCCGAGATAGAAACACTTCGAAGTCTGCCGCGCCTGAACGAGTCACCGCGCGACATATGTATCTTCTCGACGAGAGTTACTAACGCCGTATCTACTCTGCAAGCATTGAAGTGTGTGTACTACATGTATAATCCAGAGGTCACGAAGACGATGGTGGAGAAGCTGACGCCGACGCAACGATACAGATACTTCGACTTCGCAGCGCAACAACCCAAGGAAGAACCGGACCTTCAGAAGATGGAGAAGTTCCTGAAAAGGGAAGCAGAATTGTGTGGGCCGTACGCTCAACCTGAGCAGGTCAGCCCACACACGCCGAACACAGCGAACGCGAGTTACCAGAGGCGACCACAGAGAGTTCACGCAGCAACAGAAAACAGAAAAACAGTGTCTTCTAAGTGCCCCGTATGCGACAACGCGGGACATACAGTGACTGACTGCGACCAGTTCAAGAAGGCTGATGAAAACGGAAGGTGGGACCTAGCGAAGACAAGAAGACTTTGTTTTCGGTGCCTGCATTACAGAAGCAAGAATCACACCTGTCGACCTATCACGTGCGGCATCAACAGCTGCAAGTACTATCACAACAAGATGCTACACTACAGTAAGAAAACAGAAGACAAGGAAGACAGTGAAGAGCAACAAAGAACTACAGAAACTATCAACTCAGCCTGGACAGCCGAGAAGAAACAGTCATTTTTGAAGATCATGCCAGTGCAAGTGTCGGGCCCAGCTGGAACAATGAACACCTTCGCGCTCCTCGACGATGGATCTACGGTGACCCTCATCGACGACGGTATAGCCAACAGCATCGGCGCGCAAGGACCTATCGACCCGCTACACATAGAAGCGATCAACGATATGAAGACTACAGAATCAAGTTCAAGAAAGGTCACCCTTAAACTGAAGGGACCTAACAGACGTGAAGAACTTGTGCAAGCGAGAACAGTGAAGAAGTTATTAGTGTCACCGCAGCGCATCTCAAGAAAACAGCTACAGGAGTGTGAACATCTGCGAGACATGAGCGACATACTATCGTACGAAGACGCTAAGCCAGGAATCCTGATAGGTCAAGACAACTGGCATCTACTGCTAGCAACGAAGACTAAGAAGGGTAACAAGAGTCAACCGGTCGCATCCCTCACACCTCTGGGATGGGTCCTTCACGGCAGCTACACGCGGACACTAGGCAGAGACATCCAACACGTCAACCACGTGTATGAAAACAAGACAGAAGATGACCTGCACGAGATGATAAAACAGTACTTCAACATGGACGCGCTATGCTTAACCCCCAAGAGGCCGAGGTCGGACCCGGAAGAACAAGCCCTAAGGATCCTGGAAGAAAAAACAGTGCGTAAAGACGGTAGATACGAAACAGCTCTTCTATGGAAGAGGGAAGACGTCGCGCTACCAGACAACTACGATAACTCCTTACGAAGACTACACAATATGGAACAGAAGCTTGATCGCAACCCACAGTTGAAGAAAAAATACACAGAGCAGATGGAAGCGCTCGTGTCAAAGGGCTACGCTGAGCGCGCGCCTGCACAGAAAACAGAAGATAGAACGTGGTACTTACCTCACTTCGCCGTGGTGAACCCGATGAAGCCAGAGAAGCTGAGAGTGGTGCACGACGCGGCAGCCAAGACGAGAGGAGTCGCCCTCAATGACTTACTGCTGAAAGGACCTGACCTACTGCAGTCCTTGCCCGGCGTAGTCATGAGGTTCCGTGAGCACGAGATAGCCATAACAGCGGATATCACAGAAATGTTCATGCAAGTGAAGCTCCGGAGCCAAAACAGAGACGCGCTTAGATATCTCTGGCGTGGGGAACGCAGAGACAAGCAGCCACCAGAACAGTATAGGATGACGTCACTAATCTTCGGCGCCTCAAGCTCGCCTTCGACTGCGATATATGTGAAGAACATCAACGCCAAGGCACACGAAGTCACGCATCCTGAAGCCGCCGCAGCTATAGTCAAAAAACACTATGTGGACGACTACTTAGATAGCTTCAGAACTCACGAAGACGCGGTGCGTGTGGTGACAGGCGTAAGAGACATCCACCAGGCGGCTGGGTTCGAACTCAAACAATGGAGGTCGAACTCACCCGCCCTTCTAGAAGCCATAGGAGAGACTGAGCGGATAGAGGAGACGGAGCTGTACCATACAGAAGAGAAGGCGGAAAGAGTGCTAGGGCTAGTGTGGAAGCCCCGCACTGATGAGCTGACTTTCAACCTCAACATGGTGCGGATTCCGGAGGAACTCGTGCACGGGAAGACACCAACCAAGAGGGAGGCCTTGCGGATAGTCATGTCATTATTCGACCCGCTAGGTTTCGCGTCGCCCGTCACCATCAGAGCAAAGCAACTGCTTCAAGAAGTATGGCGGAGAGGGACAACGTGGGACACAGAAATAGATAGCGACCTCGCGCATCAATGGCGCGAATGGACGAACCACCTGAAGAGTCTTCGAGAGGTAGCAATACCGCGAAGACACCTGCACTACAGCGATGCCACTTCACTTCAGCTGCACATCTTCACTGACGCCAGTGAGTCGAGTTACGCAGCGGCGCTGTACTGGAGGACAGTCGCCCCAGACGGAGAGGTGAGGGTGTCCCTGGTCCTAGCCAAGGCCAAGGTGACCCCTCTGAAGCTCACCTCCATACCAAGACTGGAGCTCCAGGCAGCGGTGATGGGGACGCGGCTGGCTGAAGCGGTGACGGAAGAACACGAGAGGAAGCCAGAAAGCAGGATCTTCTGGACGGACAGCAGAACAACGTTGACATGGATACGTACGGGGTCAAGGTCATACAGACCGTACGTCGCACACCGTCTAGCAGCAATCGAGGAGACGTCTTCAGTGAAAGAGTGGCGATGGGTGCCCACCAAGCTGAACGTGGCTGACGATGCCACAAGGGATGTGCCGGCCGACTTCGGGCGGAGTCATCGATGGTACAGGGGCCCAGACTTCCTATATGAAGAAGAAGCAGCATGGCCCACCGAACAGACAGCGACGACATCCACCGAACCCACAGGCGAAGAGAAGGTCAACCTGGTCCGCGTCAGCACGAAGCAACGACTCACCGAGGCGATCCCAGAAGTTGCAAGATTTTCAAACTGGAACAGAATACGCTACGCGACAGCGAGAGTCCTCCTATTCATCAGACTCTGCAGAACAATCAAACACAGTGTAAATTATAAGAAAACGAAACAGAACAAGAAGTCAGATGAAGACTGGAGGCGCGCGAACAAACCAGCACCAGTGAAAATCAAACAGTCATCGCAGAAACCACACGAACAGAAGAAATATATCCCAGTGCCCGCGGAACTCCTGAAGAAAGCAGAGGAGCTTCTCATGCGAGCTTCACAAGAAGAAAGCTTCGCGCAAGAAATAGAAGATCTACAGCATAAGAAACAAATTAGCAAGGATAGTAGACTAATCCAGCTGAGTCTTGAAATCACAGACAAGACTCTCCGACTGAGAAGCCGCATCGACGCAGCGGAAGACTTAGAAGAGAGCGTCAGAAGACCCATGATCGTGGACGGCAACCATCCGACGGTGAAGCTGTGGATACAGCACGTCCACCGTACTATGCATCACAGCGGGGTTGAAGCCACAGTAAACGAGTGCCTACAGCAATACTGGGTCCTGCGAGTACGTCCAGTCACCAAGATAATAGTCAAGAGGTGTCTACGCTGTCGGCTGAAGAATCAAGCACCGCCACATCCAAGAACGGGGAACTTACCCTCGTGTCGCCTGGCGCATCATCAGCGAGCCTTCACGTACACAGGGGTCGACTACTTCGGGCCCCTTACAGTCACAGTTGGTCGCACCCGTCAGAAGCGCTACGTGGCCATATTCACGTGCCTGACAGTGCGGGCGGTACACCTTGAAGTCGCCGCATCACTCACAACAGACTCCGCTATCATGGCCCTGAGGCGCATGGTAGCACGACGCGGATGCCCCACCGAGATATGGTCCGACAACGGGACCAACCTACGAGGCGCGGACAAGGAGCTGAGGCAGGCGATAGATGAAGCAACAGCAGCAGAAGCAGCGAAGAGAACCATAGCCTGGCGCTTCATACCACCCGGCGCGCCGTTCATGGGAGGCGCGTGGGAGCGGATGGTCCGCTCAGTTAAGATAGCGCTCGACACAACGCTACATGAAAAACACCCAACAGAAGAGGTTCTCACCACCCTGCTGGCAGAAGCAGAGTACACCGTCAACAGTCGACCGCTGACCCACGTCTCGGTCAGCGCTGAAGACCCCGAAGCCCTCACCCCCAACCATTTCCTGCTGGGGGGACCGGGGCGAGTGCCGAGGCCAGGAACATTTGAAGAAAGAGACCTCATCCACAAAACCAGCTGGCGCGCAGCACAACGACTCGCCGACGTATTCTGGACGAGATGGCTGCGAGAATACCTGCCCGGACTTCAAAACCGGCGGGAGCCTAACGGCACAGGCGCAGAGGTAAAGGTCGGTGACCTGATACAGCTCACTGACCCCAACCTACCTCGCAACGTGTGGATCCGCGGCCGGGTCATAAACACGTACCCCGGCCCCGACGGAGTCGTGCGAACAGTCGACGTGAAGACCAAGGGAGGAGTGCTGCGAAGACCGGTGAGGAAGATGGTGGTCCTGCCCATAGAAGACGTCGCTCCAGTACCGGGACCAGCTACGATGACATCGTACGGCGGGAGAAATGTACAGGACGACGCCACGCAGCCACATAATAAATAGTTATCAGTGTTATGTAATGTTATGTTTTCGTGTATTATGTTTTGTTGTTTGATTTGTTAATTTGATGTTTATAGTATAGTGTTGTTTTTTATGTAATAGTTTGTCTTATAAGTACAAATAAACGAATATGATTCTCGTGTTTTTATTTATTAGCTATAAGATAGGATTAGAATAAGAATCTAATAGGAATAACGTACATAATCTTATGTAAACCCTACAGAGAGTCCATATTTTAAAGTAAAATAAATAGTAAATACAGAAACGGCTCTCTGTAGGGTAAAGAATAGTAGTACGTTAGGCATGTGCGCGCCCGCCCCCCTCACGCTGTGATTGGTCGAGCCGCGCGACCGCGCCCGATCACAGCGCCCACGTACTCGCGCACGCAGCGAGAGAATATAAGACGGCGCGCAGAGCGGCCGGCAAGCACTTCCCGCCGAGACGTCAAGCTAGCAACATCTAAGAAGAAATAGTATTAAGAAGAATAGTGTTAAGAAAACTAGTGTTGTACTTGCAAATGTATGAATATTTATGTATGCCGAATAAACGATCGAGTGAACAATATTGGCGTATACAGAGTCTTCTTATTCCACACCCGCTACAGCACCCGGAATCTCCGCAACCCCAGTAACAGCAAAGTGTACCTTCTGCGGTAACAGTACAGAAACCGTAGTCGTGTACACGGGTGTACCTTGCTTTCTATAAGAGAAAGAGAGACAGACAGAGAAACATGCTCACGCCGAACGGCTTACAATAGCTTACTATAGCAAAAAGTGTCGTTACAAACTTTTCGTCTTAATTTTTTCCGTCTAGCCCCCTTTCGCAACGTGCGATAAGGAACTTCGTTCCAGTATACCAATAATATACGTAGCTGTTCCCAATCGTTATCAACGTATTTAATGTCCCACTGCTGGGCGTACCCATCCCGATAGTCTCACAGATCGAGCGGGTTAATTTGGCTGTCTGTTATTATAATATGTTATATACGTTGTTTCAGTCTGAACATAATAATCAACATGAATAAAATAAAAGTTTTAGAGCAGTAGTCGGAACAAACACACAGATATAATAATTGTCGGCACGAGTCGTGAGCACAGATTTTAGTAGTAAAAGCCATTTTAAGCTTGTACGCTTTTGGCCAAATTTGCTCAGTATCGGTTTACCGGTCAGAAACTATCGTGTGCAGCCTCGGCGCCCCTTGCCATCGTCATTTCGCCAAAGAGATCGAATATTTATGAAATGTGCTAGTGAAGTTTGTGCTCACGACTCGTGCCGGTACCTATACAGAAATACACACGTAAAACTTTTAATATACCCTTATTTTTCAGGCGAAACGAAAACAATTATGGGTTCCGTTAATAGAAAAAGCGGTCGCCAAACTTCATGGATGTTACGAAGCATTGGTTTCCGGACGAGCCATCGAAGGTAAACTTTACGGTTAACTTTAGCGTTGGCAACACTTGAGTCACACCTCTAGTGTTGCAAACGTCTAAGGGGGCCATCAGGCGTGATGTATGCATCTTTGCTACCCTCATGGCATAAAACAAAAACTGCTGCAGAAAATGTATTCCCGTAAAAACTCGATACCTAGGGGTTATAGATCGGACTTTTTACTTATTAAACTTAAATTAAAAATATTTGGGCCTTGAATAAGTTATTGGTATTTCTTAAAAGGTGGTTCGGCTCTGAAAATGTCTAGGTTTGTGCCAAATAAAGTTTTGTTTGCGGGGCGTTTTATTCAAAAAAATCTGCAGCTGAAGCACACAGAGAATTCTTGTAGAGACTTCTGTGAAGTTGCTCGTGGTTTCGACGGTTGAATGAAAAATATTGATTTTGAACTTCAGGATAATGAACGCTCGGACAAACTTGGAAGGCAAATAATTAATTTTTAGAAGCAATTTTTTTTTCCTTACTCATCTGATGGTAGGTGATGATGCAGTCGAAGATGTAGCACGCCAGCTCAAATAATATCTATTCACTCTCGCCATAATTAGTAGTAAGAGCCATTTCTTAACCGCCCTCAAAAAGGAGGCGGTTATATGTTCAGATGTTTTTCTTTTGTTTTATGTAGGTATGTTCACAGAAGGTATGTTCAAAATCTTTTTTTTTACTTTTCCAATGATATCATAATTTGTCCACTTATTCCAGGGCTGTGCACTCTGACGGGGGCGCCGTGCGAGTCCGTGTCGCTGCAGGCGGGCGGCGCGGGCGGGGCGGGCGGCGGCGCGCCGCTGGAGCCGCTGGACCGCGACCTGGTGTGGGCGCAGCTGCTGTCCTCGCGCCAGGCCTGCTTCCTCATGGGGGCTAGCTGCGGGGGCGGGAACATGAAGGTCAATATGGACTTGGTTACATTCATCATCATCATCATCACATCAGCTGTTCATCATTTCAACCGTTAGACGTCCACTGCTGGACATAGGTCTCTCCCAAGGATCGCCACGACGACCGGTCATATGCCGCCCGCATTCAGTAGATTCCAGCGACCTTTACCAAGTCGTCAGTCCACCTTGCCCGGGGCCTGCCCACACTGCGTCTTCCAGTACGTGGTCGCCACTCTAGAACCTTCAAGCCCCATCGACCGTCCGTTCTTCGAGCAATGTGCCCTGCCCACTGCCACTTGAGTTTGGCGATTCTTCGGGCTATGTCAGCAACCCGGGTTCTTCTACAGATCTCCTCATTTCTGATTCGATCACGTAGTGAAACTCCTAACATAGCCCTCTCCATTGCTCTCTGAGTGACAGTGAGCTTCCTTATAAGGCCCATTGTAAGCGGCCACGTTTCGGTGCCATAAGTTATCACTGGCAACATCAACTGTTAGACCGTTAGTTATATTATTTGGTTGTAATGGAGTCTAAATACAGGATAAATTCGTACAGAACAAGCGAGAACGAAATACGGAAAGGATCTGTAAATTCTACTTCTATTCTCTATTATTAATTATTATTATTATTTTATACGACTAGTCAACAAGTATAAAAAAAGTATTGTTGAAATGGTGAAATAAAATTCAGTGCGTTAAGTTAGCGTATCATACATAGACTGTTAGTATTTTACTAGTGTGATTCAATTTAAAATAATATTTTGCATTTTTCTTTGAATGACAGTCAAAATAACTGCCCGGCTCCATCCTTAGGTCGACGAGGAAGAGTACCAGCGTCTAGGCTTACGTCCGCGGCACGCGTACTCCGTGCTCGACGTGGTGGAGCTGGTGGAGGCCGGCGGCGGGGGCGGCGCGGGGGGCGGGGCGCCCACGCGGCTGCTGCGCCTGCGCAACCCGTGGGGGCACTACACGTGGCGCGGCGCGTGGGCGGCGGGCTGCGCGCGCTGGTCGGAGCCGGCGCGCGCCGCCCTACACCACACGCACCACACGCACCACGCCGACCGCGACCAGGGCGTCTTCTGGATCAGCTTTGATGATGTGCTCAAGTAACTACACGGTTACCTCAAATTCAATTTAATTTCAATTTAATTTCAATTTAATTTCAATTTAATTTCAATTTAATTTCAATTTAATTTCAATTTAATTTCAATTTAATTTCAATTTAATTTCAATTTAATTTCAATTTAATTTCAATTTAATTTCAATTTAATTTCAATTTAATTTCAATTTAATTTCAATTTAATTTCAATTTAATTTCAATTTAATTTCAATTTAATTTCAATTTAATTTCAATTTAATTTCAATTTAATTTCAATTTAATTTCAATTTCATTTCAATTTAATTTCAATTTCATTTCAATTTCATTTCAATTTAATTTCAATTTCATTTCAATTTCATTTCAATTTCATTTCAATTTAATTTCAATTTCATTTCAATTTCATTTCAATTTCATTTCAATTTCATTTCAATTTCATTTCAATTTCATTTCAATTTCATTTCAATTTCATTTCAATTTCATTTCAATTTCATTTCAATTTCATTTCAATTTCATTTCAATTTCATTTCAATTTCATTTCAATTTCATTTCAATTTCATTTCAATTTCATTTCAATTTCATTTCAATTTCATTTCAATTTCATTTCAATTTCATTTCAATTTCATTTCAATTTCATTTCAATTTCATTTCAAGTGAAGTCACACCACTAAGCTACACAGCTTTAATACAATAATACGTGAAAAACTCAAAAATGATTTCCGCAGGTACTTCGACTGCATAGATATATGCAAGGTCAGAGTCGGTTGGCACGAAGTTCGGCTGGCCGGTATACTGCCGCCCATGTCTTCTACCCGCCACCTCACGTGCCTACTCCTCACAGCCAGCCAGCCCACCGAAGTGGACTTCACACTCTTCCAAGAGGGACAGAGGTAAAATATATCTATATATATATATATACATACTGGATAGCTAGGATATTCTTATTCATACTTAATTTTTTAATATTATAAATGCGGAAGTGTGTCTGTCTGTTACTGTACCTCTTCGCTTTAACCGCATAACACATTTAGATGAAGTTTTTTGGTATAGGGATAATTTGACTCCTGAGAATAAAGGATAGTTTTTATCCCGCAAATCGTAGCTTGAAAGAGTGAAAAAGGATGTGGAATATAATTTGTTAACAGAGGGCATTCTAGTTGTACTGAAGTGGTCCGACTGTTAATCTGAACCACTTGTGTGAGAGGGTTACGTGGAGTGACGAGGACTGGAGTAAGACAGCGGTTAACTAAAAATATGTATTTACATATCGAGTCTTATGAGCAAAAAAGTATCTTTACAATTGCGCGTCCCTATTTATATGTAAAATTAATTAATAATAATTACGGAACAAAACAATCGCTCCTGGCAGTTTTAGTAAAAATGCTCGGTCTTGACCATAAGGCGGAGCTTAGAACAATAGACACGCGGCGGCCATGTTGCGCGCGCGCCGGTGAACAATGTCGCGGCGGCAGCCATCTTGTGGTAGGCGTGTCTCAAAATCTCCACCGGTGGTCTGACGTCACGATCGCCTGATCAGGTGGCGTGATTTTGCGTTGCACAATGTATAGGCGAGAGCGATTATTGTGTAAGCGGATTTAGTTCCTACAGTACCATAAAATGAGCCATATATTTGCAGGAACTCCGCAAAGAGTCAGCGGTCGCAGTTGGATTTGTGTGTGGTCGTGTTTCGGACCAAATCGGGCCCGAGCGCGCAAGTCGGCAAGCTGGTAGCACACAGCAAGAGACAGGTACTTTGTTCAATTTATTGCAGTTTTTTTACTCATTGTTCTTCGTATGACAGAACTCTTTGAACGTTGAATGCAAGATAAAATATAGAGCAGTAAAATAATAGATGAAAGACATTTATTGGTCAAAATATACTAATATTATAAATATGAAAGTAGGTCTTTGTCTTTCACCTTTTCACGCTTTAACCGTTGAACTGATTTAGATAACATTTTGGTGTGGAGAGTTTGAGTCCCAGGAAACGATATAAGGATAGTTTTATTCCAAAAATATCCTTTTTGAGAGCGAAATGGGAGGGTAAAGGTTTTTACCCAGAAATGCACCCGATTCTGAAAATGCCTACATATTTCCATTTTTCCCATTTTCTCCAGGTCCGCGGTTTCGTCGGCTGCCACAAGATGCTAGAAAAAGGCTTCTACCTAGTCGTATGCCTAGCCTTTAATCACTGGCACACCGGCTTAGAACTGGCAGACAGTTCGGCCTGGCCACGCCACGTATTAGCCGCTCACTCTTCAAAGCCGCTCTCTGTGGAAAGACCATCTCTTCACCCACATATACTGGCAGATGCGATTATAGGCTTGACCTTGGCAAGAGGACAAAGACATGAAGGACGGCAAGGCATGACCGCATATTACTTGACAAAGGTATGTTGTTATTGTGACTATTGATTGCGAAGTAATACATCCCGAGTTTGATTCCAAGGCACTTGTCTGTGTTCACATTGAGGGCGTAATATGGTGAAGGAAAACATCATGAGGAGTCTTGCATGTTTTAGACATTTTTTCGAACGCACCTAATTTCTGCCAACCCAAGGAGACCCGTGCCCAGCTGTGGGCTAATGAGAATGTTACCATTTCAAAAAAAAAATTGAACAGGACTAAAACGTCAGCTGCCTTTTTTGTCGACGTTCAAAAACAGCCAATTATGTATAATTAACCTACTTTAATCCTTACTAATATTATAAATGCTAAAAGTGTCTGTCTGTCTGTTACCTCTTCACGCTATAACCGCTGAACCGATTTAGATGAAATTTGGTATACAGATAGTTTCATTCCCGGGAAGGACATAGGCTAGTTTTCATTCCGGAAATAATCTCTTATAAGGGAGAAAAGGGGAAATAAAATTACAAATTTTACGCAGACGAAGTCACGGGCAAAAGCTAGTATGTTATATTTTGAGTTAGAGTTTAACATATTATATGTATGTGTTCTAGGGCTGGGCGGGTCTGGTGGTGATGGTAGAAAACCGGCACACGGACAAGTGGATCCACGTGAAATGCGACTGCCAAGAGAGTTACAACGTTGTGTCTACTAGGGGAGAGCTCAAAACCATCGACTCTGTACCGCCTCTCCACAGGTAACATATTAGTTTTGTTTACTGTATTAATGATGTAAGATTTCCAGTGGCGTGACAAAGAGGAATATTAAAGGTCTTTACTATAATCCCAATGCAGTGGCTGACTTATAAAGTTACGTGTTACGTATATTATGCATACTCTCTCTCTCTCTCTCTCTCTCTCTCGGGATCGAATTCGAGATCTTTGAGTTTAAATTCCGCTAGACACACCATTAGACTTTCACAGCCTATCCATATATCTAAAAGGAGTAGTGACCGACTGACTGAGCTGAGAGGGCCTAAACTGTAAGGGTTAAAAAACAGTCACGTTGAGAAAATTTTGGTAGGAACTCTGAATCCCCATTTGCACATGGTATACCGGCACGAGTCGTGAGCACAAACTTCACTTGTGCATTCCATAAATTTTCGGTCTCTTTGGCGAATGACGATGGCGAGGGGCGCCGAGGCTGCACACGATAGTTTCTAACCGGTAAACCGATACTGAACAAATTTGGCCAAAAGCGTACATGCGTAAAATGGCTTTTACTACTAAAATCTGTGCTCGACGACTCATGCCGACAATTATACCATGGAGGGAAGTGTGTACTCCTTCTATTAGAAAAGGAGGATCTTCCATCTAGGCTAGGTGTTCGTTAATATGCTATCTGTGCTTGCAAACTTCATTTGTGCGATGTAGAACGAGCTTCGTGATTGGTGCGTTCGCCATGACATATCAGGTGACAGTCGACATGTTGACAGATGACGGTTCTTAGTCACTGTGTATGTTGTAATTATGTAGCGAGATAGATGTCGCTACAGCCTACAAATAGCAGTAAGCACCTGCCCACTAGGCAGGTAGGTATTTAGTGGTAGGTATCTGTGGGAAGTCGGCCTATAAAAGCTAGTCCATACTAATATTGTAATCCGAAAGTGTGTCTGTCTGCCTTTCCGTTCGTCTGTCTGTAAGTTTATCTGTCTGTCTGTTACCTCTTCACGCTAATATTATTTAGATAAAATTTGGTAGAGAGATAGTTGGAGTCCCGGGAAAGGACATGAGATTTCCTCCCGAAAATCATCCCTTAAAGGGGAGAAAAGGGGTGGAAGTTTAAATGCGAATAAAATTACCAATTTGACGCAGATGAAGTCGCGGGCAAAAGTTAGTAATATATAACTGTTTCCACAGACAAGTGATCATCGTGCTGACTCAGCTAGAAGGCAGCGGCGGGTTCTCGATCGCCCACCGCCTGACGCACCGGCTGGCGGCGGGCGCGCGCCTGCAGGACTGGGCGCCGCACAGCGCCGGCGAGCCGCGCCACCGCCCGCCGCTAGCCCGCCGGCTCGCGGGCCTGCACGCGCCGCGACTCATCACCTAGAACTTAGCGTAGGTATATAACTTCTGCCATTAAGACGATTCAAATGTATCTCAAACTCACAATTATTCAGCTCTATTCAGCTGAAAAGCGCACAAATATTCAGCTCCGAAGATGTGGACCAAAGCGTTAACCGAGTGGTGGCCAAGAGATGTTAAAGGAACTCGGGGCAGACCACCAGCCCGATGGTCAGACGATATTGTGAGGGCAGAGGGGAATCAGTGGGTGCGACTTGCACCAGATCGGCATCAGTGGCGTAATAGAGAAGCCGTCACTCAGCAGTGGGTGTATAGATGGATAGATTCAGCTGAATAGCGCAGAATAAGTGTGAGTAGTCCCTTATCCGTGTGTGATAATAATGAAGAATAAGTATATTTTGGCGGTTGATCAATTATTTTTTTTCTACTTCTAAACATGGCGTTATTTGGTCCAGCGACCGGCTACTGCGTCTCGTGTCGTGATCTTCGCACGGAACAAATAAATACGGCCATACGGCCTACAACTCCTACAAGTAGTTGTTCCGCGTCTAGGTGTTTGTGCATTGTGAATATTTGTGTTTGTAAATGCCTACGTGCAATAGCTGTGGTAGCCTAGTGGTGTGACCAGTGGACTGAGATGTCAAAGGTCTCGAGTTCGAACCCAAGGCACGCACCACTGACTTTTCGTAAGTTATGTGCGTATTTATCACAAGCTCAAACGGTGAAGGAAAACATCGTGAGGAAACCTACATGCTTGAGAGATTTATCTCGATGGCATGTGAAGTCTGCCAACCCGCAGTAGGCTAGCGTGGGACTATAGCCTAATCCCTCTCAAATGAGAGGAGACCCGTGCCCAGCAGTGGGACGTTAATGGGTTGATGATGATGATGATGATGATGATGATGATGATGAAATGCCTACGACACAGGAGAAATTCATAGTCAACGTTTTTACAGAAAAAACGTTCCATAAACAGGACATGTAATTTAAACTCAGGTATGATTCTCGCATTTATCTCTTGTCATGCTCGTGAACGGGTGCTGTCAGTTGGGACTGGTCGGCTGAAACATTATTCTATTTATTCTTTTCATATTGGTATGACACAAATTCAATAGAATTAGTCAACCGCCAAGAATTCCTATTGAAAACTACACTAAAAATGTAAAAAACTTAATCAAAAGTAAAAAGTAAAATGCCTGTACATTACATAAAACTGAACTTTACTTTCACTTCGTATTAAGTTGTAAACAAATTTTGAACATCGTTGAAAGCATTTTCATATGATAAAAGAAAACTGTCAACAGACAACTTTTCGAGGTCAATTTGTACACGCTAAGAAATGCCGTCGCTAAAATATCTAGTCTGCACGAGACACGTCGTGCTCTAGCTTATAGTGAAAGTTTGAGTACGTGGAAGTCAAATAGTACTTCTATTTAACATGAATATTTTCTTCACACAAACACTGAAAAATTTACGATAGATAGACTTAAACTAATGCACAATATCTTACGCTCATGACTGTCTGGTCTATAGTAGACACGACACGATTTTATGTCTATCTATGTCTTGTCTGTATCATACACGATAGTCTTTCTTAGAGTGTATAAGCTTCTTTATGTCCAAGAAAGAAAAAACACTAGATTAAATTACTGACATTATATTTTTGTTCAAATCGTGGTTGAAGCGATAAAAGGCATATATTTATTTTAAATTGTAAATTGGTATAAAGACAAAAATGTAACAATAAATTCGACTTAATAATGAAGCACAATATTTCACAATATTTAATCTTATTATGATACAAATAAGATTGAAGTAAAAAAATCATTATCTAAGTGGTTTTGATCATTTGGTCATAATTTTGTGCCGAATATAACTTGTTCCATTTTCATGTCTTAATGCCACCAAAATAATACAAATTTAATATTGTAAGGTTAAATTTGTTAATATTCACGACGTGTACAAACAATGTTGTTCACGTATACTTACAAATATTATTTGTTGTAACAGAGAATAGAATAATTTTCCTACAATACAAGATAAACGAGTAAATAAAACACCTTCGATTTTTTCATCAAGGATCCGAAAATATCCCATTATAATTTTGAACTACGTTTATGCAGGAAAACATATTCTATTATTATTTAAACAATTCATCTATTTAAAGGTCAAGGTCAAATACAATATTGAGGTCAAGGTCAACTATCAAGGTTAAATTCGGTACATTTTTACGGCCAAAGAACATAAATGTAGGTAATCGGCCTATATCGCTAATGACACATAAATAGCTGTTAATATATTTTCTACAACACATAAAAATATGTACCTTTATAAATAAAATGTCCGACCGAATAAATTTATTCATGATTTTTTTAAATTACAACCAATATGAAGAGTTTGCGCAATTAAGGCAGATTATGTGCACTGTTATTTTTGACAAATACTAGAGAACAAAACACGGATAAGTAATAATTTTATATAAATTGTAATCAAGAAAAATATATGTCAATTTTGCAAGATTTAAAAGACATTTGAAAAATAAAAAGTTTTTTTTGTTTGAAACTTGTTTTGCGAAATTGAAATATGTTTTTTTTTGTTTTTGTAATAATTAAGGATATATCACGTAGAGTGTAAATGTTAAGTACATTATCATTATTGTATAAAAGATCTCTTGTAAAAACAGTGATTTTTTTAATCATTAATGATAAATAGTGTTGTATGTAGTTGTTATAAATAAATAAATTAATGATAAAATCACAATTTCTTACGCAAAATATCTCACTAAAATAATAAAATGCGATGTACTTAGGTAATTTTTACGCGCATTCTATAGGATTATGACTGATATTAGATTTTTACGACATTTACTTTTCTAAATGACCTTCATAATTTTTGACTAAAGAAAAACATATGTTGGAAATTTTTGATCAAAAAACCCTGTTTGATAAAAAATACTTACCTAAATTAGATGCTAAATTGACAATTTTCAATCAGACGCGACGGTTACAACTTCATTTAAAGTATCTTTAGTCTCCTTAGCAAAAAAAGGCTAACATTTTTCTAAAAGTCTTATTAGATTTGTTTTAGATAGGGATATAAATTATTAAATGTATTAGTTTGCTGTGGGACCGAAAACATTCCCAAACGTTGATTTTTAATCATGTTTTAAGTAGAAATACTAAAAAAATACCCACATACTACACAATGGATCAGAATCATACACTACATAATCGATTTAGAATATTGTTTGTTGTAAATACTAAGTATCAGGAGTCGATAGTAGTGATTACTACACGTTCCTTAAATCGATATTACATTTACGAAATTGTGGCGGTTTTTTTTTTCATATTAATGTCGGTTATCATTAGTAACGGTGAAGAAAAACATCGTGAGGAATCCTGCATACCTCAGAGATTTTCTCGATGATGTGTGAGGTCTGCCAGTCTAAGTGACATGAGAGGAGACTTGCCCAGCGGTGGGACAGTAAATATTTTGATGGTATTCTAATTCTCGTTAACATCAAACATCGTGAATGACCCGATTAGTCCAGCGGTAGTTAACGCTGCCTATTGTGCTACGGGTCCTTTATCAAAAGGTCGCTGGAATCCGCTGGATGCGGGCGGCGTATGACTGGTCGTCGTGGCGATACTTGGGGGGAACCTATGTCCAGCAGTGGACGTCTAACGGTTGATATGATGATGATCAAAAAAATCCTTGCAATGATATTTGTAAATATAATATCGTTACTACTGAAGTGAGACTAACAAATTTCTCGATTTTTGTACGGTAACATTAAAAATATCTTGTAAATATTTAACTGCTTTACTGAGTAGATATAGATTTGTAATCGAAAATTGGCTCGTATCTGTTAAGTGGGGCTTATTTGAGGCATACTACATTGAAGGGCGTTCAATATATTTTTTTTAATATTCACTACAATAATTTATATATTTTTTTGCCAGAAATGTATTAAACTTATTCATTAAATCCTAAATAAGTGGTCATAATAATTTAATAACGTTTTTTTTTGTCCCAAAAAGCTCTAAAATAACCCCACAGTACGACATCTTTTTCACTAAAGTGTAAAAGACAACTAAAAAAACCTAATTTTAATTGAAAGTATTAACTTTCATTCCAATAATACTCATTTATTTAATTTATTTATTAAATAAATTGTTGACATATTTTTTATCAAAAAATATCGATCTAGTGATGCTGAATCTTGCCATTACTTTGCTTTACAACGATATTATTAGTTTTTTTTATTAATTTTAATTAGTAATAGTCAGGGATCCGTATAGATAGAGCATATTCACCGAAAGTTAGACGAAGTAAGTAACATAGAGTTGATAATACCTCCTCTAAAGTCACGGGATTTAATCGTCATGGTTCATGATTTAAACATCATTTATCCTTAAGACGACCCGTTCAGCTCAGCGGTAGTAAACGCTGCCTGCTGTGCTATGGGTCTCGGGTTCGAATCCCGGTAGGGACAAATATTTGTGTGATGAGCATCAACATTTGTTTCCGAGTCATGAATGTATCTATGTATAATATGTATGTATTTACAAAAAAAAAGTATATATGTAGTATATCAACTATCTAGTACCCGTAACACAAGCCTCGTTGCTTACCACGGAACTAGATGGCGCTGTGTCATAATGTCCAGGAATATTTATTTATCCTTCAAATTAGGCCAATTTTATTTGGCTCTTTTTGAACGTCGACAACAAAACAGCTCCCAAAACCGCCATACCTTCATCTTTATCTTCTAGGATTTGAGAGGAGGTATTATCAACTCGTATGTTATTTCCTTCGTCGAAATTCAGGTAAATATAGTCTATTTATTCAAATCTCTGACAATAATATTTAATTATTGACTGTTTTAGTATAAGTGGCCTACGAGCAAGTATCGTGCAATATTATGGAGTATTATCTCAATTTGCAGATGATTTAGTGAGAGATAATGATTACACTTGCTGGCACAAAAAATGCACACCAACGTGTTTTCCGATGGCAGTTGACTTTTTTCTATATATGAATGTGGACGAGGCAAAGTTGTAGACAGTGATTGTAGCGCGTGGCATTCCGTAGTTTCTGCCTACGACCATGTGAAAAAGAAAAATATGTACGTTAAAAACTCTTACGGGACGCACCAGTAAGTTGTTATTTTAAACCCCAAGCAAAAATAGGGTAAACATTGGTTTTTAACATTGTACATGTAGTTGTCGATTTTATTAAGTTTTTTGTTTGAAAAGCAACTTCATCCATCGTTTTCATTTTTATGATAAAAAATATTTTTAAATGTTTGTATTTTATAATCAAATAATTCAGAGTATAAGTCAACTGCCATCTGTTCCTAAATACGCTGTAAAATACAAATACAACATAAAATAAATAGTTATAATTAAGTTTTTGAATCGCATAGTGTTTTTGATATAACCTATAATAACAGCGAGTCACAGATTCAATAGACGCACTGCTGTATATTTTTACACTTGCTCATTGTAAAACTCGTTAATATTTACAATTTTAATTCGGAATTGGGGTACTTATATTCCTACTTAACCAATTAACACCATTTTGTCGTCACAATAATCTTGTATTGGGCCTCATGTGTCAATATGAGATACGTAATTATAAACTCCTAAGAAAATCGCTCGTTTCGGTATAGCGGACCTGCATCCAACATTGTCTCGATGATCCCTAGGCTTGTTAGTTATTTCTTATTTGTATATTACATAAGTGCCCTTCCGAATATTAATTGTATATATTTTACACGTAAAAATCCATGTACTTACACAGTTATTATGAAAATTATTAACCTTCCATAGTTCATTATAACATTTTTGTATAACAATTTAAGGGAACATAGTATTTATTTTGTTTTTAGATATGTACTTATAAGATAGTGCCATAATTTGTTACAAAAAAAATTAGTTCTAAATTTGCATACCGACAAGATGATTGGACGTTTGCTTTATATTTTTCGAAAATACTTGCGGCTATCATTCTCTGCCCGTTATGTCTTATTCTCTTCCACATTTAATGTCATAATGCGACGTCTACAAAACATATAAATACCCGACTGTATCCTAGCTAGTGTCGTCCAGTATTCGATACCCGTGCTGTTAATGTGAACACCACAGTCAGACGTATCCGACAAATAAAAACGTGCTTGATTTTAAAATGATATTGTGGGCTGTAGTAGCAAATTTAGAAATTGATAGTTTGAATAGGGACAAAAAGCAATGATTAATTGGTTATTGATAAAATGTTGGAATCCCTATTTTTTTAGGTATTTGCGCAGAATTTTTGGTTTGGCGTAAGAGTGGGAGCTGTTTATATGCTCTGACGTTCAAAAGGTTACTGAAAACCTCAGTATACGTGATTTATTTTTTGTAAAAAGCCTTGAAATGTGGAAGCGAATCCAATTATCGACAACTTTATATATCGATAAAAACCTACTTGATTGATATCGATGATTCCTGTTGACATTATGGTACATATTAATTTCTCAATTAAATGAATTTTATATTTGTATGATGTTACAATCAGAATGCACTGCAATGTATGACCATTTTGATAACATTTTTTCTTTTTTGATAAAGTGTAATCGTTTTTGTGTAGCATAAAAGACGCTTATTTTTCATGTTAGATGTATGTGGACGCATGTTAAACTATTTATGATAAGGATTAAGTAAATAAAATTATTTAAATTTGATGCTCTGTTTTTATTTACTACATCTTATATAAATATCTCGTGTCACAGTGTTTGTCGCTGAACTCCTCCGAAACGACTAGACGGATTATAATGATTTTTTTTTTGTATATTTGGTAAGTCTGAGAATACCCATAGGTGATAAGGATGTCCCTCACCCGACTTTTTAAAAATCTTTTAGACAAAACATTTTTTTTGTACTTATGTTTTTATGATTATTTGGCATTAAAAAGTACTTATCACCCTAAATTTTCACTCTTCTACCACCAACCTTTATAATGTGGTAACACAACGGTTGCTGGGTCAGCTAGTAATTTTTTTTTATGGTAATAAGGTGGCAAATGGCCAGGAGGCTCACCTGATGGTAAGTGATCACCGCCGCCCATGGACATCTGCAACACCAGAGGACGTGCAAATGCGTTGCCGGCTGCCGGATGGCTTTCAGGAAAGAATATGCTCTCTTCTTGAAGGTTCCCATGCTGCTACGGAGCTGGAATGACATGCCTGACCCCGTCAGGTATAAATAAAATAAATATTCCTGGACATTATGACACAGCGCCATCTAGTTCCGTGGTAAGCAACGAGGCTTGTGTTACGGATACTAGTTGGTTGATATACTACATATCGACGGTTAAAAGGAAATAGGGCATAAGCGACATTTTGGTCAAAAATGAGTTATATATGCCATTGGACTTGAAATTTTCTGCTCTTTCGAATGCGCTTACTCCCATGGCTCTAAGATGACTTTTTTGGCGTTTATGCCCAAGCAAAAAAAAAACATTTTATAGTGTTATTTTTGCTAACCGACGAAAATTCTGGTCATTTTTGCTATAAAGGTGATTGTACCCCTACAAAAATGATTTATTTTGGGTTTGTTGTCGGTAATGCTTTTTTACTTCACAAGGGTGCCAAGTTTTTGGTTGTTTATGCCTTTTAAGCATTTCAATTGAAAAGTACAAATGTTGCTTAAAGCTTACTTCCATTTCGTAATTTAACAGAGCTGTGGCGCTTGTGCCCTATATACAAAATGCATACTTATATTACTCTGGCGGTTATCACCTATTTCCATTCAGTTCTTAATGACAGCCTGTCAATGCAAAGCAATGATGATGTTTATGCTCATCACACAAACATTTGTCCCTACCGGGATTCGAACCCAGGACCCATAGAACAGAAGGCAGCGCTGACTACCGCTGGACTAATTGAGTCGTCGAGATTATATACAAGACGTAGGTAGGTATAGGTGTTGATGGGCTCATACAGTTTGCTTATTTGAAAGCCCTTAATAAGCCATTACCCAGGCATACACTTTGGAGTAGCTACTGCATATTTTAGCAATAAAAAAATAGTTTATGAAATTATATTATGTCACTTCACTCGTCCTAACGAATACATCCGAGAAACCTGACACAAACACTGAGACAAATTGATATACATAAATAGTCATTGATATAAAAAGTAACAAAACGAATTACATTATTAAAGTTATATAGAATGACGACCCAATTAGTCCAGCGGTAGTTAACACTGCCTTCTGTGGTTCTCGGGTTCGAATCCCGTTAGGGACGAATGTTTGTGTGATGATCATAAACATTAGTATCCGAGTCATGAATGTATTTACAAAAAAAAGTATATATTATGTAGTATATCAACCAACTAGTATCCGTAACACAAGCCTCGCAGCGCCATCTAGTTCCAAGCTAAGCAATAGCTTGGAACTAGATGGCGCTGTGTTATATTTATGTTATGTTATCAAGCTGTTGAAAGGATGAATTAAAGGCGATTGACGAAAGGAATTTATAAGGCATATGTCAGTAGAAACGCCGCGAGGGGGCGCCCTAGAAGGACATACACCGACCTAATTGGTGAACTCCTTCAAAAAGGTCAGGTAGGCAGTACTCATAACCGGCGCGCGTGCATGACGAGATGTATGAATGTGGACGAGGCAAAAGTGGTATGCAGGGACCGTAGCGCGTGGCATTCTGTAGTTCCTGCCTACCCCCATGGGAAAAAGGCGTGAGTGTATGTATGGCAACCTCTGTGGTCTAGTGGTTCGAGTACCGAACTGCTGATCACGAGGTCGTGGGTTCGATTCCCACGCGACAAATATTTATGTGATGAATATAAGTGTTTGTGTT
This sequence comes from Craniophora ligustri, assembly GCA_905163465.1. Lineage (NCBI taxonomy): Eukaryota > Metazoa > Arthropoda > Insecta > Lepidoptera > Noctuidae > Craniophora > Craniophora ligustri. The sequence goes on along the minus strand of LR990971.1, from coordinate 11,423,288 downwards.
CGTCTGGGTGTTTCCTATGTATTATAAGTATGTATTTACAAAAAAAAAATAAGTATTATATCCATTGTCTAGCACTCATAGTACAAGTTCTGCTTATTTTGGGACTAGATGGTGCTGTGTAAAATGTCGCAGAATATTTATTATTATTATTATTATGTATCTTATTGTAGCGACATCTATCTCGCCACATAAGAACTACGGTCTCAGCGCGATGACGCAACGAATCCTACATCGCGCAAGTGAAATATGCACGCGAGATAGCATATATACAACCACCCAACATCAGCCGTTGGGCAGTAGCCCGCCAGGCACAACACCTCGCCTGGTCGGAGGATCCTCCTTTTCCAATGGAGGGATTCACCTCCTTCCCTCCACACTGGTGACCCCGAGCTGAACATCAACGCAACCTTCGATGACCAGCAGCTTCGCCTTCATCACTCCTCACAGCACTCTTCAGCGCATCATCCTGCCAGCCAGCACCCTTCCGGCTTCAACCCTGACCATACGCCTGTAGCGGACGCACATGCCTGGTCAGGACCTTCAGCCAGCATCAGCAACTTGGCACAGCACACTGGACTTCGGCCGGTCATCTAGCAGAGCCACTCTCTCCTGGTCGACGCAGCAGCCAGCCACTACGCTTCACTGCACCACCTCGACTCACTGAGGACTTTGCAGCATCACAGTCCCGACGCACCGTGGACTCACCGCAACACAGTCCCGACTCACTGCGGACTACGCGGTAACCTGTTCCGACCCACTGGAACATCACACCTGGCACTGGCAACACGCAACAATCGCTGACTCTTCATCAGAAGCATATCGACCTCCGGTCTCGGAGGGGAGTGATGTAGCGACATCTATCTCGCCACATAAGAACTACGGTCTCAGCGCGATGACGCAACGAATCCTACATCGCGCAAGTGAAATATGCACGCGAGATAGCATATATACAACCACCCAACATCAACCGTTGGGCTGTAGCCCGCCAGGCACAACACCTCGCCTGGTCGGAGGATCTCCTCCTTTTCCAATGGAGGGATTCACCTCCTTCCCTCCACATTATCAAGCAATTTACTGTGCCGCAGTTAAATAGGAGTCTTTTTTTATGTTAACACAGGACGTCAGATGATGTATGTCGGTACTTGAGGGTACTTTAACAAATCCTAGTACAGTAATAACGTTTATAGAGGCTGCGATGTCTCATGTGCATGCAACGGCGGTTAGTGGGCGGAAGGCCGCTTCGCCGAGGCCATCACCGATCCATTTCCGGGCCTTTTTCGCTCAACTAAGGCGAACAAAGATGTAAAGATTGTAGAATGGACTAGTTACCAAGTTAACTTACTTACAAAAGATAATTAAGTATCAGATACATGAAACGGGAAAACTTTAATGTATGTTTGGTTAGTATACGACCGTATAGTTATAATATTACTAAATTACTGATACTTCAAATATTTAACGACTCGATTAGCCCGCCTTGCCCTGCCTTCTGTGCTACGGGTTCCGGGTGTGAATCCTGGCAGGGACAAATGTTTGTGTGATTAGCGTCAACATTGTTTTCCGAGTCATGTATAATTATGTATATATTTACAAAAAAATAGTAAATTTGTAGTATATCAATCTCCTAGTATCCGAAACACAAGCCACTTTGCTAAGATCGGAACTAGATGGCGATGTATCATAATGTCCGTAAAAAAAAAGTCACCACACCTCACCAAAAAATCTCACCATTTCGTCTGGCCAGACGACGATTCTGAAATTTTGCTGGAGTAACGGTGTGCGTTACTTTCACTTGCGAAATTTCAGAATCGTCGTGTGTATTATCGTCTTTTCAAAGCGCCCTTTTTTATTCCATTCATATCCTTCCACAGCCTTGCAATAAGATATCGCGATTATAGCACTTCTAGTCTGTCATTAATCTTTACATCTCTCACCGCGTTCATTACGTACTACCTACGTACTGAGAATTCATTCTGACGGGGAAATTGTAAGGTTTTGTGCCACCCCGATTACATTTTACTTTCTTGTACCAAAGAACTCGTACAAATCTGCGCTCAAGTTAATTAAAGACCGACTGTTTGCCTACTCTTAACGAATACCCCTTAAATAAGTATCAAACATTCCAAATGGTAATATTATAAATTATATTCTCTTCTGCTTTCATGTTATTTTAAGATGGTTATAAATATCCTATGCTGTGATAGCCTAGTGGTGAAGAACTATGAAAATGAAGATCTCGATATCAATCCCAAAGCACGCATTACAGGTTTTTCGAAGATATGTACGTATTTATCATATGCTCAAACGGTGAAGAAAAGCATCGCAAGAATTTCTGCATGCAGAGATTATCTCGATTCTCGATGGCGTATCTTAGGAGAGGTAGTAGGGCATGGCGAGAAATATGCTGCCCGGAGTACCTCCGCCTTGCAGAAGCGCGCAGTGAAACAACAATAGCTGTTGTGTTGTCGGGTTGTCGAATTTCTCTCACAAGTATGAACAATTACTAAAATGCCGAAACATTAAGTCAAAATCCATTGCGGATTTCTGCGAGAGCTGTGACCCGGTGACGAGGGTTCTGTTCATAAATCTTTCCTGTAAATAATTTAGTTTAAGCTTGTTAAATAACATTTCTGCATTCATGAGGCTAGAATACCTGTAATGAATCGCTTCTGTCAGTCAAAACAAGTTTTTATTAGCTTGGAATATTTGTTATTAGTTAACAAATATTCGGCATAGAGGATAGTATAGGATGTAGCCGAAAGAGCGGTTAATTTGATTCAAGACTTTCATGGATTAATCACAGCAGAGGAGAAACAAAAACAATATTACGTTGCGTACAAAAACACCAGAAAATTTATCATGACTGTAAAAAACAAACGCTATAAAGAAAATTTGCATAATAATATTTAATGTAAATAAATAAATAATATACTATTCGGGTGTATTGGAGTTTTAATGTAGTAATAAAAATTAAATTCTTAAATCCTCCTATAGTAATCAGTAGATTTTTTTATGTCAAAAGTTTGGCATCAAGTTGACACGGGTTATCGTTGTCCAATCGCAATAATATTTATTATTTGAGTCAATGTGGTCAAATGGAATAAAAATAAAGGGTATTGGTAAAAAAGAAACAACATTGATTTTTTTGGGACACCCTAACGCACATATCTTCCGAAAAGTCAGTGGTGCGTGCTTTGGGTTTGAACTCCAGACTTCTGACATCTCAGTCCACTGGTCACACCGCTAGGCTACAGCTCGTACACCCCTCTTATTACTTTAAAATAAATGACAGAAAGAAAATATACACCGGATAAAACTACATAAATATTACAGTTAAAGTGAAATGTGAATAACTATCTCGGAGACACGAGTCTCCTCTCATTTGAGAGGGATTAGGCTGTAGTGGTGGTTGGTAGGACTTCACACACCATCGAGAAAATCTCTCAATCACGTAGACTTTCTCACGACATTTTTCTCTACCATATGAGCACGTGCACGTGCCTCTAGATCAAATACACGCTTTGACTTTGAATTGAATTTATCAATGGCGTGACAACTCTGGAATGTGTTCCTACCCACTTTAGTCTTCAGAATCGCCTCTAAAAGTACAAAAAGTACATTAACAAGACGTTACTGCGAATCATATACTTTACAACATATAAATGTGTTTGTGTTTCTGTATGTCTGTCACGCGCGTCGCAGACACTGAGGGTCCCACGGGCGAAGTATTCCTCAATTTGTTTTCAGTGAAACGAATTCTTTGATATATAATCATGTTAGGGGGGATTTTTGTAGATGTACTTTAAGATGACACACCTTCACACTTCTATTCCCAAAGGGTTAAGTAGAGATAATAGTTCGGTGGTATGTGTTATGGAAATATTAATGACTTGCTTTTGGCCGCGATTTCGTCTGCCTAGAATAAATATTATATATTTTATCCAATCTGCTTATTTTCTACCCTCCGTTAAGAAAATTATCTATTCCGCGTATAAACTTCTACCCCCATTTTCGCCCTTTTAAGGGTTGATTTCTAGGATAAAATATATGGGACAAATCATATGTGCTTCTCCGGAACTCAAACTATCTATACCAAATTTCATCGGAGGTAACAGATAGACAGACACACACATTCAGATTTGTAATAATTTATAATTTTGTATATTAATAGCTACTGCCTTATTGGGTCTTATCGACGCAGGGAAGTGGATTAGGCAGAGATGTACTAATAAATGTAATATAATAAATAAATAAAATATAATAATAATATAATAAAAAAAAAAAAAAAAAAAAAAAAAAAAAAAAATTTCATAGAAGAACCCAATAACACTTTGCTCGACCTGGGAATCGAACCCGAAACTTCTTGCTCAGCAGTCGCTTACGAACACTAGACCAACGAGACAAGTTTTATTTCAGTGATAAAAATATTTGTCTACAATAAAAACATTTTGCAATTCATCGACGAATTTCCTCTCTTTGTCTGTATTTTTAATATGTCTGCTTCAGTTGGCTACCGTACTATCTATTCGGGTTATCTTCCCCTAGGAAATTACTTGGTGTTCGAAGTACCGTTGAATATTAGTACCTACCTGTCTTTGCAGAGGGATATAGCTTAATATAGTAAAATGTATTCTTTTTTTAAAGTTGCTTTATATATGATATTTTAGGTATAAACTACACGTATCTACATACATTTATACTGGTTATTTCCGCAACTGTGTCTTTATAGAATTAGTAATTTTATTCAATCTGACTTTTCATAATTCTGATTTTTATCTCTCCCTCTTTTTAGGGTTATTAAATATTTAAATATTAATAAATATTTAAGGGGGGCTCCCATACAAAAAACGTAATTTTTTGCCTAATTTTGTACGGAACACTTTGTGCGCGAGTCCGACTCGCACTTGGTCGGTTTTTTTAAGAAATTAATGATTATGCATACAAACTTCCGCTCCCATATTCACCCTTTTAAGGAATTGTTTTCAGATGTTTTACGTCGGTATAATTTCAACAGAATAAAAACAATAACATATTTAAAAGTATTAAAGCCAATATTTATTCCATTCTGAAATCAATCTCCAAATCTTAATCGATACTAGATGTATCATAGTTATAACTCGCATCGAAACCGCATTGGGTCCTATACTCGACTTCATCCAGGACATACTTGGATGTGAGGCTTCGGAAACTCTCAAAGTCACAGAGACCACTGCAGCCTTCAACCTCAAGGAAAGTTATCACATCCTCACTTGGTGTATTCAGGTAAACGGGCTAAAAATAAAGTGAAAATTGTTATTCAATCATTTTAGCTAGGCATGTTGATAGGATGAATGATAGGCGATTGACGAAAGGAATTTTTATGGCAAATGTCAGTGGAAACGCCAGAAGTGGGCGCCCTAGAAGTACATACACCGATCTAATTGGTGAACTCCTTCAAAAAGGTCAGGTACGCAGTACTCATAACCGGCGCGCGTGCATGACGAGATGTATGAATGTGGACGAGGCAAAAGTGGTATGCAGGGACCGTAGTGCGTGGCATTATGTAGTTTCTGCCTATCCCCATGGGAAAATAGCATAGTATGTATAGCTACATACTATCTATTTCGAAAAGTTATTGATATTGATTCAACTTATGAGAGTACATTTACTTCACTCTAATACTTATTGTGGAGAACATCGAATGCATGACCCTTACGGTAACAACCAATTGTTCAACGGTTGGCTTCACTTTCGTTAGGTAAAGAGATAAAGAATCTAGAAAGAGTAAGGGAAGTCGTAATGCGTTTTCCGAGTGGGTCTTCCCCGATAAATATAATCTAGGTGTATTTAAATTTAGAGTGAATCGGTTTCTGCTAGGTAATCGCGCTCCATCATAGCTCGCAGTGATGACCAATCCAAACTAAAGACAACTATGATAAATGTGAAAGTGTGTCTGTCTGTTACTTCTTCACGCTTAAACCGCTGTACCGACTTGAAGAGGGGGTGGAAGTTTGGATGCGGAGTCAATAATTTCTTGAAAAATGAAGCTAAGCAGGAAAAAAGCAGATTGATGAAAAAGCAGCTTGCATAAAAATAGTAATTCTAGTCAGACTTTGCGGGCAAAAACGCTTGTATTATTTATAAAAAAAGAATCTTACCACTACAACATATTCCTCAGTGTCCACCACCTTCCTCAACTCCAGGGCATACGCTGATGCGTATTTAGGGACGCCCTGGCGGGGTGCGACCCTCGTGACCGCTTCAAAAGCGTACACGTTGACATCGTGAGCGGAATATATCCAAACCTTTTGGACTTCCTCTCCAGCAATAGCCTGGCTTGCTACCGTGAAGAACTCGTTTAAGAGGACACCTGGAAACAGATCAAAGGGTTTTGCTGTACAGCGGTGCTGATAATATGCTAATAGTAAACTAGGTAGTTCTGGAGGGGAGACCACGAATCGGCAAACGTAGTGTAGGATGCACCCCGGATCGACGCGATGGACCGACGATCTAAAACAGGTAACGGGGATAGACTGGATGAGGAAGGCGGAGGTCAGAGTGTTCTGGCGCAGTTTAGGATAGGCCTGTGTCCAGCAGTGGACTGCGATAGGCTGAGTTGATGAGTTGATGAAACTAGGTGGCTTTTGCCAAATATTTTTCTTTTTGAGCAGTTGTTTCACGATCTCATATCAATCTATTTAAATGTCTTACTGGTGGACACGGATCTCCTGTCATTTAAGAGAGATTGGGTTATAGTCCACCACCTAGTGAGGGTAAGCAGATTACACAAACCATCGAAAAAGTCTCTAAGGCTTGCACGTTTCGTTTGAGCATGGGATAAATCCACATATGACTTCTAAAAGTTATTGGTGGCTGATGCTTGTGCGTGTATTGACTAAACTCTAATACTAACTGGTTTGGGTTGAAATCGAACTTTGAGATAAAAATCAGAATTGAGAACCTCCTCTTTTTTGAAATCAGTTAAAAATCAATTAAGAGACCTACATATGTATTTGTACAGATTGAGAGATTTTCTCTGCTGATCGAGGTGTCTTTTAATTGTATTTTCTTTTAGTCAATATTTTTTACTTAAGAACTGGAAGTTTTTAAACTTACCGCCTTGTAGGGCAATGTAATCCTCATCACCGAAAACCACATCTATAGCAGCACCAGCGACTTTCTCGATTTCTGGGAAAATTGCTTCCACTTCGGGCGCCAAAGGTATTCCTAAGCTTTTCTGAAGAGAATAAAAAAAATATTACGTAGGGTAGGTTGGTAGATCTCGAGTTCAAACAAAGGCACCACTGACTTTTCAGAAGTTATGTGCGTATTTATTACATGCTCAAACGGTGAAGGAAAACATCGTGAGGCAACCTGCATGCTTGAGAGATTTTCTCGATGGCATGTGAAGTCTGCCAACCCGCAGTAGGCGAGCATGGTGGACTATAGCCTAATCCCTCTCAAATGAGAGGAGACCCGTGTTCAGGAGTGAGACGACAATGGGTTGATGATGATGATGATGATGATTTTCCAACGCCCATTTTACCTCTTTAAGGGATTATTACCGTGATATATTTCATATTCTTCGCCGGAACACGAACTGCCTCAACATCAAATCGTAAAGTATCGTAAATTGACATATGTATACTTTCGCATTTACATATAATATTAGTATACACATAGATACTTATTATTGGTTTTCACTGGCAAGTTCTAACCTAAATTCTCCGGTATGGTGAACAGCGTTTGTATAGTAAATAATTAATCAATGCAGAGACACGTGGTTTTTTTTCCTTTAACACCTGCAGACCACGTATGCTATAAAGTTTTCGAAACGACTGTCAAATTTCGTAAAATGTAGTTTTATTTTTATGTCTTATATTTGCAAATATGTAGGAAATCAGTACACTTATGTTGTAATGGCCAAACAGGCATTTAACACAAACAGGCATTTAACACAAACAGGCATTTAACACAAACAGACATTTAACACAAAACGGCATTTATTTACAGTCACAATAAAAATCAGTATCAGAAAACGTTTTATAAAGATCTATATCTGCAGCATAGCACTGTATGGCTGTGAAACTTGACTTGTGACACAAAGGGACAGAGAAAGGTTATATGCATTTGAAATGTGGTGCTGGAGGAGGATGGAGAAGATCAGTTGGAAGGAAAAATGAAAACAAACGAGGAAGTATTAGTCATTGTAGGCGAGAAAAGACAGCTGTTAAGAACCTTAGAGAATAGGAGAGGGAAGATGTTTGGCCATTTGATACTACACGACGACTTCTTTAGAACCATACTAGAAGGTATGTAATAGTAGTATGATAGTGGAAGGGAAAGACCTAGACGTTTTGTTTTGAAGTTTTGTTGATCAAGTGAAGGAAAAAGTGGGAATCGAGTCGTATCAAGAAGTCAAACAGAAAGCAGGAGATAGAGAACAGTGGCGATTGCTCCACCGACAAGAGCTGAGCTCTTAAATTAAAAATAATAATGTTTTTTTTTAATGGAAATAAGGGGGCAAACGGGCAGGAGGTTCACCTGATGGTAAGTGATTACCGCCGCCCATGGACATCTGCAATACCAGGGGACGTGCAAATGCGTTGCCGGCCTTTCAATAAAGAATATACTCTCCTCTTGAAGGTTCCCACGTCGTAACGGTTCGGAAAGACCGCCGGCGACAGCAGGTTCCACAGAGCGGTGGTGCGAGGCAGAAAATGCCTTAAAAACCGCACTGTTGTGGAACGCTGGACATCGAGATAAAATGGATGGAACTTTGAGTTCTGGCGCGATGTCCGATGGTGAAATTAAGCAGCCGGGATCAAACCAAACAATTCCTCGGAACACTCCCCGTGATAGATGCGGTAGAAGATGCAGAGTGATCCAACATCTCTACGCAGAGCCAAAGGATCAAGCCGATCGGAAAGAGCCTGATCATCGACAACTCGAGCCGCCCTTCGTTGGATTCGGTCAAATGGAAGTAGCTGATACTGGGGGGCTCCCGCCCAGAGATGAGAACAGTACTCCACGTGGGGCCGGATCTGCGCGTTATAGAGATTTAGGCGCTGCGCCGACGTGAAGTACCGTCTCGCCTTGCTGAGCACACCAAGCTTCTTTGAGGCCAATTTGGCCTTACTTTCCAGTTGACCGCGGAACTGGACGTTGCTCGAGATGTCGACACCAAGTATTCCGATGCTGGCTGTGGCGGATAAGGGAATGTTCTCAAAACGAGGAGTTACGACAAAAGTTGTAATGTATGTATGCATAAAAGACTAGACGGTATTGATTGTAGCTATCTTGTATTTATTATCTGATAGACCAAATAATACTTATACGTAATATTTAATTTTTATCAGCTATTATAGGTGATAAGTATTTTTGAGAGTTCACGGAAGCATGGCGTGACCTTGTTTAAGTAAAAGTCAACAGTAAGACACACTAATGTGAAAGTTTGTATGTTTGTTACTCCTTCACGATTTAACCGATGCACTGATTTAGGTTAAATTTGGTATAAATATAGTTTAAATACCAGGGAAGGACATGGAAAAGTTTTTGTCCCGGAAATCAGAAGGCGAAAGAAGGGGATGGAAGATAGATGAAAAAACGGATTGTATAAAATAACTAATGCTACACGGACGAACACGCGAGCTAAACTAAACTCCATAAATTTAGTTTTATTTCAATCGTAATCGAAAGTTTGTATGGATGTTTGTTACTCCTTCACGCAAAAACCGCTTAACTAATTTGGTTGAAATTTAGCATACATCTAGTTTATTCCCTGGATTAACACAAAGGCTACTTTTAATCTATATACTATGCGGGCAAAGCCGCGGGAGGCTGCTAGTATCTAATATTCGCGTAAGTGTATACTTTACGCACCTGACTAGTGTATACATCGTAGACAGCATATGCCAATGCAGGGTAGGCAGTCAAGTTGAAGCCCAGGGAAGCAGACCACGCGTCCAGCACACCATGGTATCTGGCCATCGAAGGTGGAGATGAGAGGAACAGGCTATTGTAAGCGTTCAAGAAGGTCGGGCAGTTCACTGAGTACAGGTTCTGAAATATAAAGAAAGTTGTTTAAAAAGGCTGGTAAAAAAAATGGTTTGTTTTATAGTGAAAGGTCCAGGTTTGGGAATTTCCCATCTATCGGACAAAATCCTGGAATATATTCCTGGACATTATGACACACAGCGCCATCTAGTCCCGAGCTAAGCAACGAGGCTTGTGTTACGGATACTAGTTGGTTGATATACTACATATATACTTTTTTTTTGTTGTAAATACATACATATTATACATAGATACATCCATGACTCGGATACAAATGTTTATGCTCATCACACAAACATTTGTCCCTACCGGGATTCGAACCCGGGACCCTTAGCACAGAAGGCAGTGTTAACTACCGCTGGACTATCTGGGTCGTCGTAAAATCGCGGGAATCAGCTAGTAATAAATAAATAAATATTCTGCGCCATTTTACACAACACCATCTAGTCCCAAACTAAGCAGAGCTTGTGCTATGGGTACTAGACAATGGATATAATACTTATATACTTTTTTTTGTAGATCTTATAATATGTACATATATTATGAAAATACAGAAAAACATGTATTTGTTTGATTTGTAAAATGAGCTGTGATATCTACAAAAAAAGCCTTGGATAGAGAGAGGTATTTAACTCCTAATTGCTTTGTAAATAAAATATACGAGTAGCTTATTTTCATCACGGATATTATAGCATTTTTATCGTGAAAGAATTATTTATATCGTTTCAGTAGTTCGTTTCAGAGCCTATTCAATACAAACAAACAAACAATCAAATCTTCTCTCTTTATAATATTATTAATATAGGTTTAAGCATCAGGTTCTAGAGTGGCCACCACGTACTGGAAGGTAGGCCCCCGGCAAGGTGGACTGACGACCTGGTTTTAAGGTCGCTGGAATCCGCTGGATGCGGGCGGCGCATGACCGGTCGCCGTGGCGATACTTGGGGGTGACCTATCTCCAGCAGTGGACGTCTAACGGTTAATGTGATGATGATGATGATGAAGTATCGAATAAAATAGATAAATATAATTTTCGGACTCAGCAAGCTAAAATAGTTACTCTTATTCCATAAAAATACATAAATGTTTTTTTTCGGCTTATTAATTGACTTGGCTAATCAATATTAGCCATTATGTGGACATATAGCCTGCCATTAATGTATCTAATAGCCTATTAATCTATTGTTATGTTATTTCCTTAATCAAATCTAGATTGGTATACATTCAGATTAAATTAGTAATAATAATTATGATATTGTTTGTATTTTAAATGCTATTCGATTGTCTTCAACGGAAGATCACTTAAACTTAAAACTCAAAATATCATATATTGAAAATAGGCCAAATGAAATAGTTTTTTTTAACGTGGACATTAAATATCGCTCCAAAGGGTCGCATTGAGAGGCCACTAAAAAAGACAATACTGTTTTTTTTTAAGTCATACGGAGTCATTAAGTGCTCTCATAATTACCAAGCCTTTTATTGTCCCACTGCTGGGCACGGATGTCCTCTCATCTGAGAGTTTAGGGTATAGTCCACCACGCTAGCCGATTGCGGGTTAGCAGACTTCACACGCCAGCGAGTGCATCTCTCAGGCGTGCAGGTTTCCTCACGATATTTTCCTTCACCATTTGAGCATGTGACTTTTGTCGTAAATTTAGTCCAAGTTGTGTGGCCTATCTACCTACCTTCGATCACAGTTAACTAATAACAGTCAACGATATCTTTAAACGACATCAAAAAAGGAGGAGGTTCTCCATTCGAATGTTTTTTTTGTTAACACAGAATTTTCGACTGGGTGAACCTTTTTAATAAATAAATAATAAATATTTCCAGTCATTATTACACAGCGCCATCTAGTTCCGAGGTAAGCAACGAGCCTTGTGTTACAGATACTAGATGGTTGATATACTACATAATTATATATATTTTTTTGTGAATACAGACGTAATATGTATAATATACATAGATACATCCATGACTCGGATACTATTCCGGGATTCGGACCCGGGACCCATAGCACAGCAGGTAGCGTTGACTACCGCTGAGCTAAACGGGTCGTTTATTTAGATGACGTTTTAAATTATAAATCTGATAAAATATAAGTAATTATACTAACATAATCATATTTAGCTGGAACCGTTGTGTATGGAATGGGAGTCCAGTTGAGAGATTCGCTCCAGTTGTCATCTGAGGCAGGGAATACAGCAGCCATAGATGCTAGTACTGTCATTTTAGCCCTGGTGGAGTCTGTGGACCTGATGTAGATCTCCGACCTATTGTAATAGGGGGACAGGAGGCTGTCATACCGACGGCGGATGAACTGGCCCAGCTCATACGAACGATTGATTCCAACCTGTAGAAATAGTATTTTTTTGTATTACACAGCGCCATCTAGTTCCAAGCTAAGCAACGAGGTTTGTGTTACGGATACTAGATGGTTCATGACTCTACAAAGAAGTATGATACACATTGTTTTATTTAAATACATGGATTCTATAAGAAAGACACACTAACAGAAAATACTATTTCTAACCGACGAAAAAAACGGATATAACAACGCTTACATTTATACAGAGTAGACCCAATTATCGCCCTAGTATAATTGGTATACATGCAACTATAGACCGATCTATGTGTGGATATAAACCAATTAGCTCGTTCGACTGTACTACGCTCGAGTTAAACTACAGTCCACGACGGTAGCTTAGTACGGGTCAAAAGTCTTCACACGCCATCGAAAGCGTGCGTCAGGCATACAGGTCCTTGCGATGTTTTCCTTTACCATTGGAGCGCATATAATATATGGACATAAATTGGACAAATTGTGCGTGACTTGAGATTGAAATAAATAGAGACTTTTGACTTCATATGCCACTAAGTAGTCACAATACTATAATAAACTAATGTTACTCTGGGTAACATTAGTTTGACTATAAGGAGCACCAAAGTCAAGAATAAACAAAGCTATAAAACAAAACAAAATACACAAGGAATTGGTACTTACATCAGTGAGTTGGCCATAGCCGTATTTAGCAGAAGCACTGATCAGTGCTTCTCTATCATTACTGAAGCTTAATGTTGCTTCTACTGGCGTCCGGTCTCCATGACGATGTACCTGAGAATAAAATGAAATATACATAAAAAAACTGATGCTATTCTAGTGTATCTTTAACTTATATTGATTATGTACACCGCCAGATATTAATTTTTCCCTTCTCTTAACTAGTATCCATCCAATGGTTGCCTGGAAGAAATTACTTTTATCGATAATCAATTATACTTTTACTATCTGTATACTCCATATTTTGTTTTACTATTGTACTGTATTGTTAACATTTAAGTAGGAAATTTAGAATCTGGAGACAATAAAATAACACATTAAGTATACATACATTTTATAATATATTTTAATGTCCGTTGAATTTTCTTTTTTATTCATGGAACACGACTTTCGAATAAAATATCAAAGTCGTATGTTTTTGTATGCAAGAAAATTGTGTCTTCAAGATAATATTTAAAAATAATATAAATAGGGGCAAACGAACATAGACGTCAGCGACATTGTAGCTGTCACCAATGCGTTGCTGACCTTTTTAGTGTGTTTAGAGCATACCTACACACTTGTCTTGAAGGACCCATGTCGTATTAGTTCGAGAATACTACCGCATTAAGGTTATTCCATGTTTTCGATAGGATGTATCGTATAAACCGAACTGTGGTGGATTGCCAACTATCGAGGTGGTGACGATGAAACTTAGTTTTATTTAGTGTTGTACGATGATGATCTTCGCACTTTAAAACTTTATAAAATTATGTGCAAATTTCTAATATCCCTTGATCACGTATTCTACCGTGATGCATCGTTTGTATTCACTTCGAGAAGATCATACGCTAATATTGTTTAATGTAAACGTTTCCTTTGCTAAAATGTACTTGTGTAGTGTTTTATCCAGTTTAGTGAACTAATAAATAAAAAATAAAAATGATACATGCTAGAGTATTCTTGATTGTAAAATAAATATAGTGTTAACGGATTTTATCTTAACGTTTCGGATCCTTTACAGTATCTATTGTCGGGCAGACTGAGGTATGAGTCCGTATGAGTTGCCTTTTATAGATTATCAAATTAAAATCCGAAAAATGTATTTTTATTTAATTGTCTAATATTCGCGTAAGTGTAAGAAATATGTACAGTATTATAGGGATATATAAATACTTACCAAAAACGTCAAAACGAGTTCAGTATCCTCTTCAAGAGAACCACTATAACACAATATAATGTTAAGAGATATTAGCAGCAAGGAAATATATGACTTAAACATTTTTATAATACAATATGTATTCCTATAAAAATGTGTAATAATATTTATGAAATCAAGCTGCTAATATGCCGATTTCGACTTAGTTCCTGATTATATAGATGTTATATTTTATTGTGAGTTTAAGATTACTTTGTATAGATAAAAGGCTGGATGAAAAAAAATACGTTTTCACGTGAATGCCACGTCAAGGCCACACACGCTGTAATCTTTAATCTTACAGATTATACGTTCGTGTATTGGTTACTCCTTAACGCCTGAACTGCTCCCCTACTGGTATATAGATACAACTAGCTGACCCAGCAAACGTTGTTTTGCCACATTATATGGGTTGGTGGTAGAAGAGTGAAAAAAAATCTGGTGAAGGACATCCATATCACCTAGGGGTATGAAAAATTGATGTTGGCCAATTCTCAGACCTACTCAATATACTCACAAAATGTTATGAGAATCGGTCAAGCCGTTTCGGAGGAGTACGGGAACGAACATTGTGACACGAGAATTTTATATATTGGCCGATTCTCAGACCTACTCAATATGCTCACAAAATTTCATGAGAATCGGTCAAGCCGTTTCGGAGGAGTACGGGAACGAACATTGTGACACGAGAATTTTATATATAAGATTAACTGATTATGATTTTATCATCGTTATGGGGTAGATTATTGTCCAGCAGTAGACGTCCTCTAGCTGACATGACGATGATGATGATGAATCATCGTCAACCCATTTACTGTCTAGTGAGACAGCAGTGGCTAGGCAACATTCTCCTCTTATTTGATAGGTTATATTATCATAGGCTATATTTCACTACGTTAGTTTAGTGCGGGTTCAGAGGCTAAAAGCCATCGAGAAAATCTCTCAGCTTATGCTCAATCGATGAAGGAGAACTTCACCGATCGAGCATGTGATATAAACATACGAACATACTTTGTGTGTATTTCTTTTGCATAAAAGATTCCTTTTTCTTTTATCTTCGAAAAGTTATTTTGGGATTGAATTTAAGACTTTTCATTTCACCACCCACGAGCCGGTCACTGCTCGATTGTATGAAAATTAAATAATTTATCGTCTGATATCTGTGGTCATAAAGATATTTATGTAATATCTGCCTATCACGTTTTGTTATATTGGTGTGCGTATATTATCTTCCTTCATGTTTCCCACGCATTTCCCATGCTCAGGTCATGCATATTAGCATATTTTATGTAAACACAGATGCTTAATAATTTTATTTGCTGCATTTATAAAAATCTACAATACTACAGAATAATGAAAAGAGCTATATAAAGAAGAATAAATATACATTATGACACAGCGCTATCTAGTCATAGATGTTTCTAGGTATAATATGTATGTATTTACAAAAACAGTATATATGCAATGTATCAACCACCTAGTTAACTCGGAACTAAATGGCGCTGTGACACATAGCCCGTGTGAATTTATTTAATAATGAAAACGGAATCCCGTAAATTCCTTTCTGTACTATGTCTATGTTTGCAGCAATCTAAGTGAACGTAAGTACTTCTCACAAGCAATGCACAAAGTACGTTGATACTCGTTTGTAATACAAAACTCTAGTTTCATGGCGCCCATTCAGTTTGTCTTGTTGTCTGCACAGTTTCAAAAGAGAGGGAGCCAAGAATATAATAAGAATACATTTGTTTTTGCTCTGTTTAGATTATTTTGCGAAATATAATAATAAAATTGCAACTAAAACTCATGTTTCGGATGCTTTTCGTTATCTAACTATAATACTAGGAGGGCTAGAGAACAAAGACTGAGTAAACCTAGAATAACAAATTATTATGGAGAAAGGTCAAACAGATTTATGGTACTTAAAGTATTTAACAACATAGATATTTTAAGAGAAATTCCAAAAATTAAGATTAGTCTGTTAAAGAAAAAATTTAATAAGATTTTGTTGGATGACACTCGAGTGACTGGGTAGGGAAACCTATCCATTCACCTGAGTTCCATAGATATATAAGTATTTTATGTTTTTGTTTGGATTTAAATGTTTTGTTTTTTATTTTTATTTATATACATCTAATAAGTAACATAGTAAGTAATGTAAAATTATTAAGAGCGCGTCTCGTCGTTAAAAGGTTGCCCATTTGGCGAGTGGACAATGTAAGTAGTAGACTTAAGTTTGTAAAGTGAATAAATAAATAAAAAAAAAACATTTTTGTTAATTATTGACAATCCGATAACCATATTAAATACTATACTAATTATTAATTAGTATTAATTATTAATAGTATTATAAATGCGAAAGTATGTCTGTCTGTTTGTCTGTTACCTCTTCATGCTATAACCGCTGGATAGTTTTCATCCCAGAAATCATCCCTGAAAAGGGCGAAAAGGGGGATGGAAATGCGGATAAAATTACCTATTTTACGTAGATGAAATGGCGAGCAAAAGCTAGTATATATTTATATATACCAACGGTATACCTATGTGTATCATTGAACCCGGAATTCATCGCACAGAATCCGATCGCTCAGCCATTGTGCGATCGTGATGGTATAACCACGCCCCCTATTTAAATCAACGCCAAAAATAAAAAAACACACCTTTACACCGATAAGGTTTAAGATAAGTTATTATTTATTTATCCGACAGTTTATTGACCAGTCAAATCGTTTGCTTAAATAGTCGCGTTTGTTATCACTTCAATAAATAATAATGTTTGTCATGATTAGAACAAGTTATTTTATAAATCCATACTCAATAATAATCCATACGTAATATTTATAAATGCAAAAGTGTGTCTTTCTGTTTGTTACCTCTTCACGCTTCATCCACCGAATGGATTTAGGTGGTATTTCGTATAGAGATTTTGTTTTTGTCCCGGAAATCATCCCTAAAAAGGGCGAAACGGCAGGTGGAAATCTGTATGCGGATCCGTAAAGAGCAGGGTGAGATGACAAAATATATTACATACAATTACTAATTCTAGGCAGACAAAATCGCAGGCACAAGCTAGTTTCTATCTATAAATGAATGTATTTCTATTGACTTCTGTACTATCAGGCTCTAACAAAAAACGACGCAAATCTCACGTACACTTAATAGTGACATTATTTATTCTCAAATTTCGGATCCTTTACACTACAACACCCATGGAACGGACAAACTGAGCATAGGGCATTAAACTCCATAAAACGCAATTTAATTTTAACGTTCTAATATTCACGTGAATGTTAGAAATCAGTATTATAATTTACACAAGATTTTCACGTATTTCAATTTGCCTTCTAATCCCACCACCAAACGAATGCACACTAATGACACAATACTTCAACACCGAAACATCACTAGAACTCAGTTAAAAGCTATTATTATTTATTACAATTATACTATCCAGAATATAATGTTAAATATCAATATAAAAATACGGAAACTTGAAGGTACGAAAGATGTGATAAAAACTAGATAGTAAGTAAATATATGATAGATATGTATTTTGTTATCTTTAGGTGTGGTCAAAATGAGTCAGGCAAATTCTTTGAACTCGCAATGCTATAAACAATAGCTTAATGGTCATTAACGGTATAACCAGATAACTGTAAAGTCAAAAGTCTTTAAGTCCAATCCCAAGGCACACACAGTATTCATAAAGTTCATCATCATCAAGCCATTCCCATCCCACTGCTGGGCAGAAGTCTCTTCTTATTTGAAAGGAAAGCTGTAGTCCACCACGCTTTACATCCCACTGGTGGTTGGCAGACTTCATATGCCATTGAAAAAATCTCTCAGGTTTCCTTAAAATGTTTTCGTTCACCGTTTGAGCATGACTGTGATAAATTCGCATATAGATTAGAAAAGTCTGTGGTGCTTGCTTGAAGATTGAACTCAAGACCTTTGTTTTGTTTTGTCCACTGGACTATAATTACTCACTTCAGCGTTATTAAGGTTTTAAAACTTAAGAAGAGCTGTGGTAGCCTAGTGGTGTGACCAGTGGACTGAGATGTCAAAGGTCTCGAGTTCGAACCCAAGCCACGCACCACTGACTTTTCGGAAGTTATGTGCGTATTTATCACAAGCTTAAACGGTGAAGGAAAACATCGTGAGGAAACCTGCATGCTTGAGAGATTTGTCTCGACGGCATGTGAAGTCTGCCAACCCGCAGTAGGCTAGCGTGGTGGTCTATAGCCTAATCCTTCTCAAATGAGAGGAGACCCGTGCCCAGCAGTGGGACGTTAATGGGTTGATGATGATGAAGGTTTTACAACATGCAATATATTGTACAACTAACTTTAGCCCGTGACTTCGTCTGCGTAAAATTAGTAATTTTATCCGCATTCAAACTTCCACTCCCTTTTTCTCCCTTTTAAGTGATGATTTTCGGGATGAAAACTATCCTTTGTCCTTCCCCTTCAAACTATCTCTGTACCAAATTTCATCTAAATCGGTTCAGCGGTTATAGCGTGAAGAGGTAACAGACAGACAGACACACTTTCGCATTTATAATATTTTTAAAAAGAATAGATATTGATAATAGATAAGTCAATTTCTCGGTCAACAGCATATTTAATATAATATATACTTAACAGCTGTTCAGTTATTAAAAACATGACACAAAACTGGCTATCTATAGAATTTATGATTCGTTATCAGTTGTGTTTATATATGTTCAGGGTCCATATCTTTATGGCTTACTTTTTACAGATACCATAGGGAGATGTGTCGTCCAAATTGAGCTGTCCGACTGGGGAAATACCTCCGCCTTGCAGAAGAACGCACTGACGTGCAAATACAATACACTGGAACTCGAGTTACAGTGTTTTGCCTTAATAGCGCTTATTTGACTATTTCGAGGCAGTTACATATTATCTCTATATTAATAGACTATTTGCTCGCATGTTATATAGATAAAAAGTAGCCTATGTGTTAATCCAGGTAATAAACGATATGTATGCTAAATTTCATTCAAATCTGTTAAGCGGTTTCTGCGTGAAAGAGTAACAAACATCCATCCACACATACATCCATACTTACAAACTTTCGCGTTTATAATATTAGTCGGATACTTGGCATACCAAAGAAAAAAAAGTTTTAAAAGCCCTTTTCTCAAAATAGGTATTTCTGAGATATAGTGTTGACACAAGTACATATAAAGATACGATTTATACGATGTAAAACTGGACTTTTACAATTCATGATTCGGGTTTAGGGGAGTGACTATTCTGACAGCATGGGAATTCCGTTTGCTGTCAGTGCAGTAACTCCCATATTTTAAGAATAAATAGATAAATATTTCTGGACATTATGACACAGCGCCATCCAGTTCCGAGCTAAGCAACGAGGCTTGTGTTACGGATACTAGTTGGTTGATATACTACAACATATATACTTTACATATTATACATAGATACATCCATGACTCGGATACAAATGTTTATGCTCGACCGAACACCGTGCTCCGCGGTCCTTCAGCACCACGATAACGCGCCCACGCACTCTACGATTAAAACGAGGAACTTCCTGGACTCCACACCGGTCAGAGTCTTGGGACACCCTCCTTACAGTCCTGATTTGGCTACGTGTGACTTCTTTTTATTCCCTAAAATTAAAAATCAGCTCAAAGGGAAACAGTTTTCATCGTCGGAAGACGGGCTAGACGCGTTTGAGAAGGCCGTGGAAGGTGTCTGTGGAGGACTGGATAAAATGTTTTGAAAATTGGTTCAGACGCATGAAACTTTGTATGGAGGCTGGTGGAGAGTTCTTTGAAAAGATTTAATAAATATATTTTTTCCATAGAAGTTAGTTTTTATTTTCTCAAAACTCTAAGTGTCCCAAGTATAATTAATAACGACTATGAATATCAAACATAAAATTGTTATTAAAGCAATATATCGTATTTAAATATTAAACATCTACTTGTCTAATCTTGGCCAGTTCGTGTAATAAACGGTCAAACTATTTATATAAATTTTAGTAGGTTAGACAAAACATTTGCATTGTAATCTACTAGGCATTTTAAATATGTATTGTATTCAATTGTTTAAGTTTTGATAGTGATCCTGCGTCGTCTATTATCCTTGCATATAGTTTTTCTTAAATTGAAAACAATTGAAGTGTTGCGTAGGCATTCTGTAGTTTCTGCCTACCCAAATGGGAAAAAAGCGTGAGTGTATGTATGTATGAAAACGGATTTCAATTCAATTTAATACAATAAAAAATGTTTTTTTTTTTTTGGTAAAAAATTGTAAAACGGAAAGTTATATATTTTGCAATAATCATCATTATTATTTTAGCTGAATGATGTCCACTTTTGGACATAAGCCTCCCCTAAGGATTTTGATTTTTTGTTATATTTAATTGTTAATAATGATAAGTTTGACGTCTACGAAGACGTTTCGGATCCTTTAGAGCATCCATTTCAATGTTCAACGGATTTTCAATTCAAATTTTGTTTTATTTTAATTTATTTTTTATTAAGATTATTAACTTGGCTAAATAAAAAAAAATTCAAAATATATTTCGTGAGTTTTAATATTTTTTTACTTTAATAATAATATACCCGGACATTATGACACAGCGCCATCTAGATCCGAGCTAAGCAACGAGGCTTGTGCTATGGATACTAGAAGGTTGATATTCTACATATATACTTTTTTTTGTAAATACATACATATTATACACGGATACATCCATGACTCGGATACAAATGTTGAGCTCATCACACAAACATTTGTCCCTACCGGGATTCGAACCCAGGACCCGTAGCATAGAAGGCAGTGTTAACTACCGCTGGGCTATCCGGGTCGTCAAAATAATCTTTCTTCTAATACATTTTTAACATTGTGTTTTCCTCAATTACTGCTTCACCAGCATCTCCAGCATAAAGCAAGTAGCTATTGGAAAAAAAAACATTGACATGTAATTACTGTAATAGTAGAAGATCTTATTATGAAGAACTATTAATGACGACCCGATTAGCCCAGCGGTAGTTAACGCTGCCTTCTGTGCTACGGGTCCCGGGTTCGAATCCTGGGAGGGACAAATGTTGGTGTGATGAGCATCAACATTTGTATCCGAGTCATGGATGTATCTATGTATAATATGTATGTATTTACAAAAAAAAAAGTATATATGTAGTATATCAACCTTCTAGTATCCGTAACACAAGCCTCGTTGCTTACCACGGAACTAGAGTGCGCTGTGTCATAATGTCCAGAGAAAAAAAAAAAAAAAAAAAAAAAAAAAAAAAACTATTAAATCCGGTCCCTTGCGATGTTTTCCTTTACGACCTTTTCACATACACCTCACTCTACGCCTCACATTATCATCAATCCATTATTGTCCCACTGGGCACGGGTCTCCTCTCATTTGAGAGGGATTAGGCTATAGTCCGCCCCGCTAGCGTACCGCGGGTTGGCAGACTGCACATACCATCGGGAACATCTTTCAAGAATGCAGGTTTCCTCAAGATGTTTTCCTTCATCGTTTGAGCATGTGATAAATACATATATAACTTCTGAAAAGTCAGAGGTGCGTGCCTTGGGTTCGTACTCGAGACCTTTGACATCTCAGTCCACTGGTTTTACCACTTGGCTACCACAGCTTCATATATACGGCGATAAAAATGCGTAAAACAGTATATATATTATATTTCAATGTACCTACACGATCTACAAACATTTTTTTGACCTAATTGGTGAGCTATCGGCTTGTGCGTCACGGTCTACGGGTTCGATTCCCGCACGGAGCAAATATTTGTACGATCTACACGTAGTTGTTCCGGGGGGGGTGTTAGTACACATACGACTCAGTAGGAGAAAATCCTAGAGAAGGGAGGAAATCCTACGCATGTAAAAAAATTGGTGGTAAAATTAACATATATATATGTAGTTAGGACCCGTAGCACCGAAGGCAGCGCCTTCTGTGCTACGGGTCCTGGGTTCGAAACCCGGTAGGGCCAAATATTTGTGTAATGAGCATCAACACTTGTATCTGAGTACAATATGTATGTATTTACAAGAGTATAAAAGTAATATATCAACCTTCTAGTATCCGTAATACAAGCACCGTTGCTTAGCTCGGAACTAGATGGCGCTGAGTCATAATTTCCGGGTATATTATTATTATGTTTTCACTGACTGGTTCCTTCTTATATGGTATCATCCAGGTTCTCGGCTCATCGACACAGCATCGGGTGTCTGAAGGCCGGTAACGTTACCTTTACTGCAAGAGCATATCTGTACTTTCGTTTTACGATGGCGTTTCAATACTATAAATAAATATAGAAGTACATATTGATATTGGTTCATAAGACATGTAGAACTCGCTTTATCCCGCAATATCGTCTGTATAGAATTAGTAATTTTACGACCCGTTTAGCTCAGCGGTAGTTAATGCTGCCTGCTGTGCTATGGATTGAATCCCGGTAGGGACAAATGTTTATCAACATTTGTATCCAAGTCATGGATGTATCTATGTGTAATATGTATGTATTTACAAAAAAAAGTATATATGTAGTAATTATCAACTATCTAGTATCCGTAACACAAGCCTCGTTGCTTAGCTCGGAACTAGATGGCGTTGTCATAATGTCCAGAAAATATTTATTTATTTATAATCTATCCTATACAGTCAATGGGCGGGGACCGTGGACAACGGGTTGTGATAAAAAAATATTAGGAGTTACTTATCTACAACTTTATAGCGCACTAAACCGCTTCGGCTAAATGACAATAACTACTAGTATTTATTGGGTGTAAGCTTTGTCAGACTCCGCTATCAAGTAATATTGGTGAAGGTAGATACATAAATAAATTATTCCGATCATATACTGTCATTGGAAATGACGCATCGATTTTGACATAAAACACCATAATTTCAACACTATTGCTGTTTTTCTGAAACACGTCTTTACATCAAAAACTAACTTATAAATAGTTTTCTATTAAATATTTTGTACAGGATTGGTTTAGGATAGTTAAAAATTAACGTAAGACAGAAAGTAGTGTATCAGTCAGTCTCTTTTTAGCTTTTTCCTTAGTAGGTACTGCCCCCTTTGTATTTTTGAGCGGAATTAGGCAATGGCAGTGAATCAACAACAGTTGTCTTTCTGCGAGTGAGTAAGGTTACCAGAGCTCGTTGGGAGTGACTATTCTGACAGCATGGGCATTCCATTTGCTGTCAGTTTAGTAATTCCCTATTTTAAGAAACCAAAACGGTTTCTGCAGGGTTGTGCAACACATTTGCAAGCCTTCAGGTGTTGCAAATGTCCATGGGCGGTGGTGATCACTTACCATCAGGTGAGCCGCTCGTGCCCCCATATCGCAATAAAAAAAATGGCCCTAGTATAGGTTGGCAGACTTTATACGCCATCTAGGCATGCAGGTATTCCCATGATGTTTTCCTTCATCTTTGAGAGATGTTATAAATACGCTCGTAAAAGCTCTGCTACTCTGAAAAGTCTCAGTATAAGGATTAAACTCAAGACCTCCGACTTAACAGTCCATCAGTCACACCACTAGGCTATCACAGCTATAATATGGCTATAATAAGCGTGATAGCATGACAAAAATAAGTCCATTATAGGCTCTCTGCGTAAAACCTTGAGTTTCTCTTTAATTATTCTTTGAAAAAATATCGCAGTTCTAAAACACCTCTTAAATTAACACGAACACGTGATTCGTCCCCCAAAAGGCTACGGATTGTCTAAACTATCAATAAAAATTGATTATAATACGAAAATTTGTATCAATCCATAATCTACCAAGCCAATTTGAACTTTAGCTCAATTGGAACACGTTCAAATTCGATTACCCGAGTTGTAATTTTCGCTAAACCTTTGTCAATCTATTTTCTGATCTCTTTTATAGGCTATAGATTTTAAATTACCTTGGCGAGGCATTTAGCACCAATCTCCCGTCAATACACACTAATTCGATTTACTTCATGCTACTTAAGTTGCTGATCTGGATTTTAAATTACCTGTAAGTACGCTAGATTGTGTTTGAGAAAAGTGGGACAATATTTTAGTATTACGCAAGAAGTCGTGGTGACTTTTTTCTAGAAACATATACAATTGAAAAAGTCGGTACGAATTACGTAGAAATTGACCTATAGTGGATTCGATTACAGCATGAAATTAATGTTTGTACCTACAGTTTACAGGGGCCGTATCAACGAGCGACTCAGTGCCCTGAGGACACGACAGCGGCACAAAGGAGGCCAGTCCAATCCTAAACATCCCGTTCTTTAGTCTTTTTAATTGGAAATATGGTGTTATAACTAAATAACTGACCATTGTGACTCTCCTGAGACCATGGGGACCCAAAACATTGACATTATAATTGCTGGGTGAAAAGAAAAAAGCTCATTAAACCTGTTTGTAATATGTTCTTTTCTTAGAAAATTGCAACTTGTTAATAATAAATTCTTCACTTGGTCATTTCCCAAAGTCGAAAGGACCAAGACGGACGGACCTAGATTTCGACTCTGTAAAATTTGGGTCCCCCCCCCCCCCCCTCCTGAGTTGAAATCTGGGTCCGTCACGGTTTCAAGTCAGTAGCATATGTCAGTTGGGGTATCTTAATATTAAAACAAGCCTATTTATGGTTGCCTTTACAACTATGTTGTAAATGGCCCGGCTGACCGTTGATCTTATTTGGTCCATTTCGTTATATACTATAGGATTGCGAGCGTAAATACCGATGTTTAGAGCAGTTCGAAATAAGCGTGAAGTAAAATAATCTTTATTAACATTGACCTCTATTTGAGATTTGGTTGGCCAATCTTGCCTGCATGTGAAAGATTTGGGAGAGTTGTACTGTAGCTGAGAAGGCAGCGATAACTACCACTGGGCTAACCGGTTCTTCTAAATATGTTGTTATAAATTTCAGCTCAAACAATTAGACTTATTTGAGTTTGTGTTAATATGGTTGGTCTCTTGGATAAGTAATACGTAAGGTCAATTTGACGTGTTGAAACTTCTACGTCCCTCATAGACCAATTGAATCTATCGGTCATACGAACTCAAGTTCTCAAACACACAAACACTCACAACCTCAAACACCTCCTCTTCTGCTTATTCCTTTCATAGATAAATGCGTAATAATATGTTATAGTTAGTTACTATGTAGAATCTAAGTAGAGTTTCTCCACAAAATTTCAAGCCAATAAATTTCAACTTCGATATTTATTTAGGCGCTTTATTTAACGGGAAATATTATAACGCAATAATTATTAATTATTTACCCAAGATTGAGCTAAGGTAGCTAATAATTAAGCTTAAGATATTGGCGATACCCGTCAGTTAATTAAAACTCAAACTTGGAGCGAGAAGGCAAAAAATAACCGCAGATATTTGCATAAACCTTGTTAGTTTTGTTTTTATTTAGATTGGAAATTAATTTCAGTGTATTGGCTGGTTTAAATTTGAAAGTTGGTCTCGATGTTGTGTTTTGTTTTTAATTTCAAGCCATTATCTTTATAATGGCTGTCATAGAAAAACCCAAATGTCATAGAAGAATTCAAAGCCCCTTGCTCAGCAGTCGCACATACGACCACTAAATCAACGAGGCATTGATGCTCCCTTTCTGTACTATGGGTCCCAGGTTCAAATCCCGGTGTGATGAGTATCAACATTTGTATCCGAGTCATGGTTGTATCTATGTATAATATCAATGTTTTTATAAAAAAAGTATATATAATGTCGGTAATATGTATAATATAATTAGCTGGGAACTAGTTGGCGCTGTGTCATAATGTCCAGAAATACATATATACATTTATTTATTTATACATGAATGTACACTACCATTTTAAAGGCACAGGTCACCTAAGGTTAAAGGCACTAGGATTTCTTATATAGAAGACGTTGGCACAGTGTAATGAAAGCTCTTTAAATAAATAACATACTTTAATTTTAATGATGTTATCAGGACATTATGAAGCTGTGGTATCCTAGTGGTGTGACCAGTGGACTGAGATGTTCAAGGTCTCGAGTTCAAACCCAAGGCACGCAACACTGACTTTCCAAAAGTTAGGTGCGTATTCATCACATGGTCAAACGGTGAAAGAAAACATCGTGCTGAAACCTGCATGCTTGAGAGATTTTCTCGATGGCATGTGAAGTCTGCCAACCCGCAGTAGGCTAGCGTGGTGGACTATAGCCTAATCCCTCTCAAATGAGAGGAGACTTGTGCCCAGCAGTGGGAAAATAATGAGTTGATGATGATATGTGAGGCGTAAAGTGAGATATATGAGAGTGGGCCGTAAATTGATGACACAGCGCCATATAGAGTATGAGCTAAGTAACGATGATTGGATGATAGATGACTGATACACTATATAATATTTACTGTAAATATATGTACGGTGGGTTCCAGAAGTCCATAGGCATTCTCGCAAAGCGATAGCTTGACGTCAAGTTTGACTTACGACCTTCTATTTTCATGCATCATTATAGTCGTCTAATAAGTGATTCTAGTTCATAATTTCAACGTAATATGAGTGAAAATGACCTAGCAGTTAAATGTATGCACACAAATATAAGAATCAGTGAGATGTGAGTTCGAATATCACGCGGTACTTATAAACTTTTTGTAAGATTTTACTCGATTGGAAGTAATGAGACAGAAATATAGTATTCTTTATCTAGCACGCTTTATGCACACATTTCGTCAAGTAAGTACGGTAGATGATAAAAAACTACGTAAAGACTTAAATTTGCGTGGGGTAGTGAGATGAGTTTTACGAATATTTAACGTGATCGATATGAACGTTGGCGTTTGGTTGCAGTTGTTAATGTTAATGTGTAGTTTTGGTTAGTAACGTGTGGTTTAATGAATAGCGGTATTATATTTATTCTCAAAATGCAGGCCAATATAAATAGTCAATAGGGCGAGTACAAATATAAATAGTGCGACTATTATTGCGTTGCATTAAAGTGTTCTTAATAGAACACAAATATCTGATGAAACCGGAATGAAAGTGAGTATTATAATATTAATTAATTGTAACTTAAGCTTTTATTTGAAATGCTTTGTTACCTAACATTGTTTTGATTGTTTTGGTGACATATGAATTTCTTATTCTTTTTATTGTGTTTTATCAATCATGAGGCCTAAAAGTAAATAATGTGCCTATAACTAGTGTATAATATAACAATATATTATATATTTATTTTTATTATATATATATTTTAGTATATGTATAGTATATAATATTAACGGTAGTATTTTTTTATAGCTGCCTAATTTATATATTCTTTTTGGTTTTAGAGAAATACTGTTAGTTTGTGGATACAGTGAAGTCGAAGGCCGTGGCTTATAATACCAAAGTGCAACCAAATGGTTTCACACTAACGAGATACTGCGGAATTATTAGACACTTATTGCAAACTGTTCACCGTGCCCTCCACGCTGAGGGTTTACATCACAGAAAACCAGCTAACGAGAAGAAAGACATAAAGAAGAGCGATTACGAAACAGTTAAACCCATAGAATTTAAGGAACCGGAATATGTGCTAACGAAATATTAATACCAAGATGTTTTGGTTTAAATAATTAGACGGTGTTAATAAAAATTTTGTAATATTAACATAATTATCTGTAATTGATTAACGATCCTAAATTGAGGTTTAGTTTCAATCCTCTTTTCGCCAAGAAAATGAACACTTAAGCTACAACCTCAATACATTTATTATGACATTACATAAGAAATCATTTTCATTAAGTGTAAATCATATATATAAACCTATAAGAAGTGTGTATTAACAATTTATATTTGTGTTATGAGAATATACTTTTTTGTTAAGGTATTATGAATTCACTAAGTGGGTATACTACAAAAATATTATGAACAAATGATTATTTTATCTAATTAGGAATGTGACGTCACAATTATTATAGGAGATTATTATTTAAAAAATAAATAAAACTAATAAATGTGTGTTATCATTCAGCAGACTTTCTCATTTCCACCCCGCAACACCAAAAAGATAAATTAAAAATAATATTTAATAAATAGTAAAATAACCACACACATACTAATATTTAACTTCTTAATAATAATGTTAAGAATAACGTATTCATGCTTATTATTGAAAAATAATAATAAGCATGAATATATTATAAATAAACATATAAAACCCATTAAGTTTTCTGGCTACAACGAATATTTTATGGTTTCAAACAAACAAAAACATCCACACGTTGTAAATGAGACTCGAACTCAGACCTGAATGGATACGGAGCCATTGCCTAGCCCATGCAGCTACGAACGATTATTAAATGATTGCGAATTAAACAATCCAATGGTTAGAACACTGTGACGTAGTTATTCTAAATGCAACAGAAATATAATGTTCTTTCGCGTAGTTCGACAGTAGTAGCGACAGTTCATTTGTGTCTGTTATCTATGTTGAGACTTCAGTACATCACTCATACATGCCCACGCACACACACACTAGCTGTATCGTGCTCGCTTCATAGCAATGTAAACCTTAGCGTGCCTATGGACAATTGAATTCGATTGTACATAATAGAAATATCCATGACTCAGGTACAAATGTCCATGTTTATGACGAAAACATTTGTCCTTACCGGGATTAGTAGCCAAGACCCTCACTGCAGAAGACAGGTTTACATATCGCTGCGCTAAACGGGTGGTTTTAGGACGTGTAGACATTTTTGTATCTTTCTACATAATAATAACTGTCTAATTTCTGAAACATTTTTTTTATTGCGATAAGGGGGCAAACGAGCAGGCGGCTCACTTGATCGTAAGTGATCACCGCCGCCCATGGACATATGCAACACCTGAAGCCTTGCAAATGCGTTGCACACCCCTGCAGAAACTGTTTTGGTTTCTTAAAATAGGGAATTAATAAACTGACAGCAAATGGAATGCCCATGCTGTCAGAATAGTCACTCCC
Organism: Craniophora ligustri; assembly: GCA_905163465.1. Classification (NCBI taxonomy): domain Eukaryota; kingdom Metazoa; phylum Arthropoda; class Insecta; order Lepidoptera; family Noctuidae; genus Craniophora; species Craniophora ligustri. Next base: position 11,394,029 of record LR990971.1, on the reverse strand, counting down.
CAATGAGCTCTGGTAACGTTACTCACTCGCAGAAAGACAACTATTGTTGATTGACTGCGGTGTTCTCTAAGGCGAAGGTACTTCCTCAGTCGGGCAGCTCAATTTGAGCGAGGAATCTCGCTTATGCCCTACCTTGAAAGAACTACCTCCAAAAAAACATAACCTTTTTGACTTCTTGCGAAATTAAATGGTGCAATGTAATAATGTACAAATATTTGTATTATTATTGTGCCTTCTTTATCTATCTTGTTATATAATCTTTTTCAATACGTATTTAAACCATTTTCGGTTACAAAATGTTTAAACTGAACTCTTAGCTTTTATATTTTTAAGTACGTAATTTCTTGTACGACAAAAGGTTATTGTTATCTGTCAACCAATCTAAATGATATCTTTATACAGTATTTTAAGATACAAAAAAGTTTCAATATTTAAACTTTTGTGTCTAGTTTTTGTGACTCCTGCAGTAATAGATTAAAATTATGAAGTGAATGATAAAATTGTACTCTGTTGTGATCATCTAGGGTTGATTATTGATTGGCTGGATTATTTACTATCTTCTGTACATGTAAATTTTTCAGTCTTCAGTTGGAAACAACAAACGAATATAAGATTTAAATCATGATAAATCTGGAAAAGAGGTTTTACTTAAATCTGTTCTGTTATTGAATATGAATGTATATGATATATCCACACATTATGACACAGCGCCATCTAGTTCCGAGCTAATCAACGACACTTGTGTTAAGGATACTAGATGGTTGATACAGTACATATTATTCATACAAATATCCATGACTCAGATCAAATAACCATTGTCATCACACAAACATTAACACATACCGAGATTCGAAGCAGGTTCCTTAGTACAGAAGGCAGTCTTTACTACTCCTGTGTAAATCGGGTCGTCAACAATAGTGTGTGCCAACTAAAATAAAAAATTAAAATTAAAATAAAATCTGTTACAAGTCACCTGTTGTAAACTCTTTTGTTGAGTTTGTTTTGAAGAGGTACCAAAACAAACCTAGCCTAGCCTTGCCTAACCAAATATGCTGTTATCAAGCAACAGTTTGCAAAAAATTATAAATAAATAAATAAATATTTTTACGACATTATGACACAGCGCCATCTAGTTCCGAGCTAAGCAACGAGGCTTGTGTTACCGATACTAGTTGGTTGATATACTACATATTTACTTTTTTTTGTAAATACATACATATTATACATAGAAACATCCATGACTCGGATACAAATGTTCATGCTCATCACACAAACATTTGTCCCTACCGGGATTCGAACCCGGGACCCATAGCACAGAAGGCAGTGTTAACTACCGTTGGACTAATTGTGTCGTCATTATGTGCCGGTTTTAAGGCTAATGTTGCCAGTAAAATCACTGGGCCAGTGATGACTTAATAAATGGTGTTACTATCTTCCATAGTTTCCATTTGCCTATAGCTTCAGACAAAAATATTGTTAAGATCCAACCGTATCTTGACAATAAACAGAGATAGATAGAGAAGATAAATAGAATACTCTTTATTTTACACCAATGAGACAACAATATGGAAAATACAGCGAGTAAAAAGTGCAATTGGCAGTCTTATTGCTAAAATCTATTTTGCTTAAAGAGATTACATAGATCAAACAAAAATCAATACAAAATATTATAGTCTAGATACAACATTGTTATGTATTGCAAAAATTACACCAAACCGGAACCAAATCATAGACCGAGACCTGTAACGTGATCTGGGTCGCGGCAAGGAAGCTATAAACACTCGGACAGATTTATTGATTTATTAACAAACAAACGCTATGTTGATAAATGAGTGTGGCAGACGGCAAGGTCGGTGACCTCAGATGTCGTTGATGAAGCAAGAGTTACAGGAGCTGGTGATCGTCACACGAGTTTCTTTAGTAGCCTTGAGGAGTAGACGGGCAGGTAGATAGTGTTTGTTGGACAGCACCATTCTCATCATCCTTCACCATTTCTATCACCTAATATGACAGTGAATAGGTCAACCCAATACTCAAATTTTTTCAATACTTAATTTTTTATTGCATTCCGTGGTAATTTTACAGACGGACTTAAATTAAAATCAGATCATCATGGACCTTGTCGGGCACAGCAAAGTAAAAATATTTTAGGAGAGAGGAATAGGGCTATTTTATTCTATATACTCATTTGTACTGTTCTATTAAAAGTGTTTACTTGAAGGATGTTCTTGATGGCGTGTGAATTTTGCCAATATGTGGCTTAAATGCTTGAAAATCGGCGAGTTATAAGCAATGCGACCCCTAAAGTAAAGGATTAATGTATTTTTCATAGTAAGAAGCATGAAATTTCATGAACTTCTCATTAGAAAATGTAAATGTAGTAAATGTGTACGTATTTCGGCGTTTTTAAACATCTAACCCATTTGAGAGTGAAATAGGAGTTGCAATTTAACATGGAAAGTATATATCTTTTGAAAGAAGTAGTATCTTTTTTTTTCTCACACACACCATGTTTGCTGATAAATATTTTCTTACTGCACCTACATGAGAAAGATTACTTTAAAATGACACTAGGAAGTTGCTGGTACTTATAGCGCATATTAAACTATTTTAAGGATCGGCAGAACATAAAATTCTTAACCCTACTTCTAGTACATTAATTTGAATTACTTGTACTACTTCTCTGACTTGTGTCAATGAAGAATTTATTATAATTATTTGGAAATTCAACCCCAAATGTGAGAACTTAGGTTTATAATATACATAGAATTAAAATTGTAATAACACACATGGAAAAAAACCGATGATTTGATATTGAGAAAGCAATTCCTAAGGCGTCTCTAGTAATTTTATAAAACCGCAGCATTCAAAACGCTCGTCTGCGTACAATGTTGCAGTCATAATTGAAGATTTCATGCCACTGTCTCCACGATACGCCTCGACGAACATAATATGGATGCGACAAAGTAGCTTATTTATATTAACAAAGTATTACTACAAAGTTGATGCTAATAGTCGACAGTATAAATTATTGTCGGCATGAGTCGTGAGCACAGATTTAGTAGTAAAAGCCACTTTACGGATGTAAGCTTTCGGTTAAATTTAATATCGGTTTACCGGTTAGAAACTATCGTGTGCAGCCTCGGCGCCGCTCGCCATCGTCATTCCGCCAAAGAAATCGAAAATTTATAGAATGCGCAAGTGAAGTTTGTGCTTACGACTCGTGCCGATACCTAAACTTACTTAACATATCATCACGCCTATCGACTCCAAAGGGTTAAGCAGAGTTTTACTAATGTACACTCACATTTCACCGTTATTATATACGGATCATGTAAAATAGGAGGCAATAATCAAAATCCAAGTTGCTACTGTGAATTGCAATAAAAACCCTAATGGCACTTTGCTCGACCTGGGAATAGAACCGAAGAACTCTTGCTCAGCGACCAGACCATAGCAATGAGGCAATTTATATTTCTTATTGTAATTAATTAAGGCGCAAAAACACGCCTATTCCTGAAAGATTTGACATTTATGTACTAGGAAATCATAGTTTACGTACATAGTTCGTTTTAATTTGCTTAGTCACGTGACCGAAGGCTGGAAGAGCAAGTCTATTGAATAAACGTTAATTGAAAACTCTACTGAGAATTCTCATTTTTATTTATAAAATAAACAATAACACTAATTGAACTGAAATGACGGTATCGGTTTTTTTTCAGATTTCCAACGATTTTCAGGTCATTACGACAATACCATAGTATTTCTACTGCTTTGCTTTTCTTCATGGCTAAAAAATCTTCTGGACTGTCATACCACCCGGGTAGGTGATGGGGTGTGTTAGACTCTATCACTATGTAACCTACAGATAAAAAACCTTATACCCCAACTTATAGCCCTATCGCGGGGGTCATGGAATTGGTAAATTTAATCACCACGACCCTACGAAAAAGTAGGTACGTATATTTATCCCACGCGAGATAACTGGCTAGGAGGCGATTTTTATCTTATTAAGGCCCTTTAGGCTATATTAGTACACCTCTGCCTAACCTTTCGGGACGACAGGTGTGATGATGATGGTATTAAGGCTCAAGTTCAAAATTAAACTAATAAATAATGAATAAGAACCTTGTAAACCGGTTTATTTTTTTATTCAGTATATTTTTTCTATATACATATAGCCAATAACCTAAAACAGTGTCTTCAATCGAAGAGAATCTATTATTTACCAAACAGAGGTCTCAGTTCAATGATCATAATCCTTTTTATTTAAAATAAAACAACAATAGTATTACCGCTACCTGTATTGTGACGTCATCGTCACCAACTATATCATAATAGTTGAAAACTATAAGACCTTTAGTATACTAATAATGGATCCATACAATTCTCAAGCGGCTATAGTTATCGGTAGCGAAGAGAATCGTTTTTCAAACAATATAAATTATAGTTGTCTCAACAGACACAAGCAGTTAGTCGCGCGCAGCCGCCGGACAATCACCTCGGTGCAGTAATCAAATTGAGTTATGCTTGAATAGACACGTAAAAATGATAGCAACACACATAACACTAATTTCTCTGGTAATAAGTACCAACGCGCTTAGCATAGGAACTGTGAGTGAAAGCAATGTGACGAAACGTGACACAAAATTGGGTGATCTATTCCCTGATTGGGTGCCATTCAAAAACAAACACGGTGAAGAATTAGGAGACTTTGTTCAGGTAAAGAAAAAACCAAAAAAGAGATTAGCACCACCTGTAAATTTTTTACTTAGGGCTGTTGCCGAACCGGAGGGCGATGACTATTATGAGAAAGGTCAAGGTGAAAGCGACAATGACGACTACTATGAAAAAAAAGACTGGTCCGATATCAACAGATCAGTAGTGTCCCAGGAAACTAATAAACCAATTAACCACACAGAAATATCCGAAATAGATGGTGTTGTAAATATAATAAAGAAAAAACCTACGAATCCAGTAATAGAAGCTTTGAAAAACGCTAAAATAAAGGAAGAAGCAGAAGCAGAAGATTCAAAAGAAAAAGATGATAAAACTCTTCAAATAAGAGACGTAGCTACAGAAGAAACAAAATCAGTAGAACGTAAAAAACAAGAGCCCTCTCCTAAGTACGAAGATGATGTGGATTATGAAGAAAGTAATGCGGAAAAGTCGAAACCGGAACCAACAGAGGAAGACCAGAGTGAGAATGAAGCAAAAAAGACCAGTATTTTGGACAGTGTCGATGAACTGAAGGATCGTCACGCTAAGGAACAAATGGCAATTTCAGAAAAAGTGAAAGAGGAGGAAATATACAAAGAAGAACGTGAAAGAGATAAGATTTCTGCACAGTTATCTTTATCAGAAGTTGATAAATATGACGATAGACCAAAAATTAAAAAGAAGTTTCCCGATTACGAAGAATATGAAGACAAAGAACTTTCTCTAGAAGAGAAATACAAAGTAAGCCCTGAAAGAACGCGGCCAACCACAACACGTCTACCGAAACGAACAACCAAACGAAAGGAGAAAATGGATAAGAAAGTAGAAACCGGAAAACTATCCGTCTTTAAGAATCCACAACTGTATATAGTTTATGATGACGATACCGATGAGAGTACAACTATAAAAACAAGGGCCAGACCTCCAAAAGCAAAACCAAATAAAACGGAAAAATATTCAGCCAAATACTCTTCCACGCCTTCCAATGCAAATGAGAACGAAAGAATATCATTAGTACCTGAAGAAAGTGAAGGCAAAGAAGACGAACCTACACTCTTCTTCCCGAAAAAGAGGAAAAATAAGAAGCGTAAGTCTTCTACTAAAGCGTCAGACTCCTCAACTGCTGAGAGCGTGGCTAATGGTGAAGCGAAACATTTAAAACAATCGACGATAATACCTGTTACGACGGGATCCGACACTGCTGGGTCGGACACGACTATCGTTGGTTTGACAGCAGCCTCAGCTTCCTCAGGAAAGCACGTACCTACGCACACGGTGGCTGCTGCTGATGCCATCCCAGCTTCGACGCAGCATCATAAAGAACCAGAGAAGAAAAATGAGGACTATCATCGTGAAAAGGGTGAGTGAAATTTCTAAATATAACTCCAAGGGCCTATAATAAACCCTAACACTACATACATAGAAAAATGTAATAAAATTTGTTTGTGTTACTATTCGGAAATGGTGACATTATATTTCTAATAGATTTTAGTCAAATTTATATATGATCATACTAATCTCATGGTTCCGAATAAAAAATGTTTCTTTCTGGTATGACATTGAAAGATATAAATTTATATTTTATATCCAGGTATATCTTACGCTTAATTTTAATATGAAGAATATTGTTTAACTTCTTCTCTCTCACCAGATTTTCTCCATTGTAGAATACGAATTTATTAGATTATTCAATAACTAGCTTATGCCCGCGACGACTGCGTAAAATTAGTAATTTGACACGCATTCAAACTTCCACCCCCCTTTTATCCCTTTTAAGGGATGATTTCCGGGACGAAAATATAAATGTCCTATCCTATGTCTTTTCCCAGGACTCAAACTTACCAAATTTCATCTCAATCGGTGCAGCGGTTATAGCATGAAGAGGTGACAGACAGACAGACACACCTTCGCATTTATAATATTAACTAGCTTTTGCTCGCGTTATGAAGTATTACCTACGTCATAGTAGCTTTATGCATGCAAAGTCTCAGCCCAATCGGTTTAAAATTGACAAAGTTTCATACAAAGTTTCATCCCCTATTTTATCCCCTTGGGGGCAGAATTAATCAAAATCCTTTCTTAGCGGATGCCTACGTCATAACATCTACCTACATGCCAAATTTCAGCCCGATCCGTCTAGTGGTTTGGGCTGTGCGTTGATAGATCACTATGTCAGTCAGTCAGGCACCTTTGAGTTATAATTATTTAGATATTAGTACGGAAGTAAGGATATAATCTTGAGCTACGTTATTGCTGATGTATTTCTTGTGTCCAAGTCGGTAGAAGAAGGTCAACTTAAAATTTCGATGGGTAGAAGTGTCTGCAAAAAACCATTTGTGCAAGTGTTACAAACTATTATGTCTAGTCTTTGAAAGAGACTATAATTATCGCAGTTTACGTCGGTCTCAGAGAGCTTATTTTTTGACTCGGTTCTTTGGTGCAACACACAAACATTTGCCTCTTTTTTTACATTTGCCCCTGCCAGGTTTCGAACCCAGCACCCTTACCACAGAAGGTAGCCTATAACTGCTGCGTTAATCGGGTTGTCAACATAAATACATAAATAATCGGTTATTAACCTTTAGAGCTGTGGTAGCCTGGTGGTGTGACCAGTGGACTGAGATATTAAAGGTTTCGAGTTCGAACCCAAGGCACGCACCACTGACTTTTCAAAAGTTATGTGCGTATTTATCACAATCTCAAACGGTGAAGGACACCATCGAAAAACATTGCGAGGAAACCTGCATGCTTGAGAGATTTGTCTCGATGGCATGTGAAGTCTGCCAACCCGCAGTTGGCTAGCGTGGAGGACTATAGCCTTAACCCTCTTAAATGAGAGGAGACCTGTGCCCAGCAGTGGGACGTTAACGGGTTGATGATGATGAACCTTTGACATATCTGTTGATTCTTACAACATGAGAATTTCACGAGCGAGGTGAAAGGAAGTTATATAAAACCGTTTAGGTAACCTTAGGAATGAACTGTATGTATTAAACTCGATCTTTTCCCACAATAGATCATATTTTGTAAGAATTTCCTTTCAATGTTTCTAGTTTCATTAAAAACAAAACGTGTTAATATGCCAGTTTGCTTATAATTTAGTTGTACTGACAGGATAATTTAATAGATAAATAAATTCTATTTTTAACTGACTTCAAAAATGAATTAATTCGACTGTATTTATTTTGTTTGTTACCTCATAACTTTCGACTTGGTGAACCGATTTCGAAAAATATTTTTTTAAATGAAAGCTGATGCTTTCTGTGTAACCCCATAAAAAAATTAAAATTAAAGTAGAAGAAGTCTTGGGTTTGTTTCCCTGGTCGAGCAGTGTTATTGGGTTTTCTATGAAATTCTCAGTAGCAGCTGCTACTTGGAGTTTGAATTTGTGCCCGGTTAATAGCAATCGGCTCACCCCCTATTACATGGGACCTAAAACATACCCGTGAAACGTGGGTGTACATTAGTACACCTCAACTTAACCTTTCGGAGACGACAGGCGTTATAGTATGTATTTTAAAATATACAAATAAATACATATACTTAATATTTACGTGAAAAAACTTAATGCGTCAATAAAATATTAAATTGGACACCACATAGTGGGCGATATTCGCGTTGCCGTGGAAAAAGTTTCGCGTAAAAGTTTACGTTCACTTACACGTATTCGACCTTTCATCCAATTTACATCATCGAAAATTGTAATACAAAAAATATGTATGTACTTCACCTTTTCACGAAGTTTCGCCGTAGGTATGGTCGAAAAAAAAGCACTCACAAGTTTTACAAGAATTTATTTGCGTTTCAAAAAGCGATGCCAGCCAAATTCGAGCTTTACTGCGGTGGAAAAAGACTTGATTATCAAAATAGTCGTATTTTTGTGTGAAAAATACCATGGTAATAGTTACAAATATCCTAATTTCTTTGACAAGGTTTTCGTTTCAGAGAATGATAGCGGTATGATACAATATTTTGATAGTTATCTGACTTTTATTGACAAAAATAAGTTACATTTCGCAAATGATGAGTTATTTTTCCTTAAAGTAATGAATCTGTGGTTCTCTACTTGTAATTTGATGAGTATCGTTGATTGTTATAAATGATTGACGTAATTCATTATTTCTAGACTATTGTTTGATTTACTTGATTGGAAATAATAACGTCATGTCAGCAACATAAATAATAGTACATATCTATAAATAACTACCATAACCAATAGAATAACTGCCTTGTTGGTCTATTGGTTATAAGTGAGCAAGACGTCTTGGTGTTGATTCCTAAGTCAAGCAGTGTTATTGGTTTTTTTAATGAAATTCTCGTAGCAGCTCAGAGTTTGGATTCGTGCCGGATTGATGGCAATAGGCTCGCCCCCTATTATTGGGAATTAAACCTCTGCCTAACCCTTAGGGGATGAAAGGCGTGATGGTATGATACATAATATGTATGTAAAATGTTACATTTCGTGTTATTTAATCCTTTGCTTGCTCGGTAATAATTCTATGCTGCTCTTTACAAAATAACTATTAACTGACACTCATTTTATTTGACTAGTCAATTATAAACTGCTTGTCCGCTCAAAGGTAGAATTATATGTAATATAACATCCTTTCTGAGCTCGAAATTGGTTTGATAAGTTAAAAATTCTCAACACCTGAAATTCTCTGCCACTTTTTTTTTGTTTTATTGATATGATTTCATATTAAATTCTTACAATTACACGAATACTGTAATATGATTTCATGATTACTTTCTTAAATAAAGGGGAGTTTGTTAGAAGTTTAGTCAGCCTTGCGGTTGTGGTTTCTAAAAGAGAATTGTGTTTTTTTCTCGTTAAAGTTAAGTTTTGTTGAGTTCTTAGTTGCATAGGTTTTTAATCAGTAGCTGAAATATTTTGGAGATTTTATCACATTCTAAAAAGCAAGCTTTAAGGTTTCAGTTTGCCTAAAAGAAAACTGGGTTTAAAACTTATTACAAATAAATACAATTTTAGCTCATGAAGGTGGGGAACCTCCAAGCTTTGCTTTAGTAAAGGATTTTTATTAGGAAATAGCTAATTATTACTCTGTCAAAATCAGAGTGTAAGCAATATTAAAAATAAATGTAGCCACTTAGTTTGGAGTAGGTCAAAGAGGTTTTAAATGTTGTGTTAATGTTATAATTGAAGTAATAAGGCGTTGATTACTTTTTAGGAGTTTTAGATACATTTTTGAGGGCGACGTATTATTTTTCTGTTGAAAAAGCTCTGCCATGTCTTATATTTTAATATTTGATTGATACTGAGTTTTTGTAGGAAGAGCATAGCAAATTATTGTCTGTTAAACGAGGCTTACTAGTTAATTGATGTTGATATACTATAACTATAGATTTATGCTATTTTTCAGTAAATACATACATACATACATAGAAACATCAAACATTCGTGACTCAGGCGAAATGTCCATACTCATTATACAAATATTGGCCCTACCGGGATTTGAATTCGGGACTATTACGACGGAAGGCAGACTATAATACCGCTGCGCTACTCGGGTCATCAAAGTTTTGAATAATTCATTATTAAAAAAAAAAATTTTTTGAAAATGAATGTTATAATTCATTTTCCAATTTAACCTTTTGGCACTTACCTAATTAATTAATCTTAAAGCCTTGCCAAACTAAAAATAGGTTTAAATGTTTTATTTAAACAAAAAATACTAATGTCAAATCATTAAACCCAATAATACAAATTGTTCACACCAAATCAATTTACATTGATGAAGAAAGTATTCTTTTTATTATTATTTTTTGTTCTAATTAACGAAGCGTTTCAAGCACTGTGCAAGAAATATTCGCTGCCCACTGGACCGTTTTATTGCGTCTTCAGACAAAATAAACCCATACCCATTTAAAAAAAAAAACTCCATACAATACTATTTCTCGTTACCAAATATTGGTAATTGATTTATTGAAGAAAACGTAAAGTGGTCAAATAATTTTATCTGTTTTTAATAAACAAGACTATTAATTTATTTGGATTTTTAGGGTTCTGTTCTTTATAAGGCAAAACGGAAAAATATACGTTCATTTCTCCGCCCGACTATCTGTCCTTCTAACGAGTGAGTTAGAAACATTTTTCTCAGGAATGTGTCGCAGCATTCAACAAAAACCAAACACTATTTGGTATTTACGAAATGTAAAAAAAACTTGCCTTTTTGAAACCACAAAACATTTTCCATACCATCTGCTTTATATTTTTTAAAACATGTTTTTAGGGTTCCGGACCCAAAGGGTAAAAACGGAACCCTATTACTAAGACTTCGCTGTCTGTCCGTCCGTCTGTCTGCCACCAGGCTGTATCTCAAGAACCGCGATAGCAAGACAGTTGAAATTTTAACAAATTATGTATTTCTGTTGCCGCTATAACAACAAATACTAAAAACAAAATAAAATAAATATTACAGGAGGGCCCTGATACAAAAAAACGTAATTTATGGCCTAATTTTGTATGGAACCCTTCGTTCGCAACTCGCACTTGGCCGATTTTTTTATTTAATTTATATTTTGTATGTGGTTAATAATTGGTCATAAATGAAGCACGCTTACCCAGAATGTACCTATTCAATCGTGTTTTGAAGACCTCCAAATTGTACGCGTCGAGAAAGACAGAATGTATGTATATTAAATTTTCCCGGTCAAACTAAACTAAAACGTACGACAAGTAATAATTTAGGTGTAGCCTTTAAATTCAACAACAGTGTTACGTAATGTTATCACAATAATTTGATTTACTGTGAAAACTTTTTATATACTTTTTTCGTCATTTAAGCTACAGTCACGTTTTTACAAAGCATATAATCAATATTACCGTGAATTTGTTTGCCATTGAGGCACGTTTGGTGTTTTAGCTCAGCCATAGGATGCGGGTTCGATACCCGTACGAAGCTAAAATCACTATCATCATTCCAATTATTGTCTTAGTGTCGGGCTCGTCTCATTAGAGAGAGATTAGGCTATAGTCTACCACGGCCAGTGTGGGTTGGCAGACTTCACATGCCATCAAAATAATCTTTTAGGCATCCAGGTTTCCTCACAATCTTTTCCTTCACCGTTTGAGCTTATGATAAATACGCACATAACTTTCGAATAGTCAGTGGTTGAACTTGGACCTTTGACATCTCAGTTCACTGGTCACACCAATAGGCTACCAAATCTCGTCTATCTAGGGTCTATCATAATTTGTTTAACAAGTTTTTGCAACTACCTCGTTATTCTAGCAGTCGTACAGTGTGACTGCCGTGCAAGGTCTTGGGTTCGATTCCCAGGTCGAGTAAAGTGTTATTAGGTTTTTCTATGAAATTCTCAGTAGCAGCTCGGAGTTTGGATTCGTGCCCGGTTAATGGCAATAGGCTCGCCCTCTATTACATGGGACCTAAAACATACCGGCGATACGTGGGTGTACATTAGTACACCTCTGCCTAACCTTTCGGGGACGACAGGCGTGATTGTATGTAAATTTTTTGACAATGTGTCAAATAGCTAATTTGCAATAATTTTATAAAAAAAACAAAAGATAAGTTTCAAAGAAGGTTTAATTTAATTGGTCCCCTTTTTAACGTCGACAATTAAGAAAAACTCCCGTCCTTAACCGCATCCTAGCGGTTTTGTTAGAAATAAGAAGAGGCGGCGGCGCAATAAACTCCTTAGTAACATATTTCTGTCGGTTTATTAAATGAATGATTCTATACAACGTCACAATATTTTCAACATATAAAGTATAATGATTATAATTATGTGAGTTATCATACACCAATTCCACTTTTCCAAGTAGCAAATGAAATCTGACTTTATACTCATACTAGATTGCCCGCGGCTTCGCTCGCGTTAAGAAGTATTATTATTAATTAGGTATAGTTTTCACACAATCTTTCATCCCCTATTTTATCCCTTTGGGGGTAGAATTAATCAAAATCCTTTCTTAGCAGATGCCTACGTCATAACATCTACCTGCGTACCAAATTTCAGACCGATCCGTCCAGTGGTTTGGGCTGTGCGTTGATAGATCACTATGTCAGTCAGTCAGTCACCTTTGAGTTATATATATTTAGATATCACTCGCCGCCTTGCTGGCATGTGTATAAAAATAGCCTACATTTTATTCCAGGTAATAAACTACTTGTGTGCAAAATTTTATCCAAATCCGTTATCCGTATTCAATCTATACATACAAACTTTTGCGTTTATAATATTAGTAGGATTAATACAAAAGCAATTTTCTTCAAAGAGAAGCAGTCTTGACCCACATTTGTATGTATCTGCCCACACTCACAAAATTCCTGACTCGACTTTTCTTGACTTTGACCTTAGAAATTTTGAATAAAGGCTATAAAAAGTCGCAGAAAAGAATGTAAGAAAAAGTTTACATTTTCGCACGAGTTTATTACGCATAAAAATTACGCGTTGCATGCCGGTCGAAAACCAATAAACAAAATTCTAGACATTTTTTTTTCACTTTGATCTAAATAATTTTTAAAGGCTATAAAAAGTCACAGACAACAAATTGAGAAAAAGTGTTCATTTTATTTTTGCACATAATTATTACGCATGAAAATTTCGCGATTCCGGCCGAATGTCAGATAGCAAAACTCTTGACTTGACTTTTTTTGACTTCTGCTAACAATAAGACACTCATCGAATACTCATAATAATAATACTTTATTTGCACAGTTACTGTTGTTGTTTATTTTTGTTGGTGTAAGTACTAAATCGTATGGTACTTATTATATTCTGAAATAGCAGATTTTGATTTCATTTGTTTTGTAAATTCTATTGTTAAAGTTTTAGCCAGCTGTGAAAGCTAGACTCTAGTTTAATTAAGTTAGTATCAAATTGACGAATCAGCTTTATTTCAAAGCAAATATAATTTTAGCTGATTGTAATTTGTTGAAACTTAATTATGTGTATATATACAAAGTGAATTGTACTTTTAAATAACGTTCAACGGACAATAGCTTTTTACTGGATCAACAAACTTTTTAGTCAGCTTTGAAAAAGGAGGAAATTTATACTGTACTGTTAGTTGAGTATCGTATAGCCTTAGAATCCAAGGTTTTACACAATTATATGCGTATCTATTAAGTAGATACTATCTTTCCCGCAAATTCGCTGATATAATTAATAATTGTACCCAGTCTATTTAGTAATGACTTTTTTCTACTCTTTTCGCCACTTTAAGATATGATTTCCAGGACAAAAATTATGAGGTGAGCCGCATAATCGTTTGCCCCCTTATCACCATAAAAAATCCTATGTCCTTTACCAGGACCCAAAATGTATCGCGAAAGAGAGAGAGGGAGAGAGTATTATTGGTATTATCTATGAATTTTGTATTACCAGCTCGGAGTTTTTTTTAAATATAGAAAGGTTTAGATTCATGCCCGGTTCATAGTAATACGCTCACCCCCTATTACATGGACGCTAAAACATTCCGTCAAAATGTCGGCGTACATTAGTACACCTCTGCCTAACCGTTCGGTGACGACAGGCGTAGCGATTTGTTTTTTATGGAACCTAATTGAATCAATTTTATCTATTGTTGTTCTTGCATAGTGCCTGCCCTATTGCAAGATACTTCAAATTAGCTAGGGTTGACGCCAGTATATCGCAAGCAGCGTCCACAGATTAATTCAGCTTACGAAATGTGACCTCTGTGCGTTGTTACGTCATTCATGATTGATTTTTAAACCATCCATAAAGTAAATAGCGTAGAATGAATTGGTTATTCTTGTTGATGTTGTTGGAAGTAATGCGATGTCCACATCGATGTTTTGTAGATAGTTTTTTATATATAAATAAATCAACGTTTAGAAACGGACGATTGTGTCTTTTGCTTAGAATTTTGGTTTTATTTGTTTTGGCCTTCTATTCTTGTTTGGTTTAGTGTTCCTTTTGTGTTACCTGTTTTATGTATTTAAACTGGATGTGGTGAAATACACTAGGGCACTGGATTATAATCTAATTTATCTATGAAAGGACACTCGTGCCCCCACCCAGGTTTTGTCACAGTTTGAGCATGTGATAAATACGCACATAATTCCCGATAAGTCAGGGAGCGTGTCTCGGGTTTGAACTCGAGACCTTTGACATCTCAGTCCACTGGTCACACCATTAGGCTACCATAATTGCATGTAGGTATGGTATCAATAAAGTATTAATTCAGAATATTTCAGAATAAGCTTCACCTTGAGTTCTATTTATACTTTTTTTTAATTCATTCACTTATACATAACCAAATTCCGCTTCACAATTTCACATAAATAAGGAAATAAAATGCCATGTCTTTAAAACATAAAACATACTTTTTACATTCAATTTAAATTTTCACAGCTTTTTCCTGAAACCTTTGAAGTTAAAAATAATGTCGGCATTTCAGACCCGTCCTATACAAACATGAACTTGTGAGGGTTGAGTTAACTTTTCATTCTTTGTAGAGGGTTGATTTGATTGCGACGTAAGTTGAAAATCTTACTTTTCGTTTTAAACGTAGAATATTCATCAGCAACTCAATTATTGTCCCACTGTTGGGTCCGAGTTCCTTTTCTATGTTCTATATAGGTTACTAGCTGATTCCCGCGACTTCGTGCGCGTGCAAATTAAAAAAATAATTAAAGGTTTCATATTAGCTTTGCACCCCCGTTTTACCCCATTAGGGGGTGAATTTTCAAAAATCCTTTCTAAGCGGATGCCTACGTCATAACATCTAACTGCATGCCAAATTTCAGCCCGATCCGTCCAGTGGTTTGGGCTGTGCGTTGATAGATCACTATGTCAGTCAGTCAGTCACCTTTGAGTTATATATATTTAGATTAATAGTCCGTCACGCTAGCCTTTGTATATGGGTGGCAAACAAGCTTAAGACCCTGACCTTGACCCTGTAAAAACCGTTTAGGTTTCTTAAAATAGGGAGTTACTACACTGACAGCAAACGGAATTTCCATGCTGTTAGAATAGTCACTCCCCCAACGAGCTACTCACTCGCAGAAACACAATTATTGTTGATTCTCTGCGGTCTTCTGTTCTTCCCCAATCGAGCAGCTCAATTTGAGCGAGAAATCTCGCTATGCTCTGCCTCTCGAAAAATGTAAATCGTTAGTACCTACCTATTAGCGCACGCGTTATTACCGGGATTTGAAGAAAGAAAGAAAGAAATAAGTTTATTTGGCCAAAGCAAAGAAAACTACATTATAACAATTACAACTGATGAACACAATTACAATTACACATTGAACCCAGGACCCTTATCATAGAAGGCAGTTTTTATTACCACTGCGCTAATCCGGTCGTCAAGTAGTTTTGTAGTAGGGCCGCTAGTATATGATAAACACATACATATAATATTATATTTTTATTACGTACCTTCTACCCTGTTATTTGATACACAAGGAAGTAAGTGAGAAAATTGAACTGAAGGTTTTCCCTTTTATGTTTGTGTTGAGATAAGCAAATGGTATGATGTTGTATAAGGTTGTTTGAAAAATAAGTTGCTATTTATATACTATACAATGTTAGTTATGTTAAACAGACTACTGGTTGGAATTTAAAAATTCTTTTTGTGTTTGATAGTCCATATATCGAGAAAAGTTAAAGGCTATATAACATTAAGCTACGACTAATAAGAGCGGAGCATAAATGAAAAATGTAAAAAATCTAGGAAAATTCGTTACTTAAGCCACTCTAGAGAGAGTCTCTTTGGTGACGCAGGCGAACTTGCGTGGGTCAACTAGTAATAATACCTAATACATAAATATATCCATTTCTTACATAAGTCGCCACGGAACCCGTGCACGTGCAACCACAGTGGTTCCGTCTTATTAATGACGAAACCACTTGTTGGCACTACAACAAGTGGTTAAAAGAAATGAAGGAAGGAATTATAAGTATGGTTTTATTTCTACACGTTGTGTTTAACCACAAATGAGTTCGTGGGGTTCGAATCCGGAGTTTGATCCCGGATGTGGATAGGTCTAGAGATGTAAGGCATAGCGACCTTCCTCGCTTAAATTGAGCTGCCTGACTGGGGAAGTAGGTAAGCCTTACAGAAGACCGCAGTGAAACAACAATAGCTGTGTTTCAGCGAGTGAGTAAGGTTACCAGAACTCGTTCCCATTTTAGTAACTTTCCTATTTTATGAAGTCTAAACGTTTTGTACGGCGTCGGCAACGCGTGAGTGACACCTCTAGAGTTGCAACAAGTTTGCCAACTTTATGGTACGTATAAAAAAAAATCTTTACGAGTTTTTGCAACAGGCCTCCCTAGCGAACAACAATAAATGGGACGTCAGTATTTAAGAGAGCTGGTCGCAAGATTGACTTCTCTGAGGAGAATTATCTGATCATTGGAGTTATCCGTGTAATTCCGGAATATTAAGGGTCTTAGGTGGCGAACCGACTAAATATCAGAGAGCTGCAGGCCCTACCGGGCGTTGACGCAATGGAGTAGTAGTGGGGCCTGAGTGGTGGTAGATAATACACAAACGCCTAAAACCGACCCAAATATTTCTTCTTTACGAGGATCAGCCCCCGCGACTTGTAATACAAAAGCAGAACACTCAGCCCCTAAGCCAAAATGATATTCAGTCTCTTCGAAATCTATTTCATTACATACTTCTTATATTCAATGAAAATGTTGTACCTACAAATGTAATCCCCAAAACATAAACTTATTGAAATATATTATCAGATTATTATCGAGGCCATTAACCTGTCGTTTAGAGTTTGTTTCCCCGATCGTGTATCACAGCAAAACGTAATAGTTTACCTAGGTAACAAGTTTTCAGTACAGCTTAAGTTTCAGCGTGACAATGAAACGGAATCTAGAATGTTCTTTGAAGTAAAACTATGTTGATCGAATTTGATATCAAAGTAGTGAACGGTAGAATACAGTTTCAAAAACTTTGCTGTATTTAGGTACATAAATGAGTTCACGATTATCAAAGAAACGATACTCTCAAAACAAGCTTACTTTACTTTGAATTAACACCCTAAGATTTTGAAATAAAACTCCTTTGTTATAACTTAATAAAAAAAAATACACATCATTAACCTAACCCTTCAATGACGACAGGCGTGAGATATGGTTTACATTTATTTATTTCGTTTGAGGCTAAAATCCACGCTTAAAGTGTCGTCAATATGATTTGAAACCTTGCACCATAAGTTGGAAAATCATGTTTGTTGTCAATCTTGGGGGAGCATCCCATTTTCCGGGCATTAGGAGCAAATATCTCTGATATTGCTCTTCAACTGTAATAACGTATTGGCCGGATATCGGAGTTCAGTGTTCCGTGAAGTAATAATAGTGGAAACGGTGGGTTAACCGACGGCTTGTCTGTTCGTTTGTTGTTATTGAAATTGAAGATTTATTTTCTTTGTGTTATGTTATATAGTCCTTTGACGGGTAGATGTACGTAGCAGTACAAAGTAGATTAATTTTAATGTCTAGTATACGCGTATGAAATCATGATACATTAAAGTTTTATAAGAATTGTATAATTATAACCTATTATCAGGCTATTTGATTAAAATTAGGTACGTTGTAAATTGAATTTAATTTATATACAGATATTTTTTGGCATAAATTGAAGTTACATCGATATTTTAAGTTTCAAAAGGCACAAAAATCTTCACCTTTAATAACTTTCATGCCTTTTGAACGTCAGAATAAATATAGATATAATATTTGATATCTAGTTATATCTTGTTCATATAAAATAAGTCGTAAGTACCTACAAAGTGTTGGCAAATGTATGAAGTACAATTTTACTTACCAACATTTTTAATGGAGCATTATTAATGCAACATTATTATACAACGGTGTTTTTTGTGTCATATCTCTTTGTATGTGTATTAAAACTATATGGGACTATGTTTACTGACACAAGAGTTTGGCTACGTCTGTTGGATCGGCAGTCTTCCGCCATAACCTTCCTTATATCTTGGACGGAAGACGTAGGAAATCCATAAGGAAATTTATGGAAAAAAGGTCATTCAAAACTAGGACAAAACTGGGTACGTAACCGACACCAGAAAAAAACTTTCACACTTTAAATAAAAACCCTTTTCAAATAAATTAAAAAGAATTGTTTCTTAGGCTTCTGAACAACGACGCTGACTACAATTATTAAGTGCGAAAAGTGTGTAATTTAAAATAAACATTTTACATTTATTGCATCATAGTTGTGCGTTTAAAAGAAATATAAATTACTAGCTGATTCCCGCGACTTCGTCCGCGTGCAATTTAACTAAAAAAATAAAAGTTTCATATTAACTTTGCACCCCCGATTTACCCCCTTAGGGGGTGAATTAAAAAAAATCCTTTCTTAGCGGATGCCTACGTCATAACATCTACCTGCATGCCAAATTTCAGCCCGATCCGTCCAGTGGTTTGGGCTGTGCATTGATAGATCACTATGTCAGCCGTCAGTCACCTATGAGTTATATACATATATTTAGATTTAAACCGAATCGTCTATTTTTGTTCAATTTATTTAACAATTACAATGATTACTTATTAGTATATTTTTCGGTGCCCTATATGCGTTTACAAAGTAAATGTTCACATACATAAATCCCCTGTCTTGGAACATCTGTAGGCAGGGTTACCATCCATTCAAGTTAGGTACTCTGGATTTGTCCTGGTATAGTGGGTTAAGAACATCTCGGTTGTGTTTCATTTTATATCTGAATTTAAGGCTGTCAAAAATACACAGCAGAAAATTGTTCTCAACACAAAATTATGTTCGCATATTAGAAATTTGAAAACACGAACGTTGCCGAAACGGATTAAATTAATTAGTGAACGTTACTGTGAAAGTAGACCTTAAGTAACATTGGAATTTAACTTAACCCTTCACTCTTTCTCGAATCATTTCAAGCTTTGCATATCGATAGCAGCGGAGGGTTAATGTACCGTTGCAATCGAGATGCCGCGCCGTGAACGATCTCATTGAAAAACGAAAGTTTTGAGAGAAAGTGTGGTTAGACTCAATTAGATTTGTGTGATAACTTACTTGGGCTCAAGACAGATTTCAAATATCGTACGATGGAACCTGTCGCCAACCTGCAGTAGGCTAGGCCAACCCGCAGTAGGCTAGGCCAACCCGCAGTAGGCTAGCCAACCCGCAGTAGGCTAGCGTGGTGGACTATAGCCTAAATCCTATCAATTGAGAGGAGACCCGTGCCTAGCAGTGGGACATTAATGGGTTGATGATGACTAGTGGTCGCCCACGTTAGTCCCATGTTATAGTGGGCGAGCCTATTGCTATCAACCGGGCACGACTCCAACCTCAAAGGTGCTACTGAGAATTTTATTGATAGCCCAGTAAAACTTTTATTGAGCCAGGCGTTTTTTATTTTTACTGTCACCGAGTTTTTGAAATAAACGTAATAAAAAATTCTAATCTGCGCGCCATATTTTTTCTCGGAAGAGTCCCGAAGCACAAGCTGGTTGATTATAAAATTAAATCCCAGTTTTCACAGTTTCAATTTAAGATAAAACTTGGCAATTGCATGAAGGCTGTTCGTCTGATGTTTATTGTATAGAAAGAACCAAGTAGTACCGTATCGTTTTAAAAACTTATTTTGTGGAGCGACCAACATAACAAAACAGAATTCAGGCTTAATTTTTTTTCTTTGTTATGTTGGTATATTTTGTACTATCGTACTATAATAATATTTGCACCATAAAATTAGGCAAAGGTGTACTTACTATACATCCATAGTAAGCCGATGTATTGATAGGTTTCATGTAAAAAGAGGCTAGAGACATATTTTATTCTACAAATCAATTAATTTGCCGCACGCTATTATTATCTTCAGAATCGTTGTTTAGTTTACAAACGTATATTTTCACATACAGATAAATATATCGGATTGTCAAAAATGTTAGATAGATGTTAGTAATTATAACATCTAGACACTCAACACCTCATTTTGGCCGTGTCTTAAATGAAATATAACGTCGATAATAAAATCCGTAAAAAGTTATTTTATTTCAATTTCTAATATTCGTGTGCCTGTCAGACCTATAGCAGGGTGTGTCACCCTTGCATCAATTTCGCCACCTAAAACGTTGCCTCTCAGACAAAACACGATGAATTGTCTGGAATAGTCGAAGAGGCCCAACTCTATGGGAGTTGGGCCTCTTCGACTATTCCAATCATGGTTAATTAATACTTTATATTGAATAAAAATGGGAATGTGTTGCTTGGGAGTAGGCTGCGTCGCTTCATCTTCCCAGCAACAACACTAGGAAGCTGTGAACGGTGGACGTGTTTGGAGGCTGTCTTTTGTTATCAACGTTCATAAACAGCAAATTAAATTTGGCCTATTTTGAATAAATGATATTTTGAATTTGACTCTGAATCAACCAAGTTGATCTTCTTTCTCTTTCCTGCACATTGTAGGCGCCACAGTGCAATTGAATTGTGTCTCCGTGCCACTGTCATAGCGTCTGACTGTCCTCTGCACGTTTAATTTATTTCTCACGTCATATTACTTCTGAGATTTGTGAAAAACATTCGGTTAGACGGCTCGTTATATTTAAGGCACATACTTTACCGGTTATCGATGTATTTTCTTTTATACCCTGCCCGATGATAATGAGTGACCGTAAAAACCTATTCAAATCGGAGTGGTAAACGCTGCCACTGTAGGTAGAGAGACTAAAAGACTGAGATGTCAAATTCTCGATATTTGGTCTTGATTAAGAGAGCGCAAATTGCATCAACTTATTATACAAAAGTAAATGATTGAATAGAAGCGATTCTCGGAATGTGTGGAATTCTTCAATCAAATGCATCACTATACTGTAAACAAACATATTACCACTCAGATTAACTATTGAGGAAATAATAGTTATTAAGCAATGGAAAATAAAATGGATTGTAAAGGGGGATAGTTAGAAACATAAAAAATAAGTATTAGTATCATAGATAACCTAACCTAACCTAACCTAACACTTATGAATGATCTACGCGATATGTAGATCATAAGCTGTTCAATTCAAAAAATTTGCTGCGTGGTGCCGGCTTAGAATAGCACCACCCCATATCTTCCCGTGGGTGTCGTAAGAGGCGACTAAGGGATTCACCGGAGGATGGGCAGCAGCGCCCTCCGAGTACTACGCCTGCCAAACTGCGATCGCCAACCCGCCTGCCAAGCGTGGCGATTATGGCATATCCCCCCAATATGATTGCACCAAAAAAACGGCCCCTAGTCCCCGGCGGCCCCGCTATTCCTCATGTCCATAGTGGTAGCGGTCGAGGTAACGGCGGGGCAAGGGGTGCCAAGAATCTCCGGAAGAGATCCGGCTACCACAAACGACGACGGATTGACCTGGCAACATATAACACGCGCACACTGCGGACGGACGAAAAGGTGGCAGAACTTGAGGAGGAGTTGAGCAAGGTTCGATGGGATATTGTGGGATTATCTGAAGTCCGAAGAAAGGGGGAGGACACGATAAACCTAAAATCCGGTAACCTTTTATACTTCCGGGAGGGCCATCAACAGTCCCAGGGTGGTGTCGGGTTTATCGTCAACAAGTCCCTTGTCAACAACGTGTTGAAGATCGAGAGTGTGTCGACCAGGGTGGCGTACCTTATACTCAGAATCACCGAAAGGTATTCGTTGAAGGTCATACAGGTTTACGCCCCGACTTCGGCACATTCCGACGATGAGGTTGAAACTATGTATGAGGACATATCAAGAGCCATGCATAGTTCGAAATCTCACTTCACCGTTGTAATGGGGGACTTCAACGCGAAGTTGGGCAAGAGAAACGGCGATGAGCTGAGAGTGGGGCAATTTGGATTTGGGCGACGGAATCACCGGGGACACCTATTGGCGGGTTTCCTGGAGAAGGAGGGTCTCTTTATGATGAACTCCTTCTTCAGGAAACGCGAACATAGGAAATGGACCTGGATGAGTCCCGATGGTACGACCAAAAATGAGATTGACTTCATCATGTCGACGAAAAAACATATATTCAATGATGTCTCAGTGATCAACTATGTGAAAACAGGCAGTGATCACCGCATGGTCAGAGGCACATTGAATCTTAATGTTAGGATGGAAAGATCTCGACTGATGAAGTCTACGCTCCGTCCTTCACCAACCGAAATCCAAAACCCCGAACACTTTCAGCTCCAATTACAAAATCGTTTCGATTGCCTAGGTAGCGATGTTGACGATCTCAACGACGGATTTGTAGAAGCTGTCCATGCAGTCGGGTCAAACTATCTTAGACCCCGACGAACTGCTAAAACTAAGAAGCTTTCCGATTTAACTTTGCGGCTCATGGAGGATAGACGCAAGATGATTCTGCAGTCTTCAGCTGATCAATCTGAGTACCGGCGATTAAACAGACAGATCTCAAAGTCTCTAAAACGTGACATTCGTCAATTCAACACGAACTGTGTGAACGAGGCAATAAGCCGGAATAGAGGCTCTAAAATATTCACCAGAGATCTGTCTGTAGGCCAAAGTCAGTTGACAAAGCTGAAGACCGACGATGGCAGAATCGTGTCATCCAAACCTGAGTTGCTTAGGGAGATCGAGGGATTCTATGGGCAGCTGTACACTTCACATAAATCCGTCGCCAATCTAGCGGGCGATCCAAGAGCTAGATTAACCCGGCACTACACTGAAGATATCCCGGACGTCAGCCTGTATGAGATTCAGATGGCTCTCAAACAGCTTAAAAACAACAAGGCACCAGGTGATGACGGAATCACAGCAGAGTTACTGAAGGCGGGTGGAAAACCAGTCCTTGTGGCCCTTCAGAAGCTTTTTAATTCAGTCATCATCAAAGGAAAAACGCCACAGGCATGGAGTAGAGGTGTGGTCGTTTTGTTCTTCAAAAAGGGCGATAGGACATTTTTGAAGAACTACCGTCCTATATCACTTCTGAGCCATGTCTATAAGTTGTTCTCGAGGGTCATCACAAACAGAGTCTCACGCAGGTTTGACGACTCCCAGCCTCCCGAACAAGCCGGTTTCCGAAAAGGTTTCAGTACCATAGACCACATACATACGCTACGGCAGGTTATACAAAAGACTACAGAGTATAACCGACCCCTATGTTTAGCGTTTGTGGACTATGCGAAAGCCTTTGATTCGATCGAAACTTGGGCGGTAGTGCAGGCTTTACAGCGGTGCCAAATTGACTATCGGTACATCGAAGTGTTGAAGTGTTTGTACGAAAACGCCACTATGTCAGTCCGACTACAGGATCAGACCTCAAAACCTATCCTCTTGCAGCGTGGTGTGAGACAGGGAGACGTTATTTCTCCTAAACTGTTCACTGCTGCAATGGAGGATGTCTTTAAGGTTCTGGACTGGGAAGGACTTGGCATGAACATAAACGGCGAGTACCTCACGCACCTTCGATTTGCCGACGATATAGTCGTAATGGCTGAGACCGTTGAACAGCTAAGCACTATGCTCAATGACCTCTACAGAGCTTCGGAACGTGTCGGTCTAAAGATGAACATGGACAAGACCAAAGTGATGTTGAATGTCCATGTTGTACCGACTCCGGTGAAGGTCGGAAGCTCTGTCCTCGAAGTTGTTGACGATTATGTTTACCTGGGACAAAATATCCGGTTAGGTAAGTCCAACTTAGAGAAAGAGGTCAATCGTCAAATCCAACTCGGCTGGGCAGCGTTCGGGAAGCTACGCCAAATCTTTTCGTCCCAGATAGCGCAGTGTCTAAAGACGAAAGTCTTTGACCAGTGTGTGTTGCCAGTAATGATTTACGGCACCGAGACGTGGCCGCTTACAGTGGGCCTTATAAGTAAGCTCACAGTCACTCAGAGAGCGATGGAGAGGGCTATGTTAGGAGTTTCACTACGTGATCGAATCAGAAACGAGGAGATCCGTAGAAGAACCCGGGTCACTGACATAGCCCGAAGAATCGCCAAACTCAAGTGGCAGTGGGCAGGGCACATTGCTCGAAGAACGGATGGCCGTTGGGGCTTGAAGGTTCTCGAGTGGCGACCGCGAACTGGAAGACGCAGCGTGGGTAGGCCTCCGGCAAGGTGGACCGACGACCTGGTAAAGGTCGCTGGAACCAGCTGGATGCAGGTGGCCCAAGACCGGTCGTTGTGGAAATCTTTGGGGGAGGCTTATGTCCAGCAGTGGACGTCCTCCAGCTGATATGATGATGATGATGATGAAGCTGTTCAATTCAAACAGCATTTTTTGAGTGACGTCATCGTATTTGAGAGCTTGAATTCTATTAATTTGATCAGTTTTATAGAAAGTGTTTTTTTTATTAATTAATTATCCAGTTGAAGAATGGGTGTTAAAACCTTTACCATAATGGCAATTATCAACCCGTATTCTTATGGGACCTAAAACCAGCGAACTACTGTTTATACTTCTGCCTAACCCTTTTGGAATAAATGAGCGTGATGTTTGATTATTTTACTAATGTTATTTACTTTAACAGGAGGCCAAAGAGAGTATCACTCAAATCACGCAGAAGACCACAGCGAAGAAGGAAAAAAAGCGTATGAGGTGAGAAACTTATCATTTAAATTTAAACCTTACAATACTCACATTAGATTTCGTTTAGTATAAGTAAGGTACGCTTGTGTCGTTTTGATAATTGACACCTGCATTCTTGATAAACGTTTGTCGTCCAAAGAAAACGGACATTCTGGCCACGCACAAAATATCTTGCTTGTGTCCAATTTGAGGCTTTCACCCAATTATTGTGATAAATTATCATAATTGATTCTTGTATCTATGATAAATATCTAACCCAAATTAGACAGTTTCTGTCTACTTGAAGTATACTCATTAATTTCTTTAAAAAACTGAATTTCCCGTTGAATAAACGCTTGAATTTGACTCATTCCCTGTCCTACTATAAGTTCTACCGCAAGACTCCTTGAAGAAGATTTGAGAAGGGAATAAACCATACTCCATGCTAACCTAGTTGCAGATTGACAGATTTCATACGTCATTGATAATTTTTCCCCGGATTGCTAGTTTTCTCACGACATAATTTTCTAAAAAGCAGTGTTCTTGTGATGAGCTTGAATTTCTTAAGTTCACAGTCCATACAAGTACGCTTTCAAATAAATTTTTACAGATTTGATGATATTTATCTAACGCGATAGAAAATCTACTTCACAAGAATTGGACCCCTGCAGGCCATTCTTTTGTCGATTGTACATTATTATTTTATTAGTACTTTTTAATTATTTGCCAAGATTATTGTATTTATATAATTTAAATGCCACTATTTATGTATATATGTTTTTGAATTCACGCCTAGTGGAAGAAATGGAGTGACATGAAAAAACCATATCCTGACAGGAAATTATTGAAAGCAAAACCCTGGTACTATCTTTATGTGGACGTAAGTCATTGTGTGTAATGGTACTGTTCTAACCATTGTCCATTCCGCTATATAGGTAATACATAGACGTAAATAATTTAATAAAAAAACGTATTTGTTATAACCACAATAATAATAATAATTTATTTTTGTTACAAAAAAAACAATTAACAATTTAAATGAGCCATGCCTCCTGAACTAGGTGTATTGCCTGTATCCCACAAGACAGTGCCTTCAGTGGCGTAGCGTGGGTTTGTGCCCCCGGGGCCGTCATGAAATGTGCCGCCCCCTATTCTAGTAGTATAAAAATAACGTGGTACTTGATGCCGCCCCCTTTCATATGCCACCGGGGCCATGGCCCCCTCTGCCCCCCTTCCTACGCTATTGTGTGCCTTCCCTAATACAAGTTCCAGGTGAGTAAATTCATGGATACAAAAAAATATGTATAAAAAGTTAAAAATATAACATAATAAGTCATAATAACTAGAATTAAAGTAAAATAATAAATAAAATTAAATAATTATATTTAGTAATAATTATTGTAGATTGTTTTTAATACGCTACCTAAATTTTGAGTTTAGTGATAACGTTTAAAACTTAAACGTTTTAGTTATTTAACTAGTTCACGGTTCGCAAAAGTAGGTCTTATAGAGAAAAACCGGCAAGAAACTCCATAGATACTCTTTGAAATATATTATGTATAGTACAAAATAATTAATTACCTTTTACAATGTTTGCATGTAATATCAATATGAGAATAATGCAGTTTAATGTGAAATCTTTTAATTTATATCTAACGTAGAAAAGTATAAATCCAAATTTCTTCAAACAAAAGCATTAAAAAGCCTATATATAGAAGATATTTGGAAAGGAATATATATATATATATATATATATATTCCTTTCCAAATATCTTCTAGCAATTCCAATAAAAAAATATAACTATGTCTATCCGTGCGTCTGTCACCTCTTCACGCTTAAACCGCAAAACCGATTAAGATAACATTTGGTATGGGTTATAGTTATAGTTTGAGTTCCAAAAGGATAGTTTTGATCCCGGAATCATCCTTTAAGTGAGTGAAAAAGGGGTTAAAGTTTCTACGCTGACGAAATATCGAGCTAAAGCTAATAGCCAAATAAAAACAAATTTTGGCGAAGAGCACCAAAATTTGTTTGGTTTTAATGTTTCAAGTCTAAATTACTTAATCACCCCATAAGAACACATTATTAAACATGTCTACCCCTTTTACCAAAATCCCCATAAAATCCATTTCATTAAACATAATTTATTTGCCATTTCTCTCAACCTTCGACCTAAGACCCATTAATTATGGTTTCAAAACCCATAAATAAGTGTTGGCGATGGGAATGTAGGTAATATAACAAACTATCACGCTTTCTTCCTAGAAGGTTAATCAGAGAAAAGTTAAAGAGAGTATTAATGTACACCCATAGTTTGTTGGGATGTTTTAAGCCCAATAATATAGACTGCAAGCCTATTGTACCAGGTCTTGATGACCATTTAAATCAAATTTCTACCGCCTATGAATGTTTGCAACACCACAGGTGTCGCTTGTACGTTGCCGACACTGTAAGTCCCGTTAAGTACGGAATTCACTGTTTCACTGCGGTTTTATGTACGGCGGAGGTAATTCCCCGGTCGGGCAGCTCAATTTGCTCGAGATGTCTCACTATGCCCTATCTCTATGTGTCAAAATTACGCAAACTCATGACGCATGCTTTCGTTTCCCATTGTACCATTATTATTAAACAGTTGCGAACAAATTGTTATGAGTGCTACATCTATTGTGCTATTGGTTTGTTTAGATACATGTCTAAATATTTTTTCAAAACATTTTCATCTTAATACCTTGTAATAATGGTGTTTTCAATTATTGTTTGCACCCTAACCCATATAGCTTCGTAAGGCCCAATGACCTAATCTAATGACAAAAGACAAAAATGTGTTGACACTCAGACTCGAAACAGTTTTTATAATCATTAAATTACACAGCGACCTAAAATTAGTATATGATATTTAAACGCATTGTTTGATTTAAACAATTTAAATAATTCCGCCAATTTATATGCCATCAAAAGAATAATCATCATCATAACATTTACAGTCCCACTGCTGGGCATAGGTCTCCTCTAATTCTAGATGGTTTACGTGTAGTATCCACACAGCATTTACACACCATCGAAAAATTTTCAAGCATGCAGGTTTCCTCACGAAGAGTATTTAAATTAATTTAGCTTAACCATTATTGAATCTAACTAACATTACAATGTGATATGTAGATATGTTTGATTTACTATTTGTATCATTATTACGTGTGAATTAGATTCATATTCCTGTGTCATCTTAACTACACATAAGTAAGTGTTATTAAAAAACATAAAAACAAGAGCTAATATAGATTATGTCAATTCTAGGGCGTTCACAAGGAAACCAAGTCTGCTAAGGGCCATCACGATAAAGAAAATCACCTGGGAAAGTATGACGACCACGGAAAAAATGACAAACTACATGAGGAAGAATCTGGGCACTATGGGGAACATCAACATGAAGAACATGGGAAGAAACATGCAAAGGTATGAATGAAATCATATCAAGACATTTTATTTTCATGTCAATATTATTAAGGTACCTATGTGCTATCTTTTTGTATTTTTAGCATATTTCAAGCTGAGATTTTTAATTTTTTATTAAGAAAGAAAAAAAAAAAAAAGAAAGTCGCCGTAAGACATAAGTAACATAAAGAAGGCAAAATTCAACACATCAGGCGGATACCTCGGTGGCTCAGTTGGCAGAGCGTCTGGAGTACCTATCCAGAAGACACGGGTTCGAGTCCCGCCTCGGTTGAATTTTTCTTTACCTTTCTTAATAAAAATTTAAAATACCTATGTGCTTTTACAACACCTATATTCTAAGTTAACTTTTTATAATCTGCTATATAAAAAATACATAATGAGATGTTCAGAAACTTTATTCGTTCTTACAGCATTTGATACACTTTAGTACTCAATTGATTACTAGAATTAATTTTTAACTACAGTTTGTTTAAGTTTGAAAAATAATTATTATTTAAGAACAATTTTGACAAATTTTAAAAGGCTACATTATTTATCTTAAGAAAAATGCAATAATCATCTGTAATCGAACTAGACATAGCCTGTATTTTTACTATCAGTACCAATTCCCAATTTTTATTTATATATTTTCATCCCAATCTATATTTTCATAAAGGGGGCAAAACTTGACTTTTGCCCCCTTTATGAAAATATAGATTACGTACAATAAGTACTTATGCTAATGATATGATATAGTTAGATTTTGATTATAAATAGTATTGTTCTGTTCGTGAAATACTCAATATGTACTATCTCACAAAATTCTTTGTAGTATGAGGAATCAGGTAAGCATTCGAAAGGGCACAGCACCAAAGGTAGTCACGACATTCATAAAAAAGAAGAATATGAGAAGAAAGTGGACTCCGGTGAAGAGGAGAAACATGGTGGCTTCAACGAAGAGCATGGGCATTCGAAGGTAAGAAATCTTTGTTTTTTTTTACGGATTTATTTGCGACTAGCTTTTTTTTTAAAAAAAACGTTGCTGTAGGATTTTCGTACGATTACAAACACAAATTTTCATATACACAATCGCCCAGACCCGGAACAACTACCTGTAGAACGTACAAATATTTGCTCCGTGCGGGGATCGAACCCGCAACCCGTGACGCACAAGCCTGTCGCTCAGCCTCTGCATCAGGTCGTCAAACGTGTTACGGATACTAGTGGGTTGATATACTACATATATACTTTTTTGTTGTTGTAAATACGTAAATACATCCATGACTCGGATACAAATGTTTATGCTCATCACACAACCTGAGACCCGTAGCACAGAAGGCAGTGTCAACTGCCGCTGGACCAATAGGGTCGTCTTATTATTTAATACACCGATTTTAATTAAACATGATAGACTGTGGGTTGTATGGTTCAACTTTAGAGATACCTACAGTACATAGTTTTAATTTTAAGCTTTACAGAAGACCGCAGTGAATCAACAATAGTTGTCTTTCTACGAGTGGGTAGTAAGTACCAGAGTTCATTGGGGGAGTAACTATTCTGACAGCATGGGAATTCCATTTGCTGTCAGTTCAGTAACTCCCTATTAAAGAAACCTGAACGGTTTCTAAGGGATTTCGCAACGCATTTGCCAGCCTCTGGTGTTGCAAATGTCCATGGGCGGCGGTCATCACTTACCATCAGGTGAGCCGCCTGCTCGTTTGCCCCTTTACGCCATAAAAAAAATAGCTATATTCGCAGTAACTGTAATAAATTTAACACGTGTACTTAACAGTTGTTTATCGGTTTATGTTGAGGAGGCCTTCAGCCCTAACTTTAATTTATTTTGTAGGAATTAAAATGTGTTCATAACAATTAGGCAACTTTTCACGTGCAGGCTATTTCCAAATACTTTCGATATTTCGAAATAATCCTTGTGAAGGCTTCTTTTTTCTAGAACTTTCAGAATTATTAAGATTTCATTAGGAACAAGTTAATATAATATTTAAGCTGAACGTATAAATAGCTTTCGAAATAAGAAACCGATAAAATGTTGTGTTTTTTAATGTTGCCCCATATTGAGAATTTCTCCGGTATCGTCGGTGCGTTTACAAACACAATTTTGCCCATAAGCAAACGCCCATTTTTGGTCCCACTGATGGGCACGTGAGCCGTGGTAGCCTAGTGGTGTGACCAGTGGACTGAGATGTCAAAGGTCTCGAGTTCGAACCCAAGGCATTGAATTTATCACAAGCTCAAACGGTGAAGGAAAACATCGTGAGGAAACCTGCATGCTTGAGAGATTTGTCTCGATGGCATGTGAAGTCTCCAACCCGCAGTAGGCTAGCGTGATGGACTATAGCCTTATCCCACTCAAATGGGAGGAGACCCGTGCCCAGCAGTGGGACGTTAATGGGTTGATGATGATGATGATGATGATGATGGGCACGCGTCTCTATAGCAGATTTACACGCCGTAGAGAAAATCTCTAAGGCATTCAGATTTTCTCATTAATTTTTCTTCACCGTTTGCGCACGTGATAAATATATATTAAATAAATAAATGTGATAAATTCGCACCTAACGTAGAAATGACAGTAGCGCGTCTTGCGATTGAACTTGAGACCTTTGACTTCAGTGTCCAGTGGTCACTCCACTAGGCTATAGTAGCTTTAATACCATAGATCATTTAAATAGATGAATTGATTTACTCATTCTTAAAGTACAAAGGTAGGTACTGAATTTAATTACTGTAATATGTATATACAGTTTGCACCTCCAACGTCTCTCCCCAAAGCTTATTAATCAACTCTTGATTAAGTATATAATGAGTTTTCCTTGTATTCAAATGTAATTTAGGCTTAGTCAATAGTTTAGAGATTCCAAGGCTTCGTTTTGTAATAATTCGGTCTTCGATTAAAGCGATTGAAATGAGGCGATACGGTTCAAATTCCTAAGGCAAATATATGATATTAAGTAAATATTGCGGGTTTATTGGATTGAGTATTCTAGAATACTGTAGAATTATCTACCTTATTAATTACCCATTAATAAGCCTAGGTCTTTTCTTAGTATGGAAGGAAAATTCACTATAATTTCAATTCAACTTTATTGCACTCTATATAATGTTATGATATGAATACAGATTGCAATGCTTAGTGCTAGAACCACTTATGGGCCTTGTCGGGCACAGCAAGACTATTGTAAGATAGTAGAGGAAAAGTACTTTAAAGCAGTTTCGTCTACCACGCTAGCCTACTACAGATGCCGCCTATGAAGTTCTACATATACTACACTGGTTTTCACACGATATTTCCTTTACCGTTTATACGATTGATATCCATAATTTAAACGAGTAAGTAAGATTGCCAGAGCTCGTTCAGGGAGTGACTATGCTGACAGTGTGGGAATTCCGTGGAAAGTCAGTTCAGTAACTTCCCTATTTTAAGAAACCTAAACGGTTTCTACAGGGTCTACGGTAACGGCTTCTCAACAGGAGAGCCGTCAGATTGTTTGTCACTCCAGTGGTATAAAAGAAAAATCGGCTGAGTGCGAATCGGACCGAAAATTGGTTTGAACAAAATCTAGTTAGTATTTTTTTTTAATATGTCATAAATCGTAAACCACAATTTACCTTTCATTCAATTGTGTACCCACTGCTGTTTACCTAGTCGGACTCGCGCACAAAGGGTTCCGTACAATGGTACGGAACCATTAAACTAGGTAAACAGCAGTGGGTACACAATTGAATGAAAGGTACCTAAATTTGGTTTACGATTTATGACATATTAAAAAAAAATACTAACTAGATTTTGTTCAAACCAATTTTCGGTGGAAGTTTGCATGATAATGTACGTCATATATTTTTTTTGTTAGGAACTTATTTTAGAAGTTTTACCACTTACACACACATTTTACCACTTTGGAAGTGTCTCTCGCGCAAACTATTCAGTTTAGAAGTAAATGATATTAGAAACCTCAATATAATTTTTGAAGACCTATCCATAAATGCCCCACACGATGTTCGGGTTCGATGGAAAAAACAATTTTGAGTTTCAGTTCTAAGTATGGGGAAACCCCAAAATTTATTGCTTAATTAATCTTAATGCAGTTCACAGAATACATCTACTTACCAAGTAACAACATTATAGTTCGTATAGTTTCGGAAAAAAGTGGTTGTGACATACGGACGGACAGACAGACAGACAGACATGACGAATTATGTATAAGGGTTCCGTTTTTTGCTATTTGGCTACGGAACCCTAAAAAGTTGTAGGACACCGACGCTTCCACCATCCCATTTTATGGCTCCAGTCTTTAGCGGATTTATAAAATATATTGCTTCATTCATTTCATTGAAGTGTAACAAAACAACGCATTGGCTAATTATGAAGCAAAGCAGATGATGACAAAGTATTCGTGCCTGGATTTCAAAAGGTTATATTTCACAAAAGTCTAGACTTCATTCGTTCAAGATAGGAAACACTCTTAGACTATATTTTTTAGACCTTTATTTAGTCCAGTCATGACAGTTCAAGGTTGAGTTTACATTGGGTTTTTATGCGGCGCGGCGGTCTATTTGTCTAAGGTTCGATGCTCCGGTCAGGGAAAGTGACGCAGATCGGATTCTAACGGCATTTGTTTGTTTTTGTAGAATAGTGTTGCACTGTTGACCTTAGATTTAAATGATTTGAATAAAATGATTGCAACAATCGGATGTCACGATTAATTTATTGGTTAAATGAATATTGATGTCGAAAGTTCTAAGCATTTTTGTGTATATAAAAAAGAAGCATATAATGCGGTGACCTCAGATAAGGTACGGTTGCAATTTAAAATAGAGCTACGGTTAATTGATTACGGTTTTAAATTAGAAACAGAATCAAATAAAAATAAGTTGTAAAATTAAGTAAGATGAAATTCAATGACATTGAATTAAGGAATTAAGTGGGATATTTTTCTGAATTAAACGGGAGGAAATTAAGGAATTAAATGGGCATGAATAATAAACTGAGTGGGATATATTTGTGAATTAAATGGGGCTATGTCTATGGGGATAAAATGTAGTTATTAAATGATAATTTTATTCACAAATGTATCCCATTTGTAAATTAAATGTGGCACAATTTAGGTTACACATTTATGAATTAGGTATTTGGGGCAAAATTAAATAGTATCTTGTGATAAGTTAAATTAGGATATGATTAAACAATATAATTTGCATATTTAGGTACCTATACCGTTAATTTAGGTTGTATAAATAAAACATTCATTATTTTCTCGCAAGAACCTACGAAGAAACGCGGTTAAACTGATGGTTATATAAAACTATGTTTAAAACAACATAGTGCATTTACAATGTTAACTTAAACTTAATTAACTTTAAACATAATCTGTCGTTAAATCAAAACACGTTTTAATTACAAACAGCTGTAAAGTTTAACTGCATGCTAGCTTAGATTAAGTAAGGCAAGTTACTTCTTCCGTGTAATCTTGGCAGCGTAAACTCTCATTTGCTCACCTAGTTATTGTTGTAGGATTAATTAACGTGATCTATAGAAGTATCAGGGCGGTGTTTTTCTTTTAACTTTTCTTGTGAACAAAGTACGTAAATTTTGTAATATCTACAGGGATATTACAGAATTTATAGAATAGAGACAACCCTATAACGTGTACTTACTGCACACAACACTTGTTAATAATATTTTTTTTGAAAATAATGATTTTAACGTCTGATTTTAAAGTAATGTGTAAAATGAACCGGTTCCTACCCAGAATTATTTGTGAGACTATAAATACTAAAGTATTAATTAAGAAACATAACTTCAAAAAAAATAAAAACAAAATTTAAAATTAACTAAATGAAAATACTACTAGGTCATTTTTTTTTCCTACTGATTAAGTATTTGAGTAGGAATAGGCTATAGTCAGGGCTGTGGTAGCCTAGTAACTAGTGTGGTAACCAGTGGACTGAGGTGTCAAAGGCCTCGAGTTCGAACCCAAGGCACGCATCACAGACTTTTCGGAAGTTATGTGCGTATTTATCACATGCTCAAACGGTGAAGGAAAACATCGCGAGGAATCCTGCATGCTTGAGACATTTTCTCGATGGCATGTGAAGTCTACCAACCCGCAGTAGACTAGCGTGGTGGACTATAGCCTAATCCCTCTCAATTGAGAGGAGACCCGTGCCCAGCAGTGGGACATTTATGGGTTAATGATGTGCGGCTATAGTCCATCTACTACATTATTCCAGCTGACTGGATATTTCTAATTAACATAGTTACAATTAACACGGACCGTAGCGCGTGGCATTCTGTAGTTTCTGCCTACCCCCATGGGAAAAAGGCGTGAGTGTATGTATGTATGTATGTATGTATGTATGTATGTATAATTAACATAGC
Organism: Craniophora ligustri; assembly: GCA_905163465.1. Taxonomy (NCBI): domain Eukaryota; kingdom Metazoa; phylum Arthropoda; class Insecta; order Lepidoptera; family Noctuidae; genus Craniophora; species Craniophora ligustri. Next base: position 11,358,952 of record LR990971.1, on the reverse strand, counting down.
TATTGTATAAAATTCTGTACAAATACAGAACGCGTCGTTGTAAGTTTAAGACAGTTCCCAAGCCACTTAAACTAACAAGTTAATAAAAGTTAAGTTTTTAACTGGTCCCGTGGTTAATAGAAATGTCAGAACAGTGTTTTTAATAACTTTACAAGGTTAAAGGAGTAAATAGTTTTACAGGTTTTACTGTTTACAATACATTGCTTATAATTTTGACGGCATAGTGGTTGAATGAACGGCTATGATGCTAAGAGTCCGTGTGTTCGATTTCGGCATGGTACAAAATATTTGAATTAGCCTAGGCATCAATGGTAATAAATGTTATCAATATACCGCAATAAAATACGTAAAAAGTAGTTTTATTTCAATATCTAGTATTCGTGTAACTGTCCTTCCCCGGGACTCGAACTATCTCTATACCTATTAAATTTCATCTAAATCGGTTCATAGCGTGAAGAGGTAACAGACAGATAGACAGACACAGATTACATTATTATTAATAGGTTATAATTTTAAATGGTGATGGACAAGATTTATATCGACTCTATGGTAGACACATATAAAGAATGGAAAACACATTTTGGCACACTCGAAATAACACTTGTCTATGGATTTCATGGTACGCAACAACAAACAATATACTATTGTATATTAAAATGTTTATGTTTTATGACGACTCAAATAGTGCATTGGTATTAAAGTCTGCCTTCTGTGTTAAGAGTACTAAGTTCGAATATGATCGACCAAAATTTGCCCGGCATGAGCAAATTTTGTGTGATGAGCATTTGAACTAAGTTACATGTTTAATATGTATTTACAAAAACAAATATATCTGTACTGTATCAATTATCTAGGATCCGTAACACATGCCTCGTTGCTTAGCTCGAAACATAGATGGCGCTGTGTCATAATTTCCGGATATGTTTATTTTATTTATTTATATATTTGTAATGTTTGCAGGGGGGGCATTTCAAGAACGGCAACTTCAAGGCCGCCCACGAGGAGCACGCGAAGGGTGACTCGGGCCACTTCGCGAAAGGGGGCAACTTGCAAGTGTCAAAGGTAATATAACCCTTTTTTGAGAGATATAGCGAGATTCCTGCTCAAATTGAGCTGCCCGACTGGGGAAGTACCTCCGCCTTACAGAAGACCGCAGTGTAATAACAATAGGTGTGTTTCTGCGAGTGAGTAAGGTAACCAGAGCTTGTTGGGGGAGTGACTATTATGAGCATGGGCATTCCGTTTGCTCTCAGTTAAGTAACTCCCTATTTTAAGAAACCTAAACGGTTTCTACTGGGTTAGGCAACGCCCTCTGGTGTTGGTAAATGTCCATAGGCGGAGGTGATCACTTAATAACAGATGACCCTCCAGCCCGTTTGCCCCCTTATCACCATAAAAACATAATAATAATATTTTAAAATCTTAAGAAAAGATATCAAGTATCTTTGCCAGTAATTTAGCCTAGAAATTTTCACTTCTACTAATTCGTTCAACAAAATGATGGAAATTCGAGTAAATTTCGCTTATCGTGATAAAATTGTAATTTATTTGAGATTCTTGTCATTTATTACTTAGTGTTCATTAGTACACTCTACTCAAAATGGCTCCCAGTATCGCTCCATAAATCACAGTGGTAATTTAGAAGATATTTTTCAAAAGTTTTATCAGTAGGTAACCAATAACACGGATACAAAAAATCTAGCAACTTCTTACCTTTCAGTATCGGATTATTTTAAACCTTCTAAATAAATCCTTTTTTGAACCTACTATTATACAGCTCTCCATAAAAAAACACAAAGACATGAAGGTCAAATACAAGTCATCTGTAGAAAATCGAATTTTCCTCTTTAATAAATATTACTACCCATTTATTTTTAGAGGTTACCTATAAGATAAGGCAGAGGTGTAGAAATGAACACCCACATTTTGCCATTATGCTTTCTTTCTACGTGTAATGTAATATTATTACCATCAACCGAGCACAAAACCCTGAACTGCCACTGTGAAATCATAGAAATCTAGTCAATTCAGAAGTACCGGTACTTCAACAGTTTGTAGGTATGTTTTCCATCTTCCTAAGACAATAATGGTTTCTTCCAGGGTCACAAGACGGCCGGTGGCCACGACAGTCACGGCAAGCACGGGGACTCGCATCACCAGAACGGGGGGAAAGAGGCGGGGAAGAAGTGGATCTATCATCATGGCCATCCGGCGAAGACCGCGAACCTCGTGCTCATAGACCGAAGAGCTGATCAGCTGTACCATGGGCCCCAATACTATGGCTAAGCTAAATAATTGGTTCCTTTTGGTACATAGCTGCAGATTTTTGCTGAAAGCCTAAATTATTTTAACGGTCTTTCTCTATCATTTCTATATATTTTTTTGTTACTAGCTTATTTCTTGCAATGTTTGTTTGTTCGGGTCAAATCTTGCAAACTAAATTAAAAACACTTCTTCTTATTCTATGGAATTGAAATTTGACATATTGAAAATTTGACATTTGAGTCTAACGGTAATACATTTTGATGGTAATCATTATCAAATTCTTGGCCCATAATTGGCTCCAGACAAAGGAACTCTTCAGCGATTAGCAGAGGAGGCAATAAATTTTGAATAAACATTTTTATTTAAACGTATTTTGTATATATTTCTGTTAATTTATTTTTAGGATTTGCAACTATTTACCGAAATACCAACATACTTGGGAAATAATTATTAAATACAGCTATAAGATTGGGCAAATACGGGTGAATTTTCGTATTGTTTGGCAATTACAGATATAAGTGTTGTTACTATGAAATTAATTCAAATTTCATTCTTACCAGTAGCAGTGTGCAGTATTTTTGTGTATGATATTTTAAAGTTACAGACTCTTGTGTTGTGTTTTACTACAGACGCGTGCGATTGTGACGACGTGTGTTACGTGACTGATCAATTAACTAATCAATTGGGATGTCATTGCTCTTGTAGGTATGATTTAAAAAAAAATCGAATGATATACAGGTGTATTCGTATTATGAAAAAAGTTGCAATAAATATGTTAACTGTGTCACAAAAGACTTTTAAAATGTAATAATAGCGTTTGATGTTTTATAACAAACACGTGTTTAAAAACCTACGGACATTTCATCTGCAAAGCATTTTTTTGCGATCAATTTCTGAATGACTCCTTTCGGGATAGAATGTATATTTACTTTTTTTCCAAAATACCCGATTATCCCGAGTTCTATAAGAACTTTTTTCGAGCTCAGTTTAGACGAACTTTAAAACTGAGCGTAATCCGGGAAATGCCATGAGGCTGACAGTGCTACAACTTGTTAATTCAATTTGTTACAAATTTCTTTGCCCAAATTGATGGTCAAAAACAAGTGTTATGTTTATCCCATTTATTTCCTTAATGGTTGAAAACCTGATTGTAGCAGGGTAAATGTTAGTTTAAAATATAAGATTTAATTTTTTTCTACATATCGTGGTTTACACATCTTGTAGTTTTACTGCAAATTAATGAAATAATACTACTTTCATGGATTTGATCGCGGTATTTAATGATATTATTTTTTCGGCTCGTGACAATGGATGCTGTAACAGATCCGAAAGGTCATGACTAAATCGCTAAACTCAAGTGGCAGTGGAATGTGCATATTGCTCGGACAACGGATGGCCGTTAGGGCTTGAAGGTTCTCGAATGGCGACCGAGAACTGAAAGACGCAGCGTGGGCAGGCCCCCACTAAGGTCGCAGAATATAAATATATACCGCGTCAAAATCTGTAAAAATCGGTTTCATTTAAATGTCTATTAGCGTAAGTGTAAGACATCAATATTGTGAATGATGGTTTTACAAAAATCAAGGAATGTATGCAGTTAGGTTTTTTTATTTTGAGATATTATCGTGTCGGTTCGAAAATATATTTTGTACATCTTATGGTAGTATTTAGGTTAACTCTGGGTTTTCCTATTTATGGTATACTATTATAATTAACGAGTTTTCGTAAATTAGTTTAAATATTATTATGTAATTAATAAAATTGTAAATACTCTTACTGTGATTGATTATATTGTCATGCTTTGTAAATATGTTTTTTTCTAAATAAAAGGTATTTTTATGAGACTTTCAAGTGTTTTAATTTCCATAATCATCATCAGCCCAAATACAATCCCACTACTGGACCTCTAATTTGAGAGAGAGTAGACTATAGACCACCACGATAGCCTGCTGCGGGTCGGCAGACTTCACACGTCATCGAGAAAATCTATCAAGCATGCAGGTTTCCTCACGATGTTTTCCTTCACCGTTTGAGCATGTGATAAATACATACGCACATAACTTCCTCGTCAGTGGTTTGTGCCTTGAGTTCGGACTCAAGACTTTTGTCAAGAAAGCCTATTATAAAATTAAGGACTATGTTGACGATAGGAATGTGTGGACGTAGATACTGGTGTGCATGTGGCCTCCCTGGTACCCTGAGGTTGTTTCCATTACAAAAACATTGTCTTTTTAAAGACATAGCTTGTAGCATGTTATTATGGCGTATTTCACGCCCCATTCAATTGTTATAATTTCATTGTAAATGTGAGTTCAGTGTATTGTTCAGTCTAGAGAATTATACTTACCATATTACTTTTCTTTTTTTTATTATCTTTGACTATTGACATCTCAAGACATAACATTTTTTACATTGACCTCGCATAATTATTACCATTCTTGCCGGTTCTTCTCCATGAGATCAACTTCTTGGAACCGTGCAACTAGAGTCTTAACGATTTATAAATGCTTGAAAAAGTTAATATGAAATAAAAACCTTTTGATTTGATTCGTCTTTCACAGCCAATCTTAGACTATATCAGCATTCATTAAAAAAAAGTAACATTATATTTTATAATTTATTCCTATTTTCTGGGTCACAATGACAGATTGTCATAGTATATGCGTATTGTTAAAAACTTTTCTCCGCACCTGCCCGCTTGACAGAGACAAATGAACATTTTATTTTATTTAAAGGTTACGAATGTAACAGGGAATTATTATTATTCCAACCAACTAAGCTGGTGTTTAGCTCCATTATATCTTGTTTCTTTTTAACCGACTTCAAAAGGAGGAGATTTATAAATCGGTTCATCATTTCAACCGTTAGACGTCCACTGCTGGACATAGGTCTCCCCTAAAGATCGGCACGACGACTGATCATATGCCGCCCGCATCCAGTGGATTCCAGCGACCTTTACCAAGTCGTCAGTCCACCTTGGCGGGGGCCTGCCCACACTGCGTCTTCCAGTACGTGGTCGCCACTCTAGAACCTTCAAGCCCGATCGGCCGTCCGTTCTTCGAGCGACGTGCCCTGCCCACTGCCACTTGAGTTTGGCGATTCTTCGGGCTATGTCAGCGACCCGGGTTCATCTACGGATTCATTTCTGATTCGATCACGTAGCAAAACTCCTAACATAGCCCTCTCTAGAGAGCGATGGCTCTGTGAGTGACAGTGAGCTTCCTTATAAGGCCCATTGTAAGCGGCCATATTTGGTGCCATAAGTAATCACTGGCAGCACACACTGGTCAAAGACTTTTGTCTAGAGACACTGCGCTATTTGGGACGAAAAGATTTGGCGTAGCTTCCCGAACGAAATAAAAAAAAAACAATTCTCAAATCGGTTGGTATTTTATAAATTATGTAAGCCGAGTTTTGTGTTATACATTATAAAATTGTAGTAACTAAACTTATTAATAAACATAATTATACATGTACTACTATTTATTATTAAGTGATGAAGAGATTCTTCATAATAAGCCCCGATTATTAGTAGATTGCCTTAAAGGTCTAGTGGTATCAAAGGGAACTGAACTAAGTGTGAGGCACTGGGTTCAATTCCCAAATCGAGCACAGTGTTATTAGCTTTCTTTTTGGTTAATTCTCAAAAGGCTTACACACAGTTAATGGCTGCAGTTTTGCACCCAATTACATAGGCATTAAAACATATTGCCAAACTACGGATGCACGTCCATGTACCTCCCTCTGCCAACCCCTTCCCGGATACAGGATGGAAGTTAGCCTGCAGAGCCTTGACACTGTTCGACATGGAAACCAAATCCACGCTTAGCACCACTTCAAGACCACTAGACAAATAAGCCAGTCAACATTATTTAATAACACTTTAAAAAATATAGAAATTTTCTATGACGCAAACCGTGAAACGTTTTCAATGGAAATACTAGCTTTATGAAACCCACAAACAGTGGGGAAGAAAATGGAATAGCGGAGAAAAACGGTTTAAAAATAACTGCTGCATTGGTGTAAGTTAAAAATACTGTAGCCGCCGTGTACCAATAAGCGTGGGATTCATAATATTCTAACATCGCGCTGGGGTCGCATACCGCTTGTTAATACGCAGTAGGGTCTGCAATAACAGCCATTATTTATTGCTGTAGAAAATTATCTTCTATATTTGTTAAGCTGTTTATGGCTGCAACTAGTTTTTGTCAATTTAAAAGTACCTACCTGTATTATTGGTCTTATTGATATAAATCGTTTCAGTTTGTCCTGAATAGGTTTTGCTATGTGTGATATATAGCAAGCAAAACCTACTAAATCTAGCGATTTGAAATGGGTTAGGATTTCATTTGTTTTAAAAAATAAAATAAAAATACTTAACATAACAGGACATACACCGACCTAATTGGTGAACTCCTTCAAAAAGGTCAGGTACGCAGTAGTCATAACCGGCGCGCGTGCATGAAGAGATGTATGAATGTAGACGAGGCAAAAGTGGTATGCAGGGATCACAGCGCGTGGCATTCTGTAGTTTCTGCCTACCCCCATTGGAAAAAGGCGTGAGTGTATGTATGTATGTAAATCGTAGTTTGAACGCAACTTTCTTCTTATTCTGCTTTTCTACCGCTAGAATTGTATATAAGATCACGGCTATCTGGTGGTAGGCTGTTACAGTTATCGTTGTGACATGGTCCGCTCGTCACTCCTTCCCCGCGCCCCGCGCCTCAATCTGCGCGTCGCTATAAATAGATCTGCAGACAACGCGCGGGTCTTTTTCTTTCTGCTGCAGCTGCGCAAGTCAAGTGCCGCCCTGTACCGGTCGGACCTCGCCTCGAAGCTTTCGCCGAACCCACCCTGAGCTTAACTCTCCCTACTCTTGCCTGTGTTCAGTATTAATAAATTTGTATATTTTTGTATTTCCGAGTGTAATTTATCTCCATTATTTAGTTCCTGGTCGGCCACGTTCCTAAAACGTGCCCACCACGTTACACCTGGCGCCCAACGTGGGGCAGACCTTTTTAATCCGTGGGGCTTTCTAGATCCTTATTTAAGAGGCACCAAGTGAGCCTCAAAACCTCTGGTATTGCAAACCTCTATTGGCTGCGATAACCGCTTGCCATCACGCAGGTCGTAAGCTTGTTTGTCGCTCTTGTATCATACAAAGAATAGCGGTAGAGTTTTATGCTGGCTCTTCTCTATAAGACCTACATATTTTTGGGAACTGTAGGTACAAGTTCTGACAGTTCATTATTACCTACCTGTAATTCTAAATCTAATTGAAATGAAATATTTTCCATACATACTTAATATATGGTCAGTAAAAAAAATTGAAGATTTTGGAATGTTGGTTAGAAGTGAAGATGTAATTGTATTTCTATCACTATTTTACTTTTACTCGGTTGAAAAAATGTTGTGTAAATATGTTCTAGCTTAAAAAACTTAATGAGTGAATACAGAAACATATCCAGCCACTTCTTCAAGCGAGAAAGCGTATCAGATTACCGACTTACAAAGTTTTAATAACGAAATATAAAAACAGTCATTTTATTAAACTGTAATTACGTATGTTCTGATAGAATGTTTTATATCACTCATTCTATACAAAATTAAGACATTAAATAAAATATTCACCCATGTTCTTTACTTAACATTTTCTTTAGAAATTTAAGTTGTATACAGGGTTATTTTTAAAACACCGGCAATCTTGGAGGACTAGATAGCTGACATCATAAGCAACCACTTTTGTTGCACTGCAAGGCACATAATCTCCCCTCATCTATGAGGGATTGGGCTATAGTCCTTCACGCTAGCCTACTAAGGGTTGGTAGAATTCACATGCCATCGAGAAAATCTCTCGAGCATGTAGGTTCGACCGCGTCTCGGCAAACGTAGTGTAGGACGGCCGCCGGCCAGGTGGAGTGACGACTTGCGCAAGGCAGCTGGCAGTGACTGGAGGATAAGAGGCGAAGATTGAGCTCTGTGGCGTTCACTAGGGGAGGCCTACGTCCAGCAGTGGACGAATATAGTCTGATGATAATGATGATGATGTAGGTTCGAAAAGTCAGTGTTGGGTTCCTTATTATTGAACTTAAGACTTTCGACTTCATAGTTCTGCCACTAAGCTATCATTTACGCAGATGTGGATTTATTGTGTAGGTACTTTATAGGGTACGGCTAAGCTCACAAAAATATATTTAATAATTAAGATTTGTGATAAAATATTTTGTATAGAATCAGAAGCTATGGCGAACCTTAATATAAAAAAAGTAGGACGGGAAACTTCAACTTATTTTGCATTCATAACTTGAAGTGAATATATAATTCGGAGTCACATTTGCATATTTTTTTAAATTACTTGCCAAAGTGATGTTTGAGGTTTTACTAGATTTTTTATGCGGCTTCGCTTGATTCAAAATAGGAAGAACCTAATTTATTTTTACTGAAAATGATTCTAGAACATTACTTTGAATTAAATGAAAATAGAAAAATATACTCCACTATCTTTTTTCAATGGCATTAATTAGTAAGAAAGCGAAATATTGCGATAATTTATTTTAATAAATTATCAACTATTCTAAATATCAGGTTAATCAATGTATAATTATGTAAAAGAAAACAATAATTATCAGCCGGAGTTCAAACCCAGGTCCTTTACAACTGAAGGTAGCCTTAATTACATCTAAACTAATTGGGAAACATTTAATACTTGTATAATATCAACTTACCTATGTTATGACAATTTTTATCCCGTAAATCATCCCTTAAAAGGGCGAAATGTTTGTATGTAACCGATAATTTCATAAAAGAGATTTTTAATTGTTGCCTGCCTCGTTGGTCTAGTAGTCGTACAGTGCGATTGCCGAGCAAGAGATCATGGGTTCGATTCCCAGGTCGAGCAAAGTGTTATTGGAGTTTTCTATGCAACTCTCAGTAACAGCTCGGAGTTTGGATTTGTGCCCGGTTATTGGCAATAGGCTCGCCCCCTATTACATGGAACCTAAAACATACCGGCGAAACGTGGGTGTACATTACTACACCTCTGCCTAACCGTTCGGGAACGACAGGCGTGATGGTATGTATGTAGTTTTTAACTGTACGCAAACAAAGTCACGGGTGAAAGATATTAGAAAATAAAATGTTATTGAGTTTGTGTTGCTAACGCTACTTAGTACAATACAGAGCGCCGGAGTCGAGTGTGTATCCAAACAGAACAGTTGTATTGTTTCATAAGGGGGACATACTGGGACCCGTGTATGACCAACTTAAAACCACGGTAATTTGACAATTAATTCTCTACTTTATACTCACGTAATGTAAGTTGATTTTTAACTGATTATAAGAAAAGGCCCTTAATAAAGTGCAGCAGCGATTGAATGTGAACTTTGTGGTATGGGATATTGGGTTTGCAATTGATGATAAAAACAAGATGACACTTAAATACATAGGAATACTTGTCGATATTAACAATAGACGATTTGGCAATTCTGTCACAAATTGCTAAATCTCCTATTTCTTCTCTTCTTCTAAATTTTCTTCTCTCAGACAAAATAAGCAATATATTTCTGCGAAAGTAAAATGTTTTATTTCAACATATCATACCATCACGCCTGTCGTCCCCGAACGTTTACCCAGAGGAATACTAATGTACACCCACGTTTTGCCGGTATGTTTTAGGTCCCATGTAATTGGGGGCGAGCCTGTTGCCATTAACCGGGCACAAATCCAAACTCCGAGCTGCTGCTGAGAATTTCATAGAAAGACTCAATAACACTTTGCTCGCCCTGGGAATCGAACCCAAGACCTCTTGCTTGGCAGTCGTACTGTACGAACACTAGACCAACGAGGCAATTTTATTTTAATAAGACCAATATTACTTATTAGGTACTTGAAATATCAAAACTAGCTGCACGATTTCTAAAAGCTGCCAAAAATATCCATAGATTCTCTTTTAAATAAAACGTACATTACAAATAATTTACTCCCTATACAATGTTTGTTATTATCGATACTTACCAACATAAAAATAATTCAATTCGATGCGAAACGTAATAATCATCTTCCAAATAAAAAAAACATTAGTTTAGAATGTCATAACATATATTATCTGAGCCAACCAGTTCTAACGTTGTTAGTTACTCTTACACAAGCAAGACTATTAAGTTCAAACATGAGTTGTATCAGCGTTAAATAAAAATGACCCGGTAAGGCCGGCAACGCATTTGCACGTCCCCTGGTGTTGAGAATGTCCATAATATATATAATAAAATAAATAAATAATAATAATAAAAGCTTTTATTGACATAAATTTTGTACAATAGATGTGAATCCCCTGGCCCCTAAACTAGTGTAAACTGTATCATAGGGACCGGTGTCCTCGCCTGTTGCAATTGTTACATCATTAAACTTATGTCAGCTATGTATAACATGTAGACTAATATTAAAAAGAATGAAATTAAGAGAAAAAAAATAATAAAAATAATAATAATAAAAATATAAAACAGTGATCTAATGAAAATTTAATTTTAATCATGGTGTTTGTTATGTGTGCGGGCGAATGAATGGTGTGTATGCGTGAGTGTTAAGTGTTGTTGTATATGTATGGGGTAGTGTGAGTTTTATGTGTTTATGTTGTATGTGTATGTGTGGTGTGAGTGTTGTGTAATTTTGTTTTTATTATTCATTTTTTAATTGGGGCGGCGGTAATCACTTACCATCAGGTGAGCCTCCTGCCCGTTTGCCCCATTATTTCCATAAAAAAACCCGATCCAACGCCTCTATCAGCAGGACATTTACAAGCAACCATATATTTTTACTATCGCTGTAATAGCCAAATTATCATACCTACTGTACTCAAATTTAAGTAGCGTTCAACTGACAGATGAGTGGAATATTTGATAAAATCAAGTAACATTTGAGTATTTCGTCATAAAAGTTAAGAGAATTTTAATTTAGTAACTTGAAAAATGAAAATTCTCTAATATTTAAACTAACTCCCTTTACCGGTCTTAGTCAAACAAAATCTTATAAAACAACTGTTAATTTATAAGTAAACTTTTAACTGTAGATTTCCCTGGGGTCCAACTTTGTTGGCTGTTCTTGAGGACAGTGTGTGAGTTGTAAATCTATTCGTTCCCTCATTATTAGGGCGCTGTGCCCACAAAATCCGACATCATGAATATTGCGCGTGACGTTACTATCATATTAAAAGTGCTCTTTTTCTTTTTGAAGTGAAAACTTCTTCAGGCGCGTTGAACACTTTTTGGATGAATAAAAAGCGTGAAACTCGCTTCACCGTCACCGCTCGCTTCCCATAAGCTATAAGTCATCATCAACCCATTAACGTCCCACTGCTGGGCACGGGTCTCCTCTCATTTGAGAGGGATTAGGCTATAGTCAACCACGCTAGCCTACTGCGGGTTGGCAGACTTCACATGCCATCGAGACAAATCTCTCAAGCATGCAGATTTCCTCACGATTTTTTCCTTCACCGTTTGAGCTTGTGATAAATATGCACATAACTTCCGAAAAGTCAGTGGTGCGTGCCTTGGGTTCAAACTCGAGACCTTTGACTTTGACCTGTGTATATAAGTACATAGATATACCTACGTACGTTTTCACTTCTATCGGCAGACCCAAAAACGGCCCGAATGTTTTTTTTTAAACGTCACCCCTAACCAGGTTTTTCTCCTGTGTCGTGGGTGCGTTTACAAACACAAAAGTTCACATGACATACACAATCACAGAGACCCGGAACAACTACTTGTTGATCGTACAAATATTTGCTCCAGGCGGGAATTGAAACACAACCAACTCTGACCAATAACCAACCGATAACTCTGCACCAGTCAGGTCTTTAGAAAAGGATGTTAAATTTTCACGATGTTTTGATACTAACCGTCATTCTGAATCATTAATTTATCGTACAGACAGAAATGTGTTGCTGGGGAGTTTGTTTAGCCGCTTCTTCTTCTCAGCAAAAATACTAGGAAGCGGTGAAGGGCAGGTGTTTTTGGGCTGTCTTTATGGTCGATGTTCAAAAGGCCTACCTTGAATAAAATATGTACTATGATGATGATTTGATGTGATTTATTTAGTTTAATGTATGCCCACTTAGTGGCAATAAGCTCTTTCTCTAATTTATAAGACCTAAAATATGCTACCAAACTTTGAAAATACCTACGTCAAAACTGCTGCCTAACCTCTAAGTGATACCGTCGTGATGTTTAGGAGTTAGTAGATAAATCAAATTGTATTTATATTGCAATGGATTCCAGTTCAAAGTACCTTGTAATGGTATGTTATTGAATTCCATTCAGAACTAGGTTAAGATGCTATTACTAACTTTAAAATTGCTTTACCTACGATTGAGTTCAGATATCTTGTGTGCTCAGTTTCTATATTAGTTACAAGAGCTGTTATTGTAGATATAAAGATAATTTGATCTTAAAAGCTTAGTTATCATTGTCTCAGAACTAAATAAATAGATATTCCCGGACATTATGACACAGCGCCATCTAGTTCCGAGCTAAGCATCGAAGCTTGTGTTACGGATACTAACTGGTTGATATACTACATATACACATAACCCTAATGAACGCCACAGAGCTCTATCTTCGGCTCTTTTCCTCCAGTCGCTGCCAGGTGCCTTTTGCAAGTCATGACTCCACCTGGCCGGCGGCCGTCCTACACTACGTTTGCCGAGACGCGGTCTACACTCAAGAACTCGTTTGCTCCAATGGTTGTCGGGGTAATTGAGTATACTTATGTATAAATATAAGCCAGAGTTTTATTATGTATTAACAGCGGTCCAAACTAAAAACTAGTGTAAATAAAATAATTACCATCACGCGTGTCGTCACTGAAGGGTTTGACAGAAGTGTACTATTGTACACAGCCCTACATTTTCCCAGTATTTTTTTTTTCCTTCTATGTAAATATTATTCCCATCATTACTAGATTCCCTTCTTTAATATTAACTAATATTTATCCTATTAACTTCAACTTGTAATCACCAAAAAATTAATATCGGCCATATTGAATCAACGTCTGTCATACGTCAAAATGGCGTCGCTTCTAAATTAGTGTCAGTGGCTATGTCAAGTTACTCAGTTCTTGAAAAAAAGATCCTGATGCTTATCCTTGCATAGTTAAATAAAGCTTCTTCAAACTCTTTCAACATTAAATAAAGTTAAAGTTAAGTATATAAAGTAATTTATTAAATACATAATCAAATCAAATCAAAAGATTTTTATTTCATATGAACTTTTTCAAGCACTTATAAAACGTTAAGACTTTAATTGCACGGTTTCAAGAAGTTGATCTCATGGAGAAGAACCGGCAAGAAACTCCAAAACTAGTAAGTGTGTCATAGCCGATTATTTAGTCAGCGCTGTCAGCGCTTGTATCCGCTGAACATACCCGGTGAATAAGCCAATCGAATATTTCAAAATAAATATTACAACCGTACCACCTTCTTAAACATGTTCCAAGGGATCTTTGAAATACAAAAGCCCATATATGAAAATAATACATTTTATTAAAATCCGCCACAAAACCTTTGGAGCGACATCACATCCATTTGCGTAATAAGTTTATAAACAATATAATGGATATCTTCGGGTAAACCAATTTGCTATTGTTTTTCAGTGCCTATACAAAACAGAATCATTTCCACTGTTACGTGCGTGGGTTTTACATGATATTTTTGTTGGGCTTAGATAGATTTGATTATCTAAGTATTACAATATAATACATATATATTTTAAAGCATAACATATCACAGCTAAAAGATAAATACACAGTACCTACTAATGTTTTACTAATGTTTGACGACTCGGTGGCACAGTGGCTGAGCGATCGGCTTGTGCGTCATGGGTTACGGGCTCGATCCCCGCACGGAGCAAATATTTGTACATTTGTACATTCTACAGGTAGTTCTTCTGGGTCTGGGCGTTTGTGTATGTGAAAATATATGTTTGTTAACGCACCCACGACACAGGTGAAAATTTAACAACGGGCAACGGGCAACGATTTAAAAAAAGAAATGAAAAGAAAAAGAAATGTAGTTTATTTTAGCAAGATTTTTTCAATTGCTACTCTAAACTTTCCTCTTTATAATATTTTTATAAATAATAACATAAAGGTTCTCTCTGATATTACTGTTAATTTTGATAAATGTTTAACAAATCATATATTCATATTCATATCATTTATTTGCAACAGACAATCTTATGTTGGATAAAATTATGGACCTTGTCGGGCACTAAAAATATAAAAACACTGTGTCAGAACTTGCATAAATATAAATTATAAAATAATTGTTCAACAAACTACATCCGTACAACTTTAGTCACTGGATTCACTATAACTTTCTAATCAACTTCCACTAGGCGGTTGTGTCGACAGAGAAATGTTTGCTGGCTTCTCCATTAAATTTGTTCAATTCTCTTTTGCCTTATCATGTTCGGCAGAATCCGTCCAAAAGGCGTTTCCTTCTTCATTGCAGAGCCTCCCAGGATGTCCTTTCCCTTACTTCGTGCTCTTTTGCTAATTTTAAATATTAAACGGTGTTTTGCTGTGGTGTATTTCAAAAGTCCATAGGCTACAGTAACCGCTTAACATCTGGCTGGTCGTATTTTTGTTTGCCATACTTGTGAAATATAAAACAAAAGCAATGTAGCCTGAAAAACTCTCAACTCAAAGTTTCAAATGATAATTTACCAATATTAACTTAATAATCATAATATCTAGTAATTCTCAGTAAGTTTGCCTGTCAGTTTATAACAGGCCGCAATTGACAGGTTTCGACAGGACTTCAGCACGATAGACGGCCGAACTGACAAACCAAAACTATTATAACTATTCGATAATATTTCTTAGATTTTATTGTTCTAGTCTAGTGGACTAGAGAAGGGTAGTATTATTAGTAAGTTTTAATAAATAGGACTAAATATGCTGTCAAAGGTCTCGAGTTTAAAAAGTTGTGTGGGAATTTACATAGCGAGATTCCTCGCTCAAATTGAGCTGCCCGACTGGGGAAGTACCTTCGCCTTACAAAAGACTGTAGTGAATCAATAAGTAAGCAGAACTCGCTGGGGGAGTGACTATTCTGACAGCATAGGCATTCCGTTTGCTGTCAGTTTAGGGGATACCTAAACGGTTTCTGCAGGGTTTGGCAACGCATATGCAAGCCTTCTGTGTACCCCTAATCACCATAAAAAAGTGAAGAAAATATTATCGTGAGGAGACATGCCTAAGATATTATCTTGACGGCGTGTGAAGACGCCTATAATCACGTCACCAATAACCAGGTAATATCTCTATAGGGGAAGATCCACTAAAAGCGCATACTACATTTCAGTGTGTGTTGGAGTAAGTGCCAACACTGAAACTCATACAAAAACATCAAAGTTGACATCTCACACACGCAAAGTATGAAGTTATAATGATGTAGGTGACTTACATAGACATGCGACGTCATCGCGGGGCGGCCTACGCAGCGCCTCGTTGTTGATGTATCAGCCTCTTGTCGCAAACTGACGTCATTCCAGAGAGCAAAAGAGGTCCTATACAGCATCTCCCACCTACGGTTTTCTCTCAGAATTCGATGTTCAAACTGCCAGGTACGTTTTCCGTGAAGTTATTAAAGGTGTATTCAGTCTGTGAAATTGCGATTGAATTTGAAATAAAACTACTTTTAATCGGTTCTCGATCGCGGTATATTGATATTACTACTACTGGTATCTAAATGATGAAATATAATTATTTCTGTAAATAGATCTTTTAAAGACACTTAAAAGTCATGAATAAGATTATTTTAGGATCTAGGTGGCATCGCCATTTCCTAACTGACGAACTGAAGAAATGCCGAAATAAACTCAGAGAATCATGGTCTCTTTCGAAGTCCAATATCTTTGTTTACAATATGTGAGCCTGACGATGCAGGTCAAAGACTGAGATAGCTTTTTGAAGAAATCTGATTGTTCAACTTTGATTGGCCAAATTTAATTGGCTCCCTTTGAACGTCGACAATAAAGAGAGCCCCTGAAACCGCCCGCCCTTTGCCGCTTCCTAGTGTTTTTCTGGGAAAAAGAATCGGCCATTCGTTTAACGACCGAGATCGATAGCTTAACATGCTCTCCAATCTATCCATATCGTATATCATCAATCTAACATATCTCCAATCTCGCCTGTATTTTTATTGAGTTTTTCTATGAAATAGAAATACTCAATAACAATACAGGCTTGCCGTATTGCCTTATTAAATATAACCTAAAAATCATACCAGTAAAATTCAATGTAAGTATATTAGTAGGTACACATCTGTCGAAATCTTAAGGGACAACAGGCGTGATGGTATGACATATTTTTTTACATGTTGTTAAAGATTTACACTATCATTCTAATATGTAATCTCTTGTGTTTTCAACGTAATCAAGTACTTACCATATTTAAAAAAAATAGTGGTTATATGACATTGTATGTTCTAACATGATTGTGAATTCAATAATTTTAGGCAGGAGACTGCTCTGTGCCATGTGTGTGTGTTTCGGTCCTACAGCAACAGGTGAACGGAAAATGTAGAAATGTATGTCATCATTAGAAGCAATTATAGGCTAGATATATGTACATATGTACCAGGGACTGTAAAATCCGCGGAACAGAAAAAAAGAGGTAAAATCACAGTTTGCAAATAAAACTCACTAAAATGGTTTGAGCGTGTCAAGTCTGCCAACCCACACTAGGCGTAGTGGATCATAGCCTACAGTAAGGTTTCTGAAAACTGATCCTAGCAGTAATATAACCAAAACATTTTTCGAGAGGCATAGTGAGATTCCTCACTCAAATTAATCTCGGGAAGTACCTCTGCCTTACAGAAGACCGCGTGAAACAATAATAGTTGTGTTTCTGCGAGTGAGTAAGGTTGCCAGAGATTGCCGGGGGAGTGACTATTCTGACAGAATAGGAATTCCGTTTGCTGTTAGTTTAGTAACTAACTCTTAATTTAAGAAACCTCAACGGCTTCTACAGGTCGGCAACGCGCAAGCGACTCCTCTGATGTTGCACCTGTGGTGTAAGCTTATTTGTGACCCTTATGGTATAAAATCATACTGTAAAAAAACCGACTTCAAACGTCAAAACTGCATCAAAGTCCCACATGGGAAGCACCAGCTTTCATATAAAAAAAGTATCATCAAAATCGGTTCACCCAGTCGAAAGTTAAGAGGTAACAAACATGAAAATAAATACAATAGAATTCAGTACCTCCTCCTTTTTTGAAGCCGGTTAAAAACTGTATTTTATTGTCTTCTCAACAATAATTAAAACCTTCACAAGTTTGAAAGGTCTTTATTAAGTGGTTTGTTGTAGGTCAGCACGAAGTTGTCCGGCGTAGGAGGACACCCACTCACTCGGCTATCATTGGCTCAGTGTGCAATGGAGGCGGATTTGTTAAAGTACCATTTACATGAAGCCTACGTAATCGTTTTTTTTTATGGAAATATGTTTTGGGCTATACAATCAAGCTAAAGTTAATTTTGAGTACCCTAATTCTCAGTGCCTAGCAGTGGGTCAATATTACGTTGATGATGATGATGATTTGTGCGCCGCATGGGATTTCAAATTTCGAATCGATTAAGACAAGTTGCAACACTAGAAGTTTAGAACCGAAAATACAAGCCATACTTTCCATAAGTTTTGTTTCTGCCTTCGAATGCTTTTCATCATCATCATCATCATCAACCCATTAACGTCCCACTGCTGGGCACGGGTCTCCTCTCATTTGAGAGGCATTAGGCTATAGTCCACCATGCTAGCCTACTACGGGTTGGCAGACTTCACATGCCATCGAGACAAATCTTTCAAACATGCAGGTTTCCTCACGATGTTTTCCTTCACCGTTTGAGCTTGTGATAAATACGCACATAACTTCCGAAAAGTCAGTGGTGCGTGCCCGGCTTCGAACTCGAGACCTTTGACATCTCAGTCCACTGGTCACACCACTAGGCTACCACAGCTCATTCGAATGCTTTTGCAGGTTCAAAATAAAATTTTAATTAACAAACAGATGATAAAACTGAACTCAATACTTGTTTTATATTGCATTAAAATGCAACATATGATATTAAACTAAAGAACACTAATTTGCCTTCTAAGTTTACTACTAAAGCATCGAGGTGAAGTACTTTAAAAGCATCCTAACTTATTTCATTATGACTGAACCTGTATACACGTGCTATGTCAAACATTTAAATAAACCACACAGGGGCATGCATGGCAACTAGGACCTACTTCAAGCAACTATTAAATATTAGGAGAACACGAATTATAATTAACTAGCCTTTGCCTGCAACTTCTGCGTAAAATTAATAACTTCCACCCCCCTTTTCGCCCTTTTAAGGGATTATTGCCGGGATAAAAACTATCCTATGTCCTCCCTCAAGACTCAAACTATCTCTATACCAAATTTCATCTAAATCGGTTCAGTGGTTATAGCGTGAAGAGGTAAGTAACAGACAGACACACTTTCGCATTTATGATAATAAGTATGGATATAATTATATTTTCTGTGAGTACTTAAATAAGTAAGGTTAAGTGATTCTTGTTCATCAAAAGAAAATTTTAGACGTATACTTAAATAAAGTAATAGAATTACATACATACATACATACATACACTCACGCCTTTTTCCCATGGGGGTAGGCAGAAACTACAGAATGCCACGCGCTACGGTCCTGCATACCACTTTTGCCTCGTCCACATTCCACATAATAGAATTACAGTTTTGTAATATAAGACGAGATAGTTCCACAGCCTGAGAGACCAAAACTAGGAGAACGATTCCTAGTTTTTTTGGGTTTCTCTATGAAATTCTCAGTAGCAGCTTGGAGTTTGGATTCGTGACTGATGTATGACCGTAATGTGATTCCTATTACATGGGACCTAAAACATACCGGCGAAATGTGGGTATAGGTACATTTAGTACGCCTCTGCCTCACCCCACGGGGACGAAAAGCGTAATGGTATAATAGTATTTTCAAATCAATGAATTAAATATTTTTTGTGTATTTTTTTCAAATTATTTTCTTTTTAAAAATTCATTGAATTAATGCGATACTGCAAAGTATGGGCGTTTGTTGTGTGACGTCACTGGGCTCGACCCACGCGTTGGCAGCTATTGGCTGATGTTATCTGCCTTATAGCGGGTCTCAGAACGAGCGAGTATCGAGAAACAAATTAAAATTCTATTGAGGTTCCGTACATGACCTATTAAATATTTTTTTATGTCATACGGGTGGCAAACTAGCATACGGCCCGTCAGATGGTAAGCGGTTACCGTAGCCTCTAGACGTTTGCAACACCAGAGGTGTCACTTAGGTTGACTACCATGTTGAAACCGTCTAGGTTTCTTAAAATAAGGCATTTACTAAACTGACAGCAAACGGAATTCCCATGCTGACAGAATAGTCACTCCCCCAACGAACTCTGGTAACCTTACTCATTCACAGAAATACAACGATTGTTATTTCATTGAGGTCTTCTGTAAGGCGGAGACACTTCCTCAATCAGGCAGCTAAATTTGAGTGAGATTTCCTCGCCCTATACGACTCCCTCTTCCTCAAAAATTTGGTAAATTAAAAAATGTTAGTAAATTAAATGTTCTAAAATACAATAATCATCAAATAGGTGAACTAATTGTATGACACTTACATACACTTTGAAGCCAATCTGCTTATTCACTTCTTACAAAAAGTTAAATGATAAAAGTTTCACAGTCCTTACCTTACCCCTATTCACCCGCTTAGGGAATGGTCTGAATGAATGGATCTTCATATAATATTTCCTCTAAATCAGTTCAGCGGTTTAAGCGTGACGAGGTAACAGACACAGAAATACCCAGGAACTTCGTAACACCATTTTTTTGTGACTTGTTAGATTAAAAAAACAATTATATTTTTTGGAACGTATCGAACGTATCGTATCGTGTACAATTCAAACCATTTTCGAATCCACTAGAGCACACACAAAAAAAATCTACAAAATCGGTCCAGCCGTTTAATAGGAGTTCAATGACATACGAGTACACACACACAAGAATTATAAAGATATTAGGATGAATTAAGACAAAGGACAATTACAATAATATTACATAGAATTTGGGTGTCCTTACATACAATTTGTAGTCGCCTGAAACCTGTAGTTTAATAAACGGGTTTGGGAAGGGCGGCGTGTCGGCAGAATATAGGGTATGATGTTAAGTGCGGTATTGGGTTTCGTATACAAAATACTGAGACATATTTTATATTGGGCTTGATGCATTTGAACACAACTTTGTCTAGTATCAAGTATAAGAATAGAACCTTGTAAGAAGATTGTTTGTAATTGAATGTAAGTTGTACCAAAAGGTATTTAAAAAGTATTTTTTTTGTTTATTATTGACGTTTAAAAAGAGTCAAAAATTTTGGCTAAATGTGAATAAACTATATTTGATTTTGCGTGTTAGATTTGAAAAAAATACTTTTTCATTACATTATCCAAAGGATTATTTATACATGTATATTAATGGTAAAAATCTGATCTGATCTCACTCAAACTACTACATTTTCTCTTGTCTTTAAGAAAAAGAAAAGCGTTTATGAACACTTGTTAAAGTCAAAACGCATAAAAACCAAGAAGAAATATATGCTATACATAAATTCTCCCGGGTTTTCTGCACTCAATGAACGGATCTCTACAAATCTCGATTTAAGTATTTATACAAAGAAACGCTGATATCATTTCCTATAATGTTTGTGCGGTGGGTTTCATTCTATGGAATTGTCATGTCGCCCTCGATGTAGAGATAATGTTTGTCTCGAAATGTACTCAACTCATTGTGGTAAAACATTGTGATATATTTTTGGAAATACATATAATATTTGGGAGATAATCTGATAACCTCACAGATAAGACACCTAAAACGGCTTTTATTATGTCAACCAGGTGCGAGCAATGCAGGCTTTCTCGATGGCGTGTGAAGTCTGTCTGCCAATCCGCAGCAGGCTAGCGTGGTGCCTAATCCCTCTCAAATGAGAGGAGACCCGTGCCCAGCAGTGGGACAAAAAATGGGTTGATATTAGGCGCGAGCGACGATTCTGATGTTGCAAATATCTTTAGGCTATGGTTATTAAAATTTAAAAATAAGACAAGACACAGCGCCATCGAGTTCAGAAGTAAGCAACGAGACGAGGCAGAAACTACAGAATGCCACGCGCTCCGATCTCTGGATACCACTTTTGCCTCGTCCACATTCATACATCTCGTCAGGCACGCGCGTCGGTTACGAGTACTTAAATATACTAAATAGATATATGTATTTTTGTAAATACATACATATTATACCTATGTATAATATGTATATATTTATATGCATCCATGACTCGAATACAAATGTTAATGCTCGGCTCATAAACATTTGTCCCTACTGGGATTCGAACCAGAACCGTCCTGGGTTTGAATTACCACAAACGAGAGCCTTAATACAACTCCGGTAATAGGGTCGTCAAACCATTATATCATGTTGGTTTTTTTTTATGGTGATAAGGGGGCCAACGAGCAGGCGGCTCACCTGATGGTAAGTGATGATCGCCGCTCATGGACATTTGCAACACCAGAGGCTTGCAAATGCGTTGCCAAATCACTTAGAAACCGTTCAGGTTTAATTAAATAGGGAGTTACTGAACTGACAGCAAACGGAATTCCCATGCTGTCAGAATAGTCACTCCCCCAATGAGCTCTGGTAACCTTACTCACTTGCAGAAAGACTACTATTGTTGATTCACTGCGGTCTTCTGTAAGGCGGAGGTACTTCCCCAGTCGGGCAGCTCAATTTGATCGAGAAATCTCGCTATGCCCTACCTCCTACATAACGAATAACGAATTTAAGGTAAAACTAATATGTCACGGGTGATCTTAATTGGCCAAATATTTCTAAGACTGCCTTATTATCGTAGTTGTCTACACAGGGGAAAATCTGTGGTTAACTCAATTTCCTCTGTGTTGTCATACAAAAAAAGCTCTGTGTTTTTCCGTTATTTTATTCCTGTACCGTTGTAAGTAAAATAAATAAATATTTCCGGACATTATTACACAGAGCCATTTAAGGAATCTTTTAGGGATAAAATGTCAGTAAATGTTCGTTTACTACAATAAATACGTCATAAAAGAAACTTGTGGTTGGAAATGTTTCAGATATTTAAAGAGCGGATAAAGAATAACATGTCAATTATAAATATTTTTTTGTTGTAAATTATTTTTAAATTAAAATTACTACTCTAACGGATTTATTGAAGCTTATTGATGTTAAAATAGTGAAGGATAAAAAATCCCGACATTTCGGATTCTTTACAGCTTCCATGGTCACGGACAAAAATTATCAACAACATGACAAAATCGATCTTCTCATCGAATAAATCAAATCAAACTAATCATCATTTACTGAATAATGCAGAACAATACCGTATTATCTGGGAAAAAGATCTGTGAACAACAAAACAGCTCTACAAAATCGATATTAGGAAAAGGCAAATTTGAGTAGCAGTCGATGCGAGTTGATGGGTCCTGGTTCCGCGATTTCCCATGGGCGCCATAAGTTTTCAGGGGAACGATTCTAAAGAAATACGGTTAAAGTCACGCCAAATTTCTTTATTCATTGAATGTTTTTTTCTAATACCTGCAAGTTACTGTATGGTTTGGAAAAATTAAAAGAACTTTAACAATTGACGATTTGAAGATGGTGGCTGGCGGCGGATGGATGCGAGCTGCCCAAGACCGGGGTAGGCACTGTTTGATCCAGGCCTACGTTCAGCAGTGGACGGCAAAAGGCCGTATATATGTATAATATGGTATAGGCTACGGTAATCGTTTACCGTAAATTTGTTTGACACCTTCATAGTACTAAGATTAGCGACTTACCGATTAATGATATTTCCTCAATGCATACAGGTTTTTTCATGATGTTTTCTTTTATCGTTTGAGCATATTATTATGATGTAATAAAAAAAATACATATATATCTTTTGGAATTGAACTGTTATCCTGTGACGTTGAAGCCGATCCCTTAGTTACTTTGCGAATGCTGACGACCTCTGTGGTCTAGTGGTTCAAGTACCGTACTGCTGATCACTAGGTCGAGGGTTCGATTCCCACGGGATACAAATATTTATGTGATGAATATAAGTATTTAAGTAATTTTCACGCTGTAATAAGAAAGGCACGGGCCTCTTTTATGACCAGATTGCAAACCTCTGACAATGGAATATTGAAAGCTATATACGATGTGAACCTCTTCTTCGTGTATGACCATTAATGTTCCTGCGTATAGTAAAAAACATAAAATCTAAATTAGTTGTGTTATATAAATAAATTAAAAATTAAAATTTAATTTAATTGGTTATGCAATAATGTAAAATTGGTTAATGTAAAATGGTAAATTAAAATTAAATCATATGTATATTATTGTTATTATGTTATGTTGTACCACTTTCTATGTATTATGTATTATGGGTAAGGAATGCCTGAAATAAACGTGATTTTATTTTATTTTTATTTTATAAGTGTTTGTGTTCGTCTGGGTGTTTCCTATGTATTATAAGTATGTATTTACAAAAAAAGTATATAAAGTATATAAGTATTATATCCATTGTCTAGTGCCCATAGTACAAGCTCTGCTTAGTTTGGGACTAGATGGTGTTGTGTAAAATGTCGCAGAATATTTATTTAATGAGGCTATCAATTCTGGAGTCTTAATTGTGCACTTGTTTTACTTACATTTAGTAAAAAGTTGATACGTGTGCTGCCTGTGCGTGATTGTGGATATACATATTTGTATTTTGGATGAATTTTTTATGTTTTAAAGGTGACTTAACTAAGAGTGTTTTAATAATAGCTATTATTCAAGAAAATCCGTCCAGTCTTTTGAAGATCACCAACTAGTTTCTAAGATTTTTTTAAATATTTTAATTTCTTATATAAGGTGACTTTTAAGCGAATTTTATTCTTTGTCACTTGATAAGTTTGATAAAACAAGATCTAGTTTTTAAGTAAAAATAAAAAGTTAAACTTGAAGCTTTTATTTTTAATCTTTAATATTCCAAAAAAAAATCGTAACCCAGAAACCATGTTGAGTCAAGTCGAAAGAAATGTTTTTTCAGATAACTTATCTTCACGCATCGTTTGGCTTGAAGGGTGAGCACGATTCGTGGCCGTATCTAAACCACTCAATGCTATGCACTTGTGTAAAAAACGAGAATAATAATAATTTAGTATTTCTTTTTTTTCGGAGTTTTCAAAAATATGGCAAAAAGACAGCAGTGAATCAACAATAGTTGTTTTCTGCGAGTGAGTAAGGTTACCAGAGCTCATTAGGGGAGTGACTCTTCTGACAGTTTGGGAATTCCGTTTACTGTTAGTATAGTAACTCCCTAATTTAAGAAACCTGAACGGTTTCTAACGGGTTTGGCAACGCATTTGCAAGCCTCAGGTGGTGCAAATGTCCATGGGCGGCGGTCATCACTTACCATCAGGTGAGCCACCTGCTCGTTAGCCCCCTTATCACCATAAAAAAAAAGCCTCGTGAACCATGTTGATATTTGAGGTTTGGCTGCACTAGCTTCGGTCAGTCTTTTGATGACTCGGTTAGCACAGCGGTAACAAAACCCGCCTTCTGTAGTAACGGTCCTGTGTTCGAAATCCGGTAGGAGCACATATTTGTGTAATGAGCATGGACATTTTAACGACCTAATTAGCCCAGGGGTAGTTAGGGCTGCCTTCTGTGCTATGGGTCCCGGGTTCGAATCCTGGTAGGGACAAATGTTTGTGTGATGAGCAATCAACATTTGTTTACGAGTCATGGATGTATCTATGAATATATTTACAAAAAAAAGTAAAAATTCTAACTATTCTATCTAGTATCCGTAACACAAGCCTCGTTGCTTAGCTCGGAACTAGATGGCGTTGTGTCATAATGTCCGGACATATTTATTTATTATTGTATTTGTATCTGAGTATGGATGTTTCTATGTCAAATGTATGAACCTATTTATTTAGAAAAAATGTGTATAATTTATCTATATTTAACGCTATTTATTGAGTAGTCTAAGGATGGATGACACATATAAACCTACATGCTTAAATTCGACCTATTGTTAAATTCGGAGAAGGGATATCGTTTCTCAGCAATACAGCTGATCAATCGATTGTCAAGTAGCATCAACGCCTACCTAATACGTTCTGGGAAAAATATTAAGCTTCTTGATATTGAGACCAGACTGAGAACAATATTGAGACGTATCTTTGAAGCTCGGAGAGGTCGTGCCACCGCGAAGCACAGAAGGATCATGCCCTATAAGGCACGAAGGGGAATTGCTCTTGGTTGTCATAATCACCATCATCATCATCAACCCATTAACGCCCCACTGCTGGGTACGGGTCTTCTCTCATTTGAGAGGGATTAGGCTATAGTCCACTACACTAGCCTACTGCCGCTTGGCAGACTTCACATGCCATCGAGACAAATCTCTCTAGCATGCAGATTTCCTCACGATGTTTTCCTTCACCGTTTGAGCATGTGATAAATACGCACAAAACTTCTGAAAAGTCAGTGGCCTTGGGTTCGAACTCGAGACCTTCGACATCTCAGTCCACTGGTCACACCGCTTGGCTACCACAGCTCTTAGCAAGCATAAACCGCGTCTAATGTTCGGATACTCTAACGTATTCACCTATGCCGTAGCCTATATACCCCATTGATTTGCAACTAGCATTGTTCATTTGGCACTGCAAGTATAATCCGTAGGTTTGTCAGCGGCCCACATCCCTTATTTTGAATTAAATATCAGTAATCTGCATTTCTAGACTAGAAGTTCTTTAGGATTGTGCACACCAAAGGCATGCTAGGAGTACCATGAGTAGTAAACGAGCCTGTACGAGTTATTGTAAGAATAATGATTAATCTTTAAACTTACATATAATGTTTTCTTCTAACATTTAAGCAAGAATATGACATTGTAGATTTTTATTTGACGTTTCGGATCCTGTACAGATTTATAGATGGAGTATTCTTGAGAAAATAATTTAAAATTTATATGATAAAGGATAACTGTATATAATAACTTCATAATTGGTCTAGTGGTTGTGAATGATCCTCATTAAGCGTGTCGTGCCTGAGTAATTTTTTTAAATATGTCTGGACATTATGACACAGCGCCATTTAGTTTCGAACTAAGGAACGAGGCTGGTGTTATGGATACTAGTTGGTTGATGTACTACATATATACTTATTTTTTGTAAATACATAGGTACATACATAACTTGGATACAAATGTTTATGCTCATCACACAAACATTTGAAACAATACAAACAAACAAAAACAAACAATCCCGGTAGGGAACCTGGATTCGATCCCGGGACCCATAGCACTGAATGGCATTGTTAACTACTGCTGGACTAATTGGGTCGACTAGTTTGATTCCAAGGTCGAACAAAATATTGTTAGTTTTTTTAAATTATCAGTAACTAACTGGAGTTTTCGAATCGAACACTCTGTTCGTATCGAACGCAGAACCTCAAAGGAGCTTTACTACTTGATTAATGAGGCAGTCCTTTATTCAGTATTTTTTATAGTATTAAATATCCTTATGGATGTCATGGATCCACCGCGGTAGGATCCAGCGGGATCCGACCTTTTACGGACTAAAAATAGCTCTTCACAACTTTGTCATGGGACTGGTAGACAAACTCCTCAAGATCCTGACATGTCCGGATCTATTCTGCACGTGTCTGCTTCACTGCTCCTAACTTGCTTTTAGTGTGCGGAAGTCTTTAGATGTTATCAACGCCTACGTTTGTTTCAGAACTACCGTTAACTTGTTTTAATATGCAACTTGTAGCTATAATTTAATGCCCAGTTGTAACCTTTGGTGGTTTAAAAGTACCTATAATTTTATCCTTTTTAATAGCACCTACAACGTTTAAAATG
This sequence comes from Craniophora ligustri, assembly GCA_905163465.1. Taxonomy (NCBI): domain Eukaryota; kingdom Metazoa; phylum Arthropoda; class Insecta; order Lepidoptera; family Noctuidae; genus Craniophora; species Craniophora ligustri. The sequence goes on along the minus strand of LR990971.1, from coordinate 11,331,671 downwards.
ACACTCTCTTACATTTTGTTTATAAAAATCTTGAGTAAACTTCGGTAAAGAACGATTAAATCCCTATCACGTTATATATTTAAAAGAATGTCCATGGAATTTTATATCGGCTCTATTATATCGTTATTTTATATCCCTTCTATCTATAGTCAGTGGTACGGAACCCTTCGAGCACGAGTCCAATTTTCACTTGGCCGGTTTTTTATACCAATATGAGAATAATGCGTATAATTAAGCTATAAGCAATTAAGCTGCACTATCGCATTGGGTCCACTGTTAAGATAGATGTAAGGAGTATTTAAATAAATGAATAAATCAAAATTTAGAAAAATGTGGAATGCATAGCATGAGTTGTTGAGTAGAGGGCAAGCCTATTGCCATCAATCGGGCACGGGTTCGAACTCCGAGCTGCCACTGAGAATTTCGTAGAAAAACCCAATATCAGTTTGTTCGACCTGAAAATCGAACCTAAGACGTCAGTCGCACTTACGAACGCTAGACCAACGAGATAATTAGCTATATCTTTTTAAATAATTATGATTAATAAATAAATATTCATTATTATTTACGTGTCGTAATTCAACAGTAATTCATTAAGTTTTCTATTTGTACTCCTTTTTCTATATTGGCAATATGCTAAGAAGGGGTACAACGTATTTTCTTCACGTTTTATTCACCTCGTTCAACGGCAATGACAAAAATATAAAAAAATAAATTTATCCGTTTCACTTTGCAAAACTACTCACCAATAACCAATTTAAGTGATAACACTTTTCTAAATATCCTATAAAGAGGCTACTTCTCATTCAATTGACCAGTGCCTTCAGTAGGTACGATTACGCCCGCCCGCCCAACCGTCATTGGCTACAGACCGCTTATAAAAGCGGCCAGCTTTCGCTCGCCGCACAGTTTAAGGCGGGCGCGCTCGTGGCACGCCGCGTAACATTGTGTGTACGTTATTTCTTACCGGACTCCGAGATACTCAGGTAAGTTGAAAACTTGGAAAAGTTTTTCGAATATTCCCTTCTTTTTCAGCTCGTATTTTTATGGTTTTGCTAGGATTATTTGTGGTTTATTTATTGAATTAGGAGGGGTCTGAGTTTTTTTTTATAAAGTAAATATTTGTTTAAAGTAACACACGTTGTGTAATGTATATACGTATAATACATATACTAAAACATCAAACTGATAAAAAACGTTGTTTTTTTTTTAAATTTAATAATAATAAATTTTATTGACGTAAAAGTTACAAATACAAGTGTTACAATACACCTAAATTAGTGTTTACTTTATTACAGGTGCCTTTTTAAAATTAATAATAAATAAAATATATGTAAGGAACAAGACCGTCGAATATTCTTTTATAAACAACAACTTATTTTAGATCGTTGAATTGATTCTTAGCTTATAAAAATAAAAATTACAAAACGATTAATACTATAATTATTAATATTTTACGTAAAATTATTTCAAACATGATTTTCTGCGTTCTAAAACAAAAGTGTCAAATATAAAAATGAATAACATTATTTTACCTGAAATAGTATTAAATAATTCAGGTAAAATTCATGTAATTTTGTATTGTAACTAATAATCTCAACACGTAGAAATGATTGTGTTACCGCCTCCGATACAGTTAAGCTAACGACGCTTTATTTGCGTATCATTATATTGAGTTATATTACAAATAAGGCTAGATGTTATTATTAACACGAAAGTAAATTTTATATACAGATTATTATTGAATTCATAAACTGTATATTAATGTAGATGTATATAATAAGGATAATATGAAAAACAGAACGTTATCACAACTGAAAACTTTATTATAGTATTTTTTATTTAGTTGTACTCGCAAACGTATTTAAATTTAATAATAGATTAATTTCAAGAATGAGGTAAGACAACGATGGATATAGATAGAGAGTTTAATAATTATAATGTTACGAGATTTTTTTTACAAAAACACTTTCATAATTCGTGTAAGTGGTTATTCATTGCGTTGAATTTTAAAAGAAAATATATTATATTATGTTACATATTATTACACATTAGTGGGTAGATTTAGCCAATAAGCGCGCAGTCATATTTGTACCTGAGTGAGAATAAATGTTTGGTTTGAACGCACGCCTTTTATACAACAGTGGCGACGAGGATAAAGGACTTTTTCGGTGCAGAATAATTATATTGTGTCGTGTAATAGTATTTGTGAACAATAATTACAATGTCTGTGGGCAAAATCAAAGACTTTGATGTGAAAACCGGTAATTGGTTAGCATATGTAGATCGGCTGGAAATGTATTTTTTGGTGAACAAGATAACGGACGATTTAAAGTTGCCCACTTTAATTGCGCTAATAGGGGAACAAACATATGAATTGTTGTCGACATTAGCTAGTCCTAAAAAGCCATCAAGCTTATCATACACGGTCGCGGTGGATCTACTGCGTGCACATCTGCAACCGACACCGTCAATTCTGGCAGAACGATACAGATTTCGTCAAAGACGCCAAGTGGCAGGCGAATCAATAGCGGAGTACGTGGCTGACTTGAAAAAGATGGCTAGATACTGTGAGTTTAAAAATAACTTGGAGGAAAACCTCCGAGACCAGTTTGTTTGCGGTCTTCGGAGCGATTTTATTCGACAGAGGTTATTTGCTGAAAAGGATCTAGACTATAATAAAGCGCTACAGTTAGCCAATACCCTAGAGGCAGCCGAGCGGGATGCTGGAGCTGTCGAGAGCACACGGGAGCAAGTCACGGACCGGGAACTTTGCGAAAAGATGCATAAATTAGGAATAAAAAATTGTTCAGCGTGCGGCCAGGAACATAGCTCGCTAGACTGCAGGTATAAACATTTTGAATGCAGTTACTGTGGAAAACTTGGACATTTACGAAGAGTATGCATGAAAAAAGAATTTGATCGCCGGATGACATCGCATAATTCAAACGCCAACGGCGCGCGGGGAAGGTCACACAGAGGTCGCGCGCTCGGACCGAGCGGCCACAGCGCGGACGACGGGAAGCGGCGGCGCTGGGGGGTGGCGGCGGGGGCACGCGGCGCACGCGGCCGAGCAAGCGCTAGCGGCTCGGCCCGCGACGCTGCTGGTGCGGCGCACTGGCTACGCGAGCCGGTATCGGGTGATAACTCCGGAGAGGGATCTGATGCACCTGATGATGGCGAGGAGGCAATGTACCAGATGTCGTTAGCAAAGTATAGACCGGTGTGTATGAATATTCATATAAATAATAAACCCGTAAAAATGGAAGTCGATACCGGGTCAGCGTTATCTTGTATAAGCTATTCAACATACATTAAAATGTTTAAAGATTTACCCTTAAAAACATGTAAATTAAAGCTAAAATTTTATGATGGCACAGCTATTTATCCGATAGGGTACTTAGAGACAAATGTTGAATATAACAATAAGGTGAAAAAGTTAGATTTGTATATAATAAATAAGGGCAGCACTAGTTTATTGGGGAGGCAGTGGCTATCTGAATTGCATATAGAAATACCCAAGCTAAGTAAGTGTACACAAATGTATAATATGCGACCATGTAAAAATAACTTGTTTAATGATATTATCTCCAGGCATGAAAATCTATTTGATGGCATATTGGGCAAGTATACGGGGGAAGAGGTCAAGCTGTACGTGCGGGACGGAGCGCAGCCGATTTATTGCCGCGCGCGGCCGGTACCGTACGCGCTGCTCCCGCGAGTCGATTCAGAATTGGACGCAATGTTGCGCGCCGGCGTCATCGAGCCCGTTGACCGGTCCGACTGGGCCACGCCGCTGGTGATAGCGAGGAAGGCGGACGGCGGAATACGATTGTGCGCGGATTATAAGGTGACACTGAACAAAGCTTTGTTGGTTGATAGGTACCCGGTTCCAAAGGTAGAAGATTTATTTAGTAGGCTGAGTGGTAATAATTATTTCACGAAGTTAGATCTATCACAAGCATACAATCAATTGGTTTTAAATGAAACATCTAGAAACTACACTGTCATCAATACTCACAGAGGACTGTTCAAATACAACCGCCTAGTGTATGGTCTCGCTTCTAGTCCCGGAATTTTTCAAAAACTAATGACTAATCTCTTTAAAAATGTCCCGGATGTAGTAGTATTTTACGATGACATCCTTATAAAAAGTAAATCATGGGATTCGCACTTAAAAAGTGTAGAACAAGTATTTAATATTTTGGAAACGAACGGCTTAAAAATAAAAAAACAAAAATGTGAGTTTATGGTAGACCAAGTAAAGTATTTAGGGTTTATATTAGATAAAAAGGGAGTTCGAGTCAATCCGGAAAAGTTAAAACCAATATTAGGTATGCCTCATCCAACCAATATTTCGGAATTAAAATCGTTTCTGGGCATGGTTAATTTCTATGGGAAATTTATAAACAATTTAAGCACTCATATCACTCCTCTTTATGACTTACTGAAAAAGGGTAAACATTGGAAATGGACATTGTCACATACAAAGACTTTTAACACAATCAAAAAGCTTTTATGTAGTGCGAAAGTTTTGACCCATTTTGATATGTCGTTAGAGAGCATAGTAACGTGCGATGCGAGTTCGCGTGGGCTTGGTGCGGTGCTGGCGCAGCGCGCGCCGGGCGGCGGCGGCAGCGGTGCCGGCGGCGAGCGAGTGGTGGCGTACGCGTCGCGCGCGCTTACCGCCGCCGAGCAACACTATAGTCAGATTCATAAAGAAGCCCTCGCGATAATATTTGCAATGGACAAATTTCATCAATATTTATTCGGTAGAAAGTTCACTTTACGTACGGATCATAAACCGTTAGTCACAATTTTTGGGCCGAATGCGGGTATTCCCAATACGGCAGCTAGTCGACTGCAGAGATGGGCTATTAAACTATCAGCATATGACTTTAATATAGAGTACATTCGCACAGATAAGAATACCGCAGATATTTTGTCTAGGTTAATTAGTAAGCATAAGGAAGGGGCTTTTAAGGAAGAATTAGACACCCCAGAACAAACATATTTACATTTTGCTTCAGAAGCATTACTCTTAGATTCCCATAAATTAAAAAAAGAAACGGCTGCGGATATTATCTTAAGCAGAGTAGCTAGATATATTAATGACGGTTGGCCAAACGATTTAGAAATGAGAGAATTAAAACCATATGTCAATAGAAAAAATGAGTTGTATATAGAATTGGGTTGTGTAATGTGGGGACATAGGGTCATTATCCCAAACTCTTGCAGAGATAAAGTAATTGCGGAGCTTCACGAAGGTCATATGGGGGTAGTTAAAACAAAGGCGTTGGCTCGGAGCTATGTATGGTGGCCAGGGATAGACGAAGCTGTGGAAGCTGCGTGCAGTGCCTGCACCGTGTGCGCCGCGGTAGCTGACGCCCCTCCGGCGCACGCACCGCGTGCCTGGCCATGGCCAGACCGCCCGTGGACCAGAATTCACATCGATTTTTTGGGACCGATAGCGGGGCTAACTTACCTTATTGTAGTTGATGCTCATTCAAAGTGGATAGAGGCAATTAAAATGAATAGCACTACTGCAAAAGCTGTAATACAGGAGTTGAGAGAAATGTGGGCGAGATTCGGGTTGCCCAAACAAGTAGTAAGTGATAATGGTCCCCCATTTTTCAGTACCGAGTTCAAACAATTTTTAAAAGCCAACGGTATTGAACAAATTTTTTCAGCCCCATATCACCCGGCTTCGAATGGGGCGGCAGAAAATGCCGTTAAAATATGTAAACGCAGTATTAAAAAAGCTATTAAGTCAAATATAGATATACACACTTCGTTGTGTACATTCCTACTATTTTATAGAAATACACCACACTACACAACCGGTGAAAGTCCAGCAAAAATGTGTATAGGCCGTAATTTGCGCATGCGACTAGATTGCTTAAAACCTGATCAGAAAGAATGGGTAAAGGCTCGCCAGCAGCGCATGGAGTCGTCAGCCGGGGGAGCGATTAGGCAATTGACATCGGGTGACAAGGTCTGGTATAGAGACTATCGTGGTCCAGATAAGTGGACGGCAGGTACAATAGTAGAGAGGACAGGTAGTACTAATTACAGAATCAGGTCTATCAATGGAACCGAGGAACATAGACATATCGACCAATTAAAGCTAAGAGTGTCGAACGATGTAACTAAGATAGTAAAACTATTCCGCCCCTCGCTAATAATTCCAGAAAATAACGACGAACAATCCGACACGCCGGTCGGGGGATCGGTGGTAGCCGGGGTAGCATCACCAACACCAACTAACGACACTAACATCGTATTAACGACGTCCCCGCAAACGTCTAGCGAGCCCAATGTGCAGGAAATAGATATTCATGACTCAAACAACGAGGAATCTCGTGTTGTGCTACGTGTCCGTAAACCTGTAAGACGATATGGTATAGATGACTGTTACAAATAGATAATTTATTTCAGATTGCTTACATATGTTGAATATTGTTTATATCCGTAATATTGTTATATATGTAACTATCCAAAAGTGATTAATGTTTTAATAAGTGTAGTAATAAGTCTAGTAGTAATTAAGGGTGGAGGTGTTACATATTATTACACATTAGTGGGTAGATTTAGCCAATAAGCGCGCAGTCATATTTGTACCTGAGTGAGAATAAATGTTTGGTTTGAACGCACGCCTTTTATACAACTATTAAAAATATTCTTTTAAGAAAATTATTGATGTCATTATTATAGATTGCCAAAAATACCGTTATTCACCTTATTTAGATTTTTGACAATAGAGTAGCTGCGAATATCATCATAATATGATTGTTCTCAATAAATTCTAACATCAAGAAAAAAGGACTCCTAAGTGAAAATAAAAAAGACCGATTAAAAATAAACTGAACGTAATATACTAAAAGCTAAAAAAACACATTTTGTACAAGACATTAAATGTTTTGTCGGCAATATTCAAACATACCTACCTACAACTTATAGGTTTTAATAACTGCCTGAATTTTCTATTGTGTCTGTTTGTTAAGGAAAATTTTAAAAAGTACAGTTGAATTGAGGACCATTAATTTTACGCACAAAAATGTGTTATTATAAAGTCGACTTCACAAAGAGTCTTTTTGTAAAGTCAGCTACACAGTAACACTATTTGTGCGTTAAAATTAGGATGATCATACCGAATCGTACAATATTTATCTGTTTAGAATAATTTAGACACAAGGTTGATTATAAAATAATCTTCTTTTGGTCATATTTCTTTTAGGTCCTAAATTTTCTATTTTCTTTACGAGATATAAATTAATAAAAGGAAAGAGTATTTATTTATTATATATCAAACACATCATGAATGCAGTCAATATTTTACATAACATCTACCTAAATTGACACCGATTATTTAAAATAATGTTATGTATAATACCTATGTAGTTTTCTGTGTAAATGTTAGCCAGTGGATCATAATCTATTAATTTATTTATTTATTTATATCACCATCATCCTAACAGGTTTACACCCAATGCGATAATGTTGTCATACTTACAATATAGATACCTACTAGTCTGTATGAGAAGAAGGGAGATTCTAGATTTACCTTAGGCATTTTAGAGCAAGTATTAAAAAAACACTTAGGCAGTAAGTTATAATCAAATATACATAAAAATCACGCTCAGTGATTTTTTAAAAAGGCCAAAATAAAGCACCTTTCTGCTTCATAAAATTGCACAATTAAATTAAAAGATGAAGATATAATTTTTAAAAGGTGCGTAGGCATAAAAGGCCTTTACAAAATATTTCTTTATATTTTTTTCCAAAAGTTTATCGCAGTTTCCAGTTGAATTAATATCAGGAGGCATACAAGTAGAAAAGTTTCTGAACATTATAAACATGATCAATAAAGTAAAATATTCAAATGAATAATCTTCAAAAAGGAAAGATTTTTATCGCTTCAACTATTTTTGCGTTTTTTTGTAACAGATTAAAAACTTTTTACGATAATTTTCCATGACGTTAGGTTATTGCTCTCTTTTAATTTACATGTAGAGGCATTATTGTTATTAGAATTACATACTCTGATTTTTTTATAGTACAAGAGAGGCAAACTAGGTAACAAGCCTATGGATATTTGTAACACCAGACTAGTTCCTCGCGCGTTACCGAGACGGCAAAAACAATTTCAATATTTTCTTCAAAAATGGCGTGAAAAGATTAGTATTTTTTTATACTACACGAGTGCCAAGTAAGCTTATAGCACTGCTGGTAAACGGTTATCGTAGCGTTACAAAACGGAGTAAAAAATCGGCAACGCGTGAGTGACAACTAGAGATTTTTTATTACGTTTTGTTTGACTGCGGAGAGAAAGCCTCTCACTCCTGGTAAAGACGACAAAAAAAACCTCAAACCTCTTTAATCTCCAGTTTCTACTGCAAGAATCTGTTTAGTCCCGCAATCTACGCCTAGGTCCTCCACGAGGCCTAATACCTTATAGATTAGCAAATCCAGTGCGGAAATCATCATCATTCATCATCAAACACGCGGCTTTCAAATCTGGCCTTTTATTTTCACAATTTTCTAACCAACGTCAATTATATTGGTATGGAAGGCAGTGTACAGGTATTTCTGTATGCTTGAACCTTTATTATTTACGTGATCCATTGTCAGATTTTGCGCAAACCACTTTGTATGTGTGTACCACTCTGTTAATGGTAACAGAGTGGTAACTCCATACAAATAGATACATTTGTGACAATGCATGGGCATTGTTACAAACGTTACATAAATACGAAGCATCTGTTTTAGATTCCGCGAATCAATAATTTTATCTGTGGTATATTATTAACCGTTTCACTCAAAGAACCGTAGGAATGAATGAAGTAAACGGAATATTTTTTATAGATATAAGAAGGTTCAAACATACTGAAGGAGATTTTACACCCACAGAAACTATTTTCGTCAAGCTATTATTATTGTCCACCCACTGCTCGAGTTCCAAACCTACAAATTTAATTGGCTCCTTTTAAACGTCGATAAATAATCAAAACGCCAGCCCTTCACTGCTTCCCAGTGTTTTGCTGGGAAGAAGAAGCGGCGAAATAAACTCTCTACCAGCAAATTTCTGCTGTTCACTGGGCACGGATCTCCTTTTATAATAAGAGAGATGCAGCTGAACCACGCGAATCTTGTTGGTAGACTCGACGAACCACCTTCGAGAAAACACCCCAATCCTGTTGCAGATTTCCTTAATTGTTTGTGCGAGTTATAAATAAAAGACACGTCATTTTTTAAAGTCAGACACCTTGTATTAGAACTCGAGACCTATTGATAAGCAGCCCATAAGTCATATGTATATTCTCCATTAAGGATATAAATTTCAAACAATAATATTACTTAGTCTCAGTATTTAAAAGGATTCTTAAGATCACTGCGATATTTAAGGGTTGAGTTAAATTGAGGCTTTCAAGTCGCGTCTTGGCGTTCATATAATGTTAAGTAGTAGGCAGGGATCGTAATTCATGACATTCTGTAGTCTCTGCTTACCCCTATAGGAAGTATGCGTGAGTGTATGTAAAATGCATATTAACAATGACATTCGCTTTTAATGTTGAAAAATAATACCTATATAACAAGTTAGACGCTATAGCGTACAAATATAATAATATAAGTACATACATACATAGCAGCACGCCTGTCGTCCCTGAAAGGTTAGGCAGAGGTGTACTAATGTTCACCCACGTTTCGCTGGTCACTTTTAGGTCCCATGTAATAGAGGGCGAGCCTATTGCCACGAATCCAAACTCCGAGCTGCAACTGAGAATTTCATAGAAAAACCCAATAATACTTTGCTCGACCGTTATCGAACCTAGGAGCTCTTGCTCGGCAGTCACACTGTACGACCACTAGACCAAATATTAAACAGAAAGCAATATGTACAAAGAACAACTTATTATTATAAGCGGGCGGTAGATACTTATTATTATGAGCTTAAGGTTCAATCTATACATTGTGACACTTTCTACAATACACATAGTTTGCTCATTACTAAATATAGATGCACTATCTCCTAACAGCGTCTTTATAATACGCTCGTACGTGCGATGATAACGCGTCAATCGGTACGAAGCTTTAATGATTCGTATTTACAACTCAGGATGACCAAATGTCTTTGCCTTCTTGAATATTTTAGTTTAGGAACTATAATAAACGTTTGAGCTATAATGTTTTGTTTTCATAATTGGGTATCAGATTCCCGACACTGTTTTGGAATCTTTGTTGCTCGAAACTGGGTTTTAAATAAGGTTAGAACATGCATTACCGATGCGAGTTAAGAAGCTCCTAAACATAAAGCTGTCTCTTTCATTCTTAAAGCATGTGAAAGAGGTAGAACTATATTTGAGGGTTTCTTCAAACTGAGCAGCAAATCATTTAAATGCTTAGCAATAAATCAAGCCAATTAGTATCAAAAGTTGAAGAAATACAAAAAAGTCAAGTTAGTTAACTAATGTTGAGTAAAATCTTTGAAAAATTTGAGACGAAGTAAAAAATAAGTTAGTTTACATTTAGCATTAATACCATCAAATCAAGCACCTACTTATAAAATGACTTAGGTGATATCTCACCCGCAAAATATTTCATCTGCGGATGAAACGTCACCCTTTTAAAATTGGTGCGTATGTATCACATGCTCAAACGAAAACATCGTGAGGAAACCTGCATACTTGAGAGATTTTCTCGATGGCGCGTGAAGTCTGCTAACCCGAACCCCTGATGGTAAGCGGTTACCGTAGCCTATAGACGTTTGCAACACTAGAAGTGTCGTTCGCGCGTTGCCAACCCTGTAGAAACCGTTTAGATTTCTTAAAAGAAGAGAGTTACTAAACTGACAGCAAATTGAATACCCATACCTTAGAATAGTTACTCCCCCAACGAGCTCTGGTTACCTTACTCGCTCGCAGAAACACGACTATTCCTGTAATGCAAGCTCGATTTGAGCGAGGAAACTTGCTACGCCCTCCCAGCTACTTCTCGAAAACTGAGAAGAGACCCGTGCCCAGCATTGGGACAGTTATTGGGTTGACATGGATGATATGTTATAAAGTCCACACCTCAATCATATAAATATTTTTATTTCCAAATTCAATTTAAAGTAATATTTGTAATAAGTAGTATTTGTTTAAAAACAGACATGTCCCAAAATTGAAAAGTAATTTAAAATAAATTCACAGTAGTCAATTTGTATTTTTTATTTTAGTTTTTTTTTAACTCTCTTGTGATTAGTGGCAAAACGTGCTTGAAATAGTTGAAAATAAATTTAATCTATAAAATGAATAGGTACCTAAAGAAAGCCAGCATATAGTATATAATAAACTATTGTTGGTGCACTAACTCATATTAAAAAATCTCGAAAATCATAATTATCTACAGACTTAAACGATCATCATTCAATATAAAAAGAAAATAAAAACTAAATAAAATTAATCATTTTATTTCAAAACAATATCAACTTAATATACATTAGAGTCCACCCTCACAATTAAATTTAAATTAATCACCTATTTAAATAAATTATTTAGATTTTTTCCTTCACCTGTTGAGTATTTTGGTCAAAAAGTCAGTAGTGCATATCTGTAGTTTGAACTCAAGACCTTTGATTTCAAAATCCATTTGTCACATCACTAGGCCATCACAGCTTTAAGAAATGTAAATCTGATTGAAATTGCCTGGACGCCCCAGGTATTGTATTCATTGTCTAGGTATTGTACAGAATACCTGAATTATACAGATTGCCAGTAACACATATAATAAATATTTACCAAATAACGTAAACGAAATTTTATTTACAGACTAAAGCACTTACTTAAGACTTTCAGCAGAAATACCAATTAATTTTCTATTGTGATTGTAATTAGTTCCTTGGCGGGCTAATGGTGATTATTATAAAAGGGTTTATGATTTCAAATTGTTATAAATCAAGCAGCTAACACGACAAACACATGCCCCTGATAATTGGCTATTTCACTTTCGGATTTAATCTTAATTGTAGGATAAAGTTACTTAATGTGTTTATATCTAAACTTATTTACCCGTTACAGAGTAAATAATTAACTTACAAACATGTACCCAAAACATGTTTTTGTAACGTAATTTTATTATGAAAATGCCCCTTTATTTATTTAAATAAAAAATCAATACTTATCTAGTGCTGCCGAGTGTTGAGGTCCTAGGTTCGAGTCTTAGGTCGAGTAAAGTGTGACAAAGTTTTTTTTTGGAAAAATTCAAAATTGCAGTTAGTGGTTTAAAATTGTGTCAAAAGTCTATTGCATAGGACTCAGTAATATACAAAGTGTCGGTGTACATAAGTACCTACATCCCTGCTTAACCCTGCAGAGATAATAGCGTGATGGTATGTTTGCAGGAAGACGCAATTACAAAAACCTTTTTTCTAACAATGTAACCGATTTCTATTGTGGCCAGGTGACTTCTATCGTACCGAGATTCGGCTGGCTATCAGTATTAAAGACATAAAGTCAGACAAAACGTCTGACTCATCTAGTTCTAAAATCTTAAATAAGTAAGTATCTTCAAAATATTTATTTATAGAAATTAATATCACATTTTATCTCTAAGATCAAAAACACGTGAAGTTTACGAATCTTGCGTAACATTACCTTAATTTGATACTACAATCATTGAATAAAAACCTTCCTTTTTATTGAAAAGAACATACTAAAGTAATAAGATTTGAGAATTTTATTTTGTGAGAAGGTGTGAAGACTCACTTAAAGGAACGTGATTGCTACGGCGTAGGCGACATCTGCTACGTGGCGTAGACATCGTAGCGAACCGCTACGTGTTATGTCACTCGTCCTTATTTTCATTATGCACTTTGGTATTTATAAATAACATTATATACTATTACACCTGTTATAGTATTTGGAAAGGGGTAGGCAGAGAAGTTACCGGTATGTTTTGAATTCCCATGTAATAGGGGGCGAATGTATTGCCATAACTGGACGCAAATCCAAAACTTCGAGCCAAATAATAATAAATATCTGCCTGAGACTGGATATTGAACTCAGGATCAGGCACCACAGCTGTAAGTATTACCAACTATATTTTATAACCGGTATGGCACAGTGACTTCTGTTCGTAACTGAGTTCATAGGTTCAATTACACGCATATTATGGTGCCTCTACACGCTTGCCAGGACTCGCCAAGCGTCCATAAGTACAAACGTGTAAACAGTTAGGCTTGGCTTGCGTGGGTTTGTGGACGCTTGTCGCCGATCCCGTCGAGTGTCGGTTTTCTAACACAGATCAAAGGGCGCTTATGGCAAGATGATCTTGCGACGAGCGTAAAGGTGCCACAATTTGCTAACTAACAATTTTGTACAGAAATGTTTACTAACATTACGTAACATGAAAACATTTTCTAACAATTGTGATTGTATGTTTCTTAACAAATGTTTACTAACGTTTGTAAACATTTTTGAACGGCAGTGTGGCAACTTCTAATAAGTTGAGTGCTTTGTTGAAAAAATGTGGATTCGAACGAAGAGAGTTGAGAAACGTTAGTTTCTTGAATATTATCAGACCGAAGCATCTATCTGAAACCCCAAAGACGACACAGGTTCGATGTCCGCCATGCTCGGGTGTTCGTAGCACACTGGTGATATTTGTGGATGTTTGGGGCTTGTGGACGCTTGGCGAGGTTAGACAAGCGTATAGAGGTACCATTGGACATTGAAATAATACAACTTTTTACACATTTTATCGCGGTAGGTACATTAATATTATATTAAATTTCGGATCCTATACAGAGTCCACAAGCACGAGCAAACTAAAGTACGTAACATTTAATGCGTTAAAATAGCTGTAAAAAAGTAGGTTTATTTCGTTAATTAACGACAGTTTATATTTTTTAAGTTAAAACTAATACCTGTTCATATAAACGGTTAATCAGTTAATGGATAATGAATAATTAATGAGATTATTTACATTTCACTTTACATGGATTAATTAATTAGGCTTAATTGGCCTTTATAGGGGTGACCAACATCGTGCGGTTTTTGAATGAAGTATTGATAAATAAATTTCATATCAAAATTGTATTTTATTTTAATAATATTGAAATGTTATTGAGGTTTTCAGAGGTCAATTAATGTAAACACAAATATCGCCGGTACGTTTTAGATCCCATGTAATAGGAAAACTGCCTCTTTGGTCTAGTGGTCGTACAAAGCAAAGTGTTATTGGATTTTTCTGTTAAATTCGCAGTAGCAGCTCGGAGTTTGGATTCGTGCCCGGTTGATGGCAATAGGCTCGCCCCCTATTACATGGGACCTGAAACATACCGGCAAAACGTGGGTGTACATTAGTACACCTCTGCCTAACCCTTCGGGGATGACAGGCGTGGAAATATGATATTTTATGTAATATGGGGAGAGCCTATTGCCATCAACCGGGAATGAATAGAAACTCCAAGTTGAGATAACTTCTACTGAGAATTTCATAGAAAAACTTAATAAAACTTTTTTCATTCATCCAATATACAAACTTTCAAGTATATAAATATATCCGAAAATTATGACACAGCGCCATCTAGTTCCGAACTAAGCAACGAGGCTTGTGTATCGCTAACTAGATGATTCATACACTATATAGATATTATTTTGTAAATACAATAATACATACATAACTACATAAAAACGTGAATGTCTCAGGCCAAATGTACATGCTCATCACACAAACATTTGTCCATACCAGGATTTGAATATAGTCCATAGCACAGAAGGCAGCGTTAACTACCGCTGGGCTAATCGGGTCGTTTTTAATATAAGTAAGATTATTATTTCATGTAACCGTTATCATTACAGAGTCAAACATTACAAAGCACTCAATTTTATCTGTGATACTTCACACAGATAACAGTCAGATTTATAAATTATCGTGTACATATTAAAAAACCCCGCACTTTTTTATTTTTAGCCCCAGTTATTTATACAGAACATAGTATATATGTATTTATATATATTTACACGCGTTTCTGTGGGTTATATGTATGTTGGTTTGCGAATAAAATATTGTGTAAATCAATTGATATAAAAAATATTCTTTCCGTCTTATCTTATCTATCTTATGTATTACCTGGCAACAATAAAGATATTTTTTTTGTGTGGTAGTTGTTTTGTTTGGCAGTTTGGTCTCCACCAAACACTTTAAAACTGACATTAAAATCAGTTCATTAGCTCAGATGTTCATCGCGAACAAACAATGTGATACGACATTTTTAGTCCAGCGGTAGTTAACACTGCCTTCTGTGCTATGGGTTCGAATCCCGGTAGGGACAAATGTTTGTGTGATGAGCATAAACATTTGTATCCGAGTCATGGATGTATCTATGTATAATATGTATGTATTTACAACAAAAAAAGTATATGTAGTATATCAACCAACTAGTTGTTGCTTAACACGGAACTAGATGGCGCTGTGTGTCATAATGTCCAGGAATACTTATTATTATTTATTTATTATTTAAAGATATTTTTAATTTGTTAGTCGTTCTAACGAAAAGCACTTCATAAATATGTATAGCTTCCAAGCTTGTTAATAAATGTGAACAATTGTAAATAAAGTAACAACATTGTTTGGATGTGGTCCTAGAACGTCGTCGAACCTAATCTACTACGATGTAAAAATTACCTTATTCAAAGAACAATACGGTACATATAATAATAAGCATTTAAATTGCGTTTCACGTGCTTACGTAATATTGTTTGAAGAAACATACGTTGTTGACCTCTAATGTTTCGTTTAAGTGCTTTTTAAATTGTTATTTTTACATAAAGTTCAGTTTTCTTTGCGTTTTCCACGAAAAAGGGGTGTTTGATTCGCTTCAATGATTAAAAGTTGTTGCAAAAGACGTGTTTTAAGAGAAAAAAAAATTGTTATGATAATTTTCGTACCACCTTAAACTGGAAAAATCCTGGTACATATTTGTGAATATTTCCATCTTTAAATAATAAAAAGACCTTTTTTCAGAATGCGTTTTTTTCATAAAATTTAAATTTCTTACATACTTTTATCTGGCTTACAGGCAATTTAGATTTTTTTTTAATTTACCAACAGTAAAATAATTAAAATATTAATTAGGCTATTCCTGTTGATTAAAATATCAGACACAAATCCGATTGGACACAACGGGCGGCGTTGGATTGAAAACTTTTTTATTTTTTTAATTCAGAGGAAATTTCCCTGTCTCCTTAAGTAAGGCTTGCTGATGAGTAATTAAGCATTGATTGAATACATTTACCTTAATTCAACGTCATTTAACCGGTGACCTAATTCCTAACCCGTGGCACAAATAATGACGAAGAAATCAGTTTCAAACACACGGCTGTTTTCTTTCTTTAGGCCCGCCGTTTTCTGGGAAAAGTTTTCGCAATCTTGACCACCCGAAAGGCCGAAACAAAAGTAAAGGTACCGAGTTCGAATCACAATAGGAGCAAATGTTTGTGTGATGGTTCATGCATAGATATTTGTACCTTTAGTCATGCATGTTACTATGTATAATATATATGAATTTACATCAACAAAAAAATAAAATGATGTAAATGATATATATTTGGGTAGAATTCAGGTGGTGGTACCAGATAAAATTGGTGGTACATAAAGCATGTAAATTAATTTTATATTTACATTTATTATAAATGAAATAATAATTATTAATATATATTATTAATAATTATTTCCTCGTTGCTTACCACGGAAATAGATAGCGTTGTATCATAGTGTCCAGAAACATTATTAAGAAATATTATTATTTATTATTATTCATCATCATCAACCCATTAACGTCCTGAGAGGGATTCGGTTATAGTCCACCACGCTAGCCTACTGCAAGTTGGCAGACTTCACATGCCATCGAGACACATATCTCAAGCATGCAGGTTTCCTCACGAAGTATTCCTTTTCCGTTTGAGCTTGTGATAAATAATTTATTATTATTATTATTATAACACAATAGTATACTATAGTCTATAAAGCATCTAGTATCCGTAACACAAGTCTGGTTGGCGCTGTCTGGTCCGTCCCTCTCTAATAAGAGGCGACATGTTCCCAGCAGTGGGTAAATGAGAAAGAAGATAGTTAATAACCTTACACACGCGAGGGAGTTTACGCTCAAAAATGTATGGAAACTATAAATATTTTTAATCTGTCGTCTCTGTTTAAACCAATCACAAAAAGGGCTAGGTCTGTTTTTTTTTGCTAGACCCAAACCCCCAGAGGTTTTACGGGTATGTAATCTCAGTTTTATTACCACGGTTCGTGATGAATGAGTACATTTTAAATGATAGTGAGTAAATAATTAAAACCTACCGTTTTTCTTTACTTTCTTTGGTCTACTGTTGGTATTGTCAGAATTTTTTGAAAGTATTGCAAACCATTGAAATACTTATAAGATTAGAAGTGTTCACTCGTGATTTCCCAAAACAAGTTATTGTAAACAAAAACAATTAATAATGTATTTACTAATAATGTACAAAAATATGTTAGTATTGAAATAGCTTTTATACATACCTAGGAGAGAATGATTGAGAATCATTAAGTACCACACATACAGAATCTCAATTGATTACTATTATGTATTCCGGAGTCGTATTCCAACAGATCTGTGTAAACACAATTTGTGTAGCACCATTCCCGAATACCCATATTTTATCTTGAGACATGCAAATTTGTGTATAAAAAGCACTCGCGTATATTCATTGCATAATTTTTTGTTATATTGAAATAGACGATGCAACCATTTCTCTCAAAAGAGTTTTATTTCTGCGACAGGGTCAAAAAAAGTGAAAAAGAAATCATCATCATCATCATCATCATCAACCCATTAATGTCCCACTGCTGGGCACGGGTCTCCTCTCAATTGAGAGGGATTAGGCTATAGTCCACCACGCTAGCCTACTGCGGGTTGGCAGACTTCACATGCCATCGAAAATTACCTCAAGCATGCAGGTTTCCTCACGATGTTTTTCCTTCACCGTTTGAGCATGTAATAAATACGCACATAATCTCCGAAAAGTCAGTGGTGCGTGCCTTGGGTTCGAACTCGAGACCTCTGACATCGCAGTCCACTGGTCACACCACTAGGCTACCACAGCTCGAAAAAGAAATAGCACGTCAGAAGTAAAATCTTTATATTTAATTGAATCTGTATTTATTTATTTGAGTTTAATGACCTTGCGAGTTAAGCTTGCATAAAAAATACACGAATTATCATAATTATCAAATATTTTCTATTTTCCCTTCAGTGACTCAAAACGAAAGGGAATGCTAAATGTGCCTTTGTTGATATGAAGTTAAGGAACTTATTTCTTTGCGCGTTATCTTATTATTTGTCCGCAAGTTCATCTACGGGATACGGGCGGTCTTGTACGTGATTCTTCGTAAAGGCGTATTCACACAGGCTTCGACGAAGTGATAAAGTGGCTGTATTAAGCATATTAATATATAATCTCACACTTATCAATCCATTTATTGTTCCATTCATCATCAACCTATTAACTGTCCCACTACTGGGCACGGGTCTCCTCTCATTTGAGAGGGATTAGGCTATAAGTCCACCACGCTAGTCTACCGCGGGTTGGCAGACATTAAATTCGAACGAGAAAATCTCTCAAGCATGCAGGTTTCCTCGCGATGTTTTGAAAATTCAGTGGTGTGTGTGTGCCTTGGGTTTGAACTCGAGACCTCTGACATCTCAGTCCACTGGTCACACCGCTAGGCTACCACATTACTGCTGTTTATTGTTCTATTGCTTGATATGATTCTTCTTTTTTATACTACAACAAACAAGCATACGGCCCGCCTGCTGGTAAGCGGTTCGCGTAGCTTATAGACGCTTGCAACACCAGAGGTATCGCTCGCGCGTTGCCGACCCTGTAGAAACCGTTTAGGTGTCTTAAAATAAGGGAGTTACTAAACTGACAACAAACGGAATTCCCATGCTGTCAGAAAAGTCACTCCCCCAACTAGCTCTAGGTCAGTAGTGAGGAAATACTTTATAACTTAAAAATGGCTCAATGTACTTCGTTCTGAAAGGTTTTTGACTGCCTCTTAAAGTTTGTGGGGTCGCCACCTCTTTCCATCTGCACAAAATGAGCTCATAAGAGACGTTGATTTTAACAACAAACATAAAATGTTAATCTCGACGAGATATACTTTGTACAAATTTTCAAATGAAATAAGAATGATAGCACCTTAAAGTGACTGTATGTGCCTTTCTAACTTTTTGTCTACACTATACTAGGTACTTAATTTTATCAAAAAAAAAAAATTATACCTTCTAAACAGCATTTTCATACAATAGAAAAATCTAACAGCGTGGGCCGTCCTCACTTCAAATCGACTTTATACTTATTTGTAAATTATTTATATACTTGACATTATTTAAAAAAATGTTTTGTTTTTCATTTGCACCATACAAGGTAATAAATTGTGATAATTTTATTAGTAAGATCGGTGCATTATAATATAAAAAAATCATCATTTTATGACACAAAAAAACTAACAGTCTTTTAGTGTGTCTATTCTGTAGTAGCTCAAAAACCAGGTAATTTTGAACAACAAATATAAGTCATGTTATTCCCAACGAAATGCAAACAGCATCTTAAACCCGGTCTAACTTAACATCTGCACAATAAGAGCTTATGAGAGAACTTAATTCCGCTCAAAACAGAGTTCATCATGCGCACAATACACGCCTTTAACTAAATATACTTATATAACTCAGATTGCTTATTTCCTTGTTAAGTTTTATGGTTCTTCGTCTTGATAGTATTTAAGTATTTGTAGAAATTCTTGAACATTATGACATAGCGCCATCTAGTTCCAAGCTAAGCAACGAGGCTTGTGTTACGGATAATAGTTGGTTGATATACTACTACCAGATATTTGATACACTAAATTGATTTTTTTATAATACATACCTACAAATTATACAATTATACAAATTATTTATTTATTTATTATTTATAGAAACATCCATTACTCAGTTACAAATGTCGATTCTCACCACACAAACATTTGCCCATACGGAGATTCGAACCGGGAACCTTACCACAGAAAGCGACCTTTAATATCGCTGCATGAATCGAGTTGTAAAAAAAATACCATTTCCAACTTACAAAACGCTCGTGGACCTTTAATTTATCTTTTATGCACTAAAGTATCGTAAAAAAGGCAATATCTTCCCAAAAACAACACCCTTGACGCTTCTTCAGTCGAAATGATACATTTATTATTCCTTTTCTTATTAACAGGAAACATTCTAGGGGTATTTTTACATTTAACACATTTAGTGTTTTAACCAGAGCTCATTGGGGGAGTGACTATTCTGACAGCATGGGAATTCCGTTTGCTGTCAGTTCAGTAACTCCCTATTTTAAGAAACTTGAACGGTTTCTAAGGGGTTTGGCAACGCATTTGCAAGCCTCTGGTGTTGCAAATGCCCATGGGTGGCGGTCATCACTTACCATCAGGTGAGCCGCCTGCTCGTTTGCCCTCTTATCACCATAAAAAAAGATCACAATGAAAAAGCATCCAAATGTTAGGTCAACATGTATCGTGGAATGTTTTGTTATTAGTTGCGTTCATAATGCCGATAAACTCTAATAAATTTCAAAAGTTTTGATAATATGTCTGGACATTATGACACAGCGCCATCTAGTTCCATGGTATGCAACGAGGCTTTCGCTACGGATAGTAGAAGGTTGAAATACTACATAATTATATACTTTTTTTTGTAAATGTATACCGTACAATGTATACGTAAATACATCCATGACTCGGATACAAATGTTGATGCTCATCACACTAACATTTGTCCCTACCGGCATTCGAACCCGGGACCCGTAGCACAAGGGGCAGCGTGAACTACCGCTGGGCTAATCGGGTCGTCGTCTCATATATGAACGTTATATATGTTTAAACATGTTGCATGCACATTTTGTTGGACAATGTTTGTGTTTGCTATTTGATGCATTTGAGGCCGAAAACAAAAAAAAACTACAGCTTTTATTCATTTATTTCAAATTACAAATTCAATTCATTTACAAACACAAATTGTTACATACACAAGTGCCCAGACCCGGAACATATACCTATAGATCGTACAAATATCGGGGATCGAACCCATAACGTAACCGTGTCGCACATGTCGATCGCTCAGCCACTGCGCCAATCGAGTAGTCAGTCGAATTTATTGTTGGATGATAGAAATAAATGTATGTTCAAAGTACACTTGCCAGTACGATGGGTTCCACTGAACCTAAGAGACTGATAATAGTGACTTTTATTCCACGGTTCAAAAATAAACGTGTTGATTGTTTTAATAACGGCAAGCGCTGCGATTGGCTTACTGCGTTCCCTTTGACCAATCAGAGCGCAGACCGCAGCAAACACGATTACGTTTTGAAAGTGAAAATAGTTTTAATTATGAACCACAATACAGCACAAACAGAATTTGTAAACCTGTTTATTGGATATTCTGACTTTTGTTTTTTGACGATCCTGCCTCTTGTTGTGTCTGTCCTGGGTTTGAATCTCAGTAGGGATAAATGTTTGTGTGATGAACATAGTATTTTTTTAATTCGGTATTTTTTTCAAATCAAATCAAATGTATTTATTTGATTTAATGTTTGTTACTTCAGAACTTTTGACTCCGTGAACTGATTTGTATGATTCTTTTTTTATTTGAAAGCTGGTGCTTTGGGTGTGATCTCCCCATTTCAATTTGGTCTAGTTCTGAAAATTTTGAAGTCGGTTTATTTTTGACAGGATTATGTTTGGGGTTTACCAATATAATGAGTGTTTTACTAAATTATTTAACCTATTGTTGAGTTAAGCAAGTATTCAAGATGTATTTAATAAATATTTCACAGGTTACCTACATTAATTTGTTTGTCCCCTTACGGACCTGACAACTTACATTATTAACTATTCAGTAGATAAACTTGGCGTAGGTACAGTCGCCATCAAAAATACGTATTCACTTGAAATTAAATACAAATAATAACATTGATCAACAACGTATTTCTTTCAAATAACTCTTCTAATATCATTAAAGACAATTTTATTTGGATTAAAAAAATGAGTTTTTAAATGAAAATCAAAAGATTTTGAAATAAGGCTGCTAACATTTATTTCAGGTGTCGGTCCCATGGTGCTAATCATCTCTATCAACCACCGTTAATGTGTTTTTCTAGAACGATCATATAGCCCAATATTTCTATTGACATTAAATTACTTTATAAGGATTTAATCCCGTCGTTTCGAAACAACAAAGTGTAGTTTAATTATAATTTCTGAGATATTAATTATTATTAAACAAAAATATTTTATTTGTTATTGCTTTACTTAAATAAAATTCTAAAATTTACATATTAAATTATTATCTTAGGTTTACCAAATGTCTTTTTGATGCTTACTGTACTTTCACAAGTCTTAACTTACTTACCAGTAACTTTTAACCTGAATGTACCTTAGCAGAGTTCCCGGTAGCATAAATATCCGTAACATCGGCCGAACAATCAGGCACGTTAAGCTGTTTTTGACGCGGTCAATGTGCGGATGGATGGCCTATTGTTAAACACTGATAATCATTTTACAAATTCATATTTAACAAACAATTTTTTTTTTTGGTTTTCTTTAAATAGCTACCCATCTTTCTCACTGTCCCACTGCTGGGCACGTGTGTTATCTCCGTTGTGAGAGATTAGACTATACTACACCATAGTAATCCAGTGCTGGTCGGTAGACTTCACAAGCCATCGAGAGAATCTCTCAGGCGCACGCCTGAGAGATTCTCTCGATTCAAACTGAGACTCTCTCGATCACGGAAAAAAGTGAGGAAACCTGCACAGGTTTCCTCACTTTTTTCCGTTACCTTTGACTTCACAGTCCACTGGTCACACCACTACGCTATCAGAGCTTTTTCGCAGAAACATATAAATTAAATTAAACCTAATCCTAGAAACACATTCAGTTAAGCCTACTAAATGTTAAATACAAATATGTCTGGGATACGTTCTAGTTATCTTATGTAGATAACCCGCAAATGTACTGCGCACGCCATTAACTAAACCCTGAATATGAAATCAGGGAAACATACAGCCTTTGTAAATAAAGACGTATAAGTAAAACTTGTGATACACTGAGAGATGCCCAACACTA
Source organism: Craniophora ligustri (assembly GCA_905163465.1). Classification (NCBI taxonomy): domain Eukaryota; kingdom Metazoa; phylum Arthropoda; class Insecta; order Lepidoptera; family Noctuidae; genus Craniophora; species Craniophora ligustri. The sequence continues at coordinate 11,308,469 of LR990971.1, read as the reverse complement.
ATATTTGAAGGCATCATGGTAGGTGTTATAATAAATTAAATAAATAAAAATGTGACAACACAGCGCAATCTAGTTCGGAGCTAAGCAACGAGGCTTGTGTTACAGATACTAGATGGTTAATATATTAGATAGATAGATAGAATATACTTTATTGTGCACCAATAATTAAAGTACACATTACATTAAATTATGAAATATAGGTACAATGGCGGTCTTATCGCTAAATAGCGATAAAATAATAATATATTACATGGATGTATGAATATGGACGAGGCAAAAGTGGTATGCAGGAAATTCTGCCTACCACCATGGGAAAAAGGCTTGCGTGTACATATGTATGTATTTATAGATATTATTTTTTTGTAAATATATTCATATTTGGTACACATGAAAATATCCATGATTCAGGTCAAATGTTCATGCTCATCACACAAAAATTTGCCCCTACCGGGATTTGAACCCAGAACCCCCTTACAGCCTTGGCAGCCTATACCGATGTTCGAGTCGTCAAAAGAAATCGACAATTATCATAATCACCATAATAACCACGGATACTGTAAAGGATATTAGATATACATAGATTCGGGACAAAATAATATCAATATACGATACAATCCGTAAAAAGTAGTTTTATTTCAATTACCATAGTTACGATAAATATATAATGAATAACTGCACTATAAGACACGTTGAGGAAGTAAAAAGTCATATATCAAAATAATACTTAGCTCACAGTAATAAACACAAAAGCTGTTAAAATAAATAAAAATAAAAATTTACATTGTGCATTGTGTGCATACAAAATGCTAGTACATTATTTAAATGAAAATTAGCCCAACTTCCTTCGTGTGTCGCGCCCGGTGTATTCATTTCTTTATTTTTACATGCAAAAATTATGTGTCGTCTAATCCTAATTTATTACCTTTGTCCTACAAAGGTATTCTTATAAATAATTACTATTAAATAGTGGACAAAGTAAAATAAGATCATATTAAGAATGGCAAAATTTTGTAGATTTCTTTACCGAATCAGTCAGTAAGTTTTGAATAAAATATTGTCAATAACATTTTTTGACAATACTGAATCATTTTAAAGAATTCATTTTAATGTAATTATCAGAGTCAGGTGATTTAGTTAAATTAAACTAGTTATTAATATTATCTTATATTTTTTTTAATATTATTCTTGCATGAAGTGTAGGCGTGTTGTAAATTCTACGCGCCAACAAACGAAATGCCGACGCAGTGACATAGCTAGTGTTAAAAAAGGATGGAGATTATGGCATTCTATAGGTAATCTATCTTTCTGTCTCTGTCATTCTGTGGCAAAAGTCAGATAGCATTTGTTTAAAAGCTGCATTGGCTTTCATTAAATTGACTTGTTTGTTCTGCGTTATATTTTGTATAGTATTTACAAATGTCAAATTTTGCTATAGATCACTTAAGGACCTTTTATACTCAGTAATAAGGGTTGAAATTGCTCTAACGTAAAGTTGATCGATGGAACATCAGTTAAATTGAACCTAAACAATAGGAACGAATTGAAATCGCTATCGTATGCAGATTGTATCCAAAAATATTGCTTTGTTCCACCGTATGACATACAATGACGTTTTCTGTATTGTCTATACCTATTTCACGACATATTTTTGTTTAGATACTTGTACATACCATTATGCCTGTGACGCCGAAGAGGTAGGCAGTGTAGGTACGGAATACTGATGTACACTCACACTTTGCTAGTATTTTTTGTTTCTATTGACATTCTAGTTGGTACTAATAGCCATCCGCTGTCATCCCGTGCTGGGCACGGGTCTCCTCTCCACTCATTTGAGAGGGATTAGGCTATAGTCCACCACGCTAGCCTGCTGCGGGTTGGCAGACTTCACATCCCATCGAGACAAATCTCTCAAGCATACAGGTTTCCTCACGATGTTTGCCTTCACCGTTTCAGCTTGTGATAAATACGCACATAACTTCCGAAAAGTCAGTGGTGCGTGCCTTGGGTTCGAACTGGAGACATTTGACATCTCAGTCCACTGGTCACACCACTAGGCTACCACCGCTTGTTCGTTACTAATAGTAATCAGTACCATTTTGCTCGATCTGAAAGTCGTACCCAAATCCTTGATTGGCATCCGCGTCAGCAGCACGCTTGCGACCACTAAATCAATGAGTTAGTTATTAACTTTTTTACTCATAAAATAAACAGAAAACAATAAATTATATTTCTCTTGAGTTAAAAGTCGTTACATAATTCTCGTACCCATACTGTTGGGAACTCAAAAGACAGGACTATAAACGAGCATATAATCATGCTTTATTTATTGCGAATATAGGTAAAAGGAATATTACTGTGACGGCCTAGTGAAGTAGTGATATGACTAGTTCGACTAGCCTAGCATGGTGGACTATAGCCTAGTTTATGTTAAAAGAGAGGAGACCCGTGCCCAGCTGTGAAACAATTAATGGGTTGATGATAATGATAGGTAAAAGGATTATGTTACATTGTATTTTTTATATTATCTACATATATATTCTGCCATTTAACATGAAAAAAAAAAGTAGAATAAAGTAATTAAAATAAATAAAATTACAGATCAAACATCAAATTATCTTATTGTCAAGAGAAATTCAACAGTTCATTTCATGGTATTCTAATATGAGTGTACTTCTATCCTACTCAAAATTATCATTACAATACATCAACTACCCTATTCACGAACTAAGAAAACCCATAAACTCATTGTGACCACTTAACCCAACCGTTTTCAGGTACGCCCCTTGGATCTCGTCCAAATTCATCCCACGAATAAGTCCTTAAGGCTCATTGTACATAGGTATTCGTTGAACTGTTCTCTCGATTAGTCTCGAAAGTCTCGTACGAGAGACCTGTGTGACGTATGAACAAGATTCAGGAAGGAGACTCTTATGTTGTTTTAAAGATAATGGTGTACATTGTTGGAAGAAACGAATAATAATAATAATAAGAGTCAGACAACAATTTCTTCACAACACAACATAACCAACCAACTCAAACTTAAGGTCACACTTGTTTAATATGCGGCTTTAAAAGATATCCAGATTTACCTGAGAAGTTTTACTTTAAAAACACAATAATAATAATACGGACAGAAGTATTTATAATAGCGATTTTACGTATCTTATGGTGTGTGATGAACATGTAAATTTGTACCTGAGTTAAGAATATTTCTACTTCAAGTGATTTTATAATTATATAAAGAAAAAAAAACTTATAATTATCTGGGAAAATGAACTAAAAAGTAAAAAAAATATTCTAGTAAGTATATACTAGCCTCTATTCTGAAAAACTTGAGGTAACACCCCTTAAAGGTTACAGGTTAGCTACTCACTGTACTTTTGTGTCGTGCGCGTATATTCAGGCGTTTTTCAGTGGTAATGTAGACCGAACCTAAAAAAAAGACATCACAGAAACCACGGAAAGAGAATTACGTCAACTTGGTACGTTATCAAAGCCTCTACGTTTGCTACACTAAAAGCCTTATTTGTAAAGCTTATATCTGGGGCACGTAGCAAGTAAAACTAACGTGAACATGATGTACGCTATAAGTACCTGTTTAAGTGCTTTTCGCCTCAAAGGAGTCTTTGTAACAACATTTTGTTTCAAGTCATTCTCTATTTTCCTTGAGGCTTATAAGTATAATGTCTTATTTTAAGACCTAAATTGCTAGAGACATCTCTTACACGTTCCGCCTTTCGTAACTGTTCAACTTTGTGGCCTTTCGTGCAAAAATAACTCGAGAGTTGTAAATTGATAAATTGACTCTATTTTTAAGTCGGTCTAGTCGCGTTTTTTTATCTTAATTGTTATTGTGTACGTTTATAATATAGCTAGCTTTCTCTCGCAGGTTTGCCCGCATAGTATGTACATATGTATAGTATGTATTTAGCCTATGTATTATCCATGTAATAAACTATATGTATGCCAAATTTCATTCAAATCTGTTAAGCGGTTTTTGCGTGCAAGAGTAATAAACACCCACACGTACAGCCACACAAACGATTGCGTTTATAATATTAATAGGATAAATCGATTGTTGTAGTTTGAGTTAGTTACTACTAAGAACTTCTCATTCAAAAGACGAACAATTCTGTGAACTATCAGAATACTCAAAAAAAAACTTCATCATAATACCAATTATTTGTCGAAAATCTGTTTAAAATTGAAAATAAAATATAAAAATATATGTTTGTCTAAGTCTGCATGTAACCATGGATGGCGCTAGGGCTCCGCAAAAAATCTGTATAATGTAGTTTTATTTCAATAAGTTTGGTTCAGTTAGTTTATTTTTTAGTTTTTATTCGTGTACGAATAAGAAATCAATATTGTAAGTTACATGTTACCACCAGCAACGAAATTAAATAATTATGATTCCTTCAGACTGTAAGACAAAACGAAATAAGTCAACTGTATTATTACTATCCTTATACATTGTAATACGGCACTGGAATGAGACCTGTGAAATTTCTCCTGAAACTAGAAATATCTACTTCAAAATGATCAAATAACAAAACTATTTCGGGATGTTTAACAAGTAACAGAAAGGGCTTGTACAAAAGCACTTAAAGATGTTTAAGTGAAGTTTGAGTACATTGAATCTTGTCTTCGAAGTATCTATAAAGTAATATCTACTTATTTGAAACATTACCTTACAAATTCTTAAGGTGGAAGCCCCACGCTAGCCCGCGAAATTCAAATTTTCGTACGTTTTTTGCAATTTGCCGGTATTTGTCAGGCTGTACATTGAACAAAATATGATTCCCGCCTGTAATAGGTATTTAGTTACAGAATTATAATCATTTAAATCAATAAAACAGCCCTCAAAGTGCATATAACTGCATTGATTGACTTTTTCATGAAATAGACAATCAATGCAGTTATATGCACTTTGAATTTCGCGGGTTACCGTGAAGCTTCCACCTTAATAGAAATTATCAGGTGTCAACATACTCACCTTATAGCCTGTATTTGAAGATGTTTTTACTAGATGGCCTAGCCATAGCTAGATTTAAGTTTGACGACCCAATTAGTCCAACGGTAGTTAACACTGCCTGCTGCGCTATGGGTCCTGGGTTCGAATCCCGGTAGGGACAAATGTTTGTGTGATGAGCATAAGCATTTTGTACCCGAGTCATGGATGTACCTATGTATAATATGTATGTATTTACAAAAAAAAGTATATATGTAGTATATCAACCAACTAGTATCCGTAACACAAGCCTTGTTGCTTAGCTCGGAACTAGATGGCGCTGTGTCATAATGTTTCGGATAAATTAAAGTTTTAGTAGTGCATTTAGGTATGTTTGGATTTAGATGATTTAAAACAATCTTTTGATGGGGTTTCAAGTTGGTGGTAGTACCCAGGGCCCATGGGGTAATGACCTCCCCCCCCGGGTTAGTTTTAGCTCAACCAAATTTTTTTTAATTTGAGTTATCGAATTGGAGTCTTAAGTTTGTAGGTGATTTATTTAAATATCTGAAACGTCGGAATTAAACCATGCTAATATACCACGATAAATTCCGTAACAAGTATTTTTTTTACACTTAAAAGCTACATTAGTCATAGAACTTAGACTTTTATTTTATTTCATAGTATGTGTTACTACCTACATATATTATGTATATTCGCTTCGAGATTGCAGACAAACCAAGGAAATTCCCACCATTTCCCGGCAGACAGTTTCCATCTAGAAATATCGATATCCGTTGAAAACCCACTGCCGATTGGATTCGCCGTTTTGTTTTATTGAATACTAGCTAGACCCTACCACGCTTGAAGTGGTACATTGTGGCTAAAGATAAAAACTAGCTTTGAAGCGGGTTGCATATCGTGTCAAAATTTGAAAGCAATTGGTGTAGATTTTTTTGAGTTTCTGAAGCTTACAAATTCTCTCGAAAAAAGCCGTCTTCAATGACTGGACCAAATTGAAATTGGACTCGGGAAAAATTTAAAAAGAATTATCAAAATCGGTTCACCCAGTCGAAAGTTATAAGAAACATAAAAAAATATATATAATCGAATTGATAACCTGCTACTTTTTTGAAGTCGGTTAAAAAACTATTTTATCATAATTATTTATAGGTATTTATAGTTATGAAGCCTGGACGGTTCAGCTGAAGCCCGTTTACTGTCTTACTGCTAGCAGCACTAGGCGTACCTACCTACCTACATCTAATTGACAAAAGTCTATAACTGATTTAAGTCAATAAATATTATTTTCTTTCTTTCTTCTTCTTTCTTTCATTTAAGTAGCCGCTTTGATTCCCGCACACAACAAAAAAAAAATGTGTCACAGAAATAGAAATCAATATCTAATCTAATTTCACAAACAGACTTTTTTTGTATATTTGTTAGTAAACTAATTAGGTATACAAAAAAAAACGAATACTTAACCGATTTAAAATCTTCTATTTTTTTTTCTCTTCCTATACAAAGAATTTTGTCGTATAGGAAAAGGTTGAAAAAATAATCTTTTGTCCACTCAAGAAAGTTTCTGGAAAGCTTACGTCACAAGTCACGTGAACTTTAACCCCGTAAGAGGCTGTTATGAGGCATAAGGTCGTATGTTGATTGCACACCCTTCGTGATGAGAGGTCTATTAAGCTTTCGACCCGATTCAACCCTTTCTTTTTATATTCAACCCTATTGTCCACCCACTGGCCCTTAAAGTCGAATTTTATTTAACCGTAACAGACTTTCGTGACTATCCTAATTTTATCTTGAAGTGAATTGAAAAAGGTGTTACGTCAAATCGATTGTAAGATCCTTCAAAATTAATGTTGGATTTATGAAAAAAAAATACTATTAGCAATTTAAATACTAGCATGTACCATGTTTCACCATGTCTCATCTCGCCAACAAGCGGTGTAGCTTTCTATGAATAAATGATTTAAAAAAAAAAATGTATCTGTAATGCAGAGCTGTGGTAGCCTAGGTGGACTGAGATGTCAAAGGTCTCGAGTTCAAACCCAAAGGCACGCACCACTGACTTTTCGGGAAGTTATGTGCGTATTTATCAAATTCTCAAACGGTGAAGGAAAACATCGTGAGGAAACCTGCATGCTTGAGAGATTTTCTTGATGGCATGCGAAGTCTGCCAACCCGCAGTAGGGTAGCGAGGTGGACGATAGCCTAATCCGTCTCAAATGATGATGATGTATCTGTAATAGCCTAGTGGCGACGCCGTGAAGGTCAATGGTTAAAGTCTTCAGAGTTCAATTCTAAGGTGTGTGACACAAATTTTCTCATTTACGTGCGTATTTATCACATCATTTACGTTTGACAACCCGATTAGTGTAATGATATTAAAGGGTGCGCTCTGTGGTTAAGGTCCTGGGTTCGAATCACAGTAGGGGCAATTGAGAGACTTGAGTCATGGAGTAAGTAGCTTGGTTAGCATTTGTACTTACGACCTGACCTTTTTTTGTAGATCATAAGGTGTTGTGATGTTTTTAGAAAATATCTAAAGTACAAATTTGAATACTACTTTTATTATAAACGTAATGGATGTTTCGTTTAAGGCTAATTAGATCATCATCAACCCATTCACGTCCCACTGCTGGGCACGGGTCTCCTCTCATTTGAGAGGGATTAGGTCTACCACGGGTAGCATATAGCCTACTGCGGGTTGGCAGACTTCACGTGCCATCGACACATATCTCTCAAGCATGCAGGTTTCCTCACGATGTTTTCCTTCATCGTTTGAGCTTGTGATAAATACGCACATAACTTTTGAAAAGTCAGTGGTGCCTTGGGTTCGAACTCGAGACCTTTGAAATCTCAGTCCACTGGTCACACCACTAGGCTACCACGGCTCCCTTATCAGACAATTTCTGGACATTATGAGACAGCGCCTTCTAGTTCCGTGGTAAGCAACGAGGCTTGTGTTACGGATACTAGTGGGTTGACATACTACATAATATACTTTTTTTGTTGTAAATACATACATATTATACATAAAGACATCAATGACTTAGATACAAATGTTTATTATGCTCATCACACAAACATTTGTCCCTACCGGGATTCGAACCCGGGACCCATAGCACAGAAGAATACATATATAACATACTTGAAACTAGTGTACAATAAATAATGCTGCTTTTTAAGTTACATGGCTACCCCTACTAGCAAACCCTGCAGCTAGTAAGTGTCCTTCAATTCACAAATACTGTCTCTCAACTCAAGCACATTTTCTTATACCTTAAGTGGAATGACATTTTTGTACTGTTAATCAAAATCGGGTAATTCTTTTTGTTGGTCGGCAAACCATTTTCCCGTTTTATTGCTTACGTCTTATGTTCAAAGAAACGAATGAGAATTCCTTGTAAAACTAAATCTTCTGTATTTGAGTTCCGCAAACTAAATATTTTGTCAACGTAAAAATAACATTACCGACTATGAAATAAGACTACTTTTTAATGGATTTCACCTTATGGACCCCTTACAGCATCCATAATCATGGATAGACAAGCAATTTCTCCATGTTTTGTACGATAGAAAATTAAGTTACTTGGATTAGAAAATTGTTCCGTGAAATTAGTAAAATAATGATTTATTTTAAGAATTTGATTAAAAATTTGATTCACAGATAAATATATCATACGTCAAATAATACAAGAAAATATTATTTTTAGAACACAGTACCTACACTCAAAATTTGCAACGTTTTGCCAAACATTTGTATATAATTATATGTAGCTGTGTCAGTAGGTACTAAAACATGATATCACCCTCTACAGTGTAATATTTTTTTTACAACGTTTGTACTTCAATAAAACATCCATTAACTTAACTGATGTACATAAAATCTTTGAAAATTAATTTATATCCATACTAATATTTTAAATGAGAATGTGTGTCTGTCTGTCTGTTATCTCTGTGCGCTTTAATCGCTGAAACGATTTAGATGAAATTTGATATACAGATAGTTTGGAGACCCGGGGAAGGACATAGAGTATCTTTTGTCCCAGCTTTTAAGCTTGAAAAAGGGGGTTGAAATGTATGGATTGATATGGATATTTTTTTAAAGGGAGTAAGAAATAAACAGATTGATGAAAAAGCTGATTGGTAGAAGTCACGGGCAATAGCTGATTTCACATAAATTAAAAGAAAACAACGCGCATAATCACATATCAGATCATGCGTAGCGTACGTATGTTCTGTTTTAATTTAATCAATTGAGAAAATACTGCCATTGTTGGAGTATTTCAGGCCTTCAATTAAGGAATTTTAAGTCATGAGTGAGTAGGTATCTTCTAGGTAAGCGTGCTACATCCTAAACTATATCGTCACTTACCATCAGGTGAGATTATAGTTCAACGATAACCTAACTAAACTAAAAAAAAACCACTTGGTTTGCTCACGATATTTTCCTTTATTATTGAGCAAGTAATACATACACACAATAACCAAAAACTTTGTTGTGCCTTGGGACCGAAATTGAGACATTTGACTTTCTCAGCCCACTAGACTATCGCCAGGATGCAATGCAGGAGGAGGGAGGCAGATATAGAAAAAAATGTGCGGTAGAGCATTTTAGAATAATTGCATTGGACTACACAGTTTACCTGGTGACCGCACATCTGGGGGGGAGGCAGGCAGCTGCTCCCCCTGCCCGTACCTCGCTATGCCCATGCTGTGGCATATCATCATCATCATCACATTGACCGTTACACGTCCACTGCTGGACATAGGTCCAGCATGTAACTTTCATTAATTGCGTAGACCACGTAATAATGGATATAGGGATTATCAACTATTTTGGGAAAAATCAGATCGAAGACGGTTATAATAAAATCAATTCTTAATACTTATATCACCTTTGAATATGAACTTAAATGCTATTCTGTAAAAATCTTATAGGCATTAACCTATTCGAACGGAATTGGCATTTTCTGAAGCAGCTGTTCACGAAAGGTCGTCCAATTACGACCCTCGCATTTAGGCAAAGGAGAATCCACATGAATTTGGTTTTATGATTAAAATTACCTACATAACATTTTACTCATTGATTTCTTACTCTTACGCAAATATCAGACATTGAAATAAAACTAATTTTCGCTGATAATATTGCTGCTTAAAAAATACAGTATTCAATCCGTTTTATTTTCAAAAATACAATAATATGTCTTTAATAATTCTGTCTGCTTTTTAATAGCATCAACTCCTATTTAATTATATAATCAATCATATCAACCGTCGATCATAAAAATGGTCTACTCGTCACTACGAAGACCGGTCATGTGCCACCCGCATCCAGCGGATTCCAGCGATCTTCGTCGTCGGTCCACCTTGCCGGAGGCCAATTAATATAATACATAAAAATATATGATTAAGTAAATTTGGGCCTAATTTTGTAATGGACCACTATTTGCTGGTGTGTGTTTGTTTCAACTGCCTCGTTGGTCTAGTGGTCGTACAATATGACTGCCAAGCAAGAGGTCTTGGGTTCAATTCCCAGGTCGAGCAAAGTGTTATTGAGCTTTTCTATGAAATTCTCAGTAGCAGCTCGGAGTTTGGATTTGTGCCCGGTTAATGGCAATAGACTCGCCCCCTATTACATGGGACCTAAAACATACTGGCGAAACGTGGGTGTACATTAGTACACCTCTGCTTAACCTTTCGGGGATGACAGGCGTGATGGTATGTTTGTTTCAGGGTCGGTCACGCCTGAGCGACACTTGTTGCGAATGTCTATAGGTTACAGTAACAGCCTACTAAGAGGGACTGCAGGTTTGTTTGCCAAATATGTTTTATGTCTAATACAAACCAAACGGCCTTTTACCGCTAACATACTAATTAATCGTCCAAAAACACAGAACTATTTACTTTCGAAATCAGTTTAAAAACCACGCAAAAGATCCATCGTCACTTCCTCATACCATAAAAGGTAACCGCGCATATTGGAAGGCTTTATTAATATTTACAAAGGGTTGTAACCGACAACAATGGCCGTCTATTTAAATTCACTGTTGTTTATGTAACAACTGTGTTTTACCTCTGTTGTTCCATATAATTAGGACTCAAACAATTGAAGGGAGGTCGGTCCTTCACCTCATAACTTGTTATATGGTACTCCGCTTCCTTCAAGAAAAGGTAACGGTGTTAATTAGGTAAAAATAATGGTGTTTAAATATACAAAGGGTTCAGATGAGACTCGTGGATGCTTTTGTTGTGTTACCAAAAAGGGCTAGGTTTTGATAGAGTAGCGTACAAAAATTTACGAAAATACCTGATTTCATGGTCTTTTGACTTTTTGAGAGGGCTGTTTATGGCCTAATTATGCAATCAGTGAACTGTGATGTCAAATGTCTTGAATTTGATCTCGTATTAAGACATTAAGGGCCTTATAAGGAAGCTCACTGTCACTCAGAGAGCGATGGAGAGGGCTATGTTAGGAGTTTCACTACGTGATCGAATCAGAAATGAGGAGATCCGTAGAAGAACCCGAGTCGCTGACATAGCCCGAAGAATCGCCAAACTCAAATGGCAGTGGGCAGCGCACATCGCTCGAAGAACGGATAGCCGATGGGGCTTGAAGGTTTTAGAGTGGCGACCACGTACTGGAAGACGCAGTGTGGGCAGGCCCCCGGCAAGGTGGGCTGACGACTTGGTAAAGGTCGCTGGAATCCACTGGATGCGGCCGGCATATGACCGGAGGTTTTCTTGATGGTGTATAAAGCTAGCCAGCCAACACAAGGCTAGCGTAGTGACCTAAATCCTAATGCCTCTCAAATAAGAGGAGAACGATGCCCAGCAGTGGGGCCGTAAATGAATTGATAAGATAACTTTCTGACGTTAAGTTAACAGTGGTCGAGCGATCTGCTTCAGCAAGTTTTTTTTTCTCATGCTCAAAAATGTTTGCAATCAACACGAAACCAATTGAAATTCAGTTGAATCTGGATTGCCGATATACGCATTATATTTTCAATATCCGTGTTCCGTATTAAAGTCCCGGTGTATTACAGCACTAGCATAAATGTCCCCGTCTCTATTCATAAATAACTAGCCAGCTCCGCAGTTACGTAGTATTTTTTTTGCGGGATTAAAAGCGTTAGTGATGCGAAAACGCGTTCTGACTAACACGTGGACTCTAAAATAAAATATAAAGAGACCATAGCCTATCAATAGCCAAGCATTTTCCGTCCTTATTGCTTAAAATCTTTTGTCCGGATATTTTCTGGAAACTGATAATAGAGATCTTCGGTACAATAAAGTAGCAGGTTGCTTGCGCGTGTGATTGGGACGAATAATAGCCAGTACAGTCCTGTCCTTTTCTTTCATTCTGCTCATTTTTCTGTAGTCCCTACCAACCTTGAGTTATATAATACTTACCAGGCATAATATGATTCAATATTATATCAACCAATATTCTGAAGGGTAGTTTTTTAAATTGTAATTCCATACTAATATTAAGAATGCGAAAGTGTGTCTGTTTCCTCTTCACGCTTAAACCGCTGAATAGATTTAGATGAAATTTAGTATGAAGATAGTTTTAATCCCAGGGTTGGACATAGGATAGTTTTTGTCCCGGAAATCATTCCTTGAAAGGGTTAAACGGGGGCAAACAACGGGGGCTTTCACCACCAATGTGCTTTTTAGCACATTGGTGGTGAAAGCAAGCAAGCCCGCAATTTTGTCTGCGTAAAATTAGTAATTGTAACTTATTCTACGCAGACAAAATCGCGGTCAAAGACTAGTCAATTATAAGATGAATTGTTTAATGCTTGTTATGATGATTAAAAATATAAAACTATCTTCCCGCATGCTTAAATAAATAAATAAATATTTCTGGACATTATGACACAGCGCCATCTAGTTCCGAGCTAAGCAACGAGGCTTGTGTTACGGATACTAGTTGGTTGATATACTACATAATATGTACTTTTTTTTGTAAATACATACATATTATACATAGATACATCCATGACTCGGATACAAATGTTCATGCTCATCACACAAACATTAGTCCCTACCGGGACCCATAGCACATAAGGCAGAAAAAATAAAGAACTTGCTTAAAACAAGTGTCTTGGTAAAAGTCAACAACACCGAACACGATTGGTAGTATCAACTTTATACCAGCTTTATCTCTACTGGGTGGAATTAATCGGAAGGGTCTTAATGTTTTAAGAATTGCTATTTTTTATTTTGATTTGAGTACCTAATGAGAGACCATCTTAATGGCGTTAGGCGTGCCTAAACAGAGATCCGACCGACCTCGGACGACTAATGACTGGCCTAGCGAAATGCATATTAAAGTTAAAGATCATTGAGAGGTAGGGCATAGCGAGATTCCTTGCTCAAATTGAGCTGCCTGACTGGAGAAGTACCTCTACCTTACAGAAGACCGCAGTGAATCGACAATAGTTGTATTTCTGTGAGTAAGGTTACCAGAGCTCGTTGGGGGAGTGACTATTCTGACAGCATGGGCATTCCATTTATTGTCAGTTTAGTAGCTTCCTATTTTAATGAACCTAAACGGTTTCTACAGGGGTTTGCAACGCATTTGCAAGCTTTCTGGTGTAACAAATTTCCATGGGCAGCGATGATCACTTACCATTAGAAAAGTCTCCTGCCCGTTTGCCAACTTATTACCATAAAAAACAATTGATCAGTGAAGTTTTACGTAGCCACGTCTCCCTTGAAACCAAAAAAGCTATATTAATATTCCTCTATAGTCGCACTTGTTAAATTAACGTGTCCATTTTCCATAGAGTCGCCTTCCTGTCGTCGTTTGAGCTATAAAATTGGTCGTAAAATCAAATCGCTTGATACAAAACGCTTTGGTATTATAAACAGATATGTATCGATTCAAAAGATTCTATATTTCGCATGACTACGGCTTATATGATTATTGCTTGAAAAAAGATACTTCGTGAACTTTGAGATGTCAATTTAAGCGTCCATTTTAGAGTCTCCTATATCAACACTAGCAAACAACTGAGATATTATACAGTTAATACATGGTTTGTCCGTGACTTCGCCCATAAACGATGACTCGATTGGCGCAGCGATAGTTAACACTGCTTTCTGTGCCCAAATGCAGGGACAAATGTTTGTGTACTGAGCATCAACATTTGTGTATCTAATAATATGTATATATTTAGTAAAAAAAATGATAAATTGTTTGTATATCTACCTCCTAGCATGCGTATCACAAGCCTTGTTGCTTACCACGGAACTAGATGGCGCTGTATCGTAATGTCCAGATATAGATTAATAGGATACTGACAAATACACATCTCAAACACACACAGCTCTGTAGAATCTTGACATGGAATGCAGCTAAAACATGCAATTACTTACCTCCAAAATTCAACGTCAAAATGCAAATCCGTTGAAATAAACAGTCCGTGACTGACAAAGAAATTATAGATACCGGCTACCTAATTTTGAGCGTACCTACATCATTTTGAACACTGTGCAGTGCGTTTGACAGTTTTGTACAATAATTTTACCTAGTAACACTGTGCATTGTGTTGCAAAATTTGTGCCACGTCTATAATTGATATCTATAAATATATGTATGTATCTGCTTAGGTGCGATATTGAGTGCGCAAGTTAAGCTGCAATATTCAAGGAGAATGTATGGATGGGTGACCGCTGTTAAGATATTAACACTCCTTCGTGTCTTGATGACCACTTGTAGCCGTTTGTCCCGGTTTCCTCGACCTGGGAATCGAACACAAGTCCACATACTCAGGTATAAACTAATAAAGATTCTGTTTTCTTATACTAAAGTGAATACTAGACATTGAAATAAAATAATAATAATAATCCAATAATACATTTTTGGATTTTATTTCGGTATATTTATATTATTTCCAGGTTTCCGATTCTATGTTTAGGATTCTATAAACGAATCCTAAGTATAATAAATCCTGTGATCCTGTGTTCTGTAAATCCTGTTCACAATTTTCGTCAGTTTACAATCTCCCTAGGTATATTACAAACTAACCATCTTTTACAATTATAAATACGGCGATAAATACTTTATTTTGATAACTAATCATTTCTAACATTTTACACCCCACAACGATATTTGCAGCTACAGCAAATGACACTCGTAACGAGATTAAAACGTTAAATTTTACGACATCGTCTCCCACGAAACAGCAGTCATATTGCTTTGACAAATTAAAAGTGTCCATAATAAAAAAAAGTCTTCAGCGCTGGACTATTTTTATGTGACTTTTTTAAATTTGTATTTATAACATTCTCAGTAGCAGCGGAGTTTGTGTAGATTTGTGCCCAATAGATGGCTTTAAGCTCGCACCCATAACTGAATATATAAATACACCTTTTATAGGCGTTATCATGTTTTATTATGTGTATATAACGACTTAAAACTGTCTATAAAAGTACAATCATCATCATCATATCAACTTGATGACGTCCAGTGCTAGACATAAGCTTCTCCTAAGGATTTCCACAACAACCGGTCCTGGGCCACCTGCATCCAACAATACAAAGTAGGTATAATCTAACAACCTAATTGGTATACATGCAACTATCGACCGATGTGTAGATATATACCAATTAGCTTGTTGGAGTGTACAATGCAAACACTTAACAATGCTAGCACGCAAATAAACAGTAAGAAACATAATACAGACACATCATTTTATTTTTTATTCATAGCCAAGCGTTAACAAGTTCCTAGAAAGTTAAACTCTACTTTCGCAACGTGTAATAGATAATCTTGAAGATATTCTAACAACAAACTCAATCTCTACTTAAACAAAACTACAAGTATATGCAACGGCACCTTACATTATACTTTAAAACTAGTTTCAGATTGAAAATTGCAACTTTATGGTGTAACTTTGTGATTGGTAGTGCGAACAGACTTGTTCTATCGTTGAACACACTGCATATTTGTTAAGAGCCTCATCTTCACCAATTCAGCCAATGTCCCACTGCTGGGCACGGGTCTCCTCTCAATTGAGAGGGATTGGGCTATAGTCCACCACGCTAGCCTACTGCGGGTTGGCAGACTTCACATGTCATCGAGACATCTCTCAAGCATGCAGGTTTCCTCACGATGTTATCCTTCACCGTTTGAGCATTGGAAAGCCTAGCTTGTTTAAATGCGGGCTTACGCGAGATTCAATTTACTATAATATTAATACGTTTTTATTTAATTTTAATATATTTTGAAAATATGACACAACGCCATCTAGTTCCGACTTAAGCAACGAAGCTTGTGTTACGGATACTAGAAGGTTGATAGGTATATCTATATATTGATACATATATAGTTTCTTTTTTATGTAAATATATACTTATTATATACGTTGATGCTCATCACACAAACATTTGTTCCTACTGGGATTCGAATTCAGGGCGCGTAGCACGTAGAAAGCAGCGTTAGTTACCGCTGGTTATTTGGGTCAAAATTATAACATTGCAACATCTAACACCTGTCTGCCCAGAACCATAGATGCCGTAAAGGATCTGTCACTTCGATATACTACAACAAAAATTATTATAATGTAATAGAGCTGCTTTATAAGAAAAAACAGCTCTATTACATTTTACAATAAGTTTAAAACAGCTCATCATAAAAAAATATGTTTCAATCATAATTTGTTTGCAGTCCGTCCCTTTGTAAACTCACTAATATAAAGTCTATAAGTACTCTATTCCGTCACACAATCTGCTTACAGCTCTCCACTTTATATTCATCCGGTAAATATAGACTCGACGGCTTATGCAAGCGAGTTTCAACCTTATTGAATATTATAATCATATTAGGAACTATCGGTTTTGACACAGAAATAAGACTTTTTTACAATAACCTATTCACATTCTAGCTAAGGGAGGTTCGTGGTATTAAAATAAATGCAACTCTTTTTGGCAATAGAAGGTATGTAAAAAAAGAAACTTTCGCTGTACCTGGGAATTGAACCCAGAAAGTACCAAGAAATCATGAATTTGATGTGTGTGAGTGCATAATGTTTCATAGAAATTAATACCAGTGTTCGGAAACGTGACTGCTGAGTGCGAAGTCCTAAGTTCGATTCCCAAGTTGAGCAAAATATTTTTTTTTGTTAAATGAGTAACTCAATATCCGCTTGGAATTTACATTACTGTTTGTTTAATGGCGATTGCAACGCATCCCGATACATGGGTTCAAAAATTAATTCAATACATCTCTACCTGTCCCTTTTCTCTAAAGGCGTAATGATACGTTATGTTTCATACCTTTTAATATATTTCCTTCATTAAATACCCACTATTATGTTACTTGTGACTGCTATAAATCAAAGTGTAACAGGTTTCTACGACCCCACTGGGGAAACCAGAAAACGTCTTTTTTTTTATGTTGATAAGGGGGCAAACGAGCAGGCGGCTCACCTGATGGTATGGCATGGCTCGCAAATGCGTTGCCAAACCCCTTAGAAACCGTCCAGGTTTCTTAAAATAGGGAGTTACTGTACTGACAGCAAACGGAATTCCCATGCTGTCAGAATAGTCACTCCCTCAATGAGCTCTGGTAACCTTACTCACTTGCAGAAAGACAACTATTGTTGATTCACTGCAGTCTTCTGTAAGGCGGAGGTACTTCCCCAGTCGGGCAGCTCAATTTGAGCGAGAAATCTCGCTATGCCCTACCTCCTAAAGACATCTAGTGTAACTTTAACCTGTTGCTAAATGTACAGCGACTGACTTACTCTATTACTTTCTGCCCACCCCTTTCGGGAAAACGTGGGAGTATGTATATGACAACCGTATTGAAGACATATTGCTATCAATATACATAATGTATTGCAAATCTAACCATGCTAAAATTATAAATATGAAAATGTGTCTGTCAGTCTGTTACCTCTTCACACTTAAACCGCTTAACCGATTTAGATGACATTTTGTGTGTAGATAGTTTTAGTCTCGGGGAAAGACATAGGATAGTGTTTATCTCGGAAATCATCCTTTAACGGGAAAATAAGCTTCCTAAGGAAAATGATTAATTCCACGCAGACGAAATCTCGAGGCAAAAGCTAATATTAATATACAATGTAGAGATGATAACACGACAATAAAAAAAAGAAAAGACGAGCCATTCTAGTTCAAGAGAGTATTTTGACTCTATTAAATAAGTCGTAACATCGATATTCAATTGGAATTCGAATTGGGAAGATACAATTAGTCCAGCGACAGTTAACACTGCCTTCTGCCCTAAGGGTTCGAATCCCGGTAGGGACAAATGTTTGTGTGATGAGCATAAACATTTGTATCCGAGTCATGGAAGTATCTATATATAATATGTATGGATTTACAAAAAAATAAGTATATATTTAGTATATCAACCAACTAGTATCCGTAACACAAGCCTCGTTGCTTAGCTCGGAACTAGATGGCAATGTGGCATAATGTCCAGAAAAATATATATTAAAAAAAGTTTTTTTCAAACTAAATGGCACAAATAAATACAAAAGAAATTAGATTTGCGTAAGGAGTTTTTCTTAAGATTGGCGAAGGTCTTTTAAGTGGCGAGTTGGCAACATGTGTTTATATTTATGTTGCAGGCTAGTAAATAATACATCATTAAAAAAATTGAAAATAATGTCCTGTGTCTAAACTACTGGGCATATCTGATTGATTTTTGGTACACAGACTTGGAATATTATTAGGTATACTGGGTTTAATTTATTGTCGTGTTATCATCTCCACATAGTATATGAATAGGTATTCAGAGCAATAACCTGTAGCTTGCCGTGACAACATTAATGAATGAATTCTTCCAAGTTTTAGTTTCTTTTTGAAACAACTTCTCGGGGGAAATCAACTTTAATGGAATATGCAACACATTAAACATTTAAACACATGCTTATAATGTCCGTCAAATTTAGAGGTAAAGTCTAGAATTATAAAGTTGTATCTTAATACGGTTAATATTATTTAATCGTTTTTTTTTAAATAGAATTGTTTACCTGTTATCTGCTAATTACTTAATGGTCGCAAGAGTGTGAAGGTTTGTTGATTCCAAGTTTGGGCCTGGGTTTTTATATAATTTTCAGTAGCAATTCATATTGATATATTTTTTTTATCGATTAATAATTCTTCTCTAATGAGAGGAGACCAGTGCCCAGCAGTGGGACACTTAAAGAATTATAATGGATAGTGTATCTTCAAAAACTATGGATTCTATTACCAATATAAATAATTTGCAACCTCCTTGGAGCTAAACCCACTACAGTCAACAAAAAATAATAATTAAAATAGGCGAAGATATCCCCTAATAAAATAGAAAGTTGGTAAGAAATACATATTTATTCAAGTTTTTCTAGGAATATAAAAATTTTAGACCAAACCAATGTTCACAAAAATATACATAGATATTTTGTCTATATTTGTCTTCAAAATACGGTCAAAGAATTTGATATTCGAATGGGTATGATCCTTATGTATGTATTTTTATTCGTTGCTTTTGCCTTTGAGAGGAAATTGAAAAACCTATTTGGTTAAAGCAATGACTGGCAGGTTGAGCCCGTTATTTTTGTTTTATTCGCAAGTGTAAATCAATGTGACATTGAGGCTAAATAACAACGTAATATTTTTGTTTTTATGCATATGTCGGCACAAAAAGGCCTTCATCAGAATTCGTCGTGTATTCAGTTGTTGTGGGCGCGATGAGCTGTTAAACCAATGAACCGTTTTGAATGAAACTTTGCACCGCGTGCGAAGTTTATTGCAACTTGAGATATCGACAGTTGAAAAACAACGGCGGCACTTAGTAATTAAAATATTGACTTATAAAAATGTGCTTCAAAATTATCAATTTAGGTACAGTAATTAAATATCATTTAATTTTGACGTCTCCATGTGAGAACGAGTAAGCTAGTTATAGTTAATTACTAATAAAAAACGATTCCCTTAAGGTTATTTCAACGATTGTCAAAAAACAATATTATAAAGTATCTACTCAGCCAAATTACTTTGCGCGTAGTATAGCGGTTCCCGAACGTCCAATTAATTAATACAGTCGCGTTTTGTAATGTTAGCATTCCGTAGTATTATTAGAAAAAAACTAAACACTTGCATCAAATAGTCTATTTTGATATATTATACGTTATACTACGATGGGTATATTATATTTTCTCGATGGCATGTAATGTCTGCCAACCCGCAGTAGGCTAGCGTGGTGGACTATAAGCCTAATCCCTCTCAAATGAGAGCAGACCCGTGCCCAGCAGTGGGACAATAATAGGTTGATGATGATGTACTACGGTAGGTATATCAGTAAAGGCTTATGTTGAAAAATAACTCCTATTTTTATCACTAACTTATAATAAACTACCTTTTTTCCGCGACTTCGTCCGCATGGAATTCGTAATTTTATCCAATCTGCATATTTATTTCTTAGTCTCCTCATTTAAGAAATCATCGAAGCCGCATACAAACTTTGATCCCCTATTTCACAGTTTTAAGGAATGATTTCTGAGGCAATATCGACCTTATGTCCTTCCCCGGGACTCAAACTATCACCATACCAAATTATATTTAAATTCGTTCAGTGGTTAAAGCGTGATGAGGTAACTGACAGACAGACAGATAGACATACTGCCGCATTCATAATATTATAAGAATGGATATTAAACACGTCTGAACAAATTCTGTCCCAGAATTCGCACCACTAACTTTCCACGTTACTGAGGTACGTTTTCAACACATGCTCAAACGATTAAGAAAAACATCGCGAGACAACCCGTGTGCCTGAGAGACTTTTTCAGAGGCTTATGAAGTCATTCAACCCGTACTAGGATAGTGTACTATAGTCTAATCCCTTTCAAAAACGGCAGGAGTCCCGTGCCTAGCTCCGGGACTGGGAATACCAAATACCTATTACAATAAAAAGAAATCATTTAATAACTCTTGGTCTTGGTAAAGCCGGCGAAAAAAAAGTGTTCATACCATACCATCACGCCTGTCGTTCCCGAAAGGTTAGGCAGAGGTGTACTAATGTACACCCATGTTTCGCCGATATGTTTTAGGTCCCATGTAATAGGGGGCGAGCCTATGGCCATCAACCGGGCACAAATCCAAACTCCGAGCTGCTACTGAGAATTTCACAGAAATCCCCAATAACATTTTGCTCGACCTGGGAATCGAACCCAGGACCTCTTGCTCGGCAGTCGCACTGTACGACCACTAGACCAAAGAGGCAGTTAAAAAAAATGTTCAATCAATAAAAAAAGAATTTTGCAAATCGGTCCAGACGTTTTTTAGTAATTCGTGATTATAAAAAAAAAGATTCCGACGAATTGAGAACATCCTCCTCTTTGAAGTCGGTTAAAAATATATCATAAATAAATATATCCGGGCCTTATAACACAGCCCTATCTAGTTCTGAGATAAACAACAAGGCTTGTATTAGGATGTTGGGCTTGTATTACCACAGCTGGGCACGGGTCTCCTCTCATTCGAGAAGGATTAGGCTATAGTCCACCACGCAAGCCTACTGCGGGTTGGCAGACTTCACATGCCATGAAGAAAATCTCTTAAGCATGCAGGTTTCTTTACGATGTTTTTCTTCACCGTTTGACTATGAGATAAATACGCACATAACTTCCGAAAAGTCAGTGGTGCGTGCCTTGGGTTTGAGCTCGAGACCTTTGACATTTCGGTCCACTGGCCACACTGGTCAGGCTACCACAGCTCTCCGCTGCACTAATTGGGTCACAATTGCACGTCGCCGCGTCGTAGTCTGCACTATTCAATTTTTAACAATCTGTTACAGTAACTCAGTATTTTTTGAGACACAATTACATGTGGTGTCAAACACGTAGGGTCGTATGGCTATTGAATAATAAATTTAATTCTGCGAGCAAAGTTGAAATTCAAAAGCAGCAGAAATATTTATGTTGTTACGGTTAGTTGTTTCTGGTGCGGACAGTTAAAATGTGTGTTTGTAAACGCTCACACAATATAGTAAAAGTATATAAAGTAGTAAAGTAAAATAGTAAAAGTATATAAAACATTTGTGATTTGGAAGTTGATGTTTTTTGTATCATAATATTTGTATGTTTAACAATACTGACGACCTGATTAGCTCAGCGGTAGTTAACGCTGCCTGCTGTGCTATGGGTCCCGGGTTCGAATCCCGGTAGGGACAAATGTTTGTGTGATGAGCATTAACATTTGTATCCGAGTCATGGATGTATCTATATATAATAAGTATGAATTTACAAAAAAAAAGTATATATGTAGTTTATCAACCTTCTAGTATCCGTAACACAAGCCTCGTTGCTTACCACGGAACTAGATGGCGCTGTGTCATAATGTCCCACATTTTTTTTTTAATACTAGTCATCAATCCATTTAGTGTCCTACTGTTTGGCAAAAATTGCCTCCCATTTAGGAGAGATTAGGCTATAATCCACTACGCTAGCCTGCAGTTTGGTAGACTTATCCACCACCCTAGCCTGTAGTTTCGTACACTCCACTTGCAACGAGAAAATCACTCAAACCTTATTTTCATTAGCACCCGCATGCGTATTCCATTGGGCCCGCATTTGGGACATCGTTTTCACTGGTCGTGAGCACCTGCATGCGGGGTGCGAAAGAAACTTTAGTGTGTGTCCGACACTGGATGAACTGATGGGAACACTAATAACGGGTTGAGAATAAATCACAATATTGAGTTCTGATCTAAACTGGCTTATTTATTAAAAATGGTCGAGGACCCCAACCAAATCGTGTGAAGCAAACGATATCGCGATCTAATTCGATGCCCACGACATCTATCGAGCAAAAAGTTAAACTTTGCTCATTACTTGATTTGATTGATCTAATATGTACAATGTTCTAATACTTTTACAGTCACAAACAGTGTGACTAGCCGTAAGTTGACTGATGACGTCTAATGACTGCGTCGGGGCAATTCATTGTTCGCTATCCCGCATGTTGCGACCAACTTAACGACTAATAAAAATACGCCTTCAGGCATTTGATTTTCCTCACGATGTTTTCCTTCACCGTTTCAGCGTTAGTGCATATTTCGGGGTCAAACTTGAGATCTTTAAGTGTCCTCCAGTGGTCATACCACTAAGCTTTTTTGCGTTTCATCAACAGCGCTCAAGACGTCTCCATAGAAACCATTTAAGAACTTTGACCCCACAATTATTTCCCAGAAAATTCTCGTACAAAGAAACTATGCCAATAATTGAGCAAATTATATTATTATAGAACATGAATTGGACCAAAACGATTTGTACTTGACTCGGTTTTTGTATTGTTGAACACAAGGCGTCCCTAGAGAGCTTCGAATTTAGTACAATTGTTTACACAATTAATTTAAATTTGGCACACTTTTGTTATCTTGTATAATACCCAATAGTGTATAATAAAGTCTATAAACCTATTCAATATTTTTGGCAGCTTATTTTCGAACGTGTCCTTGTGGCAATAGAGTATGAATTATAAAAACGCTTTCGCCCGTTTTAGTTACATTATTGAATTGTTTGTATTGCAGACAGCCACTTTATTTTGTAGTACCATCTTTGAGGGCTACTAATAATAAACTACTATCTTAAGGGTAGCTTCTATAAAAAAAATTACAAACAAAACAACTTATTTTCTACACCTATTTAAAATATAACCAAAAACAATAATTATATTTATTCATATATTATGTCTTTTATAATTGTGTATGCACATAAATACATCATAAAGCAAAACACAATTTCATTTGAAAAAATATGGTTTCATTTTAAAATACGCCCAATAGATTTTAATAAAAAGCCCCCCACATAAAACCTCCTAAACAGATTACCCATCGACATCTGATAGGTCTGAGACAGTATAATTTACATATTAATCGCTGAAATGACGTGACAATCGCTACGTGAAGAGGGTACGAGCATGTGAAAAAATACCGACAAAATATAAGAAAATTGACACTGAAATACAATAGGGACCTCCCTTTAAATGGAATACAAAATTTAAATGGTGCAAAAATTACGATAATTAAATGATATATCAGGTTTATGCTGATTTCTTTCTTACATGTAGTTACGATAATACAGTTGAAATAAACTGCTTTGTTGGTCTAGTGGTGAAGAGGTTTTTGGTTCGATTCCCAGGTCGAGCAAAGTGTTATTGGGTTTTCTATGAAAGTGTCAGTAGTAGCTCGGTTTAGATTTGTGCCCGGTTAATGGCAATAGGCTCGCCCCCTATTACATAAGACAAAAAAATACCGGGAAAACGTGGGTGGTACAACTGGTACATTAGTACACCTCTGCCTATCCTTTCGGGGACGACAGGCGTGATGGTATGTTATGTTTAACCAACTAACTTTGGATGCTTTACAGCATCATTAATCACGATCACGCTGTACGTAAAAGGGTTGATTATTATGAAAATGAAATTGATGTTTTTTTATCTAACATACTACAGCATTTATAGACACGGGCAGACTGAACTGTTGGTCGTAAATCATGATATTGTATCCAATCCGTATAGAGAAACTTTATTTAAATTTGAAGATACCTTGTTAACAACGAAACATTAAAAAATCAGCATGAAATCAGCACAAAATCCAACATTTCTTTGCCTCCATAATTTTTTATCCACATATATGTATATGCGAGCATTAGATTCAACACGAACGCTGAGATAAGCCACGCAACAGTAATTACTGTGACATCACGAGACGAACAAACTCAATCCCGGCTTTCTGCTAAACCTCTTAAGAGTAAATATACATATCTTAATTCCTCTTCATACAAAAAGTATTCTGAGAGCATTAATTATTACTAGTGGTCGCGTACTGTTCGAAATTCGACAATAACTGCGGCTGTGGTAGCCTACTGGTGAGACCAGTGGATTGCGATGTCAAAGGTCTTGAGTTCAAACCCAAGGCACGGAAATTTTGTGCGTATTTATCACATACTCAAACGGTGAAGAAAACATCGCGAGGAAACCTGCATGCTTGAGAGATATTCGCGATGGCATGTGAAGTCTGCCAACCCGCAGTAGGTTAGCGTGGTGGACTATAGCCTTATCCGTCTCAAATGAGAGGAGACCCGTGCCCTGTAGTGGGACAATAATGGGTTGATGAGTTGAGTTTTTTATGCACAATTTAATACTCTATATAAACTGTAAGTGTGGGAATTAACGCCAAAAAAAATATATCTATGTTATGTAGTATCCGTAACACAAAACATCGTTGCTTAGTTTAGAAGTAGAGGGCGCTGTGAGTAGTTTTTTGAATTAAACAAAAATGAACTTTACTTTTGTATGGAGAAGAAGCAATATCACGTAGCTGAGGTATTAATTTGCTGAAGCTTCCGATTCTCTTCAGATATGTGGCGTGTAATGTTTGATATGTAACAGACACAGACGCTTATCAATTATTCCTTCTGTTATCATTAAGCGGTCCGATTAACACATAAAATATATGTAAATAACGATCGGATAAAAAGTCAGAGGTCCTGAGTTCTATTTCAAGTCACAAACACTACTGACTTCGAAGTTACGTGCGTATTTATCACATACTCAAACAGTGAATAAAAGACACCGTGAGGGAGATTTTCTTAATGGCATGCAAAGTCTGCAACGTTAGCCTAATGAACCCGCATTAATAATCAAATTAGAGTAGACCCGTGCCCAGCAGTGGGACTGTGCACAAAAATTTTTGACTGAGTTTAACTTGTGATAGTTTCAGATATAATATTAACTAGCTGATGCCCGCGACTTCATCCATGTGTAATTTTACAAAAAAAAATGTTTAATACATACATTCACTTCGCCCGCTCCCGCTCAAGTCAGCTGATTAAGCTCATCCGTTCTTAAGTAATACGGTTTAAGTCCCGCTGAACCTTAATTCGTTTTTTTTTCTCAAATGAAAGTAGCCGAAAATTTATAACATTAGCTATCTGCGAGTTAAAGTTCCGTGAAAATCAGTCCAGCTATTTCAAAGATTATCCGGAACAAACACAGACAAAAATATAAAAATAGTTTATTTTTATGTGAGTATCGTATGTATATACGATTTCATATGTATATAGTGAAAAGCCATTAATTTAAAATTACAAACAGACACTTCCATTTTAGATATTTCTTGCTCAAAGAAGTTTGTTGATAAAGCTCGCTCGATTTTGTTTTTCGTAACTTTCATTTATTTATATTTGTTTATTGTTTTGTTCTATAAACATTGTTATCAATACCCTTTGTCCACTAAATCCGTTTCAATAATATTCGGCCGAATATCTGAATCATAATGAGTCTTTGAATGAAATATTTTCGTAGTATAATAAATCTCCCAATACTGGTTTAGAGAATGTTTTGATTTATACTATTTGGTGAACAAAGATAAATTAAATAGATCAAAGATATTCTTGTAAAAACATACAAACATTTTATAGAAGTTACAAGTATTTGTTGCTTAATTTGAGTAACTATACGCGTAGGTAACACCGCGAGCTAAGCCAAAATAAGCTAGGTACCTCCGTTTATCTTAGCTCAGCCAACGACTAGCTTGTGCTTACCTAACATTGTAAAAACTAAGCTAAACTAAGCTAAACGAAGTACGCTTTTGTTAAGCTTATCTCATTATACCCTACACTACTTCGCAATCCCATAAAATAGCCAACTACCTACATCTGTTAAACAGTATTCCATTTTAAAGCAAATTTTCTGATAATATTTGAAAAGTCATTTTCTAAAAAAATTCCAATACGGCGGTTACTTTTAGATACACAAGCGTTTCACCTGGTCTCGACGTCGAGATCATTGATAAAGCATGTCTCGAGTAGACCTCAACGATTGTATCGGCATTGTGAACTGCATGCTTAGGTATTAAAAACCTTGTGGTGGAATTATTGAAGCTAGGGCGTCACTGGGATAAAGGCTTCTTCGCCTCTGGTCGCGGGATCAATTACCGCACGTAAAAAATTGGTCCTTCGATCTTTGGTCCTTACGGGTCCAAATATATACGCTGTAATTAGCATATTTTATACATCGTGTATATGTATTTTTACATTTTAATGTGCATTTTTTGTAAAGGCAACGTCTAGCGCATTTTAACAATACATACCAACACGAATGTATTCACTGAGAGTTAGACAGGACCCGTTTAATAGGAGGCGAACATTACCATTGGCCGGGCATAAATACAATCTGTTATTGAAAATGAGCTTTCGTTAGGAAATTTAAAATTTTGCTGACCCGGTATTCCAACATAGGTTTCACACACAGCAATCGCACCCTTGATCTCAAACCAATTAGGAACATTGAGAACATTTTCAACAGAAGCCATCACGACTATTTGACAGAATGGACTTACGCAAGACAGCGACAACTGTACTATAAATACTGGGTTAGTCTGGATTAAATAATAAAGCCCATAAAAAATTTAGCTATATTTCAATGTATGGCATTCACATAATTGTAAGAAATCAGTAAGCTAATAGATAGTTATTTCAACATAAAGGTACTACGACATAGAGTCTCAATTACTCTCAATAAAAAAAAACTCGAATAAGGTACGTTATATCCCACAGCGCAAAAATATGACATCAATATCCTATACGCACGCCGCACCTATTCCTAAGGGGTTAGATAACTTAATTGTTTGACTACAGACCGTCAAACAGACAATATTCATGCCGTATTTAATTGGAGCAAGCCTTTTGTGAAGTACAATTTCAAATTTCTGATTGTTACTTATCAAGAACTGTTTAATGGAAAATTTCAATAATATAAACTTGAAAAGAGCTATGAAATACCTACTGGTATATAATAATTCTTATTAAATATTTGTACAATACTAATTTTACCTAGCCTATTTAAGCAAGGGTAGAACAACGTGCGATGAGCCTAACATAATATAAAACAGAAAATTCCAAAAAGAAATCCAAAATGAGAAATGTCTTATCGCTGTACCGTCAGATCGCTACCAAAGTTAATAGGACCTTCTGGGCTATGAAAATTTACCAAGCTGTTTTGGAGTTAATAAGGAACGTACACACAAAAATTGAATTTTTATATTCTAAATAGGTAATAACCTCGTTTGACTGAGACACATTTTTGCCTGTTAATTTAAATGGACAACATTATTATAGTCCCCGAGATTCAAAGTACAAATTTGACATATTAGAGTTATCGGGTTGAAGTGACACTTCCAGGTCAAGAGAATGTCTAGATGCCGTTTAGTATAGTCAATCTATATATTTATATACAAAAGGAGAAGCTATGAACTGACTGACTTAATGACTGAAAGACATATCAACGCAGGGCCTATAAGGGTTTGAAACTTGACATTTTGCACAGGGGTTCCTTTTATAACGTGGGGAAGCATTAAGAAAGGATTTTTGAAAACGGGTCTTTTAACGGGTAAAATTCAAAGCGCAAAGTTAGTATGAAAAATTTGTTTTTTCGTTAAATTGCACGCGGACGGAGTCGCGGGAATCAGGTAGAAAAAAAATAAAAAAACTTGAGAGGTGTCAAGGGTCTACTTAACGCATAGATGGGCGGAGGCAGTTGAGAGCAAGGGAGAGGCGCTTGCAGCTAGTCTGGACATGGCGAAGGCCTTTGATCGGGTGTGGCACAAAGCGCTTCTGTCGAAGTTGCCTTCCTTTGGGCTTCCCGAGAAATTGTGCGACTGGGTCACTAGTTTTTTGGCAGATCGGAGCATCAAGGTCGTCGTTGACGGTGGATGCTCTGATCCTAAATTTGTCAATGCTGGTGTTCCACAAGGCTGTGTCCTGTCTCCTACCCTGTTTCTTCTGCATATCAATGACATGTTGCATATCAGCAACATTCATTGCTATGCAGACGACAGCACTGTGGATGCCGTGTACACTGGCCGAGCAAACATTTCTCGGGAATGCGTCGTTCAGTGTCGGAACAAACTTGTGTCTGAAGTCGAGTCTTTGCTCACCAAAGTCTCGGACTGGGGTAGACTTAACTTAGTCCAATTCAACCCCAAAAAGACACAGGTTTGCGCGTTAACCGCTAAGAAGTCACCATTCGTCGTAACTCCTAATTTTGAGAACACTCCCTTATCCGCCACAGCCAGCATCGGAATACTTGGTGTCGACATCTCGAGCAACGTCCAGTTCCGCGGTCAACTGGAAAGTAAGGCCAAATTGGCCTCAAAGAAGCTTGGTGTGCTCAGCAAGGCGAGACGGTACTTCACGTCGGCGCAGCGCCTAAATCTCTATAAGGCGCAGATCCGGCCCCACGTGGAGTACTGTTCTCATCTCTGGGCTGGGGGCCCCCAGTACCAGCTACTTCCATTTGACCGAATCCAACGAAGGGCGGCTCGAGTTGTCGATGATCAGGCTCTTTCCGATCGGCTTGATCCTTTGGCTCTGCGTAGAGATGTTGGATCACTCTGCATCTTCTACCGCATCTATCACGGGGAGTGTTCCGAGGAATTGTTTGGTTTGATCCCGGCCGCTGAATTTCACCATCGGACATCGCGCCAGAACTCAAAGTTCCATCCATTTTGTCTCGATGTCCAGCGTTCCACAGCAGTGCGGTTTTTAAGGCATTTTCTGCCTCGCACCACCGCTCTGTGGAACCAGCTGTTGCCGGCGGTCTTTCCGAACCGTTACGACGTGGGAACCTTCAAGAGGAGAGTATATTCTTTATTGAAAGGCCGGCAACGCATTTGCACGTCCCCTGGTGTTGCAGATGTCCATGGGCGGCGGTAATCACTTACCATCAGGTGAGCCTCCTGCCCGTTTGCCCCTTATTTCCATAAAAAAAAAACGAAGTTCCTTATCTCGCGTTGCGAAAGGGGCTAGACGGAAAAAATTAAGACGAAAAGTTGTAACGACACTTTTTGCTATAGTAGGCTATTGTAAAAAAAACTCGAGAGGTGTCAAGGGACACCCGGATGGAACGAAGTAATTGTTTTTTTTTTACAGTCCGTCTAGCCCCCTTTCACAACGCTCGATAAGGAACTTCGTTCCAATATGAGCACTTTCGTAATACTATGTCCCGTTGACGACCCGTTTAGCTCAGAGGTAGTTAACGCTGCCTGCTGTGCTATGCACATTTGTATCCAAGTCATGGATGTATCTATGTATAATAATTGTATGTATTTACAAAAAAAAGTATAGTGTAACAACCATCCAGTATCCGTAACACAAGCCTCGTTGGTTACCATGGAACTAGATGGCGCTGTGTAGTAATGTCCGGAAAAATATTAAAATATAATAAATATTTTTATATTTATTATTTAACAAAAAAAATCTAAGCTGAGAAAAGTTCTGATCTTGTCACCATCTTTATTTTTGGGTATTTAAAGGGCGCGTATGAGAGGATATAGATTTCATAATTTTTATTTATCATACAAATATCTACTTAAGCCAACTTTAATATTATTGGGAAAAGGCTCGAATGATAGAGTTCTCTGTAGATAACATTGTGAATGAGAAGAAACGTTTATATTTCTTTCGTTCTTTCTAGTCTTGTAATACAGATGTTAAGTAATCAAATCTTAGCATAACCTCGCTTAGTGTAAGATAGCTTCATTACCATGTTGTTTCATTCATGACGTCCTTTCTTTGCACTGAAGAGATGTCTTTGACCTTTTGGAACCTTCGAGAAATTCTTTTAAATAATAAATAAATAAAATTGTTTATTGTTCCAAAATCATTACAATAGTATATTATGAGGCAGCCCCATTAAGTTATTAGTAAATACTTGTGTTGGGGCCAACTCGCTACTTCCCTATTTTACATTCACATAATGGAGACTAATAAATTAAGAAAAGAAAACATAATGCAAATTAAGAACGAAAAACTATGCTATATAAAAATGATACTGTCAAGAAAGCAGCTCTTTTGTTTATGTATGTGTGTGTGTGTGTGCGAGCACGCGCCCGCGCGTTTGTTTGTGTGTGAATGTGTGTGCGTGTGTGAGGGTGTGTTTGTGCGTGACTGTTTGTGTCTCTGGTCTTTTTAGGTATTCCTATTTTAGCATGGTCTGATCAATAATTGTTCAATTTCCTCGTATGTTAATGTTTTAACCAGACATCTATGATTTTCTTGCATTTATGTTGAGCCTCCGGATGGAATTTTAATTTTGAATTTATTTTATTATACACAAAGGCAGATTGAGCAACATACTGACGCTCTGCAAAAGCCGTGCGAACCCGCGATGAGTGCGCCACTATATTATGACGTCTTTTACTTTGGTCTACTGGGTTAAGTGGTGTAGATTTATGCAAGTATAAAGTCATGTTTAATAGATATAGCTGCCTTACTGTTAGTAAACCGCACATACTATATAGGCAGTTTGTCGGATACCTGTACGGTTTAAAATACATGACTTTTAATAGTGACCGCTGGGCTCTTTCGAGCTCATGTAACTTAGTTTTGGCGGCTCCTCCCCAAACCGGAATGCAGTATGTTATGACAGATTGTGCCAGCGCAAAATAAATTTTATTAAGTACGTCCGGAGGCATCACATAGCGAAGGGTTTTGAAAATCCATATCAATTTCCTAACACGAGATACAATAGCATCGATCTGTGCCTGCCACGATAAACACTCATCAATAACAATACCCAAGTATCTAGTGGAGGTGACTCGTTGTAGACTTTGAAACTTTCCGCTTAAGAGAGGGCACGTCATACTCTCGCGGATTGTTATGTCAAAGTCTGCACTTGGTTTCGATTTTGCACTTGGGGAAAAACAGATGAAGTTCGTTTTTGTGATGTTTAAGGTTAGAAGGTTAGCTTTTAACCAGTCTACAATAATAGTTAGGCCACGTTCAGCTTTTTGGTGCACTATCTCCCATGATTGACCAGAAAAGACTACGGCTGTATCGTCTGCGTAGGAGAAGATCTTCCCACCGCTGTCCCCGAGGTTACATAGGTCATTTATGTACACCAGGAACAGCGTCGGGCCGAGCACACTCCCTTGTGGGACGCCAAAAACAACGTCCTCCTCTTCACTGTAAGAGTTTTCTATCTTAACCTGTTGCTTCCTTCCCCGAAGATAGCTCTCGAAGAGGCAAAGGGCCGTACCTCTTATTCCTATGGCTTCAAGCCTCTGCATAAGGATGTAGTCATCATCGGATCCATCGGATGTAGTCGATTTAAATGTAGTCATCAACCCATTAACGTCCCACTGCTGGGCACGGGTCTCCTCTCATTTGAGGGGATTAGGCTATAGTCCACCACGTTAGCCTACTGCGGCTTGGCAGAGTTCACAGGCCATCAAGACAAATCTCTCAAGCATGCAGGTTTCCTCACGATGTTTTCCTTCACCGTTTGAGCTTGTGTTAAATACGCAAATAACTTCCGAAAAGTTAGTGGTGCGTGCCTTGGGTTCGAACTCGAGACCTTTGACGTCTCAGTTCACTGGTCACACCGCTAAGCTACCACAGCTTTTAAATGTAGTGTGTATTATTAAATCGGCAACGCGGGAGCGACACATTCGGTGTTGCAAACGTGCATAGGATACGGTAACCGCTTACCATCAGGCAGCCTGTTTGATTGTTTGCGACGTTCGCAGAATAAAAAAATATCAGAAAATTTCGCAAAAAAATATTATAAAATGTTGTTACATAAATGATATTCACTTAAAAATGTATGGAAAATATATTTTACTGGTAATTATATAATTTAAGAATACCTCCAACCCCCTTACGCGTCATGGTATGTCATGTCTACCTGTTAAATTTAACAGGTTAAAATTGTACAAAAACTACTACTTACGGATTTCATGTTGTGTCATATGTTCTGAATCCTTTACAGCATCCATGCTTCAACGGACAGACTGAAAGACAAACATCGGGATTAAATGTTGTATTGTTGTGCAAATATACATATACGGCAGTAAATCCGTAAAAACAGTTTTATTTCAATATTATTATTTGCGTAAGTGTAAGTGTAAGTGTTATTGCATATAATATAAATATTATGAGTATTTTTAACCGACCTGAAAAAGGGAGGTTACACTGTGTATTTTTATTTATCAAAAATGCGTTCACAATTTTCAATTAAAAAACACGCATCAAAACAAACAAACGCCAACAATATTATTTATAATTTAGATAAAAATTGACATTAAAATCTTGTCGGGGTCGCTGCGACACTCAATTTTCTATTAGCAGTTAACATATAACAGGCTGTTAAACTGCGGTTAACGGAGATTAAATGACCCTTGTGAAAGCTATGATACCGATTATATCGTTTAACGCAGAGTTTTGTGATCGCTGTTGACGGCGTGGTTGAAAAAAATAATTAACTAATGGTTTGCCATAGCCTAGTGGTTTAAAGGTCTCGAGTTCAAACCGAAGTCGACACGTCCTAGAACCCGCAGCGAAATTAATCATAAAATTAAATAGGAGGAATTCAGGAGGAGTAAGAAAATATCTGTTTTTCACTCACCTCCCATGGTTCACCGTGTCAAGCGAGAAACAGAATAGAGTTTAAATGTCATTGACATAAGAACAGTTTGCAACATGTTTACAACTGGGTTAATCCCAGTTGTAAACATCTGTTCATATGTGAAACAAGCAAACACAGTTAGGTCTAGTTAGTATCCGAACATTAGACGCGATTTATACTCGTTAACTGGACCAAATTCAAAAGTCACGTGTGTATTTATCACTTGCTGAAATGGCGAAGGAATTATCGTCAGGAAACCTGCATGCTTGAGAGATTTTCTCGATCAGAAGTTATCTTCCAACCCGCAGTAGGCTAGCGTGGTGGACTATAGCCTAATCCCTCTCAAATAAGTGGAGACCCGTGCCCAGCAGTGAGACAATAATGGGGGGATGATGATGAAGTGATCAGGAGTACATTAATATCTAATCCACTCGTTTTTTTCAACAAACTTTTTAACAAAAACGGGATAAAAGCAACAATTAATATTTAACTTTTAAATTTGTTTTGACTTTTAAAAAGTTTTCGTTCGAAACGTGAAACGGTAACAAGTAATAGCTATTAGATATTAATTATTTGTATTCTGAAATTGTAAATTTTTTATCTCGTTTTTGGAGTTTCTGTTCCTGTGTGAGTAGGAGTCTAACATGGTAAATATAGTTAACCAGTACTGACATACAATAGACAATACTTCAAAATATTTGTTAATCAAATAATACAGTTAAGTGTATTAAATTAACTCTAAATATAGCTATCTGATTCTACACTGACTATGAACTACCTATGATTCTACCTTCTTAGAACGTAATCTATCTCCTTGTTAAGTTTTATCGTAATTTGCTCAACAGTTTAGGCGTGAAGTGTTTACAGATAAACATAATTATTTTTACTCTTAATTTCGTCTTAAAACTTACGTCGTGGGTACGTTTACAAACATGTTCACATAGAATAGATAGTCGTATAAATATTTGCTCGGTGCGGGGATCGAACCTACAGCCCGCAATGCACAAGCCAAATGCTCAGCTACTGCGCAAATTCCCCATCTACCTAAATTACTAGATTCCTACTTTAATATTAAATAATTTGTCCTTTTAACTTCAACTTTTAATCACCAAAAATCGAATACCGGCCTTATTGAATCAACGTCCGTCAGCTGTCAAAATCGAGCCGATTTCAAAATGGCGTCGCCTGAATTAGTGTCAGCGACGTTGACGAATTTATAATAATGATTTAACCGCATTTCATTGGTCTAATAGCTAGGAAGCATAAAGTTATGTGTTTGATTCTCATGAGAAGCAAAGTGTCATTATAATACTCACATAGTTTACGTCTTAATTATATAAGGATAACGAAAGAATTTACATAAAAATTAAACTTTCTGATATGTATCATAATTATCCTATGTCCTTTCCCAAATCTCAAACTATCTCCAATTTTCATCATAATCGGTTCAGCGGTTTACACATAAAGATGTAACAGACAAACAAAGACACTTTTGCATTTATATTATTACTAGCTGATTCCCGTGACTTCGTCCGCGTGCAATTTAACTAAAAAAATAAAAGTTTCATATTAACTTTGCACCCCCGTTTTACCCCCTAACGGGGTGAAAAATCCTCTGTTAGCGAATGCCTACGTCATAACATCTACCTGCATGCCAAATTTCAGCCCGATCCGTTTAGTGGTTTGGGCTGTGCGTTGATAGATCACTATGTCAGTCAGTCAGTCAGTCACCTTTGAGTTATATATATTTAGATTCTGATAACTTCGTTGTCAATACTCGTTAATACATGCCTAACACCGTTGACGTGGCTTCTTATTACTCAAACATTGTATAGCCATTGACACGATAAAAAGAAGAATACTCGTTAACATACTGTACTTTACATATTGTGTTTTCTCTGCTGTAACCATACCATAGACACGTACAGACAGACATAGCTCTGTCTCACAAGAACTTTACAATAGACTTGTTTACACAATACTAGAAACTTTTACCGTGGAATACCTCGCCTCACATTGTTTTAAACTGTACAAGTTTATTTCATTTAAATCAATGTTTGCATTGAAGCGAAACGCGCAATCGTATCAAAAACAATGGGGACATTTTACATAGAACTATAGTTCTATAATGTAAATGTGTTATAACATTACATACCATCACGCTTGTTAGTTCCCAAAGGGTAAGGCAGAGATGTACTAATGTACACCTACATTTTGCCGGTATGTTTTAGGTCCCATGTAATAAGGGGCGAGTCTATTGCCATTAATAGAGCACAAATCCAAGTTACCTGCTGCTACTGAGAATTTCATAGAAAAACCAAATAAAATTTTGCTCCACCTAAGAATTGAACGGAAGATCTTTAGCTCAGCAGTTGCACTTACGATCACTAGACCAGAGCCCAACGATAAGTCAAATTTCAAATGCCCGTTGGAAAATAGCTCGAGTATCTAGACAGTAATAGATCCTAATAATATGCGGCTGTGAGTACTGTAACACCACTCTATGAAAACTTTTTGATTCAAATTCCTACTACAACTATATACACAATATGACGTTATTACACGCGTCAATATGTGTGAAGTCAACATGGTTACTGCTAGTTTTGGTCATAATAAAACTATAATATAGATCTAATTGAAATAAATCAAATGATTTTTATTAAAAAACAATTAAACCGATGTTGATGTAACTATAACGCCCATATCAAATTAAAAATCTATTATTATTTAATTCAATTTCCGGTACTCGTAATGCATGGTAAAGTATATGAATGTGGCCGACGGAAAAATCGTATGGCGGTCGTCGCAGGGATAATTTTCTTAGATCTTGCTTTGCGTGCTCGTTAACACACTTCGAGCTGTCAAATATGTCAGCTACATGCTCTAACAAACTGTGGCAGCGAGGTTACTGACATTTGGTGGGAGGGAGGCGAAAACTGACCGATCTCTACGTATTATTATATTTATATTTCGAATACACGGCCGTTTTGAAATACTTATATAAGTACAGCCCGTCTGTGCTCTCAGAAAAGGAAGAGACAACAAATAGTGTGAGCGAGATAGAATTTAAGTGATTAGTTTAAATGATTAAATAATAAATCAAGTATTGTACGAACTGCCATTAAAACTACTGAGGTTGAAGTTGAATAGTTATTTATATGAGAGTCCCATTAATAATAAAGTTTATCACCTTTCTAGTATATTATATAAAGAGCATTGACATTTATTGAGAGTTAATGGATGTTGAGTTTTATTGAAGGGGTGTTAAGATTCAATCGGCCGTAAAATCCACTATAAAATTAACAAGTGCATATTTTTTTTTTTTTTTTGGGACTTGCCCACCACCCAAATCCCTACTACTGCAACTCCTGTAAACTAGGATCAACAATAGTAACTATCCAGAAAATCGTCGAGACAATGAAGTCCGACGTGTCCCAGGGGAATGATTTTAACTGTCTTGGAACCCGCAGCGAAATTAATCATGAAGTTATATAGGAGGAGTAAGAAAAAATATCAGTTTTTTCACTTCCCTCCTTATCAAGCGAGAGACAGAATAGAATTTACATGTCATTGATATGAGAACAGATGTTTACAACTGAGTTAAGCCCAGTTGCCAGGCACCACGGATGATAAATTAATAAGTTATGGGTCCTAATAATGTGAGCTATTATATCTGATTCCAATAATAGGTATGGCAAAAACGCTTAAACGCACGGAAATTCATCCTAGTCGCAACAAGGTCCGAGTAATAAATCACCCCAGATATAATTTGCAAACTATCGAGCATAATATTGCGTTCACTTTGCCATAGACTACACTCCCACAGGATCAAGTGCATATAAGAGTAAATTATTTTATAACCGCTCGTCTGAAATATGAAATACTATATTTTACACGTGACTTCGTCTGCGTGGAATAATAATATACCCGACATTATGACACAGCGCCTTCTAGTTCCGTGGTAAGCAGCGAGGCTTGTGTTACAGATACTAGAAGGTCGATATACTACATATATACTTTTTTTTGTAAATACTTATTATACATAGATATATGACTCGGATACAAATGTTGATGTTCACACAAACATTTGATTCTACCAGGATTCGAACCTAGGACCCGTAGCACAGAAGACAATGTCATAAAATAACTCATAAGGGTAGTTAATTTTTTTTATACAGTCTGCATTTTTATCAATCCGCTCTTTATTTTTTACCTCCCTTTTTCGGGATTTTCGGCTACCAATTCGAAATTCGAACGCAAAATATGTAACATTTCAATGGATTTATCCGTGGGCACGAAAAAATTTACGTCCATAAAATCCATTAGAACTATTTATATTGGGATCTTATGTCAAAGTCAAAATATCATTTATTCAAAGTAGGCCAAATTAAATTGGCTCTTTTTGAACGTCGACAATAAAGACAGCCCCGAAAAACGCCCGCCCTTCATGATCCACCAAGCTAGCTATCAAACGCTTTCAATGAGGCATGTGTGAAAAACTTAACTCAAAATAAATGCCTTACAATCCAGCTAACCCATAAACAGGCACAACCCGGTAACACAAAAAAAAACAAGCTAAAATTACAAACTCCTACGAAGACAGTATTCCAATATAAGTTCCGGATAGTCCCGGAGTGTTTGCAAAACCATACGATTGAATTTTAAATGAGGCCTGCATTCCTTTTAGAAACCGCCACCAAAATAGCTCAAGCTATGCCAAGCGAAAATAGACTTAAATGCTTCTAATATAAGGATGTACTAGAGGTCATGCTACATTTGTTGACTGGCTGCCTAGTAGGCTAAGAGAAGAAACAAACTAGACAGTTAGGGTGCGGCTTGCAGCTGTATATATGGGATGCTTAAATCACTTCGTTCTATCACTTGCCTTGCTTGAAAAAGCACCTATGTCTATGTCTATGTAAAGGAAGAGCTTTAATCCTTTGACAAATGCAAGACTTTAAATTAGTATTCAGGGTCAACGCCCTTCGCTAGCTTATGGACTCACATGTAAATATAATATTTATTTATACTATTTTTTATGTTAATATTCTCTCTACAAATACGTAGTACAACAAATATGTCGATATATAACTGATTCGATTATTTCTAAACGAAAACATATTTCTGATAGAGATCGAAATGATACAATCACGAAGTAATTATATTGACAGGTTGGAGTGGCGTAAAAATAATTGATTTTGCTCAGTGTAATAATAGTTCAGACTATAACATATGTTTTATATACAGTTTACTTCATAAATTTGGGAGCGTCACGTACATAAGTTCGACAATAAAATAAATTTGGGATTCCTATTACTAATGTACTAATTTTATGGTGATAAGGGGGCAAACGAGCAAGTGGCTCACCAGATGGTAAGTGATGACCGCCGCCCATGAACATTTGCAACACCAGAGGCTTGCAAATGCGTTGCCAAACCTTAGAAGCCGTTCAGGTTTCTTAAAATAGGGAGTTACTGAACTGACAGCAAACGGAATTTCCATGCTGTTAGAATAGTCACTCCCCCAACGAGCTCTGGTGACCTAACTCACTCGCACAAAGACAACTATTGTTGATTCACTGCGGTCTTCTGTAAGGAGTTATTTAGGAGAAATTTTAATCTGATAGGTAGTTCCGTTGGATAAGATAAACTCTTTTTGCATTTAAGAGTCAAATTCTTGAGGAAGGTTATGAGTTATATAAAGTCAAAATCAGTTCATCTAATTATTTTGTCATAATGACACTCAAACACTGACACATTAAACTTATGACACGCCTCCTTTTAAGTCGGGGGTTAAAAATAGAGTTGAATAGTCCATACATAAATAAGAACATTTTGACGACCCAATTAGTCCAGCGGTAGTTAACATGCCATCTATGCTATGGGTTTGAATCCTGGTAGAGGCATATCTTTGTATTTACAATAAAAAATACTCTATCTATCTATATATAGTATATCAACCAACTAGTATCCGTAACACGTGTCCAGAAATATTTAAGAACATGCCTACAGCCCTTAAGTATACTGGTAATGTTTCTGCCCGTTTTTGCCCATCCGACAAGATAAATGCCCTGTCAGATGTCGGTCGTTATATGTTCATCGGTCAGCCCCACAAGTACAGGTGGGTTTGACATCAATCCAAGTTTGACCGCACTGTGAACATTAATGTCAGGGTTTGTTTATTTTCTCATACCACCTTCCTTTATAGATATATTCCTTTAAGCTTTCATAGAGGAAATGTAAGCTTCTCTTGCCTATATAGGCTAGTGGTGTAAACAATGGATTGTGAAGTCAAAGGTGTCGAGTTCAAACCAAAAGCAATCACTGTCTTTTTGAAGTTACGTGTGTATTTATCATGAGCTTAAACTTAAGGAAAATATTGTAAGGAAATCTGCATGCTTAAGAAATCTCATGTCAGAAAATGATGTTAGAATAATTTAATCACTCTTTTTTCGGCTTAGGAATATAACTCTGGTCTTAAGGCTCAACAAAGCATGCGGCCACTAACTCAATAATCAATTAAGCCTCCTCAATACGTGTCTGAACTAGGAGTTGTATTTAGTTTGATTCGTGAAATTTATACATACTAATCGAGTTTCAAAGTCGTCAGTAAACTAATTGGAACTGGCTCGAACTGGTTCGTACTGGACAAAAGCAGGTTAGGCCGAACTCTCAACGCGAGCGGAGCGGACTTAGCGGAGTTCTTTCTGACTTGTATATGTTGTAGTGCAAAACTTTAAGCGATTAATAAGACATTGTATGAATGATAATGAGAATTCAAAGGTCAGACAGCTCTCATAATATTGACGACCCAAATTTGTATTTCGATTAAAAAGATTCTTTAAGGTATCAGGTACTAAACATTACTGGCTATTTTTAACAGACTTCAAAAAACGAGCAGGTTCTCAATTCGACTGTATTTTGTTTTTTTTTCATGTACGCTCAGAACTTTCGACTGGATGAACCGATTTTGAATGAATTTGGTTTGTTTGACATTTGAGTTTGTTTTTTTTTTACAAATTACATCTTCGTTCAGCTTGCAGTCGAAGGTTCGCTCAAGTGATTGATGAGAACTGTAATTTATTTGCATGTCAATGTTTTGTGCTTCAGGAGTGGAAAGGAATGTTTGTTCTCTTAGTCGTATTTGTTATATCTAAGGTTCTAACTAATGGTAATACTTAGAAAGTTATTTATTGCTTTAACACATTGCGTTTTATTCTTACAATCGAAACACAGTATACGTGGAAATTAAATGCTTTTACAGATTCTATAGCGGTATATTGATATTTTTATTTCCGAGGTTTCAAATTATTAATAATTATATTCCGTGGTAATGGACAGAACTAATATTTATGCGTTTATAAA
The DNA here is from genome assembly GCA_905163465.1 of Craniophora ligustri. Classification (NCBI taxonomy): domain Eukaryota; kingdom Metazoa; phylum Arthropoda; class Insecta; order Lepidoptera; family Noctuidae; genus Craniophora; species Craniophora ligustri. Next base: position 11,267,705 of record LR990971.1, on the reverse strand, counting down.
TATTATATTGTTGATAGGTTTACGCTTAACCGCCACTTTTTTTTAATGAAGTAAGTCTCGCTCTCCTTGAAGCTGGACGAGATTAGCACAGGACCGAAGCGAATGGCAAGCATTAAGCCCAGCAGTGGGATCAGAAAGCCTGTGGATGGTGATGATGATGAAGATGAAGTTTCGTTCGTTTGTTTTATCAGTTACTAGCTTACTAAAAAAAATAAGTTTGATATTAACTTTGCACCCCCGTTTTACCCCCATAGGGGGTAAATTTTCAAAAATCTTTTCTTAGTGCATGCCTACGTCATAACATCTACCTGCATACCAAATTTCAGCCCGAACCGTCCAGTGGTTTGGGCTGTGCGTTGATAGATCACTATGTCAGTCAGTCAGTCACTTTTTAGTTATATATATGTAAAGAAAAATATATTTTCCTTTAGTTTAATTTTTGCGCTAAGCGAAACCTCAATGCACCGGACTACAGACAATACAACAAGAATTGTCTGTGTTCGGTTGCCATGGCAACCCATGGCCCATTTATAATATTATAAATAATATATTGTTATTGTGATTTGGAAATCGATGCAATAGCATTAAATGTCGTTTCTTTTTACAATTTAAGAAACTCAATTGTGTTTTATTCGCCATCATCCAAAATCACCGAAACTAATCTTATAAAACGACATTTCTTGCAAAAAAATGGAGAAGTTGAAATTTACGTTTGAAGTAAAACCAACAGCGGACGGAAAGTCTAACTGTATCGCTATAACCGCCATTGCTACGCAAGATGACAAAATGTTCCTGATTCCTGAGGATTATCAATTAGTATCACTTCACAAACATATCCAAACCTCTAAAGCTTTCGTTACAATAAAAAATACATTAAAAAGAAGACATCAAACTAGAAGCGTATGGATAAAAATGACAGAGGGTATGTTACAAACATACTTTGATGAAGCAGAAAATATGATATTTCAGGATCAATTCCTTGAGGAAATCACCAAAGAAATGGTTATCGGAAATAAAAAGAGTTCGGAAGATCCTATTGTAAAAATTTTAGAAAAACTAATTGAAGATCAGCAGCATAAAGAGAAACAAAGTATGAAAAAGTTGGCCGAAAGGTTTGTAATTGAAAAATTTAATGGAAGAAATGTAAGTGCATATATCTGGATGAAAGTATTTGAAAAAGAATGGGCTAGATTTGATATTCTAAAGAATGAAGAGAAAATTGAAATATTCAGGCTATTTCTCGAAAAATCTTGCACGGAATGGTATTCATCCATGATGATCAAACTAAGTTTACAATCCGAGTGGTCAGAATGGAAATCAAATTTTTTGGAAACCTATAGTAATAAAGGTTGGACTACTACCAAGTATGCTTTGTCTTTTAAGTATCAGTCAGGATCGTTATTAGAATATGCAATTAAAAAAGAAAAACTTTTACTTGAAGTAAGAACAAAAATTGAAGAAGGGATTTTAATTGATATTATTGCTGCTGGTTTACCCGATTTTATAACGGATAGGATCAACAAAGAGGAAGTTGTATATACAAAAGACTTATTTAGTGAACTTGGTAAGTTGGAACATTTAGTAACAAAGAAGAAAATAATAAAAAAAGATGATACTAATAAACCTATGAAAGAAAAATGTAACATTTGTGAAAAGTTAAAAAAAGGTGTGCGATATCATTCAGAAGATTCCTGTTGGTTCAAAACAAAAATAAATAATGAAAAAGAAAAAGATAAGAAGCAAATAAAGCTCATCAACAATTCAGAATTGGAATGTGAATTGCAATATGACGACCAAAAAAACGAATAGTGCCGCCATTAATAAAAGTAAAATTGGTATTGAATAAAAAAATTGAAGTATTTGGTATCTATGATTCAGGTTCTAATGTGTCATTGATAAATTCAAGATTATTAAAGATAAAAAATAAGGAATTGAGCTATTCTAAAAATACCAATTTAAAAACAATTAATGGCGTTAAAAAAGCAAAAGGCATAATAACACTTGATATAACAATTTTTAATGTTGAGAAGAAAATTGAAGTCTTTGTAATAGACAAGGAGAACTGTGATTATGATTTCTTAATTGGACTAGATTGTATAAAAAAGTTTTACCTAATTCAAAATGAAAACTTAGAAATCAATCAAAAAGTTCCTACACAAAGAAGTGAAATAGTTTCTAAGGAAACAAATAAATCAGGTATTGACATTTCTAAGGAAATAAAATCTGACAATTTAATAAATTTCAATGAAAACTTCAGTGAAGAAAACTTTAAAATTTGCATAAGTCATCTGGACTATCAAAAACGGGCAGTGATTGATGACTTAATAATGAACTATAAATCAGTATTTGCAAAGGATAAATATGACATCGGAACGGTAAAAGATTATGAGGCACGTATTGATCTCTTAGTAGAAAAATATTGCAGTAAAAGACCATATCGTTGCACAATTGAAGATAAAAAAGAGATTGAAAACCAGATTGCAAAATTATTGAAAAAAAACATAATAGAAGAATCATATAGTCCGTTTGCAGCTCCAGTAACATTAGCTTATAAAAGAGATGAAAATAAAAAATCAAGACTGTGCATAGATTTTCGAGACCTGAATAAAATTGTTGTTCCTCAATCACAGCCATTCCCACTCATTGAGGATCTAATAGTAAAAACAAGAGATTGCAAGTATTTCTCAACACTGGACCTAAATTCAGCATTTTGGTCAATACCCCTGCGTGTCACAGACAGACATAAAACTGCATTCGTCACTCAGGAGGGTCACTTCCAGTGGACTTGTTTGCCATTTGGTTTAAAAACCTCACCGGCTATATTTCAGAGAATAATGTGTAACATAATACGGAAACACAAGCTCGGAGAGTTCACAGTAAATTACATTGATGACATTTTATTATTCTCAAAAACGTTCTCAGAGCATGTTACACATCTAGAACTACTATTTCAAGCAATTAAAAGTGAAGGTTTAAGAGTAAAATTTTCAAAATGCACGTTTGCAGCTGACAGTTAAATACCTGGGTCACATAATACAGAATAATTCAGTTAGACCTCTGAAAGACAACTTGATATCAATAAAAAACTTCCCTACCCCAAAAACGCAAAAAAATGTTAGACAATTTTTAGGAAAAATTAACTTTTATCATAAGTATGTACCAAATATAGCATTAAAGTTGGAACCCTTGCATAATCTTTTACGAAAAGGACAAACCTTTAACTGGACTGAGGCATGCCAAGAGTCGTTTGATGAAATGAAACAAATATTATGTTCACAACCAATATTGACCATTTTTGATCCAAACTTGCCTATTCACATATACACAGATGCCAGCATTCTAGGAGTAGGTGCAGTTCTAAAACAGCCTCAACAAAACAATGAAGAAAAACCGGTTGCATACTTCTCAAAAAAATTGAATGAAGTTCAGAAAAGGAAGAAAGCTATTTATCTGGAATGCTTGGCAATTAAAGAATGTGTAAAGTATTGGCAGCATCTTTTAATAGGTAAGAAATTTACGGTTTTCTCAGACCATAAGCCATTAGAGAATATGAATATAAAGTCAAGAACGGATGAAGAATTAGGAGATCTAACGTACTACTTATCGCAATATGATTTCAAAGTTAAATATACTCCAGGAAAATACAACATTGAAGCTGATTGCCTAAGTAGGAATCCAGTCTTGGAATCAAATGAAAACCTGGATGAACAATTAAAAATAGTCAACATAATAAAACTAGAGGACATCTTAAGTGATCAAAATAAAAATGTAAAAATACAGTGCAGAAAAGACAAATTAATAACAAAAAACAATGTTCATTACAAGAAAGTAAAAAAAAAAGAAAAAATAATCCTATCAGAGAAATTTAGTATAGGATTAATTAAGAACGTACATACAGACTTGGGTCACATAGGAATCAGACAGATGCAAAGAATGATCAGTTCAGTGTATACAGCAGAAAATATGACAAAAAATATAAAAAGAATCTGTGAAACTTGCTTAGTATGTATAAAGAACAAATCAAGAGGATTAAATAAATATGGATTGATGTCCCACTTGGGACCCGCCATAAAACCCTTTGATATATGTTCAATTGATACTATTGGAGGCTTTGGAGGTTCGAGGTCAACAAAGAGATATTTACACCTGGTATCAGATCATTTCACTAGGTACGCATATATTTTGACGTCAAATACTCAAAGTGCGAATGACTTCATCAAACTAGTAAAAACTCTAAACTAGTGAACTCACCCTTCTCAAATGGGTTAAACGAAAGACTAAATCAGACACTGGTTAATAAAATACGATGCAAAATAAATGAAAATGACACAAAAATAGCATGGACAACTATAGCACAAAATTGTGTAAAAAAATATAATGAAACTGTACACACCGTTACTGGATTTGCCCCAGAGTATCTACTAAACGGAACAGATGTCACGATTTTGCCTAACGAGCTGAAACTTAAGAAGACTGAGTATGATTTGATGCAGGACAGAAAAAAAGCTCTGGAAAATACAATCAGATCACACAATTACAACAAGATAATTTACGATAAAAATCGAAAAGATGTAGACCTCAAAGTTGGTGATGTAGTTTTTGTGGACAATGGGAACAAACTGAATCGAAAACAGCTCGATGAATTGAGAATCGGTCCTTACAAAATCGTGGAAAAAATATCGAACTCAATTTACAAAATAAGTACTGGCCATAAGAAATCAGAATCAAACTTTTTCCACATCTCGAAACTAACTCCAGCCCCTGCACTTGAAGAACCATGAAGAGGTCGCATGAGTAATCGTCTTCTCTTGGAAGGGGAGATGTAAAGAAAAATATATTTTCCTTTAGTTTAATTTTTGCGCTAAGCGAAACCTCAATGCACCGGACTACAGACAATACAGCAAGAATTGTCTGTGTTCGGTTGCCATGGCAACCCATGGCCCATTTATAATATTATAAATAATATATTGTTATTGTGATTTGGAAATCGATGCAATAGCATTAAATGTCGTTTCTTTTTACAATTTAAGAAACTCAATTGTGTTTTATTCGCCATCATCCAAAATCACCGAAACTAATCTTATATATATTTAGATAAGGGACAACTCAGTGTCCTGTACATTTCACAGTTAAAATTTTAAATGTTAAATTGCAACCTCCGTTAAGTTTACATTCAGCAACTTCCTTATCTTACCAAGTAATAGTTATCAGGAATTCAAGTCAAGAAGTTCATTTTGCCAAGTTATTAGCACGCCTTTTAACTAGTGACAGTTTGAGTTAGTTTTGAACTGTTAAAGTCCAGTTTAAATGGTCCATAATAATCCCAATTAAGTAAGTCCTCTTAATTAACATACAGTCTTAAGTAGTTTTCAATTGGTTAAGGCGACAGGGTCACGTGTAAGAGACTTAACTGGTCAGTTAAAATGAATAGTTAAGTTGCAATTGAGTGAATAACTCAATTGGCGCAGTGGCTGAGTGATTGGCTTGTGGGTAACGGGTTGCGGGTTCGATCCCAGCACGGAGCAAATATTTGCAGGTTCTACATATACTTGTCCCGTGTTTTAATCACATCGGCCGTTAGACGTCCACTGCTGGACATAGGTCTCCCCCAAGGATCGCTATCTGGGTGTTTATGTGAAAGTTTGTATTTGTTAACGTACCCACGACACGGGAGAAAATCTTAGAGCGCGGGCTACGTTTTTAAACAAAAATAATAATATTTGGACTCTTTTAATGTGCGGACCGTATAGTTTTACAATAATAATATATGTTAGTTTAACAATGTAGGTCAGTCTAGATATGTTTTTTGAAGAAGGAATTATTGTTTTATTTAAATTTAATATTTATTAATTAATCTCTTTGTACTGTAGTATTTTTATAGAGAAGCAACATTGAAAAAAGTAGGTAAATAAAATCATAACCAATCTTCTGCTTCTCGTTTATTTTGTATATAAAAAGGTTTTGTAATACGCTGAAATCGACCCAAAGACTGTCTCCATATTAATATTGTTTTTTTAGGACCAAATCCAAGCCCTTTAAAAGTTTTTCTGTTTAACTTTTGGTACCATCAGGGATGCTTAGTTATATTAAATATTCTGCTACGTCGACCAGGTTCTGATTATTTAATTTAAAAAAATCAATTTACTTCTACTATTTAAATAGTCGTTCTATTTAAAATTAGCTTGCAATTTTAAATGTTTACTGAATGTAATCAATGCCATTTTATTATTTACATCATTCTTTTTAAAAAAATGGCAGCCTTTTTCAATTTAAGAGCTCGGCTCTTGTCGATAGAGCAATTAAATAGATTGATACGGCGAGTTTTCTACCTTCTCTTTTAATGGTTACATCAAAACTGCGTCTATCTTACCCTGTTCCTCGATTTTCTTCAGTTTTCTATCTGAAACTGCCCTTAAGAAGTTATCATGTGGTATCAAACGACTAAACTTTATTTCCATTGCGTTTTTCTACGTATAATTCTTAACAACTTTAATATAATTAAGCAAATACCGTAGGGGACTCGACAAAATAATAAATGACTATAGATACAAGAACAAACCAACCCCCTAACAGTTCGATGTAAACCATCGAGCTTCCTGTCCCAGTTAGCAAAGTTCCTATAAATAAAATTAAAAGGGATGAGGGGAACTGATCAAATGAGGAAATAAGTCCCGATATGTTCCACTTAACTGTGGTCCGCGTTTAGTTGAATTATCCCAAAGCCACACACAACAAAGGGATAATTAAGAAGTCTTATTGTATCCGGTTTTCGCCTAAAGGGTATATTTTATATGAATGGATACTTTATACAAAATATTTTTTATATTTTGATGTGAAACATCTATAGCCGCACGTAAAACCGATTTCTGGCGTGGCGCCACGAAATTTAAATTTGATTTTAGTTCTATTTTCAAGTTTACCTTTTTTTTTCGAATTGTGAATGGTATTAAACCTTTTTGAGTTACGTTTATATGTTTTTTTTAACACATATATTTTTGATGTGGAAAAAAATTGCAATATTTTATTTTATCATTATGACATGTTTAGTTCCTATCACAATATGTTATTTTCTGCATATTACTTTTACAAAATAATGTCGATGTTTCACATCTGCCAGGCGTCCCGTGACGGCTCACTGTTTTTTTGTATAAAGGTAGATCTAGGATCCCTTCAAGCCATTCCATCTCTTATGAGGATCACTAGTTAATTTTAGTGAGGTAAAAAATCTCGTCAAAAAAAATTACACTTAGTATAGAACAGTATATAATAAAAGGGATCTTTCTACGATATACTTAAAGTACGCGAGTGTCTCTAGTTTAGCAATTAGAGGTACAAGCATTCACACTCGTGTACCGTGTATAGTCCCGTAGTCTAAGCTTAACTTTAGTCGACTTGATTGACTTATCTGTTAATTGTAAATATCACGAAGTGAATTTTGATAAATAGGTCGATATAAATTTGTACAATATTTCTATGACAACTAAAGGGTATAGGTAGACTGGTTCGTTTTAAGTTTTTTCCTGAAAACGAATTGTAAAAGAAAAAATGCAAATGCATTTCAAGCAAAAAACTACCTATATATTGTTTTTTATATTGTTATATAGAGACAGGTATACATTTTGCTTATTGACAGAGATCGAAAATTTACTTAAAATTTTGTTATAAAACTTTTATTTTTGAATGTTTTGTGTGAACTTAACCTTCGTTCATTATTCTGTGTCTTCGCACATATTAACAATACTTCTGAATGTACCATTGGATCTGTAAGGGCAACTTCGCGGCCCACAAATTGGATTATACGATGTTCTTTTCGCTTTTGTTGGCTCAATTCGTAGCTTCTACAATCTGTTACATATTACTGTTACGTTTTGTTTTGTTATCGAGAAACAGACTTGCAAATATTCATAATAAACTATGAACTTTGAAATGTAAGAATTGCTATCGGGGTTTGGTCGCGGCATATTGATATTATTATATTAAAGATTAGGGAAATAATAAGTAATTCTAAGAAGATATTTATGTATCTTACATATACTTACATATAATCATTTTTCTTTTGTTCCCATATTGATTAGTGCCTAATGAAACAGTTAAAAGAATAGTGATAATAATATTAATCATAATCATATATTTATTGCGTATGTTTGAACATGAACGGTTTCTTGTATAAACTATGTATGAATAGTTTCTTGGGTAGGTATCAGCGTACATACAAACTGCAGTTATATATAATACAAATAATTATATTATATTGTTACAGAAATGCTGTTCACATCCCTACCAGTTTGCTTACTCGTGATTGGCGCGGCCCTCTGTGCCCCAGAGAGGATGCAGAGCGACCCCGACCCCCACGAGGCGCAAGCACATGAGGCCCCAGATCCCCACAGCGACCACGTCGCCCCCCTAGCGAAGAGATCACCTCACTACGACTTCGGACTGGGCAAACGAGCCTACAGCTACGTGTCGGAATATAAACGACTGCCTGTATATAACTTTGGCTTGGGCAAAAGGTGAGTTTTAAAAATAGTAATGTTTTTTTTTTAATTTATGCGGATTAAGATAGATCATATTTCTTTCGATTCGCACAAGCAAAAAAAAAAGGTCAAATAAAACAATTTATTAAAAATAAATTCAATAGATTATAGGTATTGTTTACATTTGTTAGTGGTACTGTTTTTGCTCTTTGAAAAAAAACCTACTTTATGCTAATTTTATCGCAATACAATTTAAAACCGTCGTTTAACCGTGACAGATGTTGTAAAAGATCAAAACACCCATCTTAATATTATAATTGCTTACTAATTATATCAGTACATTTGTCTAGCTATTATTTTACAACAGGCTCTAACGTTTTTATTGCGAACTGACTCTTAAGTCATTGTGTAGAGTTCTACTAAAGGATACTTAGGGAACTCAACAAAAACGGAAAGAGCACAAACAAAATTTGACGACCCGATTAGTCCAGCGGTAAGAAAGAAAGACAGAAGAAAAACATTTATTCAGGCATACAATGGTGGCCACATAGAAAACAACAAAATAGTAGACAATTAAAAAGTAAAAACACTATATATAACAATGTGTGCCCCACGACTGCGCTGAATAGGTCCTGGTTCAGCATATGCCAGACAAATTTCCTGGCGCTGGTTTTAACCAGACCTGCGTGACTCACGAGTGACAAAACGGTTCAATAAAAATCAATAAACGTACTTAGAAGAATAAAAAAAATTAAATTAATTATCAAAATAAAATGCATACAAACTATTACATAAATATATACATAATAAGTATGATTATAAATAAAAAGTGTCAGTTTGATAGATCGGAATGTGTGTGATCTGAGAAAATAGCGGGCCGTAGTTAACGCTGCCTTCTGTGCTATGAACTACAAATGTTTGTGTGATGAGCATCAACATTTGTATCCGAGTCATGGATGTATCTATGTAGTTATAATATGTATGTATTTACGACAAAAAAAGTATACATAATATGTAGTAAATCAACCTTCTAGTATCCGTAACATAAGCCTCGTTACTTACCACGGAACTAGATGGCGCTGTGTAAAATAAGGTTTTATTAACGTAGAGTGTGAATGTCAATAGGTCCAGACCCTACTCCTTCGGGCTCGGCAAGCGTTCTGTTGACGAAGACCAGTCCAATGATGACCAGCAACTGACCAGTGATGTGGACCAGGCGGCCCTGGCTGAGCTGTTCGACCAGTATGATGACGCAGGTAATTACTTCATACCATCACGCCTGCCGTCCCCGAAGGGTTAGGCAGAAGTGTACTAATGTACTTAACTTGTAAAAGTGTCTTTAAAAAGATCTATTTACAGAAATAAACAATCATTCAATCATACTCCCACATTTTGCCGGTATGTTTTAAGTCCCAAGTAATAGGGGGCGATCTATTGCCATTCATCATCATCATCATCATCGACCCATTAATGTCCCACTGCTGGGCACGGGTCTCCTCTCAATTGAGAGGGATTATGCTATAGTCCACCACGCTAGCCTACTGCGGGTTGGCAGACTTCACATGCCATCGAGAAATTCTCTCAAGCATGCGGGTTTCCTCACGATGTTTTCCTTCACCGTTTGAGCTTGTGATAAATACGCACATAACTTCAGAGAAAAAGTCAGTGGTGCGTGCCTTGGGTTCAAACTCGAGACCTCTGACATCTCAGTCCACTGGTCACACCGCTAGGCTACCACAGCTCTTTTTTGCCATTAACCGGGCACAAATCCAAACTCCTTGCTCGACCTGGGAATCGAACTCAAGACCTCTTGCTCGGCAGTCGCACTGTCCGACCACTAGATCAACGAGGCAGTTAAATAAATGCTCAATGCAAATTTCTGGAAGTTTATTAAATACCAGCAGCAACGAGTTGTTAAATGACCCAATTATCGCAGCGGCATTAAAAGCTGTCTCGTGTGGTAAGGGTCCCGGGTTCGAATCCCGGGGGGACCAATGTTTGTGTGATGAGCATGAACATTTGTAACCGTATAATATGTATGTATTTACAAAAAAATGTATATATGTGGTATATCAACCGACTAGTATCCAGAACACAAGCCTCGTTGCTTAGCACGGAACTAGATGGCGCTGTGTGTCATAATGTCCAGGAATCTTTATATTTATTTTACTTATTGCTGGGCCTTAATGATTCGTGGGTTTGCAATAAAGGAATATTCTGAATAGAAATTGAGATAAAAAATATTTTTATCTAAGGTTGCACCAAACATATTATGCTAACATATGCTGCTATATTATTAGTTCAGAAGTTCATCATAAAAATAACGCGACAAGTTTTTTTTTTATTCAAATCACCTCAGACCCCACCACATATAGTGCCAATATCATGTTATTACCTAAAACTAACAGCACTGTTTACGAATATAATATTTACATTTCTAGTCCATTTACTTATCATTGTGTTATATCATATTCCGCCATTTTGATGTTATCAATAGTAACAAAATAAAATCTGAAAGTAACATTGGTTTTGATCTACTGTCAAAAGCAACCAACAATGAATTCTGCGAAATCCCAATGAACTTGTTGAATTCATTACTTATTTACATAACCATTTTCTTGACAATTAACCTTTAGAAGTATTTAAATAGATTACGTATTAATTAAGGAAATAATAGATGAACATAAATTCCGAAATTGTTATTTATTCAATTAGACTGTTTATATTGAGTACGAATATCTATTAAATATATTAATATTTTTACAGGATATGAAACTAAACGCGCACGCCCCTACAGCTTCGGCCTTGGCAAACGCTTCGCCGACGACGAAACTTCCGAAGAGAAGCGAGCCAGGGCATACGATTTCGGCTTAGGAAAACGATTACCCATGTACAATTTTGGACTAGGCAAACGGGCTAGGAGCTACAACTTCGGTCTAGGCAAACGATTAAGCAGCAAATTCAACTTCGGTCTAGGCAAAAGGCAAAGGGACATGCACCGCTTCAGTTTCGGCCTCGGCAAACGGTCGGCCGATGACGCTTCGGCCGAGGACAGCGACGATTATTTTGACGTTTAAATAATTTTGTAATGTTATAGTTAAGTGGCGTCGCTATTGAGAATTTACGTGGGATACTTAATTTATTATTTCCTTTCGATGTGCCAAAGATTTAATTTAGTAAAGGCATAATAATAAAGTTATTATTTAAGGGTAATTTTAAACCTTAAGACTATCTTATGTAAGGAAGATTTTCATGTGAAAAATCCAGCCAATTTTCACAAGAAAATCTAATGTATTTTTTTTAATTAACTAATTTAATTATTGATTTCAAATTTCCACGCAAGTTTTCATACACAACCGTTAATTAATAATGATAAGGTTTTTGACTGCATAATTCACATAAATTAGAAATTTCGAATATTTAAAAATGTATTAGGACTCGTGATTTAAAAAGAGATTGTATTTTTATGGTGTTTTTATATATTTATTTTATGATAAAATTCAAATTATTCAATTATATGTTTTATTATTTCAATTGGTTAAGAACCATTTTACTTTGTAAATTATTGTTGAAAATATGTAATATTCGTGTAAAATCATTATGAATCAATGTGGAGTTACGATCGCGAAATAAGTCTTAGTATAAGCTTGAAATTGTGTTTATGTTAATAAATAAATACTGAAGCGGAAAACGTGTTTTGATTTCATTATGGACCTTTGTAACTATGACATAAGAGCGCTTATCATTAATTTTCAATTAATGTTTCAAACGTTAATTCCAATGAAGTTTCTGATTAATTTTTCATTGTCGAACCGAAACTTTTTTAAAGTTATATTTCCATAATACCACCTAAAATAATAATATATTTTATTTTTTTTATTTTTTTATTATCTTTTTAAATGAAACTGACTTTGTTATTTTAATTTATCTTAATAATAAATGGAGTAACCTAAGTACCCATAAATTCTGGATATTATGATGTATCGTAGCCCTACATATAATTAAAACTAAGTAATTTAACGTAATGTAAGAATTAAAATTGTTGTTTTGAATATAACCGTACGGATTATAACTATACAGATTAAAATCAAATTATACAAATAATAGTGAAATGGCATCAGCGATTGTCTATTTATTTTCCCTTATTACAAACACTTGTGAATGGCCGCCGTAACTGGAGGAGAAGAGTCGAAGATGGAGCTCTGTGGCGTTCACTAGGGGAGGCCTACGTCCAGCAGTGGACGAATATAAGCTGATGATGACGTACTAGAATAACTATTAGTCCCGCGTCATCCCTTTCAAATAGAACGAAACTTGTACCCAGTGGAACAATAAGTTCGGTGATGATGATGACTGCGTACAGAACAGTCGGTCTCCGCAGTTTCTCATGCCTCAAGCCCTCTAGGGGTCTTGTTAGGGCCGTGGTGAATGCTTTCGCATGGCCCCCGGCGATAGGGCTGGCAGTGCCGACAGGTGCGGTTTTTAGTCGGTAAACGCCCACTCTGGGCGGAGTCAGACACACCCCGTCGCCTCCTAAGGCGGTGGGCCGGTCCGTAACGGATATTTCGCTACTAAATGAAAAGTTCCCTAGTATTGCCTATTAGGCGATGCGCCGTGGATTCCGGAGTTGGTCTCTAAGAGGAACTGGAACCTTTCTTTTAAAGGCTGGGGGACCACTGGGGTGGTCACCCACTGGGTCAACCCAAAAGGTGGTTTCAGTGAGGAAAAACATCCTACACAACTGCCTTGTTGGTCGAGTGGTCATCAGTGCGACTGCTAATAGGTCTTGGGTTCGATTCCCAGGTCGAACAGTGTTATTGGATTTTCTTTGAAATTCTCAATAGCAAATTCCTGCCCGATTGGTAGCAATACACTCGCCCCCTATATCATGGGACCTAAAACATACCGGCAAAATGTGGGAGTACATTAGTACACCTCTTTCTAACCCTTCCGTGAGGTGTCATGGTATGTAATAGAACCTGAGTATACACTCAGGTTCTTCATAGTTACTGATTTGGTTCAACCAGGCCCACTTGAATTTCATCCGTTACCTACAACATTTTGATATTTAAAAACAATCCTACTAATATAATGGATGATTGTTACTCTTTCACGTAAAAACCGCTCAACAGATTTGAATGAAATTTTTAATAAATAAATTCTTTACCTAGATTAACACATAGGCTACTTTTTATCTATATACCATGCGGGCAAAGCAGCGGGAGGCAGCTATATAAAATACACAAAAAAACCTATAAAATGATCGTTTTAATTGAGAGAGAGAGAATAAAACAACAGTACCTATGGGAATTTCACGTAGTACTCCTCCATTTTGAGAAACCTTAAACGCTCCCTATTTATTGGGGTTCTTCAAAAAAGTACTGAATAGGTCTTTGCAAGGTCGACAACTCGCGACCGTCAAGGTAACCGCGTACCTCCAGGTGGACCGTTTATTTGCCACCTCCATTGTACAGTCGAACAAGCTAATTGGTTTACATCCACACATAGATCGGTATATAGTTGCATGTATACCAATTAGGTTGTTCGACTGTACATGAAAACAAAAAACAATCAACTTTTTAATCCGGCCTCCACACCTGGGCTCTCCCACCTAAGCCACCTACAATTAATTTATTATTTATTAATCATCAACCCAACTATTGTCCCATTCCTCGGCACGGATCTCCTTCTACTTGAGAGATTATATAATCCACCACGTTGGTCTACTGCGAGTTGACAAACTCTACACACCATCGAGAGAAACTCTCACATCTGCAGGTTACTTCAAGATGTTTATCTTTACCGTTTGAGCATGTGATAAATACGCACCTAACTTGGAAAAGTCAGTGGTGCGTGAAATCCAGAACTCAGGATCTTTGAGTGGACAATCCACTAGTCACACCACTATCACAGCTCTTATAAATTATTACGTCAAAGAAACATTTACCATATATTTAACTAGAGATTAACTAAGGTTTAAGTGCACTATATAACGGGTAATAATATTATACTCTGTGGTCTGTTCGCGACTGATAAAAAGTTATTGCTCATACAAACCAACTAGCAGTCGCGTTGTGTCGCTTTACAAAATTTATGCGGATTCTTGTGATTTAAATTGTTGGTTTTGGTTTATTAAAAAAAAGTGAGAAGGGACATTTTTAATTTTACCCTGATAAAGACCAAAATAGTACTAGATTATAAAAGAAAAAGAAGGCAGCCTAAACAAAAAAATAAAAAAATAACTACTTATACGAAAAATATAAGGAAGAATTATTTCTTTTTAGTAGTAATCATATTTGGTTTTAACATGTCTTGTCGCTTGCCAAAGTGTACCCTAGTCTTAGATTTTAAATTCAAAGTCCAACCAAAACATTGCGCATTTTCGTGATTTTACATAAGAGCTATCAAGAAGTAGAACTATAAAATGGTTTCTCCTTGGAGTTCTCCAGTGGAGACCGCGCCTCAAACGTAGTGTAGACGGCCGCCAGGTAGAGTGACATCTTGTGGAAGGCAGCTGGCAGCAACTGGAGGAGAAAAGCCGAAGATCGAGCTCTTTGGCGTTTACTAGGGGAGGCTTACGTCCAGCAGTGGACATCTATAAGCAGGCTGATGATAATGATGATGATGAATAAATCAAAAATGGGCAGCTTAAATTACCTCCCGTTTAAATTATGTAATAAATGGATTAAAGCAGTAAATAATAACTAACCACAAAGTTAAAAGAAGATAAGTGTATCTCAAAATTAAAGTTAATTACAGTACTCAGTCAAACATATCCTATTTAACGATATGAGGGGTCAAAATTAATTATTATTGCTACTAATAACTTTTTAAGGCTCATTTTCGTGTAGATATTTAGACATTATGTAAAATAAAGTACCGCAGTTATAAATAATTAGGGTCCAGTCAGTTAAATAAAAGCAATACTTAATTTTCTTTCAGAAAAAAGTATTTTAACAAACGTAGACAAATGTTTTGGACAGAAAACATTTGACTTTTTACTGTAAATAAAAGTATGAATGTTGTTTTTAGTTTTAAAATGACTAAAAATTACTGTCTGGGGATTATACATAGTCCTTATTTCGTTAGGGTGCCACTTATTTTGTGGTAAAATAATCATTAATTATCACAACTTTATGTGAACTCTAAATAAATTACGACTCAATTGGCACAGTGGCTGAGCGATCGACTTGTGCGTTAAGATTTGCGGGTTCAGATGCACGGAGCAAATATTTGTAGGATCTACTGGTATTTGTTCCGAGTCTGGGTGTTTGTGTATGTGAACATTTGTGTTTATGAACACACCCACAACACCGGAGAAAATCTTAATATGTCCCAACGAATCTATTTAATGAATAAAATTCAAATAAATTACACAGAACATTTACCGTTACGTATTCGAAAAAACATTTTAAAATATTTGACGACCAGATTAGCCCAGTGGTAGTCAACGCTGCCTTCTGTGCTACGAGTCCCGGGTTCGAATCCCGGTAGGGACAAATGTTTGTGTTATGAGCATAAACATTTAATTTTGTCTCCGAGTCATTGATGTATCTATGTATAATATGTACGTATCTACAAAAAAAAGTATATATGTAGTATATCAACCAATTAGTATCCGTAACACAAGCCTCGTTGCTTACCACGGAACTAGATGGCGCTGTGTCATAATGTCGAGTGATCGAGTGAAATATAGAAAATACTCATGTAAATATCAACATCAGAGCTATAAATAGATCAGTAAACAATAGTTAGGCTCTCAGGCAGAGCCGCGGGCGAGCATATAACAAGATTACTTCCAGCACAAAGTGAACACAATATAATGAGCTTCTCCCTTTGTGAATGCTACAGTAATTATTGACATTTCCATTTTTATTATAATGCCACTACCGTACATAACCATAACTAAATTATGTACATCGTACATTAACATCAACCCCATTATTGTCCCACTGCTGGGCGCGAATCTCCTTTCATTTGAGAGGAATTAGCTTCATATATATTTTTTTTGGACCCTACCTCCAATAAAATATGTATGTAGCTTAATTCCTCATAGCGAGATTTCTCGCTCAAATTGAGCTGCCCAACTGGGAAAGTACCTCCGCCTTACAGAATACCGCAGTGAATCAACAATAGTTGTCTTCCTGCGAGTGAGTAAGATTACCAGAGCTCGTTGGGGAGTAACTATTCTGACAGCATGGGCATTCCATTTGCTGTCAGTTTAGTAATTCCCTATTTTAAGAAAGCAAAACGATTCCTGCAGGGGTGTGCAACGCATATGCAAGCTTTCATTAGTTAAAGCCGCCAGACACATACTTATTCCAGTAATCTTGCGAGTATTTAACCTTGTACTAACGTCTGGAGTCTTTCCGGCGGTATTCAAGAAAGCTGTAGTTCATCCTATTTACAAGAGCGGGGATAGAAACAGAGTCAATAACTACAGGCCTATTTCTGTCCTCACAATATTATCAAAATTATTGGAAAAAATTTTAAACAAAAGACTACTAAATTATCTAAATACAAATAACATTCTTTCTGAGAATCAATTTGGCTTTCGGTCTGGAAGGAGCACGGAAGATGCAATCTTGGAAGTAACTAGCACTATAGCTAAAAATACTAATGACAAACTAAAATCAATTGCTATCTTCCTTGACCTTTCCAAGGCCTTTGACACAGTTTCTATCCCCCTCTTGCTAGGAAAATTAAAACAAATTGGTATCAGAGGTCTGTGTCTCAGTCTTTTCAAAAGTTATTTAAGTGAACGTACTCAGATTGTTAAAATAGGTAACTATATTAGTAACGAACAAGGTCTTAACTATGGAGTACCTCAGGGTAGTGTTCTTGGACCTACTCTCTTCTTAATATTTATAAACGATCTGTGTAACCTTTCCTTAAGTTTCTCTAGAATTATCACGTATGCAGACGATACTGTTATATTGACAACTGGCAAAGATTGGTCGGAGGCCCGCGCGCATGGGGAGTCTAGTCTGAGCGTTGTAATGAACTGGCTGACTAAAAATCTACTTACCCTTAATTTGGAAAAAACCAAATTCATGACTTTTGGACCAAGAATTAGTTCACAGCCAGCTTCTCCATACATAGTAGCAACCCATAAATGTGGCACTGACTTTAATAGCGGCTGTGACTGCCCCTATATTACGCGAACGCATAATATTAAATACTTGGGTGTTTTACTCGACAGTCAAATGAACTGGAATGTGCACATTAATCAATTGGTCTCCAGGGTTAGAAGACTGATTTATGTCTTTAAAAACCTCCGATCATCTGCTGACTTTGCCACATTACGGATAGCTTATTTTGCTCTGGCTCATTCTATCTTGACTTATTGCATCACTGCATGGGGCGGTTCAAGTAAATGTCAGATGCTGCGTCTGGAAAGAGCCCAGAGAGCCGTGCTAAAGGTCATGAGTCATAAACCAATCCGATTTCCTACTACAGAACTCTACAGTATATGTAAGGTACCCACAGTTAGGCATGCATTTGTACTGAACACAATACTGCGTAAGCACAGTAATCTTCCCTTTGACGCAGAATTGGTTAAAAGAAAGCGAAGAAATGACAGAGTCTGCCAGGTAGTATGTGCTAAAGTTGGTGCCGTTCGACGACAACACTACTTTCTTAGTCCAATTTTGTACAACAAAGTTAATCGGAAGCTAAACATTTACCCCCTTACTCTTGGAAAGTGCCGGATACTGACTGATGAGTGGCTCCAAGGCCTCGCATATGATGAGCTAGAAGCAATTGTAAAAATCTAAAAACTTAAAGGGTCATTTCGAACGCACGCAAACACACGCTCGGGCACACGTATACGGTCACACACACAGTCATACGCACACACATACGGATATACAAACACTCACACGCACGCACACACTTACACACTCACACAAACACACACACACACACACACACCCACACACAAACACACACACACCCACACACAAACACACACACAAACACACACACACCCACACACAAACACACACACACACACACACACACACACACACACACACATTAGCTCTATCTCTCTCACACACCCTCTCCTTGTTCTGTTTTAAGTAAGTTAAGTACCTATATAGCTTTTTTTTAACAAATTTATTATATATTAAAGTTTTATTTTGAAGTAACGCTTGGAACGCTATCACCTCATTTATCTGGAGGTGGGCGTTAGTGACTGCGACACAGTTTTTAACTAATGCGGTCATTATCGTACACAAAAACAGTAAACTTGTTTTCTGTTTCAATAAAAATATTTCATATTTCATATATTTCATATTTCAGGTGTTGCAAATGTCCATGGGCGGCGGTTATCACTTACCATCAGGTGAGCCACCTGCTCGTTTGCCTCCTTATCGCAATAAAAACAATTGACTTACCATCAGGTGAGCCACCTGCTCGTTTGCCCCCTTATCGCAATAAAAAACAATTGTCTACCACGTTACAGCCGAACAAACTTTCGCGTTAATAATATTAGTAGGATAGAAACATCCAGAGTTTGTGGTGCATGCTTTTGCGAATCCCATGGCCTCGGCAATAAGGTTGGTGGCGTTGACGGGTGCGGTTTTTTAGCGTAAACGCTCAAGCGGAGTCCGACACAGCCCGCCACCTCCCCAGACATCGGGACGGAGCGTAAAGGATTTTTTCTGCACTTAAAAAAAACGGATAGAACATCCATGACGCAGTCTCGTCACACAAACTTTTTTTTTAATTTATATTCCTGGACATTATGACACAGCGCCATCTAGTTCCGAGCTAAGCAACGAGGCTCATGTTACGGATACTAGTTGGTTATTATAGTACATATATACTTTTTTTTTGTAAATACATTCATATTATACATAGACACATCCATGACTCGGATACAAATGTTTAGCTCATCACACAAACATTACTCCCTACCGGGATTCGAACAGGACCCATAGAACAGAAGGCAGCGTTAACTACCACTGGACTAATTAGATCATCAAAAAGTAATTTTCCCCTAAGAACTCAAACCCGGAACCCTTACAACAAAATACAGTATAATATACTGCATCGTGGGAACTAGACGGCAAATTCTTGCAGGAAAATAGTGAGGACCATTAGTCGGTGATGTGACAAATGGATATGTCAGAACTAAACGAGTTGTGCGTTCACTCGCGGCATGCAAATAGTATTATTAAATTATATTGTTAGCGGTGTTGCCACCCTTTTAGTATACATCTTCACATTTCTCTTATTTATACATCTCGGGTACATTTGAGTAATGTTACTGAATGTCTTTTTAGAGTGGCGAATCTCTGCTACTATAGAGATAGCCGTGATATATAAGATTGAGCTACCAAGGCATATGTCTTGAGTTGGAATTCAGCAACAAAACTTGTAATACGAATAATATTCCCGGAAATTATGACACAGCGCTATCTAGTTCCGTGGTAAGCAGCGAGGCTTGTGTTACGGATACTAGAAGGTTGATATACTTCATATATATACTTCTTATTTTGTAAATACATACTTATTATACATAGATACATCCATGACTCGGATAAAAATGTTTATGCTCATCACACAACACATTTGACCATTATTTTTTTTATTTTTTTTTATGTGCGGAACAATCCTTTACGGACCTTCCCGTCGCCTGGGGAGGCGACTAGGTGTGTCGGACTCCGCATGAGCGTTTACCGACTAAAAAACCGCACCCGTCAACGCCACCAACCCATTTGCCGGGGCCATGTGATTCGCAAAAGCATGCACCACAACCCCGGCGGGCTTCGCCGTCCAGCTCTGGTCGCTGGACCCCGGCTAGGAGCGAGGCATAGCTCGCCTCGCATGCTCCGCGCGGGCGCACGTGTGTAGCGACATCTATCTCGCCACAGAAGAACTAAGGACTCAGCGCGATGACGCAAGTAATTCCTACATCGCGCAAGTGACATTTGCACGCGAGATTGCATATATACAACCACCCAACATCAACCGTTGGGCAGTAGCCCGCCAGGCACAACACCTTGCCTGGTCGGAGGATCCTCCTTTACCAGTGGAGGGATTCACACCACCTTCCCTCCATACTGGTGACCCCGAGCTAAACATCAACGCAACCTTCGATGACCAGCAGCTTCGCCTTCATCACTCCTCACAGCACTCTTCAGCACATCATCCTGCCAGCCAGCAACCCTCCGGCTTCAACCCTGACCATACGCCTGTAGCAGACGCGCACATGCCTGGTCAGGACCTTCAGCCAGCATCAGCAACTTGGCACAGCACACTGCACTTCGGCCGGTCATCTAGCAGAGCCACTCTCTCCTGGTCGACGCAGCAGCCAGGCACTACGCTTCACTGCACCACCTCGACTCACTGAGGAATTCGCAGCATCACAGTCCCGACTCAACGTGGACTCACCGCAACACAGTCCCGACTCACCGCAACACAGTCCCGACTCACTGCGGACTACGCGGTAACCTGTTCCGACTCACTGGAACATCACACCTGGCACTAGCAACAACCAAACAACGCTGACTCCATCATTCATCAGAAGAATATCGACCTCCGGTCTCGGAGGGGAGTGATGTAGCGACATCTATCTCGCCACAGAAGAACTAAGGACTCAGCGCGATGACGCAAGTAATTCCTACATCGCGCAAGTGACATTTGCACGCGAGATTGCATATATACAACCACCCAACATCAACCGTTGGGCAGTAGCCCGCCAGGCACAACACCTTGCCTGGTCGGAAGATCCTCCTTTTCCAATGGAGGGACTACCACCTACTTCCCTCCATACGTGTGACGAACACGCGCGCCGCCTACTTGGGGCCATTTTCAGGTCGGGCGGCGGACTCCCCTAGTCGCGCCCACCCGCTGGCCACAGCTCATGGAGGCCGGAGGTCTGTTTGCGCCCTCCGGCGCCCGGTGCGTCTACTGCGGATCGGAAGAGAGGTTGTGATTTCTCTCTCCCTTTCCGCCGCCTCTTTTGCGCGCATAACTTGCTCGCAGTAAGAGGCGGCGGCATCCCACGCGTTCTCGCTCCCGACCATGGATAGGATCACGGCCGGAAGCGAGAGGTTACCGCCGACTGCCGCTATGAGTTCACGGCGCTGCTCTGCCCAAGCCGGGCAGGCCTGGAGTGTGTGCTGCGCCGTGTCCTCAGGGCAACCCACGCAGTGGTGACATCCGGGCGATGGCTCCCGACCTATGCGACACAGGTACTTGCCGAAGCACCCATGCCCCGACAAGACCTACGTCAGCCGGAAGCTGAGGGCGCCGTGGCGCCTCTCTAGCATCATCATATCATGGAGGATTCTCCATGATGGGTCTTACCGCCACTATCGTGGCGTGCCCTAACACATTTGACCCTACCGGGATACGAACCCGGGACCCGTAGCACAGAAGGCAGCGTTAACTACCGCTGGACTAAACGGGTCATCATAAATATTAAGTACTTACAATTAAATAAATGAAGCCCTAGACCCCACACTAGGACTCCTCGTGAAAATAAACAGGCGCCATGTTAGAAACTGAATTTAAACTATATGTATAGTCATGTAAAATTAAATTACCCTTGTCACGCAACGCAGTGTATATTTTTAAACCTTTGACTACAGTTTATGAACGAACGAATGAATGAGGGTTGGAAGTGAACGGGAATGCCGAATCAGACCAGCATTGTTGCACATACGACATGAATATTGAACTGCTAGGGTCGTTCAATTTCGGAGTTGTGCGTTCCGTACATTTAAAGTTCACGGCACGGTCGGTGCAGTGGTTGGGCGATCGGCTTCTGCACCTCGTGTCGCGGCTTCGATCCCCGCACAGAACATGAATAATATACGGCCAACGGTTAGTTGTTACGGGTCTGGGTTTTTAGTGCATTGCGAATATTTATATTTGTAATGCACTTACGATATAGGAAGTGGAGTAGAGTAAGGAAACGTTTTATAAAAAAAATTGCGTACTATTTTAAGTCATCGTTATTGTAATACATGTATTACTGCTTGTACAGAACTTTAAAGTTCTTGGAACTTATACAAACCAACTCAACATTTATATGGTTATGTATATATGTATATACTAGTTGTCACCCACTGGTAGAAATTTGATGGTAATTAATTTAAACTATAAGTATTTTTATGCATTATTATTATGCTTCTCTATATAAACTGAAAGTGTGGGAAATTTCATACTCCTCCGTCCAAAAATCCGAGCTCCAGTCCAGAGATCCGATATACATATAGATGTAAACGCACCCGTGATACAGAAGACGATCCAAATTTGGGGCAATTATTTTATTAAAATTTTATAAAATTATTGCCCCAAACTGCTGTCTGTTATGTAATATTTTATTTAATAAAATATTACATTACAGACAGCCCCAAAAATTTCTACCCTTAAGCATTTCCTAGTATTTTGTTGAACAGTAAACGGTGAAATGAAGTCCCCAACAGACATTTATTTTCATTAATTAATTCAAATATTTATTATATAACCCTTTTATTTGAAAAGAAAATACTTGATGAAGTTATGAACTTAATTCAATTTCGAGTTTTATATTTTGAATGAAATCCAGACTGAATAATGAAAAAAGTTAAATAAAACTACATTGAAAAATATTGTTTTTATTTTTTATGGTGATAAGGGGGCAAACGAGCAGGCAGCTCACCTGATGGTAAGTGATGACCGCCGCCCATGGACATTTGCAACACCAGAGGCTTGCAAAGTGTAAGAAATTAATATGAAAATCTTTTTTATTAATTATTAAGACTCACGCTTGCAGGGATCCCTAAATTTTCAAGCCATTGATATTCGTATTGCGTTCCACTTTCAAATTGCGGACCATAGCCATGGTGTATTTATCTATAGTGTTTTATTTTACGTAGGAGTACATTAGTACACCTCTGCCTAACCTTTCGGAGACGACAGGCGTGATGGTATGTTGTTGTTGTTTTATTTTACAAACAGATTTCATAGTAACTCCGGGCTGTACAAAAATCGAATTGAATCAACGATATTATTATTTTGCCTGTGACCATAGATACTATAAAGCATTCGAAACGTCGGAATGAAATAATATCAATATTCTGTGCCTTTTTTTCTATGGGTCCCGGGTGTGAATCCCGGTAGCGACAAATGTTTGTGTGATGAGCATAGACATTTGTATCAGAGTCATGGATGTATCTATGTATAATATGTATGTATTTACATAAATAAAGTATGTAATAATATGTAGTATATCAACCAACTAGTATCCGTAACACAAGCCTCGTTGCTTAGCTCGGAACTATGGCGCTGTGTCATAATGGCCAGAAATATTTATTTATTTAATACTAGCTGTTACCCGCGACTTCGTCTACGTGAAATTTAACGAAAAATTTAATGTTCATATTCATGCATTGGTCAGCTCCCGCGTTTTTAAGTCATACGGAACTCTAATTCGTTTCTTGTTCTTAAATTAAATTAGCCTAAGTTACTCCTTATAACGATGGTGAAAGTCCCTACAAAATCGGTCCAGCTATTGCAGCAATAAGAAGGAACGAAGAGAGAGACAGACAAACATTTTAGAAATTATTTTTTTGTGTAATTACCGTATATATACTTTTATATATGAAATTACAAACAGAAATTCCAATTTTAAGGAGTATAAAATATTTGCATTGCATCAAGCTTATAAGTGAGTTCAACCTTTTTTGAATAAAATCGTATTGAGTTTTCAAGCATGTGTCAAAATAAAAAGTAATTTTAATCAAAAGCACTAAGGAGTATTGATATCACCTCCAACATAATGTTCTACCACTTTTTAATCCCGTCAGGGATTTAATTTCGATAAAATACGAAATACGTCTTCCATCAATTCTGTTAAAGAATGTTTATGCAAAATTTGAAGTAGATTGGACCAAGGAATCACGTTGTTTCGTACAAACTTGGTCCCCCTATCCCCCCCCCCTTATGGGCAAAATTTCGGATAATCTTTTCTTATCGGATGCCTACGTCATACAAAGACTACACTCGCCAAGTTTCATTGAAAATCAAAGAAATTTCATATCAACTTTGCACCCCCATTTTACCCCTTTAAAGGACGATTTTTGAAAAAATATTTTACACGTGTTTCATAACTTTCAATGAAAAACCTTCAAACTGAATTTCAATTGAATAACTTCAAAAACAGCAAAGTTACATACTAACCTTACACCCCCGTTTTACCCCCTTAGGGGGTGAATTTTCAAAATTCCTTTCTTAGTGCTCCCCTACGTTATAAAAGAAATCCCTGTGCAAAATTTCAAGTTTCTAACCCTTATAGTTTAGGCCATACGTTGATATGTCAGTCAGTCAGTCAGTCAGCTTCTCCTTTTATATATATAGATACTGGTATAAAATCCGTCAACAATAGTTTTATATCAAACAGATTCAATTAACAAGTGTTTTTGGGTATTTCTATGAAATTCTCATTACATTGCAAACTACGTGAATAAATGTAGAATTGTACAGTAATTCGGAAGTTAAGTTCAAACTAAACTACTGCGGTCGTATTACAAAAGGAACGCTAACTTATGTGTCTAACTACAAAGTTCTAGTCAACAAAATATATTGAACTGGAAAAATATCTAGATATCGAATTTCCCTGTATAAAGTATTAGCGAACGAGCGCGTTGCGTTTATTGCAATGCGTTGGGTCGATTTACACAAGGAACTTTTGGAACGAAGTTCCTTATCGCGCGTTGCGAAAGGGGGCTAGACGGAAAAAATTAAGACGAAAAGTTGTGTGACACTTTTTGCTATATATAGTAAGCTATTATAATAAATATTCTGCGACATTTTTACACAGCACCATCTAGTCCCAAATTAAGCAGAGCTTGTACTATGGGTACTAGACAATGGATATAATACTTATATACTATATAATAAGTCAAGGATCAATACTTGGGCCTCTATTATTTATACTCATGGTAAATGACCTACCATTTGTAGTAAAATTTTCAGAGTGTCTTCTTTACGCAGATGACCTCAAACTTTATAGTGTGGTCGACACCGTATCGGATTGCGAAGCTATGCAGAATGATATAAATGCCATATATGACTGGGGAGTTCAAAATAAAATGCAGTTCAATTCGTCCAAATGCTATGTAATGACCTTCGGTCGAATGCGACACCCAATCAATTTCGATTACAAAATAAATAATGCTTTAATAACCAGATCAACCAACATGAAGGACTTGGGTGTCACATTTGACCAGAGGCTTACTTTTCACGACCATATTTCTACAGTTGCCAAAGAATCTTATAGAAGGCTAGGGTTTGTTCTCCGGAACGCCCGTGATTTCCAAAACCAGCATGTAATAAGGCTTTTATACAGCACACTTGTCCGAACCAAGCTAGAAGCCAGTTCTTCTGTGTGGAATCCGCACGAAGGTAAGTATGCACTTCTTCTAGAAAAAGTGCAAAAAGCATTCCTGCGATTTCTCTACAGAAGAACTCTCGGCTACTATCCCTACCTCTATCCTACCAAGTTCCTCTTAGGCTGTTTAGGGTATCACATGCTGGAGACCAGAAGGGCATGTGACCAGGTAGGCGTTATGCTTAAAATATCCAGAGGTATGACGGATGCACCGGATATCCATAATGAGCTGATTCGACTCTACACACCGAATAACTACCTCCGTTGCAGAAAACATCAACTGCTAGATGTGCCCTTGTGTCAGACTGCAGCACGTGCTGCGTCTCCTGTACCGCGCGTGTTAACTGCACTAAATACGCTCGTGGACGCCAACCCGGACTGTGATATCTTTGATGATAAATTCGCCAATTTTATGTGTCAGTGTTTACAATTTTGTGAAAATCATTTTATTTAATTAGTTTATGTTTACTCCTTTTTTTTCCCCTTATATTTACATTTGTCTTATCTTTGATTTATGTAATTGGTTTATTTAAGCCGTGTAAATCAAATAAATAAATAAATAAATACTTTTTTTTTTGTAAATACATACTTATAATACATAGGAAACACCCAGACGAACACAAACACTTATATTCATCACATAAGTATTTGTGTCCCGTGGGAATCGAACCCACAATCTCGTGATCAGCAGTCCGGTCAGCACTCGAACCGCTAGACCACAGAGGTCGTCAAAATCGTCAATTGTAAGCTGTGCGGCGGACTGCGGCGTGCGCATGTTTCTCTGTCTGTCTCTCTCTCTCTCTCTCTCTCTCTCTTATGGAAAGCAAGGGCACCTCTGACACCTCTCAAGTTTTTTATAGGACCTATTAGATAATAAAATAATTCAATATACATTTTATTTAAATTAGACTAAGCATAGGTATGTGACTATTTTTGAACGTGGACAATAAAGACATACCCAAAAATTCCCGCCCTTCACCGCTACCCAGTGTTTTTGCTGGAGCGAAGAAGCGGCTCAACAAATTTCCAGCAAGCGTCACGGGTCGCGGGTTTGATCGGTGAAATATTTAAATAACGCTTTTATTTGAATGCCTCATATTCGCGTTACTTAAAAAATCAGTACATTACCATGCGACTTGGTTGGCGCAGTGGCTGAGCGATCGGCTTTTGCGTCACAGGCTGCGGGTTCGATCCCCGCACGGAGCAATTATTTGTACAATCTACAGGTAGTTGTTCCGGGTCTGGGTGTATGTGAAAATTAGTGTTTGTAAACGCACCCACGACACAGGAGAACATACGAGTATGGGGCAACGTTTTAAAAAAAACACAGGTAACTAATAGTAAATAATGTGTCAATAATTAAAATTGAAACATCACTATGAAAGGCAAACGAAAATCTTACATCAAGAAGTTCCTACCCTCGAAAAAAAAATCTAAATTATTCTCAATATTTTCTCCCATCTTTATTATATAATTAATTAGCATTTAATAATAAAGTTGAGGCTGCAGAAGACGTACAATAGTCGCTCGGCAATTAGGCACCGACTTCAAATCTAAAAGAAATTAAAAACAAACAAAAATAAAACCTCATTCGGTCGACTTTGTTCAATGACTTCAGTTTTAATTAGTTGCGAGCATTTTCCGTGACCTGTTAAGGCACCGTGTACTTTAAGGCGTTTTTATAAGATTTTTTTTATATAAATACCACTATCCGGATATTATGACAAAGCGCCATTTACTTCTGAGCCAAGCAATAAGGCTTGTGTAACGGATACAAGATGGTTAATACACTACATAGATGTACTATACATAGAAACATCCATGACTCAGGAATCAGGTGTCATACATATGGAATGTTTGTGCGGCTCTACCGGGATTTAAACTCGGACATTTTACCACAAAATATAAACAAAAAGTAGTTATTTATGCAACTGTTGTATAATAAGGGGTATTAAAACACGAATGTACCACGTGAGTGTTTTATACCTAATTATAACAGTTGCATACAAGACTTTATCTACACCCATGAAATGAATCCATGGGTGTAGATAAAATAAATAAATAAATATTTCTGGACATTATGACACAGCGCCATGTAGTTCCATGCTAAGCAACGAGGCTTGTGTTACGGATACTAGTTGGTTGATATACTACATATATACTTTATTTTTTGTAAATATATACGTATCATACATAAATACATCCATGACTTGGATACAAATGTTTATGCTTATCACACAAACATTTGTCCCTACCGGGATTCGAACCTGGGACCCATAGCGCAGAAGGCAGTGTTAACTACCGCTGCGCTAATTGGGTCGTGTAAACAAAAGGAACCCGACTAGCACAGCGGTATTAAACGCTGGATATAGTCGGAGCTTCATTTTGGAAACAACAAGACGGTGGTCAGTGGAGCAGACCGCATTAGCATCACACATAACGCGAGTAACATGCACAGGGGAGTTATTACACATACCACATACGGAATTACCATGCTGTCAGAATAGTCACTCCCCTAACGAGTTCTGCAGTACTAAGCGTTATTCTTCACAGGTCTCATAAGATCTCCGAAACAGCTAAGATAAACAGGCATTGACTTTAGAGGTAGAGCTAAAATCACTAGTGTGTATAAGTGCAACCACAAATTAGCTTAGCACGGTCCCTCTTTACTCCTCGTGTGTGCCTGACCTGTTTTCTGACGGAATCCAGCGGTTTGTCACCATGAACGCTTCAGGCGAAACTTGAATGACAGACAATGTAGTTAATCAGGATGAGGAGATTTGGGCCACCTATTTAGCGGAGGCTTTTAGTGTCTGCCCAAAAAAGTTACCTTTTATACTATTTTTTAAAAGGATTTATTTAACTTTAAATGTTTGTGTGTTATAACATGTTCGTTAATGTTACCTAGGTAATAAACGAATATGACGATCATTTTGGTCATTAAAGAATTTATTGTAATTTTTCGACAGCTATTATAATATATATTTATAATGAAGAATATAAACCCTTAACGGATTTGGATAGAATTTGGCATAAAGAAAGTTACCTAGGTAACATTTATAATCTATTTTTTATCTAAGTATCTACAGCATATACAGGCAAAGCGGTGGGTAGAAGCTAGTACTAATAGGGAATATACATAAAATTTAAATTTGTCTTAAATATTTTTTTCTTGATTCTGTATTGTCTTTACATTATACTAAAAAGGTAGTTTTTTTAATTTAATTATGTTTTCATTCAGAAAAAAATAAATAAAAAGTGAATAATAAGTGTGGGAAATTCAAACTTACAAAACGCCTCACCATTAGTCGAAACGAAATTGACGTCATCGGTCATATCATTGGATTTATCGCCGTTGATATTCATACTGTGTTAAGGAGTGTTGGTGAGAAAAAATGTTAAAAACCGCATTCCTGTGTGATTACTTGTGATTCTTGTGAATATACATATACTTAAATACTGAAACGCTATACTAAACAAACTCGGAACATAACCAAAGACGTCATCAAAAGCGCGCGCAAAATGGTGGCGTTTTGACAGCCCAAATTTATTCAATGTTTTAAATTTCAATTTTACAAAGTTTTTTAGTATTTTCAAGCCTATTTATATTTTTTTCTATGTTATATAGGTGTAAATTATTAATTTAAGTAATAAAAAAAAACATGCATATTCCCTATTATAATTTAAATTGCATACATGACAGAAAAAGGTTTTTATGTATCTAATTTGGAGTTACATGAAAAAGGTGGTATTGGATAATCTATTGGATTGGGTTTCTTGATGAATTGAATTCTAATTGAAATGCGGAACGGATGGGACGATGGGTTATGTTCAGTTCGGAGGAAATTCCCTTTCCATTGAATTCAACATTATCAGTAAATTATCGACCCATCTGTTTGTTCAAGTAAACAGTGTTGATATCTTGTGTAGTGAAACATTGATACAAATATATACTAATATTATAAAGCTGAAGAGTGTTTGTATGTTTGTTTGTTTCAACGCGCTAATTTCAGGAAATACTGGTTGGATTGAAAAAATATTTTTGGGTGGGATAATCCATTTAGCAAGGAAGATTATATACTATATTACATCAGGCTACGATCAATAGGAGCGGAGCATACATGAAAAATATTGCAAAAAAAAAAAAAAAAACTACGATAGTTCATCAGGTTTCTTAGGTGACGCAGACGAAAATCCATAAAATCTTACATAATATAAAAAATCTAGCTGTACCGTGGCACAGCAAAGCGTGTTGGGCAGTGTGGTAAAAAATTAACGACAGAATTTAAGGTATTTGAGTATTACAACTTTTGATTTTTGCAGCGTGCACAAACGAACTTATTTATATTATTTATAACTCACAACGTGACACGTAATCTTTATATATGTATATACCTATATATCCACGATGAACTTTTGAACGAATGAATATCAATAAAATTTATTTATACCTAGTACCTATAGTTTTATCTTAATTTATAATCACTATATTGAATTATTGCAAACCAATGCTATGTACCTATATTTTATGTTTATTTATAAATAGGTAGGTACATTGCAGATCACTGTAGTCGTCTCCTGAATGATATATGCGTTTACAAACACTAATATACATACCGGGAACAGCAACAGCTACAGCGCGTAGAAACTTGCGTGCGTTAAGTTCAAGTGTCGTAAGCACGACTGCATCTTGGGTTCGATTCCCCGTATAAAAAAGTTTTATTGGGTGTTTTTAATTGGGTTAAGTAGTAGCTCGTTGTTTGTATTCGTGCCCGGTTGATGACAATAGGCTCGCTCTCTATTACTTGGGACCTAAAACATATGTGGGTGTACATAAGTACACTTCTGCCTAACCCTTGGGGGACGACATACGATATGTTATGTTATGTTTTGACTATAAATGTTTCTTCCTATGTACCGCACACAATATATGTATTTTGGCTGTACCTACTTACATTATCAAAAATCAAAATCAAAAAGTTGATCTCATGGAGAAGAACCGGCAATAAACTCCATAATTAATGCGAGGTCAATGTAAAAAATGTAATGTCTTGAGACGTCAATAGTCAAAGATAATAATAAAAAGAAAAAGTAATATGGTAAGTATATTTTTCTAGACTGAACAATTAATACACTGAACTCACATTTACAATGAAATTATAACAATTGAATGGGGGCGTGAAATACGCCATAACAATAAATATGCTACATTACATACTAGCGGCCTATCCCGGCTTCAAACGGGTGGAAATTAATGCAACATTTTTCATTTATGCTCCACTCCTATCCTCAATAAATGGACTATCGAACACAAAAAGAATTTTTCAATTCCAACCAGTAGTTCCTGAGCGTTAGCGCGTTTAAACTAACACACAAACAAACCCTTCAAGCTTTATAATATTGGTAATGGTATAGATTTTCTCTGTCCTTCAACCGTTGATATGTTAGATAAGTAGCACACAGTATCGTAGTCGTAAAAACAATAAATACGCCTAATCCCACGTACTAAATGGTAGGCCTTCATTATACATATAGATACATTTTTATTAAGGTTTTATGCTGGGTCTAAGTTAAATTGCCATCCGCCCAAAGCTGATATCCTAATTTTGCCCGCTGAATGCAAATTTTATTAGTTTTTTTTCACAAAATGGAGATCATTCTTCGCGCATATAGGTAGAATTGTATATTCCGAATGCGTAGTTTTTTTAATCATATGTAGTGTTTTTATTTATTTTGTGAATTGAGATACCTATTACTTATGATTTTTAAGTATTAATATAATTAAGTATAGTGGACTATCTTGAAACATACATAAATATATTATATTTGCATGTTATCGACAGTGACTGTCGGTTCAGTTCAAGTTCGCGTCTTGTTTTTTACAAAATAGCACGGATACATATTAGGGATGCGATTCAATTATAGGTGACTAACTTAATTACCTGATAGCAGAAAACTTCGTATAAGGGAAATACCACCGGGTAAATGAAATAAAAATCTAGATGCTGCGCTTGTACCTAATTCTATTAGCAATTGCTAGACGCCCACTACAGCTAATCAGTTCTAATTGCAACAACATTCGCACGTACTTTTTTAGTATAGTTTTTACCTTTCAACTAATTCATTCCCCAAGGAATATAAGGAAAGGGATTAGGCTATAGTGTAGGCTATTAGCTTAATGCCCAGCTCAGGTTGTCAGACTTCACATGACATCGAGAAATACCCTCAGGCATGCAGGTTGCCTTCACTATTTTAAAATCTTTCAGGACGTTTCATTATGTGATAAGTAATTACGTAAATACATAACGAAAAGCAGTGTCTTAGAATCAAACTCAAACCTTTAACAGCGTTCAAGCCTTTTTTTAAATATTCTTTGTAAAATTTCGTCCTCTGTGACCTAATACCTACATCTAAATACCTAAATATAAATAAATATTCCTGGACATTATGACACACAGCGCCATCTAGTTCCGTGCTAAGCAACGAGGCTTGTGTTACGGATACTAGTTGGTTAATATACTACATATTATTACATACTTTATTTATGTAAATACATATACATATTAAAGATAGATACACCCATGACTCGGGTACGAATGTTCATGGTCATCACACAAACATTTGTCCCCACCGGGATTCGAACCCGGGACCCATAGCACAGAAGGCAGTGTTAACTACCGCTGGACTAATTGGGTCGTCAAAAAAAAACTATTATTGTTTAAAAAATATTATTGGTTAAAAACGACTATTAGTGTTTGTGCTGAATAGGTATTTTCTTTTCGCCAACTTGTCAAATTGAAAGTTAAGCCTTTTCCCTACCTTACAAGGAGTAGATCCGCCGCTGCATGCACTACACTACTTTGCAAGTAGCTTTCAGTATTTACATACATATCTACCAGCTTTAAGCAGCCCAGCTTCGCACAGGTAGCACTCCAAATAGACTAAATATTTCAAGTTAGTGCGGATTGCTGAATCCAAAACTATATAGCAATAGCGAAGGAGCCATGGACCCGATTTTAATGAAATATAAGTATAATCTTCCGTCATTCGATTTTACCGACTTCATTTAGAATAAATATTTATAGCCTAGAATCGAATAATAAAAAAGGACAACTAAAACACACAAAAAATTACACCATCCAATAGTGTCAGTAATATGACTAAATTCTGAGAAGCAATTAAAAAAACAAGTTTAGCTTATGTTACTCTAATAAAGAAAACATGTTTATCAATAACCAGTAATTTTATTTTTATTTGTTATTTTTGGTGTTTAATTCTGCAATTATTACTCACATTTTGGGTTGGTTCGGGGTTAGAGTAAGCAATCTCTAGCAAGCAATTGCTTAGGATTTCTCCTAATCAATTCTCTCACAAAAACCAAGTTTACCAGACTGTTTACATTATTTGTGGAGGTGGGCATGATGTCCTAAGATACAAGTCCCAGCTTAGTTTAGGCATCAGTCTCCCCCGAATTATTATTTTATTTTGATGTCTATATCTAGTTCTAAATTAGTTAGCAAACATTTTATTATGACATCACATTCGTTGGTGATTCCAGCGAAAACGAATATTCTCACAATTACATCAAGTGTCATTTGGACATTAAATTATCTTCATGGTCATTTTAAAAGGAAAATCTGCTGTTTGTACAAGGTTTTGAATGTGATAATTCCATTTATACTTAACTGTAATGACAACATTTAAATTTATACTTAATTATTAGTCGTTTCTTGGCGACACTAGTGTAGTGCAAACATTTCATTTCTGGGCTATACTCGACTATGGCAGACAAAAGAGGTGTGAGTTTCACATTTAAATTATTTTATGTTATTCATTACATAAGACACAATGTGTTACTGTTTGTTTATCCCAAATAAATAAATAAATGAAAAGCTTTTTCTTTCTCAATTTATTAACCGTATATAACGTGATATGGTTTTATTACGAACGTGCATTTTAATGAATCTAGTAAAGTATATTCTGTATTGTACACCAAAGTATTGAAGATACACATTACATTTATGTTTATAGAAATAAGGGTACAAATGGCTGTTTAAAATATTATGACGAATCACAAGAAAAATCGGTCAAATATCAGGACAAATTAAAAAACCGGTCACAAGGAAGATAGTTTGGTCAAATGAGAAATTATTGTAAACCATAGCGTAGCAGACTATAGGGAAATCTTCCTCGATCGAAATCGAAATCTAATAAAGCATATTTGCAGCGTAAAAATCAAAGATTCAAAAATGTAGATACAAATTATGAAATTATTTCGTCCAAACCGGATTTAAAGTCACTAAACAAACGTATTTCAATAATATCTTACTTTTCTTGACTTCATTGATGGGTGGTTCATTTTTGCAAAATATTAGTTTAATTCTGTTATCTCAATTGGTTTAGGAGGACAAAAAGTAAGTGCTAAAGCAAATCATCGATAATCAATATTTGTATTAGCATAATGAGTTTGATGGTAGACCACCCAGGTCTTCCATCAAACACCTTTTACTGTCCCACTGCTGAGTAAGGTCCTCCACCAGGCTAAGAGCGGCTAGGCTATAATCCGCCTCACTAGCCTAGGACGGATTGCCAGTTTTCAACATGTTGTGAGAAAAAATCATATTCATACTTTCTCTATCATATAAATTAGTACGTATATAGATGAAAGTCAGAAAGAAAGCCTTCGATTCGAATTTGATACTGAAAAAATATATCTACGAGTATGTAGCTATCCCATCACAAGCGTTGTTTTTTACCTCGGAACTAGATGGCGCTGTGTCATAGTGTGCGGATATATTGATTCTATCTATAAGGCTTTCATTACATATTTTCATAGCTTAAATGTGCTTTTCCTTGAAACTGCTTATTTATTTCCAGGATTAAAAATGACCTATCCTAAAATATAGGTATTATCTTTTGTCGTTCCCCGGGATACAAACAAATGTCAGTGACAAAAAAAATTCAAACTTCCTATAAATCAGTTCAGCAGTTTACGCGGGAGGAGGTAAAGAGACAGACAGACACACTTTACAATAGTATGGAATAATGTATTTAAATAAAATCATCAACCACATTAAGTTAAACAGCAGACTTCAAATTAAGAAATATCGTGTGAAGTAACATTACGTTTTTGATTGCATGTTTTCCTGTAAGCACTTAATCATTGAAACGCACTAAGCGCCGACTTCGACACATCCTGTTAGCCGTTGAAGTTTCTAGGTTGGATTTTATGGCGTTTAAGACGTTTTTACTGAGCGGGCTGCCGTTAAAAATTTAAAATTAGCGTTTTTCATCAAGAATTTAATTGTTATGCAGAAATATTAAGTTTGTGTAGTCTTTTGTTAAATGTTTTGTGGTTTAGAAGTGTTTATTCTTTTATTTAGCTATGGATGGGTTTAATTTTTAAGGATTACTGATTAGAAAACTACCACAATCGGCCGTTTCTGAGGCATCTCAGTTAACAATAGAGCAATAACAGGCCCAGAGTACAGCAGTCTAGATCCAGTCTAGGTTTGTATAATAATATAACAAAGATGAGAGACCAGAGGCGTATTTACAGATTTGGCGCCCCGGGCCAATCAGACTTGGCGCCTAATTTGATTATAAGTATGTAGCATCAATTGTAATATCTACTGACTTCAATTCTAAAATTCGGAACAGTTCGTATTATCTGTGGTGTTCAAGTCGGACAGGTAGATAATACTGTCTTGGAGTTCCTTGGCCATCATGCGGGTGGAACGATACCCGAGTTGTGAAACTTCTGTGTATTATTGACCCGATTCGTGCAGCTGTTTTAAAGGCGGTATTCTGTGGGAAGGTTCCTGGGTCCCGGTAAGGGGCAAATGTTTGTGTGATGTGCATGGACATACACTACTTACTTGAGTCATGAATGTTTCTATCTATAATATGTAGGTATTTACAAAAAGAAACGATGTAGTATATCAACTATCTAGTAGTAACCTGCATAGTTCCATCATTTTAAAAATTAAAAAGTCTTTATTTACCTGTTTTAATCAACAAAAAAATGTGCAGTTAGTATGGATCCCTAGCCACTGTGGCATTAAAGGCAATGAATGTGCTGATACTCTAGCCAAAGAAGCTAGCTTATCTTCTACAGCGGACCTTGCCTATTTCAGCAATCAGGGGTATGATCTGGTGAACCTT
The DNA here is from genome assembly GCA_905163465.1 of Craniophora ligustri. Classification (NCBI taxonomy): domain Eukaryota; kingdom Metazoa; phylum Arthropoda; class Insecta; order Lepidoptera; family Noctuidae; genus Craniophora; species Craniophora ligustri. The sequence continues at coordinate 11,231,678 of LR990971.1, read as the reverse complement.
CCAAAATTGAATCTCAATTCTTCATGGCAGGAGCAGTGGAATCAGTCAAGTAGGAAAAAAGCTAAATTCTATCAAGCAGTTCAACCAATTATAAACTCAAAACCTTGGTTCTATAAATTCAAAAAAGTGTCCAAAACGGTAATCTCTACTATATGTAGAATCCGCATAGGTCATTGTTGTTCTCCAGTCTTTCTCCACAAAATTCATATCCGGGACTCTTCTCTCTGCGAGTGCGGATTAGATGAGGGTAGCTTGGAGCACATTTTCTTTGCATGCTCCAAGAACGACCCTTCACTTGACTTATATAGCCGCCTACCTAAACTGAAGATTCCCCTTCCTATTAACTTCTCAGCTCTACTCACACATTCCTCTCCTGAATTGCTCCAGTCACTAATGATTTTTATTCGTAAAAACGATATCAAGTTATGATTAGATATCCTGTGAATATTGGTGTGGTGTATATATTTTATGTTTTTTTTTTTTTTTTTTTTTAACCATTATTTATATATTTAAATTTTATTGTTTGTTTCAGTGTCGTCCTACTAACTCAATAAGGCCTACATTTAGTGCAACAGAATCAAATCAAAATTTATTTTTAAACCTCTTTAACAATCATACACTTCGTGTCTTTCAGTATCACTTCTGACATTGGCAGAATTGTCGACATCGGCATCGTTGCCATAAATAAAAATAGAATATGATTGAATGATTGTTGAATGATTGTTTATTTCTGTAAATAGATCTTTTTAAAGACACTTTTACAAGTCATGTACATTTTTTTTTTTAGTATCTAGTTGACATCGGCATTTCCTAACTGACGACCTCTGAGAAGAAATGCCGAAACAAACTCAGAGAATCATGGTCTCTTTTAAAGTCCAAACATTTTGGTTACAATATGTGAGCCTGACGATGTAAGTTAAAGTCTGGGATGGCCTTTTGAAGAAAGCACCAGTGCAGCTTTGAGTTGACCTGTCCATACTGACAGCACGCATACGTCAGCCATCGTTTAGCTCAAACCATTATTGTGGGAGCTTAACGACCCGACGCACGTCTATGCAAGATCAGCGGGACATTTGCGTAGGCCATTTCAAAAACCCAAAGCCGCCAGACATTAGTTTGTAAGCGTATGTTTATCTACCTACAAAGTGCTCACATTCACATAGATATGTATATTATAAATAATCCCAATGCATAAAAATCAACATAATGTCAAATATAAAATAATTATGTCAAAACATAACATTAACATAATGTCAAAAATATAAAATAAATAAAGTCAAATAATAATAATAATTAAAAATCTATAGGTATACCTATACAATTCATGTCAAGATATAAATTAATGTCAACAAAAAAAAATTAAAAAAAAATAATAATAATTAACATCAATGTCATGAAAAAATAATGTCCAAATCATAATAAATTACAGTAAAAGACGTTCGATAGCCCGGTTCATTAGAACTATTCAATCCCAAGCAGTTTTATCATCCATGTAATCTTTTAACGTATAGTAGCCTTTAGCACAAAGTCTCTGTTTGATAAAGGATTTAAATCTGCTGAGACTTAATGTCTGTACATGGGTTGGAATTTTGTTATAAAAGCGTATGCATTGACATCTAAAGGATTTACTGATTTTCTGGAGCCTAGTTGCAGGAACAACAAATTTATTCTTATTCCTAGTATTAATATTATGGATATCACAATGCTTTTCAAAGAGATTGATATTCTTGTAAGCATATAAAAGATTTTCGTAAATATACTGTGATGGAACAGTCATAATATCAATTTCTTTAAATTTCTCCCTCAGTGAATATCTGGGACTTAAGTTATAATTAGCGTTTTTCATCAAGAATTTAATTGTTATGCAGAAATATTAAGTTTGTGTAGTCTTTTGTTAAATGTTTTGTGGTTTAGAAGTGTTTATTCTTTTATTTAGCTATGGATGGGTTTAATTTTTAAGGATTACTGATTAGAAAACTACCACAATCGGCCGTTTCTGAGGCATCTCAGTTAACAATAGAGCAATAACAGGCCCAGAGTACAGCAGTCTAGATCCAGTCTAGGTTTGTATAATAATATAACAAAGATGAGAGACCAGAGGCGTATTTACAGATTTGGCGCCCCGGGCCAATCAGACTTGGCGCCTAATTTGATTATAAGTATGTAGCATCAATTGTAATATCTACTGACTTCAATTCTAAAATTCGGAACAGTTCGTATTATCTGTGGTGTTCAAGTCGGACAGGTAGATAATACTGTCTTGGAGTTCCTTGGCCATCATGCGGGTGGAACGATACCCGAGTTGTGAAACTTCTGTGTATTATTGACCCGATTCGTGCAGCTGTTTTAAAGGCGGTATTCTGTGGGAAGGTTCCTGGGTCCCGGTAAGGGGCAAATGTTTGTGTGATGTGCATGGACATACACTACTTACTTGAGTCATGAATGTTTCTATCTATAATATGTAGGTATTTACAAAAAGAAACGATGTAGTATATCAACTATCTAGTAGTAACCTGCATAGTTCCATCATTTTAAAAATTAAAAAGTCTTTATTTACCTGTTTTAATCAACAAAAAAATGTGCAGTTAGTATGGATCCCTAGCCACTGTGGCATTAAAGGCAATGAATGTGCTGATACTCTAGCCAAAGAAGCTAGCTTATCTTCTACAGCGGACCTTGCCTATTTCAGCAATCAGGGGTATGATCTGGTGAACCTTCCAAAATTGAATCTCAATTCTTCATGGCAGGAGCAGTGGAATCAGTCAAGTAGGAAAAAAGCTAAATTCTATCAAGCAGTTCAACCAATTATAAACTCAAAACCTTGGTTCTATAAATTCAAAAAAGTGTCCAAAACGGTAATCTCTACTATATGTAGAATCCGCATAGGTCATTGTTGTTCTCCAGTCTTTCTCCACAAAATTCATATCCGGGACTCTTCTCTCTGCGAGTGCGGATTAGATGAGGGTAGCTTGGAGCACATTTTCTTTGCATGCTCCAAGAACGACCCTTCACTTGACTTATATAGCCGCCTACCTAAACTGAAGATTCCCCTTCCTATTAACTTCTCAGCTCTACTCACACATTCCTCTCCTGAATTGCTCCAGTCACTAATGATTTTTATTCGTAAAAACGATATCAAGTTATGATTAGATATCCTGTGAATATTGGTGTGGTGTATATATTTTATGTTCTTTTTTTTTTTTTTTTTTAACCATTATTTATATATTTAAATTTTATTGTTTGTTTCAGTGTCGTCCTACTAACTCAATAACGCCTACATTTAGTGCAACAGAATCAAATCAAAATTTATTTTTAAACCTCTTTAACAATCATACACTTCGTGTCTTTCAGTATCACTTCTGACATTGGCAGAATTGTCGACATCGGCATCGTTGTCATAGAATAGAACTATCTAGTATCCGTGACACAAGCCTCGTTGCTAAGCTCGGAATCTAGTAGGTATGTATACAGTTCTGCAATAAATACATAGTATGTGAATGGTTAATCACTAACGACATTCAAGGACGTAGATATTTGGCGATAATATACGAAGGAAAAAAATAAAAAAAAATAATAACATGAAGAAATAATATTAATTGACTACGGAGTAATCTTAGCTTAAAGTTATATCATATATTACGCAACACATGGATACCGCGCCGCGTGCCGTCTCACGCGCTGCGCTGTGAACCCAAAGTAGGTAGGTACATTGTTTACGCTAAAACCACATGCTAACGCAGTTGTAGGCTAAGTTTGATGAAGAAGCATGATCCGTTTTCCCTTCATACTTTAATCATGGCTTGAGACAGGCAGAAAAATCTAGTTATTTACATCACTCATAAGTAAATAGGTAATACGAGATAAACTTAAACCAAGATGAAATAAATACTAGGTAGGTATTTATTTCATCTTCTATCATCATTCTTACCGAATTACCCACGTATTTTCGGCTATGTCAAAAATGGAATCATACTTAGTAACAACGATTAAACTCAATTGAACTACCTACTTATTTACAAAATGATACTAACCTTAACAGTTGTTCAAAATGTGCAGCACCTTGCGTGATGAATCGTTCAGCACATTGACGCACTAACATTCAAATCAAATGGATCACTTTTAACAGTTTTAAACGCACTAGTGATTTTAGTCTTCTGCGAGTAGTTATTCGTCGGTTGGGAAACAAACACGCGGTCTAAAGCACGGCACCTGACATATTATCATTAGCACGCGCATTCGTACGAACAATATCCAAATACTCTGCGTTTGTGTATTAATAAGAAATTATTACGCGGTCACACGCGACACACTACAGAATAAGCGGGTAGTCGGGTATTATCGCTGGACGCGGAGGTAAGAAGCGGCAACCTGACGACGCGGGCGCATCTCTTGCACTGTTGACGAGTCCGCGGTGAGGGAATGCGACAGGGTAGGGAGGGTAGGGAGGGGGATTGCTAGATTTTTTTTCAACTTATACGGGAAATAGAAACTGTTTGAAAAATGGGCAAAAAAATACGAGTTTCAGTTTATTACCCGGGACAAATCAAAGAACAAAATTATTTAGTAAGTAACTATGACACTAAATAATTTTCGATCGATTTCATAATGAAAAACGAAATACGGTTCAAATACGCCACAGTCAGTCCCGCCGGGATACGTTAACTATGCCTAAAATACGGGGCGTTCCGGGAATTGAGGTACATACATACCTGGCACGAATCCATAGAAACACCCAGTAACACTTTGCTCGACTTGGGAATCGAACCCAAGGCCTCTTACTCGGCAGTCGGTCTATACGAACACTAGACCAACGAGGCAAATCGAGTACCTGCTCTCCTTCACTGACTAGGTGACTCACCAGTCACCCTGTTTCTATTTATTACATCTTTTATCTTTAGAATTTCTAATAAACATATAATATAATAATCCTGAGATACTTTTTGTTCATTTCTGTAGCCTTCACACCATACGTACACTTTATTTTCAGAATGTCTTCTTTTCAAGTTGTCATTAGCTAGAAAACGCTACGACGGATCACGTGAAAATGAAATAAAACTTTTTTTTATTTTTTATTCGTAAAATTTGTTGAGTCTAGAGAATATTGATACACTGTCTTGCGAAATCAGAAACTTGGTGAAATAATTAAATCAAGATTAAATTACAAAGTATCATTAAAAAGTTTGCGAAACTGAACTAAAAAACTTTCTTTTTATTATTCTACGAGAGCTTAATAGTTTAAAAAACCGACAGACTTATAGTCAAAACAAAAGACTTAAAGTGTTGTAATGATATATAATAATACATAGAAAAAAATATAATTTCACGCAATAATTGTTCTAGCTCAATTTTTTGTTAAACCAAAAAGGAGGTCGGTTAAAAATTACGCACCAATATTATTAATCATATTTTTATTTATAATAAATTAAAAATACAACAAGTAAACGTAAATTATTATACTTTACAATGATAATTAACTTAATAAAATCAGGACTCCGCTTTATGAGATAATTGTAACTAAGCACACGTGGCGACCACGTAATGGAAGACGCAGCGTGGGCAGGCCCCCGGCAAGCTGGACCCACGACCTGGTGGAGGTCGCTGGAATCCACTGGATACGGGTGGAGGACCGGGGGAGACCTATGTCTAGCAGTGGACGTCTAACGTTTGATATGATGATGAAGCGCACGAGAGCTATCTACCCTAGACAAGACCACTCTGGCATGCCGATTTAAATTCTTAAATAAAATATTATACAGATCGTTATCTGTTACCCATTTATTCCCACAGCCGGGCAAAGACTTTTTTCATATAACAAGTGGAGTGAGTAGGACGTCTCGAGTTTAATTCCAAAACCAATAAATTTTCTAATTGTACGTACTTAGAAAATTTATATATTAAATTTATAACATATCACTAAAGCAAACGGTATAGTAGGACTGCGTGAGGAAACTTGCATGCCTCAAAGAATGTTCTTAATTTTAAGTCTGCCCGCACTAGGCTAGCATGGTGTACTATAATAGCCTAATTTCTCTCAAATCAGAGATCGGTCCCCAGCAATGAGACATTAAAGGTTTTGACCAGAAAATCTTTCCGTTGTCATCCCTCCTCAAATAAAAGACCCGTGTCCAGCAAAGCAAATGGGCTGAGAAAAAGTCTCTACAGTTATCTTAGTTGAGAGCAAAGAACTCCCTCTCAAATAGACCGATGTTCAATAAGTCGACGAGGAAAACTCTCCACAGTTATCCTTAATAGTCGAGTGCGCAGAATAGAGCTACGCCTCTTTTGATCCAGTGCGCCTGAGGCTTGTGAGTGAACAGCTCGATGGTCATCACGTAGTTGGTGGAGTGTCCCGTGGTGGACAGCGTCCCCGCCCGCAGGAGCGTCTTGTACGTCGGACACTCGTATAAATTCTGCTGCAGCTTGTGATTCTGCTCCGGCTTCATATATATAATCGCCATTTCTGTCGAAAAGATAGTTATGATATCATCATCCATCCATTATTGATCCACTATCCTATCTATCCATTATTATATCCTATCCATTATTAATCTACTATACACGGATCTGTTCTCATTTTTGAGAGGCATTATGCTTTATTCCATCACGCTAGCCTACTGCGGGTTGGTTGACTTCACATGCCATCGAATTTGAGATATGATAAAATATCTTATACTTATATCAATTTATTTTGTGTAAGTAATGCAGGGTCTTTCTTGAGCTGTTTGTTTTCTGTATTTTATAGACATTTAGAATAATTGTGACACAAATTGAAATAAAACTAACATAGACAAACTGCCACCACACATCCGAAACGTCGATGTGTATCTACAGCGTTTATCATCTCTTCAGGATTGTGACGAATGTATTCACGATTACCGCGGCCCAGGGCAAGGTTAGGCAAGAGCAGTTTTTAGTCGGTACCAATATGCAGTGTTTCCATACTATAAAAACAAAGGAAGATATAAGATATAACAGTAGGTGGGCTGTGCTAGCCTAGAGTAGCATGTGAAGTCTAATCCCTCTCAAATGAGAAGAGACCCGTACCCAGCAGTGGGATATTAATGGAATGATGATGATGATAACAGTAGGAGACATACGCATGTGAAGTTCTTTGGGCTTGCTCTCCTCGAGCGCCATGTCGCCCATGTTCCAGCGCGCGCCCTCCAGGAACAGCCCGCGCACGCAGCACCCGTCCTCCGGCTTCTTCGGCGGCGGCTGCGCCAGGGCCTGAAGGAACAGACAACATCATCATCCATCCTAGTCTAGTGGTCGTACAGTGCGACTGCCGAGCAAGAGGTCTTAGGTTCGATTCCCAGGTCGAGCAGTATTATTGATGACTATGCACAGATAACCCCCTATAGATTCAGCATAGAAGGCACCTGACGCGCACCACACATCAATGCATTTGCACTGATATAACTCGTCGGTCGAATTCTCGTCTTCAGTGGCAACCAAACACTAGACCTGTGCTGATATATTAAACATTGTGTTCCAAGTACTTGAAATAAATCGATTTAGCAAATTTATATACACATAAATGACTAACTGTGCTGTAAAATGGTGTGGTTAATCGTCCAGGACATCAAGTTGTGAAAAAGATAGTATAACATTCCACCGGTAACTGAAATAATTAAATAACGTCCAGTCTAGCAGAGCTCAAGTTATAATGGTTAGTAATCGTACATTTTAAAAGGTGTAATACAACTCGTCGATGTCTTTTTGGAAAATCCCTTTCACTCTTTAGATAAATTTATATAACTGTCTCTTTCCCACAAAACCAATAGTGCTGCAAATGTTCATAATAATGCTTATCGGAAAATTTAACGATGTTTTATGTTAGGAGTAAAATGAATAAGTATAAAAATAATAATTAATAATTCATATTTAGGTATAAATAAAGTAAGCACATTAAAAATAAATAAATTAATAAAAATTTGCATGTTATTTTACATATTATTTAGGTTTCTGATCCGTGACCGATATCGAGGATTAACGACGCGACGGGGAGAGTGCGATCAAATATTTTAAAAATGTTCACCAATATTTTATACAGTGGCTTAAAGATTGTTTGCACCTTAACCTATTATTACATTTAGATCATTAGCTTTATACGTTTATGCGACTTAAAATTAGACTGAAAATACATAATTATATTACCTATCTACACACTGTTTTCAATAAAAACATACTTACTACTTATTAATAATCTCTTCTCACATTATGTTACTTTTTAAATATACGTCTTTGTATTTTGCTTTTTTTTACTGTACCTTGCCGATTCTTTCTAAGTTTCTATTTTCTTTATTTCTTGACAAATATATAAAATGTATTGATCGTCATAACTCATATCCAATAAATACTGTTAGTCCTGTTGTTATACGTAAGTTTAAAATTAATGTAATTTCGTTTATTATATTTGTATTATGTTATTATACATATTTATTTATACTGATATCACAAAAAAAATGAGTATTTGCAATAATATTATATACCACTAGCCCATTCGATTCATATTTTATATGTGTATAAATAAGATGATGTACATGCTTGAGCCCATGAATTTCAATTTTACAAAAATTTCTACGAATTTATTTTTATAAACTAACCTAAGATTAGTCTTTGCACAAGGTAAACAAATCAATATGAATATAGAGGAACATCATATTGCATAAACATAATGCTTTATTCTGTATTCCCTTTTAAAATATATCGATAGAAAAAACAATGTGATTTGTTATTAGTCCCACCACTATGAAAATAATACTATCAAATGTGTCCTTGAAATAGCCAATCACATTGCAGTTGTCAGCCCCCGCGCAACCCGTGCCTTCCGCCAAATTTGGTGAACTTGGAACAGAACAAATTGTTCATCATGCGGTATCTATAGGAGGTTATCTGTGTGACTATGATATTCTCAGTCGCATCTCGGAGTTTGGATTTGGATTCGTGCTTGGTTAATGGCAATAGGTTCGCCTCCTATTACATGGGACCTTAAAAAACATACCGGCCAAATGTTTACATTATTACACCTCTGCCTAACCTTTAGGGGACGACAAGCGTGATGGTATATGTATGTATGTTATAGGTACCCGCCACCCCTAAAGGCGCATTTTCATTATTCGTTAGCGCTTACATATACTTGGTACGGTTTTTGAAACGCATGCCATAGGCTACTGAGAATTTCAACCTGAAAGAAGGGAAAATCCAAAGAGCAAGCCTTTTTTGCCTCGTCCCCACTCATACATCTCGTCATGCACGCGCGCCGGTTACGAGTACTGCTCACCCTCTTGAAGGAGTTCACCAATTAGGTCGGTGTATGTCCTTCTAGGGCGCATATTTAATTACAATATTTATACATAATTAAAACATATTTACTTCAAACGCATAACCGATGGTATCGATCGCTATAACATGTTTCCTGGCGTAGTTCTGCAGGGCGCCGGTGAGGAACGCCTGCGGGAAGTAGAACCCCGAGATCCAGAACACCTTGGGGATGCCGGTCTGCTCCCACTCCTGCATGAACTCCACTCGGAGGCACAGGTCCTTCACCCATGCCGCTGACGAGAAAATGGAGATTAATACTATTCACCATTTACATATTTATAGTTATTAATAAGTCATCATCATAAACCCATTATTGTCCCATTGCTGGGCACGGGTCTCCTCTCATTTGAGAGGGAGTAGGCTATAGTCCACCACGCTAGCCTACAGCGGGTTTCACACGGGTGCAGACTTCACATGCCATCGTCAAAATCTCTCATCTACTCTCAACCATCCAGGTTTCCTCGCGATGTTTTCCTTCGGCGTTTCAGCATGTGATAAATACGCACATAACTCACAAAAAGTCAGTGCTGCATACCTTGGATTTGAACTCGAGAGCTTTGACATTTCAGTCAACTGGTCACACCACTAGGCTACCACAGAATACAGAGTAAAATATTGCAAAATACCAAAAATCCTTTTGTTATATGGGAGCCCGCCTTAAATATTTATTTTATTTTATTTTCTGTTTTAACAGTCTAGCTATCACGGGTCTTAAGATACAGCCTGGTGACAGAGAGACGGACAGAGGAGGCTTCGTAATAGGGTTCCGTTGGCATCCTTTGGGTACGGAACCCTAAAAACGGGGTGAATTATAGCTGCAACGGAAGAACTGAATGTGCAACTAGTGTTGACATTTCAAAAACACCTGTATATTAGTCTATTTGAAAGAAAATATTTGAATTTGAACCGATTCAGATTTCGTTTTTTTTTATTTAAAGGTGATTTGTTTGGCAGTATATTATTGATTAAGAAAATACGTTCAACCTTTTGAAGATCATCAATTCTATTCAAGCACTTTATTATTATTATCACTAGACTGAAACCACAAACAGGAACTAAGATGAAGTTTACACTTCATGTGGACTGTAACCGTTGAGAGGTCTTGGATTCGATTCCCAGGTCAAGCGAAGTGTTTTTCTATGAAACCTTTTCTTGGAGAATGGTCGCTAGGTAGGTTGAAATAAAGATCTTTTAAGGCGTATTTGGGCTTGAAGGTTCTCGAGTGGCGACCGCGAACTGTAAGACGCAGCGTGGGTAGGCCTTTTTTTTTTTTTTTGTTTACCGTGTGGGAATGCATTTACGCACTTCCCGTCGCCCGGGGAGACGACGGGGGTGTGTCGGACTCCACCCAGAGTGGGTGACTACCGACTAAAACCACACGGGATGTTCCACCTCACCACCATAGTGCCGGGGTTACGGGTACGCGTTGGCATTCTTCCGCGACAGCGTGGGTAGGCCTCCGGCAAGGCAAGGTGGACCGACGACCTGGTAAAGATCGCTGGAACCAGCTGGATGCGGGTGGCCCAAGACCGGTTGTTGTGGAAATCTTTGGGGGAGGCTTATGTCCAGCAGTGGACGTCCTCCAGCTGACATGATGATGATGATGATGAAGGCGTATTTACCTAGCGGCTTCAAGGACGGGTATGCCTTGGTGCTCCACATTTGCGGCACCAGGTTCTTGGCGAGGCTACCAGCCATATTCTCCAGGGATTCAGACATCACCACCAAACCCTTGAGGGCTTTCAGCAGATCTCTGGACCGTCATATAAAGTATTAAGTTATTAACTAGATCAGACTATTTCTGGCACGGTATGGAAGCGTGACAAAGAGTTTTCGTCTTCCCCAAACTCAACAAAAGGTCGTGCTCATATAACATAACATAACAAAAACTGTTATTTGGCAGGTGATTTTTTATTAATCATATTATAATTACATATATAAAAATAAATAACATTGAATTGTCTGTTTGTAATAAAATCTAATAAACAGCTTTTCATTAGATGCATATTAAAGTGTATGTCAGTTAATTTATGACGTCATATGCACAACGCCATCTAGTGAAATTTTATAGAACTAATTCTTATACAAATTTGTTCACAAACGATTACTCTATTATACAAGTACTTACATATTAAATATTTTTTTTCGTTAAATTGCACGCGGACGAAGTCGCGGGCATCAGCTAGTAAATTATTAAAATCATAATTCGATCACAACTTACTTCAATGAATTATTGATGATGGACAATAGTTTGTTGTAGCGGTTGGCCTCTTGTATAAGCACTGTGTTGAGAGACTCTTTGTACGACACCGGGTATCTGTTCAGAGACAATATTTGTTCAGAGACAATATTTTTATTTCTTTCATCATAACAATATTTTTTGGAGGTAGGGCAAAGCGAGATTCCTCTCTCAAATTGAGCTACCCGACTGGGAAAGTACCTCCGCCTTACAGAACACCGCAGTTAAACAACAATAGTTGTCTTTCTGCGAGTGAGTAAGGTTACCAGAGCTCGTTGGGGAAGTGACTATTCTGACAGCATGGGCATTCCATTTGCTGTCAGTTTAGTAATTCCCTATTTTAAGAAACCAAAACGGTTTCTGCAGGGATGTGCAACGCATTTGCAAGCCTTCGGGTGTTGCAAATGTCCATGGGCGGCGATGATCATTTACCATCAGGTGAGCCGCCTGCCCGTTTGCCCCCTTATCGCAATAAAAAAAATAAACAATTTCAGTGTAAAAAATAAAGTAAGTGTAAGATTTGTTTTTATAGTGATAAGGGGGATTTTTATTCCTTTCTTCATAAACAATTTCAGTGTAAAAAATAACAAAGTAAATGCAAGTAATGTTTTTTTTTATGGTGATAAGAAGGTAAACGAGCAGGCGGTTCACCTGATGGTTAGTGATCATCGCCGCCCATGGACATTTGCAATACCAGAGGCTTGCATATTCGTTGCCAAGCCCTGCAGAAACCGTCAAGGTTCTATGGTATGGAGAAGAAAATTAAATAAGTGAAATATTTACGTGAGAGCGATATGTTCGATGTCGAGCAGTTTGGGCATCACTTTGATGATGTCGTTGGCTGCTAGTTCGATAATCGCTTCGATGGTCATGCCGCCCGCCGCCACTAGCTCTTTCGGCTGCAGATCGCGCAGAGTATCTGGGGTACATCAGTTTAGAATCATCATCATCATCATCATCAACCAATTAACGCCCCACTACTGGGCACGGGTCTCTTCTCATTTGAGAGGGATTAGGCTATAGTCCACCACGCTAGCCTACTGCGGGTTGGCAGACTTCACATGCCATCGAGACAAATCTCTCAAGCATGCAGGTTTCCTCACGATGTTTTCCTTCACCGTTAGAGCTTGTGATAAATACGCACATAACTTCCGAAAAGTCAGTGGTGCGTGCCTTGGGTTCGAACTCGAGAGCTTTGACATCTCAGTCTACTGGTCACACCACTAGGCTACCACAGCTGCTTTTAGTTTTAGTTTTAGTTTCAGTTTACAATGTATAATGTATATTGCCTATTTCATTCAAAAGTACTTTAAACTTAAGTAAGAAAAGAGCCATTCAACGTGGCAATGCCGCCAGTCTTCTGGGCACTTTACCCCTTGACAGCGATAATATATATTTTATTGATTTCTTTTTAAATTTGTAAATAGTAGTTTTTAATTAATTTAATAATGAATTGTATAATGTGCCAAAATAAACTAAAAGGATTTATTTAGTAAGAAAAGTAATTTAGACCGAACAGGTCGGTTAAAAGTAGTTTTGACTGAAAATCATTGGTTAATACAAAAAAATAGACAAAAATGGTTATTGTTCAATAACATAGTTATTACAATAAGTGTTTGGAGTCACTCGTTAAACAAATAATGCCTGTTAGGGGACTCCGTTATACCGTATTAAGGGTTAATAGTGCTTCTTACTACAAATATACGGTTAAAGGTTATTTTAACTGACGCTCTTGTTCAAAACTTGTTAAGGCACCAGTCTAACTGCTAAAGCATCAGTCAAAAGCACTATTTGACTAGTTAGAATGTATGTATGTAAATAAAGATATCTAACCCGACTTAATACTTTTAACCAGCTCCAGTGGGCAAAACTTTTATTTCAGTCAAAAGTAGTACTATCGAAAGCATAATATGGTAAAAACTACATTTGACTGATTGTGTTAGTTAAAAGTACTTTTGACTGGTTGAAAGTTTTGACTGCAACATATATAAGACATAATAAATATAAGAAGTTAATATGTACCCGGACATTATGAAACAGCGCCATCTATGTAGTTCAGAGTTAAGCAACGAGGCTTGTGTTACGATACTAGATGGTTGATATACTATGTACATAGATTTTTAGGCTGTTGTAATAATAATAAATAAATATTCCCGGACATTATGACACAGCGCCATCTAGTTCCGAGCTAAGCAAAGGCAAAAAAGCAAAGGCTTTGATATACTACATATATACTTTTTTTTTGTAAATACATACATATTATACATAGATACATCCATGACTTGGATACAAATGTTTATGCTCATCACACAAACACTTGTCCCGGGATTCGAACCCGGGACCCATTGCACAGAAGGCAGTGTCAACTACCGCTGGACTAATTGGGTTGTCGTGGGTAAATACATATTATACAAATAAATATTCATGACTAAAGGTAAAAAGCCTCCCAATCTACTAAATAAGTTAATACTAACAAACACAAGTATTAGTCTCAGTTAAAGCGTAGCTGATGTTCGCGTTGGCATGGAGACCGAATAACGACGGGTCATCGTTCAGCGGTAGTGTTCGGATGTACTTCGTGTAGTCTTCGATGTTCAGCGCCGGTTGTTGCTGGAACAAATATAACAATTTCAAGTACATTATACATCATATTCATTCACTGCTGGGCACGGGTCTCCTCTCATTTGAGAGGGATTAGGGTTATAGTCCAACACGCTAGCCTACTGCGGGTTGGCAGACTTCACATGCCATCGAGAATTTTCTCAAGCATATTGGTTTCATCACAATGTTTTCCTTCACCGTTTAAGCGTGTAATAAATACGCACATAACTTCCGAAAAGTCAGTGGTGCCTGCCTTGGGTTCGAACTCGAAACCTTTGACATCTCAGTCCACTGGTCACCAAAGCTCTTCACACATTCCTTTTTCCCGTAGGGGTAGGCAGAAACTACTATACTTACATCCTACTAATATTATAAACGCGAAAGTTTGTAAGTATGGATGGATGGATGGGTGGATGGGTGGATGGGTGGATGGGTGGATGGGTGGATGGGTGGATGGATGTATGGATGGATGGATGTATGGATGGATGGATGGATGGATGGAACACATAACAAATTTGATTGAAATTTAGCATACAAACAAATAATTTATTACCTGGATTAACATATAAGGTACTTTAATCGACATTTCAGGCGGGCAAATACAATACATATATGATATCATTGATACACAATACATGTATTGTATTGTTAAATCGCCGCGTTCCACTATCACCACCGACCTGTCTGTACGCGCCACTCTCGTCGAAGTAGTACCGGTCGGTGAGCACCGCTATGTTGTAGTAGTCCCCCAGCAGGCACAGCAGGCAGCGCCGGTCCCAGTCGTCGGTCACGCGCCCGCCGTAGTTGATGTGGCCGGCTGTGTACGTCAGCATCTACAGATCACAACAACAATTTATAAAGCTGTACTGCAATATGGTGATCAGAAAGCAAAACTGGCCAAGTGCGAGTCGAAATTGCGCACTGTTATAGCTTCCCCTTATTCCCTAAAATGCAGCCCTATGCACGAATTCCGCCAACTCAGCATTTCCCGTCTTTAGACCGACGCATACATCATCCCACTACTCCAGACAGTCCTCAGTCCGATTCCATCCGCCACGGTGCACGGTTGCCATAAATAATTATAATCAATGTAATTAGTTCAAATTAAAATATCCTTGAATTAACTTTTTAAAATCTTTTTTTAAAACGACCTACCGGCTATCTGTCGCCGTTATTATTACAGAACAAAAAATGGCAAAATTAGTATTGATGATTATAGCAACATCAGAACATCATAGAAATACACCATCAGCAACCCATTAATGTCCCACTGCTGGGCACGGGTCTCCTTTCAACTTAGAGGAATTAGGCTATAGTCCACCACGCCAGCCTACTGCGGGCAGACTTCACATGCCATCGAGAATTCTCTCAAGCATGCAGGTTTCCTCACGATGTTTTCGGTCACCGTTTGAGCATGTGATAAATAAAAAAAATACATCATCTGTGAAAATGTCGACAGTCTATCTATCACAGTTTACAGCCTGGTCACAGACAGACAGACAAACAAGCGGACAGTGGAGACTTAGTAATAAGGTTCCGTCGGCCCTTGGGGTACGGAACCCTAAAAAAGACTAAACTTACTCTCAGAGGCACTTCAGTGTATTCGTTGAGGAACATATGAAGTTGCGATATGCATATGCGCAGGTCGCCGTCCGTGAACTCGTAGGGGATGTTGAAGCCGAGCGGGCCGAACTTGCGGCGCTCTAGCACCACGCCGTGGAACAGGCACAGGGAGAACAGTAGCCACTGTATAGAATAGAATAGAATAGGTCTTTAATTGCACAGAAAGTAGGTAAAAAATTACAGATGTTATTTTATATTAAGACCCTTATACAATCTACCATAAATTAGGCATGCAAAAACACACATTTGAAATCTAAGCATCTATAAATTTTAGAAAATGATTGAATGATTGTTTATTTCTGTAAATAGATATTTTTAAAGACACTTTTACAGGTTATGTAATATTTTTTTAGTATCTAGTTGGCATTGGCATTTCCTAACTGACGACCTCTGAGAAGAAATGCCGAAACAAACTCAGAGAATCATGGTCTCTTTTAAAGTCCAAACATTTTGGTTACAATATGTGAGCCTGAATATGTAGGTTAAAGTCTGGGATGGCTCCCATACATACATACACTCACGCCTTTTTCGCATGGGGTAGGCAGAAGCTACAGAATGCCACGCGCTACGGTGCCTGCATACCACTTTTGCCTCGTCCACATACATACATCTCGTCCTGCACGCGCGCCGGTATCAATTACTGCGCAACTTTTTGAAGGAGTTCACCAATTAGATCGGTGTATGTCCTTCTAGAGCGTACGTCTAAATACCAACCCAAAACCGCTATAAGTTTTTATAATGAGTCAATATTTGACTAGTTATCTAGTTATTTACTTCAGCAGCTTCCTCAATATGCGCAATCACTGTAACGCAGCTGTTGGAAATCGAATCCCAATTTTTTTATGATGGGGCAAATTTTCCCCGTTTTTGTAACATTTTTCGTTGAAACTCCACTCCTTTTGGTCGTAGCGTAATATTATATAATCCTATAGCCTTCCTCGATAAATGGGCTATCTAACATTTCAATAGTTTTTCAATTGGAACCAGTAGTTTCTAAGATTAGCGCGTTCAAACAAATTGACAACCTACTTCTTTTTGAAGTCGGTTAAAAAAGGCACTTCTATTATGTTTGGACAGTAATTCCAATAAATATAAGGAAGAACGATGTATCAGATGAGCAATGACGTAGATAATAATAGCGTTACCTTAAAATTAGGAACTTTAGCGTCTTGTGAATTAAAGTATTCTGTGAAATCTGGTACTTGATTCATGTAAGCCTTCAACAAGTTCGCTTTTATGCCTCTAGGTGGCTCCACTGTCATTTTATAACCTAAAATTATTATTGAATTAGACTATAGAGCTTAAAATGACTTTCATCATCAATTGCGATGATAAACTTTTTAGTACTATTATTATGAGTAAAAATAAGGGTCTAACTTGAAAGCATTTTTTTTGAATCACGTATATTGCTTATGCATTTAAGCATTATTTACTTAATATGTAGTTCAGTAAGCTGTGGTAGCCTAGTGGTGTGACCAGTGGACTGACATGTCAAAGGTCTCGAGTTCGAGCCTGGGCACGTGCCCAGGCGTATGTGCGTATTTAGCTCAAACGGTGAAGGGAAACATCGTGAGGAAACCTGCATGCTTTAGAGATTTCTCGATGGCATGTGAAGTCTGCCAACCCGCAGTGGCGTGGTAGACTACAGCCTAATCGATCTCAAATGAGAGGGGACCCGTGCCCAGCAGTGGGACAATAATGGGTTGATGATGATGTAGTCCAGTAAGTGCAGATTCCAGCTAGGTAAAATATAAGGTCCTCACCGTTCTGCAGCAGTGCGACGGGGAAGTATGGCGAGGGTGTGGAGGTGAGCCAGAGACGGAAGTCCTTGTGCACCAGCTCAGGTTGGATGTGTTCCACGTTCAGCTCCAGCACCGGCATCCACGACGGGGACAGGTGGCAGTTCTACAAACATCACGTCAGGGAAGTTTTAATAGAACATATCATCACGCCGGTCGTCTGCGAAAGGTTAGGCAGAGGTGTACTAATATACACCCATATTTCGCTGGTAAGTTTTAGGTGCGATGTAATAGGCAGCGAGCCTGTTGCCATCAACAGGACACGAATCTAAACTCCGAGCTGCTTCTGAGAATTTCATAGAATAAGTCAATAGCCTTTGCTCGAGCTGGGAATCGAACCACAGACAAATTGGTGATGACCGGTAACAACCGGTGGTTGGGCCAAAAAACATGTTTTTCCATTGAAAATCTGGTTAAAGTTGGAACTCTTAACATGAATCTTAAGAAATTGCACGGGAAAAATTTAATCATTGTAATTTAATTGTGTTCTAACGTATATGATTTTTCGCTAAGTTGACTTTCTTAAAAGTAATTTACGATGACTTCAAATCGACTACCACATTTTTATGAATGAATAGCTCAAATCATAAACCTTGACTTCTATATCAAGCTAATAATTTTATCCAAACCACCAAGTATCTGCTGATGACATGACAGTACCTGGAAGAACACCCAGTTCCCGAAGTCAGAGCCGGTCCTCATCATGGCCTCAGCCAGCGGCCCCTGACCTTGTCCCAAAGATATGCTCTCAAAACGCTTGCCCATTTTCATCTTATCGGCAAACTTCAACAGATCTGAAAGAAGATATTTTATTTCAGAAATATCAGAAAAAGTCCAAGTCAGCCAGACGTCACGTATTTTCTGACCAAGGAATTGTGGACAATTGAGTATTGCTAGTATATACTAACAACGCATGCCTACCAGCTAGCTTGCTTAGTGGGCCAATTTTGAGAAATCGGGATATAATTTATTTCCCACCTAAACGGTATAGAACGCGTCTAGGGGTTGGACAGAGCCAAGGTAAGATGGTTAGGGGCGCAAAATGTGCAGAATAACGAAGTTTTTTCAAATGTACGGCGACATGTTCCACTAAGGTAAGATTTCGGTAAGTAATCAATAATAAGAAAATCGATAATACGGCGATTTTTGACGTTTCGTGCGAGCTAGCCGCACGTGAGTGTTGTCGTTAGAAGCGGCTCGGCGAGAGCTATCCAATATGTGCATATAAATATATTCCTGGACATTATGACACACAGCGCCATCTAGTTCCGAGCTAAGCAACGAGGCTTGTGTTACGGATACTAGTTTTTTTGTAAATACATACATATTATACATAGATACATCCATGACTCGGATACAAATGTTCATGCTCATCACACAAACATTTGTACCTACCGGGCTTCGAACCCGGGACCCATAGCACAGAAGGCAGTGTTAACTACTGCTGGACTAATTGGGTCGTCAATTAGTCCAGCATGGACTATGGAAGGTAAGTGTAAACTATCAGTTCAAATGATGCTTACCAGCAGCTGGGTCGGTGCCGGTGGACAGCACGAAGATGATGGGCGCGAGAGGATCGGACTCGGCGTACAGCGCCGCCAGGTCCGCCGGCTGCGGCTCCACGAACTTCGCACCAAGACCTATCACTACGTAGTCCTGTAATAACATTTTTTTTATTTACTTTTCGTGTTGGTAACACTGATTTCCTTTTTCCTTTTTAGCGAAGTCTTAGTTTTTACGGTGTCCGTCCGTCCGTCTGTCTGTCTGTCACCAGGCTGTAACTCAAGAACCGCAATAGCTAGACAGTTGAAATTTTCACAAATTCACTGTTACCGCTATAACAACAAATACTAAAACAAAATAAAATAAATATTTGACGGGGGCCCATACAAAAAAAAACGTTTTTTGGCTAATTTTGTACGGAACCTTTCGTGCGCGAGTCCGACTCGCACTTGGTCCGTTTTGTTTTATTTTGTCTGTGACATACGATAAACGGGAGTGTTTGTACGTGTTGCAATCTGTTTTATTCAATTTCTATTATATGTAATAGGCAGCCAACCCAACACGACATTGACCCTTTTTTGTTTTTTTTTTAAGCGCGTCAAAATTAAAAATATTTTTTTTGCAAAGTAGGCCAAATTTAATTGAATTATTGTTTATTTCTGTAAATAGATCTTTTTAAAGACATTTTACAAGTCAATTTTTTTTAGTATCTAGTTGGCTCTTTGAACGTCGACAATAAAGACAGTCCGCCTTTCACCCCTTTCATGTGTTTTTTGCTGTGAAGAAGAAGCGGCGCAACAAACTCCCCAGCAACACATTACTATCAGTTCGTGAATTAAATGATTCTATATAATACTAGCTGACCCAGCAAACGTTGTTTTGCCACATTATATGGGTTGGTGGTTGAAGAGTGAAAGAAAATCTGGTGAAGGACATCCATATCACCTAGGGGTATGAAAAATAGATGTTGGCCGATTCTCAGACCTACTCAATATGCTCACAAAATTTCATGAGAATCGGTCAAGCCGTTTCGGAGGAGTACGGGAACGAACATTGTGACACGAGAATTTTATATATAAGATAATAATCATTAATCTATACATAGTACAATAAACATAATATACGTGATTACCTGAAGCCCTGGAATCACTTTGTCCGGTCGCACACACTTGAGAATAAGCAGCTTTTGGAATGCGTCGTACTGACTTTCTAAAGGTTTCGGATATACTAATCTGAAATTAAAAATAATCGTTTTAGTATAATAGTAAATAACGAGTTTATTGTTCATTCACATCGCGCTGGTTGCGAGAACCGGTGCGCATGCATAACAAAATGTATTCAATGAATGTTATACATATTTTTGGACATTATGACACAGCGCCATCTAGTTCCGAGCTAAGCAACGAGGCTTGTGTTACGGATACTAGTCGGTTGATATAGTATATATATACTTTCTTTTGTAAATATTTACATATTATACATAGATACATCCATGACTCGGATACAAATGCTTTATAAGCTCACTATACAAACATATGTAACTACCGGGATTCGAACCCAGGACCCATAGCTCAGAAGGCAGTGTTAACTACCGCTGAACTAATTGGGTCGTCAGGATGGAGGAGGAATGTGGACAAGTCCAAAGTGGTATGCAGGGATCGTAGCGCGTGACATTCTGTAGTTTCTGCCTATACCTATGGGAAAAAGGCGTGAGTGTATGTATGGACATAGAATGAGCGCTGTGAGTATAAGAGCTGTGGTAGCCCTAGTGTTGTGACCAGTGGACTGACATGTCAAAGGTCTGGAGTTCAATCCCGGGCCCGCACTACTGACTTCGGAAGTTATGTGCGTATTTATCACAAGCTCAAACGGTGAAGGAAAACATCGTGAGGAAACCTGCATGCTTGAGAGATTTTCTCGATGGCATGTGAAGTCGGTCAACCCGCAGTAGGCAAGCATGGTGGACTATTATTATAGCCTAATCCCTCTCGAATGAGAGGAGACCCGTGCCCGACAGTGGGACAATAATGGGTTGATGATGATATGGAATAATGAGAAAACAACTTGTCTTGACATGCTCCCGCATCTGATAGTGGTCATACTTATGCGGAGTATTAGAGTCGTAATAGGTCCTGAAGAACTTGGTGTTGCTGGTGAAGTCGGCGACGAAGTTCTTCGTGGTGGGCAGTGTGCCCAGCTGCTGCACCTCCTGCCACACCTTCGCAGCTATCCATTTCGGCTCCGGGTTCGCTATTTCCTAAAGGAATATAATAAACCGCGCATCAAAAATACTGATTGAGCGCCAAAATTACTGATTGAGCAGCAAAATACAGATATCGGTTAGGTTAGGTTAGAACTGTGACCACACAACGGCCAGAACCAAATCTGAATACCAAGAAAGTGTATATAAGTAATAACAATACTTTTAATGAACATATTTTTGTGCACATTCAGTATATTTGGTGGAACACAGGCAAAATTAGGTAAATGAAATGGGAATCAATTGAAGTACTTTTAAATACCATCCTTTCCTAAAATGCGACAAATATTTCAATAGGCTCGCCCCCTATTACACGGGACCTAAAAAAACCGACTAAAAATGTCAGAACTGGGACCAAATTATGACTATATGGGAAGCACCCAATAAAAAAAGAATCATTAAAATCCGTTCACCCAGTTGAAAATTATGAGGTAACGAATATAAAACCAAAAGAAATACAATCAAATTGATAACCTGCACCTTTTCTGAAGTTAAAAACATACCAGCGAAACGTGGGTGTACATTAATACACCTCTGTCTAACCTCTCGAGGACGACAGGCGTGATGGCATGTTACGACAGAAAATCCATCAGTCTCATTTTCATATTTCTACCCTCAGCCCGATATTCAGGACAGTCATTATCACCTCAATTATTCTCCCAGTGCTGGGCACTGGTCCTCTCTTAATTGAAAGGGATTATAATCTATCACGCTTGACTAGTGCGGGTTGGCAAAAAAAAATCCACACTTAAAATTTTAAAAATCCAGCTAAGCAGCCAAGTGCGAGTCTGACTGGCGCACGAAGGGTTCCGTACAAAATTAAACCCTTATCCCCTTCAATATTTACTTTATTTAGTTTTTTTTAGTATTTGTTGTTATAGCGGCAACAGAAATACATAATTTGTGAAAATTTCAACTGTCTAGCTATCGCGGTTCTTGAGATATCGCCTGGTGACAGGCAGATAAACTGACGAACAGACAGCGAAGTCTTAGTTATAGGGTCCCATTTTTACGCTTTGGGTACGAAACCCTAAAAAAGTATTTTTAATCTTACGGTGTCCAGCTTGGCGCCGTTCAAGAAGAAGTTAAACTCGGTGAAGCGGATTACGCCCTTGTCCAGCAGTATCCGGGCACACACCAGGAAGGCGAACAGCAGCTTGTGGCGCTCGAACAGGCTGCGGCACACGTTCTGGTACAGCAGGAACGTGAAGTGGGCTATTATCACGTCCACTCGCTCCACTATGTCCTCTGAAAATTAATATCAATATTATTGTATAACAATATATTGCTTTTGGCGATAAAACCGCCATTTCTACTTTTTACGGTTCCGTAGTACTCCTCTTAGTAGCAATTTCCTTTTTTTTTAAATACACTAGTGTTTGTGGATGTTTGCGGGTGATCAAAGATTGAAGAATGAAGTTTCAAGACCACGTTGCAGTTTGAAAGTCAATGTAATGACACAAATTGAAAATAATGTACGACATCGATTGAGCATGTTGATGACCTGATTGGCGCAGGCTGGGCTGAGCGACCGGCTTGTTGTACAGGTAGTTGTTCCGGGTCTGGGCGTTTGTGTTTGTGACAATTTGTATTTGTAAACGTGCCCCAATTAAGTACCTAGTTGAATTTTAAAAATTATCTAATGATGTAAGTTATCGGCGTATTGAAAAGTTCTACATATTTTATATGAAATACCACACACCATTAGGTTCGGTTTCCGCCATGGACCTGATGAACAGCTTGACGAACCACTCGAGCGAGTACTGGTACATGGGGTCGACGTTGGCCATGTCGGACAGGCAGAAGAACAGGATCTGTCCGCGGTTGGCCACCGGCACGTACCCGCTGCGAGCCTCGTCGATCTCCAGCGTCGTCCGCTCTATGTCATCCACTTTTATCTACAAATATAGCAAAATACCATCACGCCTGTCGTCCCCGAAAGGTTAGGCAGAGTTGTACTAATGTACACCCACGTTTCGCCGGTATGGTTTAGGTCCTATGTAATAGGGGGCGAGCCGATTGCCATTAATGTGCCCCGTTAATCCAAACTACAAGATGCTACTGAGAATTTCACAGAACAACCCGATCACACTTTGCTCAACCTGGGAATCGAACAATTTCGATTCCCAGGTTGAGCAAAGTGTGATCAGGACCTCTTGATCGGTAGTCGCACTGTACGACTACTAGACCAACGAGGCACTTAATAAGCTAAATATAGATTTTTATAGCTTTTATGTAAAGCATTCTTCTAAAAAAATATTTGAGTCTTCTCTTAACACGGCATCATGCTGAGTGGGAACCTATTTGTCACACCTACGACGTGCAACTGCAGGCTTTTCATTTATTATTATTTTGCGTACCTTACTTCAGCTGCTAGCCAATAACATGATGTAC
This sequence comes from Craniophora ligustri, assembly GCA_905163465.1. NCBI lineage: Eukaryota > Metazoa > Arthropoda > Insecta > Lepidoptera > Noctuidae > Craniophora > Craniophora ligustri. Next base: position 11,207,935 of record LR990971.1, on the reverse strand, counting down.
CTCATGTAAAAAATATATTTTAAGTACCATCTTTCACCAAATTCGGAAAATATCTGAAATTGTTATTGGCTAGCAGCTGAAGTAAGGTACGCAAAATATGTAATATGTAATATGGATTCTTTGTTGAAACAAGCATATGTACATACATATATGTTTTTCTGTATGACAAAATCCTTGATTATTATTATTAGCTTACGATGATCTCGGCGCTTTTAATCTTGATGGCTTCGAGGGTGAGGATGAGCGGCAGGTCGTCCACGGGCGAGCCCTGGCTGTTGGACAGGCCGTAGAGGATGTCGGCCTGCATCTCGGCCAGCTGCGCCGCCATCTGCGCGCGCGACACGATGAGCTGCCCGCGCAGCTCCTCCAGGTCGGGCCGCTCCTGCGCCACCACGATGGACAGCAGCTGTTCCGCCAACCCACTGACGGATGAGCGAGATACTTTAAAATCGATTTTTTATATTAATGTCTTACACTTCCGCGAATGTTAGACATTTAAATAAAACTACTTTCTACGGATTTTATCGCGGCATATTGATATTATTTTAACCTGACGTTTCGGACCCGTAGTTCGCCCGTAACCATGAATGCTGTAAAAGACTCGATTTTTAATTTTTACATAGTTAGGCAATGTAATGTACACCCAAATTTCACTAGTATGTTTTGGAATTATTTTATATTGAAATATTATGACACAGCGCCGCGGCGCCGCCCGTCTAGAGAATTGGGCTAAGCAACGAGGCTTGAGTTACGGATGCTACATGATTGATACACTAGATAGTTTTTTGTTATAACTTAAATAACTTAATATGTATACAACTATACATATTATGTGTAATATGTAGAGACATATGATAAAAACAAATTGTTACCTAAACTCTACTACTATTCAAAACTATGAAAGATTTTTGTCTTAAAAAAACAGCATTTTTTTTGTAAATAAACTACTACGATAACGTTTGCGAGAGCTGTAGCTGAGAAATCATCTTTTGCTTGCGGGTTTGACTCTCACAATGAACAAACATTTACACTATTTCGGAGTCTGTGTGCTAGTATGTGAAAATTTGCGATCCCGATCCCATTATAAAGGAGAGCATCTTAGTGTCGGGAAATGGTTAAAAAATGCACTATTATTGCTATCTATATTAGTTCTAAGGTTACCTGGGCACCAGCGCGAAGTTAACGATCATGACCTTGACGGAGGTTTCGGGCGTGTACTTGGGGTTGGGCAGCTTGGTGGTGATGTAGAGGCGGAAGCCCCCCATGTACGGGATCAGCGAGTCGCCCAACTTCAGCACCAGCTGTCCGGCTTGACGGAAGTATTGCCGCTAATGAGGAATAAACGAAAACCTTTCCATATCAAGAAAACCTTATCATCATCATCAACCCAATAACGTCCCACTGCTGAGCACGGGTCTCCTCTCATATGAGAGGGATTAGGCTATAGTCCACCACGCTAACCTACTGCGGGTTGGCAGACTTCACATGCCATCGAGAAAATCTCTGAAGCATGCAGGTTTCCTCACGATGTTTTCCTTCACCGTATGAGCTTGTGATAAATACTCACATAGCTTGTCAGTGGTGCGTGCCTTGGGTTCGAACTCAAGACCTTTGACATATTAGTCCACTGGTCACACCACTAGGCTGCCACAGCTATCTAAAGCTAAGAAAACCTTATGTATATACATACTAATTAATATCCATCCATACTTACCAATATTATAAATGTAAAAGTGAGTCAGACTTTCTGTCTGTCACCTCTCCACGTTTAAACTGATGAACCGATTTAGATGAAATTTGGCATGGAGACAGTAAGTTAAGGACATAGGACAGCTTTTATCCAGGAAATCATTCTTTAAAAGGGGGTAAAGGGGGGTGGAAGTGCGGATATTATTACTAATTTTACGCAGACGAAGTCGCATGCAAAAACTAGTATTTCTGTTACCTCTTGACGCTTAAACCGCTGAACTAATTCTGATGAATTTTGGTATGGCGATAGTTTCAGTCCCGGGGAAGGACATATAGTAGTTTTGTTCCGGAAAATAATAGTTTTTGCCCATATTCTTTGAAGTCTAAGTATAGAAATACAAGGACTGCTTACTTTCAGCACGGGATCTAGAGCTGGGTCAAGTTCTTGTCCGACGTTCTCTAGCAGTATGGGTTTGCCGAATCTCAGGGCAGACTCGAAGTTTCTCAGCAGATCTCGGTCGTTGGGCTTGCATACCACCAGACCTTCCAGCTTGCCCTGAAAAATAACAATACTAATTGTTTTTTTTTTTTAATTTTTAGACATTATGACACAGCGCCCTGTAATTCCGAGCTAAGCATCGAGGCTTGTGTTACGGATACTAGTTGGTTGATATACTACATATATACTTTTTGTTGTTGTAAATACATACGTGTTATATATAGATACATCTATTACATAATTGTTAGACAGAGGCGTACCAATTATTGATAAATCATTTATAATTATATTTTTTTTATTTCTCAGAAGTATTGCACACTTATAATTGTAGTTGTAGGCGTATCCGCCTTTATACATCAAAACTCATTTGATCGATATTAAAACGAATACCGAGCTCTGGTGAGGTGGCCATCTTATGTTATCTGACAGTTACGTCAATGTTGAGAAGTGCGCTCGCAACCACGTACTCGGTGGATGTTTATCTTAATAGCAAATAATCGGTGATCAGTGACTATTTAGTGCTAGATTGAATTATTAGCGATCATAATCAAATGATTAACATGCGTGCTATTTCGTTCGAATATTGCCTCCTTACCCGATAATCCACGCCTATTTAAATATGCACCAATTCTGATAATAGTCGAAAGACTTTATAGTATTATTTCATATTAACAGTATTATTCCTAAAATATAGTATTTATAAAGCTTGGGACCAATAAATATACCAAAATATACGACGACCCATTTAGTCCAGCGGTAGTTAACACTGCCTTCTGTGCTATGGGTCCCGGGTTCGAATCCCGGTAGGGACAAATGTTTGTGTGATGAGCATAAACATATGTATCCGAGTCATGGATGTATCTATGTATAATATGTATGTATTTACAACAAACAAAAAAGTATATATGTAGTATATCAATCAACTAGTATCCGTAACACAAGCCTCGTTGCTTAGCTCGGAACTAGATGGCGCTGTGTCATAATGTCCAGAGATATTTATTATTTATTATTATTTATAATAAGGCAGTTACAACAATCCTAGAATGCCTTTTCTTCAAACTATCACTAAGTTTAATATTAAGATGATACTACCATAGCTCTGATCCACTTGTTGGCCTGCGTCTGCGGGTCGATGATGAGCGGCCAGCGCCGGGAGTTGGACATCAGCACGCCCGACTCCACGGACATCGGATCCCGAGGTAAGCCGTACATCTGCCACGTCCTATGTACACGTGTAACAATCAAATGTAAAAATCATGTAAAATATGATGAGTATTCCTATTCTGTAAAGACAAATCGCACCTTTAGAATGAAAGTGACCTAACTCAAAATTACAGGAATTTCTGATTTTGCAATAAACTGACCGTAATAAGACTAGGATCTAAAACCCTGTGGAGACAAAGAGACCGATCTATTTTTTGACTTCGGTCACTTTCATTCTATTCGGTCAATTAAATTCGTATTTTGGGATGAGATGAAACATTCTGTAATTTTGAGTTAGGTCACTTTCATTCTGAAGGTGCGAAGTATTCTTAAAAGTAATTTTAATTATATTTACCTGATCTGCACAGCATCTCCTAATGTTGTGAGAGGTGTCGCGCCAGCCGTGTGTGGTACCTTCACCTCCTAAATAAAAACCTAATTTAATATAACTTGTCACGATAATGATGGCACATAGGGGCTGTCCATTAATCACGTGAGATTCGAAAGGGGGGGGGAGGGGTTCAGCAAAAATCACTAAATATCACATGGGGGTATAGTAAGATATCACGTGTAATTATTTTTTCGTCAAACGCGTGATTTCTAAACCTAAAAATAGTATTAAAAACATTTTAAGATTCTTTGTAGGTACTAAAAAATACACGTGATTTTTGGTGCGGGGTGGGGGGGTAGTCTTAAACCTCACCACGTATCACCACGGGGGAGGGAGGGGTTAAAAAACTTATTTGACTTGAGCAATAAGACGTTAGTCATAACTGAAAAGTTCTCGATGGCGTGTGAAGTCTGCTAATCCACAGAACTAGCGTGAGTAAACCCATGCAGAAGTGGGACAGAAACAAGGTTAATGATGATTATTTCGTTCTTAAAAAGCGACACTTTTATTATAATTGTCGGCACGAGTCGTGAGCACAGATTTTAGTAGTAAAAGCCATTTTACGCATGTACGCTTTCGGCCAAATTTGTTCAGTGTCGGTTTACCGGTCAGAAACTATCGTGTGCAGCCTCGGCGCCCCTCGCCATAGTCATTCCGCCAAAGAGACCGATAATTTATGGAAAGTGCAAGTGAAGTTTGTGCTCACGACTCGTGCCGGTACCTATACCGACGACCGACCGACGTACCATATTTTGACGACCTCTATGGTCTAGTGGTTCGAGTACCGGACTGCTGATCACAAGGTTGTCACAGAACTAGCGTGAGTAAACCCATGCAGAAGTGGGACAGAAACAAGGTTAATGATGATTATTTCGTTCTTAAAAAGCGACACTTATTATAATTGTCGGCACGAGTTGTGAGCACAGATTTTAGTAGTAAAAGCCATTTTACGCATGTACGCTTTCGGCCAAATTTGTTCAGTGTCGGTTTACCGGTCAGAAACTATCGTGTGCAGCCTCGGCGCCCCTCGCCATAGTCATTCCGCCAAAGAGACCGATAATTTATGGAAAGTGCAAGTGAAGTTTGTGCTCACGACTCGTGCCGGTACCTATACCGACGACCGACCGACGTACCATATTTTGACGACCTCTATGGTCTAGTGGTTCGAGTACCGGACTGCTGATCACAAGGTTGTCACAGAACTAGCGTGAGTAAACCCATGCAGAAGTGGGACAGAAACAAGGTTAATGATGATTATTTCGTTCTTAAAAAGCGACACTTATTATAATTGTCGGCACGAGTTGTGAGCACAGATTTTAGTAGTAAAAGCCATTTTACGCATGTACGCTTTCGGCCAAATTTGTTCAGTATCGGTTTACCGGTCAGAAACTATCGTGTGCAGCCTCGCCATCGTCATTCCGCCAAAGAGACCGATAATTTATGGAAAGTGCAAGTGAAGTTTGTGCTCACGACTCGTGCCGGTACCTATACCGACGACCGACCGACGTACCATATTTTGACGACCTCTATGGTCTAGTGGTTCGAGTACCGGACTGCTGATCACGAGGTTGTGTGTTCGATTCCCACGGGACACAAATATTTATGTGATGAATATAAGTGTTTGTGTTCGTCTGGGCGTTTCTTATGTATTATAAGTATGTATTTACAAAAAAATAGGCACACACATACATAAGTATTATATCCATTGTCTAGTACCTATAGTACAAGCTTTGATTAGTTTGGGACTAGACGGTGCTGTGTAAAATGTCGCAGAATATTTATACCCCGTTATTATAATTGGGACTATTATTTGACGTAAGCAAGTTATAAGTCAAGCAAGTGTGCAATTACCTCCATATGTATGATCCAGTGACGTAGAAGATCCCTTCTAAACTCATCGGTGAATGGCGTTATGTATCCCACGGCGCCTAATGAATATCAAACCAAATTAATTTTATTGTAATTTACACTTTAAATTCTATATGGTGTATAAACACCCGTTTTAACGACCTGATTAGCGCAGAGGCTGAGCGACCGACTTGTGCGGGTTGCGGTTTCAATCAGTTGTTCCGGGTCTGGGAGTTTGTGTGATAATTTGTGTTCGTAAACGCACCCACGACACAGGACAAAATCTTAGTGTGGGGCAACGTTTTAAAATTTTTTAAAAAAAACTGTTTACATGGGGGTCGTCTACTTTTCACCTTTACAATTTTTTTTATAACACAAGGGTGGCAAGTTTACGGCCCGTCACCTGGTAAGCAGTCACCGTAGCCTGTGGACGTTTGCAACACTGAAGGTGTCGCTCGCGCGTTGCCGATTTCGTAAAAACCCATTTAGGTTTCGTAAAATAGGGAAGTTATTACACGGACATCAAATGGAATTTCCATGCTGTCAGCAAATAGTCCAAGATCCCAAGGGCCACTAGACGTCACGTATTTTCTGACGAAGGAAATGTGGACGATTGACTATTGCTAGTATGTACTAACAACGCATGCCTACCAGCTAGCTTGCTTAGTGGGCTAATTTTGAGGTATGAGAAAATCAAGGTACCTACATAAAAACATTACCTCAAGTAAATTCTCCATTCTGATTTTTACGTATATTATAGGCGATATTCTTAAAAATAAGTCGCCAATACTCTCAGACACTTTCCGTCGGCCGTTTTGCCTTACAGACGCCTTAAAGGTCCCACAATAATAACTACCCATTCAGTGCACAGTAGCCGGCTCCTGGGTCGATATTATACCAAGGCATTATATCGACCCAGGAGTCAGGTACTGTGCTTTGAATGGGTGGTCTCACGGCCCTGTGATCTTACTCTAATAGTCATTCCCTTAACGAGCTCTGGTAATTTTACTCACTCGCAGAAACACAAATATTGTTGTTTCACTGCGGTCTTCTGTAAGGCGGAGGTACTTCCCCAGTCGGGCAGCTCAATTTTACCTCAAAAAATATATGTATGTATATGAATCTACACTTACAAGCGCTGATCAGTATATCCCCGATCAGGTTAACGATCCCCACATCCAAATCCTTGATGGTCTTGATCCACCTGACGCGTTCAGACGACAAGCCGTTTAACAATCTAAAATAGTTAAGTATTATTAATATGTTATATATGTCACAGCCATAGTGATCTAATTGTTATTATATATAACTAATTTGCCCGGACAATGTGATAAATTAATCACTTCATCCGGATATTATACATAGTAGTAGGTCAGAGCTAGTCAAAGTAATAAATACAGTCCAACTTGCTACCCCTCCTACTGTTTTTGTTGCTGTCTTCATTCAAATAGTTTTTTTTTTATAAAAATGTTATGGATTCCACTCGCACAAGATAAATACTTCTATGCGTCAATATGTGTTCATCAGCCCCTAGGTACCGGCGAGTGCCAGAACCGTATTCTTCGCCAACTCAAACGGTGAAGGAAAACATCGTGAGGAAACCTGCATGCTTGAGAGATTCTCTCAACATGAAGTCTGCCAACCCGCAGTAGGCTGGCGTGGCGGACTATAGCCTAATCCGTCTCGAATGAGAGAAGAACCGTGCCCAGCAGTAGGACAATAATGGGTTGATGATGATGATGACCGGTTACAATAAGACTCACCTGTTGGCACGGTCCATCCTGGCGAGGCATTCATTGATTTCCTCCTCCATACGCTTCCGTTCCTCCTCCTTCTCACAGAGGTAAGCGTTTAGTTTGGCGATACCTTCCAGTAACGCTATCATCTTCGATTTAGCCGCCGCCAACATTGCTGTCACAAACAAATAAATTATTAAGCCTGGATACAATAAGGAAACGAAAAATATTTCTCGTTGGTTATGAGAATTACTGTGCTGTCACCATGGAAATTCCATTTACTGTCAGTATTTTAACTACTCTATTTTAAGAAACCTGAAAGAGTTTTTGGGGAAATCCGTGAGACGCTTATGTCCAGCAGTGGACGTCATCTAGCTGATATGATGATAATATTGAAAATACTTTTTCAGAGTCGGGAACGCGCGAGCGGTACCTCTGGTATTTCTAACGTCGATAGGCCACGGTAACCGCTTACAATCAGGCGGGCCGTTAGCTTGTTTTCCAATCTCGTCGTATAAATAACAAAATTAAATTAAAAATCTCAAACCTCCGACACAAAATAATTTAAAAAAATGTCGCGGCGGCTATCTTGGGCCGATTATCAAAATCGGTTCATCCGTTCGGGAGCTACGATGCCACAGACACACATACACACAGACACGCCAAACTTATATCCTTGTCTTTTTTGCGTCAGTGGTTAAAAATATGACCTACCTTCAACAATCTGCAGGTCTCTGGTGGCTCTTGCCAAGGCCTCCTTCTTGGGAGCGACCCCCTTGTTCACGTGGTAGAACTTGTACATCGCATGCACCCACATGCACAGCGATTGACATGCTTTTGATACCTAATAATGGTAAAAATATGACTAAATGTAACTGCGGCGATCTAGAGCAAACTATGTCACACCTTCTGGTGTCCCTTGTGCCCAAAAACCTGCACGAGGCAAGATCTCTGTCTGGCCACGCCTAATGCCATTGAAGTGGCCGCTTATTATCCAAACATTGTTTAGCCATTGACACGATAAGAAGAAGAAGGTAATAAATGATGAATGCATGCGTTCAATTTCCACAGTTAAGTCAATGCAAGGTATTTTAACACCTACGACCATTACGTTAAGGTTAATTGGTTAATTTTCCTAGTGACTATAATTATGATTATATTTTTTTTTTATGAGCCTGTAGTGTCCCACTGCAGGGCAAAGGCCTCCCCACTCTTCTTCCACTTCTCTCTGTCTGTTGCCGTAGAGGACCAGCTCATCCCGCCATCTCCGCCTGGGCCTGCCGCGTTGTCGTCTGCCATTAAGTGGGACCCATTGGGTGGTCAGTTTGGCCCAGTTTTCGTCTGACATGCGACAGATGTGTCCAGCCCAGTTCCATTTCAGCGTGGCAGCTTTCCAAGTGACGTCTGTTACTTTCGTCTTGGAAAGATTATATGATGATTATGTTACGTTTCATTAATTTTCAGTTATTAAATTACAGATTTTTTACACTTACACGAATACTAGACATAGAGATAAATTAACTTTTTACGATTTATATCGGTATAATTGCCTCACGATGTTTTCCTTCTCTCTTCTCTCTTCTTCTCTCGATAAATACGCACATAACTTCCGAAGTCAGTGATGCGTGCTTTGGGTTTTGGACTAGAGACCTTTGACATCTCAGTCCACTGGTCACACTACTAGGCTTCTTCAGCTCCCGGCCTCAACCAACCAACCAACCACAACCCCGGCGGTACATGCTTTCGCGAATCCCATGGCCCCGGCAATAGGGTACTGGCATTGACGGGTGCGGTTGTTTAGTTGGAAACACTTAAGTTGGGCGGAGTGCGACACGCCCCTTCGCCTCCCCAGGCGGTGGGACGGTTCGTAAACGATTTACCCGCAATAAAAAAAGGTTACTATGTTAGGTTTTGTATTATTACCTTAAGAATCTTAGCAGGATCGTAGTCCGGGTTGGTGACGAACCGCTTGAGCTTTTTGATCATGTCCTCAGTGATGGACTCCTTGTCGAACTTCATCAGCGACTCGAGGAAGGCTGTGGGGTCCGCCAACATCACCGAGCCTGGCTTCCAGTAGTTCAACACCTTCTCGCCGTAGTTTGCACCTTGTTCCTAAAGTTTTATTTATTTATTTTAATACTCCTTACATCTATCTTTACAGTTGACCCAATGCGATAGTGCAGCTTAATTATTATGACAAAACTTAGGTAATAGATATTGCACAAAACAACAAAATTATTATTATAAATTCTCATGAAGATAACTACTAATGCACCTACTTATACAAATATTATAGAAAATAACTATGTAAAAATAAACTTATCTTAAAAGGTGTATACAATAATAATATAAAACTAATAATATCTTACAGTATAACTCACAATATTCAGTGTAACCTTTGCGAATTCACTCAAGTTACAAACAATTTTCAACATCAAAACTGAAATGGAACCACAGGGGAAGCACCAGTTTTCAAATAAAAATTAAAAATAGAATTATTAAACTCGGTTCACCCAGTCGAAAGTCATGAGTTACCAAAAACACAACAAAAAATAGTCGTAGTTGATAACCTCCTCCTTTTTTGAAGTCGGTTAAAAGTGTAAGGGATAAACAACCTAGGACTTTACCTTACAAACATTTGCCCCTGCTAAGACTGGAACATGTTAATGTACCTTGATGGGCTTGATGTCGAACACGACGCAGAGCGACTCGATGACGAGCACGACGCCGGCGGGCGGCTTCTTCATGGCCTTCACCTCCACCACGTCGTTGCGGTTCAGTTCCTGCAGAGCTTTCTCGGCAGCGCGAAGTGCCGGCATTGCCTCCTCTAAAAATTCACAGACGAACATGTTCAACGAAGACCTACATATGTCCGGCAGTGGACGTCTAACGGTGATGGTGATCATGATGATGATGACCCATAGTTTAGTTTGTTTCCTGTTTATTGATTATTTTACTGTAAATTAATTCATACTAATATTATAAATGCGAAAGCGTATCTGCCTTTCTGTCTATCTGAACTGATTTTGATGAAATTTTGTATGGAGATAGTTTGAGTCCCGGGAAAATACATAATATATGATAGTTTGTATGTGGAATCGAACATTGCTTAAAAGAGGGTAGATATAAATAAAAAGCAGATCAAAGTGGGCAAAATTAGTATAAAATAAAATTTCATTCTAAGAGAAGAATGCATATGTCTTCTCTTAGAATGAAATTTTGAGATTTTTTCGGCAGAATGAATTAATCATAAACTTGCCAAAACAATGCTTTTCGGGCTAAAACTATGACATAAACGTATTTTATATGAATGGCAACAGGACTAGCCTAAGTCTCTCATAGCGTCCTCCGTCATGGCGGCGTTGATGGCGGCCATCTTTTCAGCCATAACAGTCTCCTTCTCCACTTTTTCACGAGCTTCTTCAGCTATAGCCTACAAAAATATAGATTGAGAGAAAACTACTAGAGGGAGCTCTTATTTTTTCCTTTTACTATGTCAATTACGTCATATCATTGGTATATTGTTGAAGCTGAATGAGGAGATCTGTAGAATAACCCATGTCACTGACATAGCCCGAAGAATCGCCAAACTCAAGTGGCAGTGGGCAGGGCACATCTCTCGAAGAAAGGACGGCCGATGGGGCTCGTTCTCGAGTGGCGACCACGTACTGGAAGACGCAGCGTGGGTAGGCCCCCGGCAAGGTGGATCCGCTAGCTGGTAGAGGTCGCTGGAATCCGCTGGATGCGGGCGGCGCAGGATCAGTCGTCTTGGCGATTATTGTGGGAGACCCATGTCCAGCAGTGGACGTCTTCTAGTTGATATGATGGTCTATAAACTCACCGTATCAATGGCGATCTGTTCAATAACTTTCCTGGTCTCCGCAGCGGCTTTCTCCATCAGAGGCTTCAGTTCTGCCAGCTCAATCTGTAGCTCCTTAACCTCTACTTCAGTCTGGTTCAGCTTGCCTAGACCTAGGTACAGATATATAAGTCCTATAACTATATGTCGTCATCAAATCAAATCAAATCATTTATTTCAAATAGACCAATACAGGTACTTTTGAATTGTCGAATTAAATTGAATTTAGTTGCACGGTTCCAAAATCTACGATGACATGTGAAGTCTGCCAACCCGCAGTAGGCTAGCGTGGTGGACTATAGCCTAATTCCTCTCAAATGAGAGGATACCCGTGCCCAGCAGTGGGACAATAATCGGTTGATAATGATCCACTGCGGTCTTCTGTAAGGCTTCTTTTTAATGAAACAGTGACTCACCAGTTTTGAGAGCATTGGCTTCTGTGACTATAGCCTTCTGCTTCTTCCTGAACATGTCGGCGTAGGCGCCCAGCATCTCCATGTAGGACATGGGCGTGACGTAGTTGATGCGGTTGAGTTGTGCCTTGAAACGCTCGCTCGCGTCCACCACGGACTGGTGCGCGTAGCAGCACACGGACTGGTCATATAAGAACATGAACAGTAGTATTAATTGGACTACTGGTCGCACAGTGATCGAAATTCGATCATAAATAATTTTATGCATATAAATATATTTTTTTTTAATTTTAGCATGTGAATGCTAACACAAAATACAAACATAACCGCCTCTTTTTGAAGTCGGTTAAAAACCAAAGACAACAAATAAATTTGTAAGCACGTAAGAAGTTTTCTTGAAAGCAATTGTAATACTATGATGATTTATTTAGATTTAGAAGATATTTTGTACCGGATTATGACAGTCGGTACTTGAATTTTGCGATTTTAGCACTGAACTAGGTGGATATTATTTTTGGGATATTTTAAATGAGAATGCGTAACGTTGAAAACCATGAGGCGTGTATATTCGAATTGAAAGAAAAATGTATACATAGATCGAGGATAGTGGGGTAAAGGGGACAATAGTTGAGCCAATGGCAAGCGTTTATCACGTCATTTGTAGAAGTTTTGATTGGCTACAAACATGATGTCGCTACCGGTACTAAATAATGAAGATTTGTAGCATATGCGTGAACGTATTTATTTAGTGCTATTACAGCCACAAATCCGTCTCCAAAAAAGGAGGAGGTTATCACCTCCTCATTTGTTTGAAGTCGTTAAAGAACAGCACTTACCACCATAGCATGTAGAACTTCATTTGAAACACTGGTGAGCTCGCCCATGGTCTCGAAGAAATGGTAGGCGACGGACTCGAGCGCGGTCTTCGGCCACTCGCTGAACCAGTCGATGGTGCAGCAGTTCACCAGCGACGGGAACTGGCGGAGACGCGACCGGAATACCTGGTGATAATCATACCATCACACATGTAATAAGCCGGAGTAGTCTTTGTTGGTGATATTAGTATTCATCGTCGACAATTTGTATTTCTCTAAATTGAAAGAACTATTCAAATACATAACGGTGTTGACGCGAGACCATAAAGAATCACAATGCGGGGTGAGGGGAGAGGGGGCACGGCTCACGAAGCGGCCGAGCGAGGCGAACGCCAAACCCCTTCCGTTCTCCGCCGCTGTCCGCACCACACGTACTGTCCCACTGATAGGTACGAATCTCCTCTCATTAGACAAGTCCACTAGCAAAAAAAAACGTGCAGGTTTCCTGACGATGTTTTCCTTCACCATCTGAACATGACCACCACCATTCCCTTTTCGGAAGTAATGTGCGTATTTATCACATGCTCAAACGGTGAAGGAAAACCTCGTGAGGAAACCTGCATGCTTGAGGATTTTCTCGATGGCATGTGAAGTCTGCCAACCAACAGTAGGCTAGCGTGGTGGACTATAGCCTACTTCCTCTCAAATGAGAGGAAACCTGTGCCCAACAATGGGACCATAAAGGGTTGATGATGATGTTGAATAAATAATCTAACCTGTTTCACATTTACCTTTGGACCACTCGGTCTGGGACACCCTGAATTTGTACAAAAAGTAAGTAAAGTAAGTCACCTCTCCGATAGGGCTCATAACGACGACCATGTGCAGGTTGCTGCGCACGCGCTTCTGGTAGCAGGCGAACAGGTTGGTCTTGGTTGCCTGCAGGCTCATCTCCATCACGGCGTGCCGCACCGCCTGGTAGATCTTGTCCAGGTCCTCCGGCTCGTATATGTTCGGCACGTCGCCAGAACTGAGAATGTTATTCAGATCTTCCAGGAATGACTCCATTTTTATCTGAAGGAGACAGAGGTGAAGATGATTATAAATAAAAATATCGGGACATTATGATACAGCGCCATCTAGTTCCGAACTTAGTAACGAAGCTTGTGTTACGGATACTACATTATTGATACATTACATACAACTGAGGCCCAGCGATGTCAAATATATCCAATCTCTCTCAAACACACTATGATACAACAGAAAATATATTGCGATTATACATACCTACATTCATACTTATTTGTATATGAAAAGTTCCTTAATTACTTTCAAATAAATTTATAATTATATATTTCTGTAAATAGATTTTTTGAAGACATAAGTCATGTTAAACAAGGTACAGACATTTTTGTTTACAATATGTGACCCTAAAAATGGTCTTTTGAAGACAGTACCAGAGCAGATTTGAGTCCGCCTGTCCGTACCGATAACACGCATACAGCAGTCATCGTGTAACTCAACAATTATTGGGAGACTCAAAGACCCGAGGTCAATACACGATCGATGGATTATTTGCGTAGGCCATTGCAAAATCTCAAAGGGAAAATTAGGACTGTTATAACATGTATAAGCCGAACAGTTCCATCACCAAGCAGTCACTAGAAATAAGACGATGTTACCTGAGCATCAGAGAACAGGAAGACGATCCCTCTGTTCTCGGCGCCCGCCTTCAGCATGGTCTGTTTCAGATCTTCGCGCCACTCGGACATCCCGTATGCCTTCGAAATCTCTATCTGAATGCACGTCAGCTCCGCCATGTTAGCTGCCAGCCGAGATAGGGACTGCCGTCCTGGACATATCAACAATTCGCAAGCATAAGGTTGAGGATTTGATTCTCAGATCGAGTTGAGTGGTACTAGGTTACCGAGTTTGAAATTTATAAGGTAACTAAAAAAACCGTTGCTTTGTGGGGTGGGGTACTGACCGGAGCCGCCCATGCCGAGCAGCAGCGCGTTGGCCATGGGCTGCCGCATGATGCGCGCTACAGTTGTGGGATGGGTACTGACCGGAGCCGCCCATGCCGAGCAGCAGCGCGTTGGCCATGGGCTGCCGCATGATGCGCGCTACAGTTGTGGGATGGGTACTGACCGGAGCCGCCCATGCCGAGCAGCAGCGCGTTGGCCATGGGCTGCCGCATGATGCGCGCTACAGTTGTGGGGTGGGGTACTGACCGGAGCCGCCCATGCCGAGCAGCAGCGCGTTGGCCATGGGCTGCCGCATGATGCGCGCTACAGTTGTGGGGTGGGGTACTGACCGGAGCCGCCCATGCCGAGCAGCAGCGCGTTGGCCATGGGCTGCCGCATGATGCGCGCTACAGTTGTGGGGTGGGGTACTGACCGGAACCGCCCATGCCGAGCAGCAGCGCGTTGGCCATGGGCTGCCGCATGATGCGCGCTACAGTTGTGGGGTGGGGTACTGACCGGAGCCGCCCATGCCGAGCAGCAGCGCGTTGGCCATGGGCTGCCGCATGATGCGCGCCACGCGGCACAGATGCGCGGCCGCGTCGTCGAACAGCACCAGGTCCAGCGGGACTGTCGTCGCCAGGTTGTACTCCTCCAGGTAGTGCGACAGCACATCGCTCAGCTGAAACAACACACGGCTACATCTAAACACCTTGCCTCAAACACAGCATAACTAGAGAAGTTGCGGACGTGAACCAAATAGTAAACGTATACTCGATACTTTATTGCGTGAATCTCATCATCATCATCATCCATAGTCTTTCTAATCCCACTACTGGGTAGAGGCCTCTCTTAATGCTTGCCCTTCACTTCGGTCCTGTGCTAATCTCGTCCCGGTTCGACCAGAACCTCCTCTCTCTCCTCTCATTTGATAGGAATTTACGGATAGCCTAGTGCTGCCATTTGACAGGCTTCACACGCCATCGAGAATATCTTTCAGACATGCAGGTTCCTTTGCGATATATTTTTTTTGCATTTTGAGCATGTGATAAATGCACACGTAACTACGAAAAGTCTGCATGCTTTGGGATTGAACTCGACACAGTTGACTTCTGTTTCAGGGAAATTATGTTGAGAAGTATACTAATATTTGCTTCGTCGTGGATGCCCAGGTCGAGCAGTGTTATTGGATTTTTTTATGAATTTCTCATTAGCTCGGAGTTTGGATTTGTGCCCGGTCAATGGCAACAGGCTCGCCCCCCATGGGTCCTAAAACATACTGGCGAAACGTGGATGTACATTAGTACACCTCTGCCTAACCTTCGGGGACGATAGGCGTGATGGTATGTATGTGGAAGATTAAACGCCAGGATACACAAAACTACAATTTATTTGAAAAAACTTTGATTACAACGTCCTTACCGTCCTACTCGTCTTAGCTCACACCCGCCGTCTTTCATTTCCCACTCCTCCTCCGACATTCACTCTATCTCGCTCATACGTACAATCCCTCGCTTAAAACATAATGACCATCCATCTCTCTCACTCCCACATGTAAGTATTATTATTTGTGTGTACTCACCTCTTCTCTGTCTACTATCTCGACGTACTTCTTATCGTCCGCGCCTAAATCCATAAAGTCGCCGAACAACATCAGTCTACCCTCCAATATGTCGTTTGGATTCTTTTTGAATTCATCGCGAATCTTCTTGTTCATCAGACTGTAAGTATAAATATTTTTAAATAAATATTTCTGGACATTATGACACATCGCCATCTAGTTCCGAGCTAAGCAACGAGGCTTGCGTTACGGAAACTAGTTGGTTGATACAAATATACTTTTTTTTATGGTTCCGTACCCTAAGGGAAAAAACGGAACCCTATTACTAAGACTTCGCTGTCAGTCCGTCCGTCTGTCTGTCACCAGGCTGTATCTCAAGAAAAGCGATAGCTAGACAGTTGAAATTTTCACAGATTATTTAAATCTGTTGCAGCTACAACAACAAATACTAAAAATAAATATTTAAGGCCATATAAAGGCAATATAAAGGTCCCCCTTAAATATTTATTTTATTTTGTTTTTAGTATGTGTTGTTATAGCGGCAACAGAAATACATAACTTGTGAAAATTTCAAATCTATCGCGGTTCTTGAGATACAGCCTAGTGACGGACAGACAGACGGACGGACAGACAGCGAAGTTTTAGTAATAGGGTCCCGTTTTTACTCTTTGGGTTACGGAACCCTAAAAACATCATAAGTTATAGTGTAAGTAAGAATATATGTTATACGTACTCGGTGAACCACTTGCGGTCGAAGTCGTTGACCAGCCGGTCCTGGTACACCCGCTGGTGCTCGTGGTACCACAGTCTAATCACGTCGTCTTCGTCCTGAGAGAACAGTCTTTTGTAAAATCTTGTGTATTCATACTAATATTACTTATATAATATAATATAAATATGACTCAAAGGTGACTGACTGACATAGTGATCTATCAACGCACAGCATACACCACTGGACGAATCGGGCTGAAATTTGGCATGCAGATAGATGTTATGAGGATTTCGATTAATTACCCCCAAGGGGATGACGGTTTGTATGAAAACTATACCTAATTAATAATAATACTTAACGCGAGCGAAGCCGCGGGCAAAAGCTAGTAATATTATAAATGCGAAAGTATATCTGTCTGTTTGATTTAGATGAAATTTTGTACAGAGATAGTTTGAGTCCCGGGGAACGACATAGGATAGTTTTCATCCTGGAAATCATCCCTTAAAAGGGGAAAATGGGGGTGGAAATAAAATTACAAATTTTACGCAGACGAAGTCACGGGCAAAAGCTTAAGTTACATATATTTTTTTAATGAGACATGCCCATCACCCTAAGTCCCTACTACTGTAACTTCTGTATACCAGATTGGAAAAATCGTGGAGACAATGAAGACCGACGTGTCCGAGGAGAATGATTTTACTCTCTTGGAACCCGCAGCGAAATTAATCAAGAAATTAGATAAGAGTAAGAAAAGTCATCCACTGGATGCGGGCGGCATATGACCGGTGATCGTGGCGATCTTTGGGGGAGACCTATGTCCAGCAGTGGACGTCTAACGGTTGAAATGATGAAGAAAAGTTACAGTTTTCCACTTCCATCCATGTCAAGCGAGAGAGAATAGAGTTTAAATGTTATTGACATGTGAAAACAACTGGGTTCAGCCCAGTTGCCAAGCTCCACGGATGACAAATTAATAAGTTATGGGTCCTAATAATGTTAACTATTATATCTGAGTCAATTTTTTTTTAACCTCGCCCCACACTAGAATTTTCTTCTGTGTCGTGGGTGAATTTACAAACAAAAATTTTCACATACACAAACGCCCATAACCGGAACAACTACCTGTAGAACGTACTATAGACTCCTGAATTCGATTGTACAAATATTTGCTCCGTGCGGGGATCGAACCCGCAACCCGTGACGCACCAACCGATCGCTCAGCCACTGCGCCACCGAGTCGTCAACGTCCTAATAGGTATGGCAAAAACGTTAAAACACACAGAAATTCGTACCGTAACTAATTTTGGATCCATCATCAGCATTCCCTGGAACACCTTGCTGAGGTCCCTCAAGTTGAAGGTATAGTGCGATTTAGTGGGTGTAGGCAGTAGCTCCTCTACCAGAGAGTTGAATATAAATAGCGAAGCCTTCAGGAAAGGCTCCTCGCGGACGGTTATTTTCGGATCTACTCCGTTGATCCAAGATCTTAAGATCACGGCGAAGATGAGGTACTGGAAGTAATGACAGTTAGATTGATAAATTAACAAAAGATTATTGTTAGCGGTAATCCGTAAACAGCTTCTATGCTGCAGCGTTTACGGAATGCCAGCAACGGCATTCTGAAAGTCATTGCTGTTAGATTTGACTGCCCTATCCAAAAACATTGGGTAAGGGTAGTCAACGGAATGTTTTGTTAATTTTGTTAAAAATTTAGGGTAGCTGTTAGTAATTATAACTTCAAGACGACCAACAGCCCAGTCTGCCCGTGACCATGGCTATAAAGGATCCGAAACGTCGCGTTAAAATAATATAAATATACTGCGATAAAATCCGTACAAAAAAGTATTTTATTTCAATACCTTGTATTAGAAAGTGTGCGAGCTGGTTACCTTGCTGGAGTACTCCATCTCGGTGAAGGAGATGTAGTGGAAGTGTCGCATGAGCCGCATGGTGACGGGGTTGCGGCCGCCGCCCGGCGGGCCCATGGCGGCCACGATGCCCACGTCCACCAGCGTCTTGAACTCGCCGATGTTGTCGCGGTCGTACCAACCTCACCCACCGAAATATTCGCTCAGTTAAGAAGTAATCAAACATAGTGATGGTATCATATCTTGTATACTAGCTTTTGCCCGCGACTTTTTCGGTGTAAAATTAGTTTTTTTTTTATGGTGATAAGGGGGTAAACGAGCAGACGGCTCACCTGATGGTAAGTGGTGTCCGCCTCCCATAGACATTTGCACACCTTAAAATAGAGAGTTACTGAACTGACAGCTAACGGAATTCCCATGCTGTCAGAATAGTCACTCCCCCAATGAGCTCTGGTAACCTTACTCACTCGCAAAAAGACAACTATTGTTGATTCACTGCGGTCTTCTGTAAGGCGGAGGTACTTCCCCAGTCGGGCAACTCTATTTGAGCGAGAAATCTCGCTATGCCTTACAAAAAAAAATATTTCCACCCCCCTTTTCCCGATTTTGAGGGATGATTTCGGGGATGAAAACCATCCTATGTCCTTCCCCAGGGCTCAAAACTATCTCTATATCATATCCAATATCCAAAATTTCATCTAAATTGGTTCAGCAATTATACCGCGAAGAGGTAACATACAGACTGACACACTTTCGTATTTATAATATTAGTATGGATAATAGGTTCTCAATTCGCGGACGGTAGCTACTAATGTAAGGGCTGATTGTGTTATGCGGACGACCGCGCGGCTCCATACAAAAGTGCCCCGTGTAATGGAACACTTTTGTATAGAGACGGGGCGTGCGCCCGCTTTCAGTTTCAGCTCTAAAGGTGAAACCTTGTCTGACAGATACCTCCAAAGTCCATGAACTGTCGGAGCAGTTCTATGGGCGGCTGCGCGCCGTACACCTCCAGCGCCGGCATGTTGAGGTCGTCGATGAAGAACACCTGCCGCCGGGTGGGCGGCGGCCCGAACACTCCGCGACGCCGACGGTCCAGCTTGCTGTCTATCACATCCTGGGGAATATGGGAATATGCATCTAACATTAAAATCAATTCACTTTTTTTTTAACTTACATACTCACATATATACACTCTCTTCTCCATGTGATATACGCACATAACTTTGAATAGTCAGTGATACGTGATAAAAGTATATTGGGATCGTAGTGCGTTGTATTCTGAAGTTTTTTACTACCTCCATGGGAAAAACGTGTGAGGCCCGGATTTCCACCGAAGCGGAGAGGAGAACAGACGAGAGGAGCTGATGTGTGTTGAATAACCAAGCAGATATCATTGCGGATAGGAGACGAGGAAATAACGAAATCTGATTGGTTATTCAACAACACATATCTCCGTCTCTTCTCCTATCTGCTTTGGTGGAAATCCGGGCCTCACACGTTTTTCCCATGGAAGTAGACAAAAACTTCAGAATACAACGCACTACGATCCCAATATACTTTTATCACGCATCACTGTCTATTCAAAGTTACGTGCGTATATCACATGGAGAAGAGAAAACATCGCGAGGAAACCTGCATGCTTGAGAGATTTCGATGGCGCGTGAAATCTGCCAATCCACACTAGGCTAGTGCACTATAGCTTAAACTCGCTTAAATGACTTCAAACCTGTTCCCAGCAGTGGGACAATCAATGGGGTGATGATGACGGTAATAGTAACTACTACATACATTTTTTTGGTTTTTTTTATTGAATGGTGAGATTCTGTTGTTGCACAGTTAAATACATAGTTAAATTTCAGTTTCAGTTTTATTTCTCTCAAATCAACCCATGATTTGAGAGAAATAAAACTGGGGAAGCTAAAAAACGAGTAAAATCAAATTATACCATCATGCCTGTCCTCCGCGAAGGGTTAGGCAGAGGTGTACTAATGTACAATGTGGTATGTTTTAGGACCCATGTAATAGGGGGCAAGCCTATTTCCATTAACCGGGCACAAATCCAAATTCCGAGCTGCTAATGAAAATTTCATAGAAAAACCCAATAAACTGCTTGCCTGGGAATCCAACACAAGACCAACGAGGCAGTAAAATTAAATTCATGATTATAATAGTGGGACGTTCTACCGTGTAAAATCTCTTGAAGTTGTCACCTGTGTCTGGTTGGCGGATGTCCTGGCGGAGAAGACGAGGAACTCGCAGATGAACTTCTTGTGCAGGCCGCGGGACAGCTTGGCGGAGATGGTGACGGTCTTCCCGGTGCCGGTGGGCCCCACGCAGATCACGTGGTTGTAGTTCACGATCTTGTAGCCCATTATCGCCGCACTGCGCACGTTGTCCAACGTCGGGACCTCGATGTCTGAGGTAAATAGTTAAATTGGAAATGGAAACCGGGCCTCAGCTTGGGAAAGTTTCGAAAGTATCGTATACCTCGCGATCGAAGTGTAAAGTCGCAAGCATTTAGGTCCTTCACCATTTAAAGTTTTACGTTTTGGAACCGTGCAACTAGTTTTGATAATAAAGGAGGATGGTAAAATCACCCCATTGACCAAGCCAAATTATTTCTTCCCGGAAGCCCCTTCATAATCTGTTTGTTGGAGCATGTACTCACCCGCGTATTGCCAGTCAGGGTCCACCACGTAAGTACCGAGGTTGGCCATCCAGTTGTACCAGTAGGGGTTAGCCGGTTCTCCATCCTCCGTAGTGTCAGTGAAGCCGCCGTCGTGGAGCCTGATTCACAAGAATATAAGTGAAGTATACTGATTTCTCACATTTACCCAAATAATCATCATGATTATTTATCCCACTGCTGAGCACAACTCGCCTCTTATTTTAGCCTTCCGAGAGGCAGGGCTCAGCGAGATTGTCTCGTTGAAATTGAGCTTTCCGACTGGGGAAGTACCTCCGCGTCACAGGAGACCGCAGTGAAACAACAATAGTTGTGTTGCTGTGTGAGAGGTTGCCAAACTTTGTCAGGGGAGTGACAATTCTGATATTATGGAAATTTCGATTCTTTTCTTTCTTTCTTTCTTCAAACTTAAGGTGTCATCGCGAACATCTCTCGATCCCTGTATACCACTTTTGCCTCGGCCACATTCATACATCTTGTCATCGGCACCAGTTACCGAGTACTGCTCACCTGACCTTTTGAAGCAGTTCAACAATTAGATCGATATATATATATCCTTCAGGAGCCGTGGTAGCCTAGTGTCGTGATCAGTGGACTGAGATGTCAAAGGTTCGAGCCCAAGGCACGCACCACTGACTTTTCGGAAGTTATGTGCGTATTTATCACAAGCTCAAACGGTGAAGGAAAACATCGTGAGGAAACCTGCATGCTTGAGAGATTTGTCTCGATGGCATGTAAAGTCTGCCAACCCGCAGTAGGCTAGCGTGGTGGATTATAGCCTTATCCCTCTCAAATGAGAGGAGACCCGTGCCCAGCAGTGGGACGTTAATGGGTCGATGATGATGATGATATATATCCTTCTAGGACGCCCTCTTCCTTCATTTTTCCACTGACATCTTCTTTATAAATCCCATTCGTCGATTACTCTTCGCAATACTTACGTATAGTCATAGACTCTTCCTTCGGCCGGGAACAGCGGTTTGGTGCCCGCTTCGACCATAACGGCTCTGATGTGGTCGGAGAATATCGCCCGGCCGTTATGGTCGCACGTGGCGCCCACCGACCAGATGACCGCCCACACCACCCACAGCGGAGCCAGGCGCGCTGGAACAACACAATACATCTATCAAGCAAACAAACATACATACCATCACGCCTGTCGTCCCCGAAGGGTTAAGCAGACGTTAACCGATTAAGATGAAATAATAATAAATAAATAAATAATAAATATTTCTGGTCATTATGACACAGCGCCATCTAGTTCTGAGCTAAGCAGCGAGGCTTGTGTTACGGATACTAGGTGGTTGATATACATCTATACTTTTTTTTGTAGATACATACATATTATACATAGATACATACATCCATGACTCGGAGAAAAATATTTATGATCATCACAGAAACATTTGTCCCTACCGGGATTCGAGCCCGGGACCCGGCACAGAAGGCAATGTTAACTGTGTGTGTTAGTGTGGACTAATTGGGTCGTAAAATTTTGTGTGGACATAGTTTGAGACCCGAGAAGGAAGGACATAGGGTAGGTCCTGTTTCTAAAAAGGCGAAAGGAGGTTGAATGTGAAGTAGATAATTTCTTAAAAGAGGGTAGATATAAATAAGGAGATTGGATACAATTACTAGAAACTGCTTAGTATATTATACATTTCTTCGCACCTGCCCGTGACGTAACACTACGGTCCTATCAGAAAACCAGCGCTGCAGCATTAATTCATTAGTGCTGCAGCAATACGCTGAGATGGGGTCCGTTTTTTGGCCTCGCTCGGGTTAACTATTGATATATTTTATAATGTCTTATGTTTTTTTATTTTTTTTATTATTATTATTTTTTTTTGTTATTTAATTTTGTTACCTGAGGAGGCCAGGAATAAATGTTTTTCTTTCTTTCTAGATATTTCAATGAAATTTAGCTTACATATAGTTATTACCTGGATTTACACATAGGCTACCTTTTATCTATTAGCTAGTAATACATAAAGTAAATTACGCATAAGAGCCAGGAAGTTGGCGGGCGGCGGCGGCCGGTCATCCCTCCCGGTGAGCGGCCGCAGGCGGTAGTCCAGCAGCTCGAGGAACTTCAGCACCAGGCTGCAGTCGATGGACACCACGATCTCCGTCAGCCGGGACCGCAGCAGCTCTAGCGACGGGTACAGGTACGTCGATATCAGCGGCAGCAGCATCTTGCGGATGGGATCCGCTATCTGGGCGTTAGGACCAACTGATACATTTTGTAGTCCACCAAACGTACTTTCAGGCCCGTATCCTCGGAGGAAATGCTATCATCATCATCATCAACCCAATTACTGACCAACTGCTGGCTTCAGGTCTCCTTTCACCTAGACTAGTGGCATGACGCAAGGGCTGTGGTAGCCTAGCGGTGTGACCAGTAGACTGACACGTCAAAGGTCTCGAGTTCAAACCCGAGCCCCACTGACTTTTCGGAAGTTATGTGCGTATTTATCACATGCTCAAACGGTGAGGGTTGTGATTTTGGCCCATTAGTCGTCTGGCATACGGCCAATGTGTCCAGCCCAGTTCCATTTCAGCATAGCCTATACGAATGACATCAAATACTTTTGTTTTGGAACGCATGATGGTATTCCATATTAATATATTTTTAATATATGTAACGAAGTCAGCTCACTGGAGGCAGGTTACTCTTGATCCAGGCGTGAACGAGTGGTGGGAGGCCCACGACCTTGGAGTCCAGGTACACCATGCCGCAGCGGGAGACAGTGGCAGGGGACGCCACCGCCAAGTCCGCCACCTCGAAGATCATACGTTGGCGCTCGGTCAGCTTCATGATCTCGCCACTGGAGAGGCACAGTTTCTTGTTGTCGTCTAACACCTGAAATAACGTCAGGCTGTGAGATGGAATACCTGCCGAGGTTTTTCCAAACGACTACAGCTGCTTCAAAAAAGGAGTGATAAGATTTTTGGAACGAAGTTCCTTTTCGCGCATTGTGAAAGGGGGCTAGACGGAAAAAATTAAGACGAAAAGTTGTAACGACAAATACAATTTTATAACATTTCCTTCACTAATTAATCGAAGGGAACTTCGTTCCATCCGGGTGTCCCTTGACACCTCTCAAGTTTTTTACATTTGTTACAGCTGTGATAGCCTAGTGGTGTGACCAGTGGACTGAGATATCAAAGGTCTTGAGTTGGAACCCAACGCACCACTGACTTTTCGGAAGTTATGTGCGTATTTATCACAAGCTCAAACGGCGAAGGAAACCATCGTGAGGAAACCTGCATGCTTGAGAGATTTGTCTCGATGGTATGTCAAGTCTGCCAACCCGCAGTAGGCTAGCGTAGTGGAGCCTTATCCCTCTCAAATGAGAGGAGACCCAGCAGTCGGACGTTAATGGGTTGATGATGTTGATGATGAAGGATTTTTACAGTCAGCAACGCGCGAGTGATACCTCTGGTGTTGCAAACGTCTATAGGCTACGGTAACCGCTTACCATCAGGCGGCCCGTAAGCTAGTTTGTCACCAGTGTGGTATAAAAAAAACGTCAGTATATGAATATCAAGTGTACAATGTGGTCCGATCATGAATAGATTTGTCCGCCATTAAATTTTATTATATTCGATTTTTTTATGTTCTGTTTTGCTGTGGTATTTTATACACAAATGATATATAATTCTTCAAATCTAGAACCGATTGAATGATCTGTAAGCAATAAAACTGCCCCATTGAGATATTTTTTCAATAGGCTCGTAGTGATCTGAGGGATCGGTACCTAGCCAAGCTATTAATGGGACATTTAATGAGTTGAAGGAAAATAAAACGACCCAATTAGCGCAGCGGCATCTGGACCCCGGTAGGCGCAAATTTTTGCGTGATGAGCATGGCATATGAGTCATGGATGTACTATGTATGTATTAATCAACACAACCATTTAGTATCAGTAACACAAGCCTCGTTACTTAGCTCCGAACTAGATGGCGCTGTGCCATAACACCCGGATGTATTAATTTATATATTTAACAAGATGATAAATAAAAGGTTTACAGACGTACAGTGTTCATGTTTTCAATCCACACGGCGTCCACCGGCCCATCGAACACATACCAGCGCTTGTCCATATCCTCGACCGCTATGCCTGCTCGCACCAGACTCGACAGAATGCCATCCGTCCTGATTACAATGATTTCTAAGTTAATTATTTAAATTAAAGTAGGTCCGTAGCGGTAAGTCCTTATTGACCACGATGCCTATCACGGAAACGGCGCCGAATGATTGTCAAAGCCGTCCCCACGTAGCGGGAAGAAGCGAGCTGTTATCTATGAGATATACTTAGTTTCCGAACAAAGTTAAAAAAAAATATGATTGATTTTGGAACTGATGAAATTTATTTATACGGGTCATATACCTGTAAATCCAAAAAACTTTTTACTAATATTTTTTAAATTTTCTATAAAATTAAATTTTAGGCAGATCAATTTGAACATGCAATCTCGCTACGCCTTCTCTGAGAATACAGGCAGATTATTATAAATAATGATAATGAATATGTTCGCTTACCATTCATGGGTCAGTAGATCAAACTCCCCGTAGAGCTGCCCCATGGTGATGGACTTGGGGTTGACCACGAACGTGTGGACGGGGGTGAACGGGAACCCGTCCGGCGCCAGCTTACCCTTGATCGCAGTCAGCGCATCGCGGAGAGTCTCGTAGCACTAGGAGATAACATTATAATCCACTTACTAAAATCATAAATATGAAAGTATGTACGTCTGTTACCACTTCACGCTTAAATCGCTGAAACGATTTAGATGAAATTTGGTATGAAGACAGTGAAAGACATAGAATAAGACGTAAGTATGTACGCAGACTAAGACGCGGGCAAAAGTTGTATAGTTTAACACCCTTGGATTTTATATAGATAAAGCAATAGAATAATCAGATTACTAAGGTCTTATGACAGTCGCTATGTGTATACTAATATTCAGCTGCGTTTATGTGAATTAGAAGAACTTTAACATAACTTTTAGCCTTTCGTTTTAGTTGAAATATTTATACCTTCTTCCCTTCCTCTGATCTATGTCCAGCAGTGGACGAATATAGGTTGATTTATACCTTTGTCTTCCCAGCGCCTGCAGGCCCGACCACCATAAGCCCGTGCCTCACCACTGTCGTCTCATACAACTGTATCACCTTGAATATGAACGCTGCAAACAATAATAAATAAATAAATATATCTGGACATTATGACACAGCGTCATCTAGTTCCGTGGTAAGCAACGAGTAGTTGATATACTACATATAGTTTTTGAGAATTGTACTTACAGTATAAATCATCGTATCCTTTCTTGGTGAGCATCAGTCTGATGCTCTGTTCCATGATGCCGTAGTCCACTACAGGAGTCTCCACGCGCGGGAACAAGTCGGATATTATACCTACATATAAACAAGATATTCTATAACAAAATTGATTAACATTTGTGAGGTATAGTATAAAATTATTGAAAAGATTCATTATAGATAGATAGATAGATAGAATATCCTTTATTGTACACCAAAATTTAAAACATACATTACATTAATATAATTGTCTACGAAATAAGGGTACAATGGCGGTCTTATCGCTAGATAGCGATTTCTACCAGACAACCTTTAGATGGACAAGAATAAACGTGAACCTGAACGGGTATGGCATACAGTTTATGATTAAATAATACATCATTAATACAGACTAATTAACCTAAAACTATTAATAAATTAAATTAAAGTTATACAAATAAATAAAAAGACAATACATACAATAATATAATACATATATTATAAATACATATTTGATACATTAGATATATATATTTATAAATATATAAATAAAAATATATAGTTATGATTATAGTATCTATGTATAATAAGCACAATAAGACGACGCGGTAGTAAGACACATTAGAGTGAAAGAAAGTGTTCTTTTACAAGAGCGTTAAAAGAAGTGAGCGTTTGAGCACGCCTTATAAATACAGGCAGAGCATTCCACAGACGTATGGCCTGAACAGTAAAGGAAATGTCATACAATCTTGTTGAATGCAATGGCATTTCAAGCCTCAAATTTTCCGAAGATCTCAAGTGTCGATTATGTGTGTCATTAAGGAACTTGAAACGTTCTTTGAGATAATAGGGAGTTAAAGGATTGAATAGAATATTATACAGCAAAGATAAAATATGTGCATTCCGGCGAAAGCGGATTGGAAGCCACTTGAGCTTAAGACGGAATTCTGAAACATGGTCATATTTGCGTAATCCAAATATGAACCTGATGCAATAATTTTGGAGACGCTCAAGCTTATTCAATTTTTCCTCAGTAAGATCAGGATAGCTGGTATCTGCATAGTCAAGTATTGGAAGAAGAAGGGATTTGGCAAGAGCAATTTTGGTGGCAGTTGGGAGAAAATTACGCAACCTATATAGGGACTTATAGTATTATACAGGGTGATTTTGAAAGAATGCGACAAAATGAAATATATAATTCTACGTGGAACCAAGAAAATTTAGAGCGTGATAATATGAGAAATGAATAAGTACTTTTTGACCCTGCAAAAAACGTAAAAGTGGCGAAAGTATCAAGATTATAATTCCGTGTATAGCCGTTATCTTTAATGTGTGTGCGATGAACCTATGAATGAATTGTGACCTCTCCAGGATGTTTCCGATCGACTGTCAAATCAAAACAAATCAAATTTCGTTTGTTTACATTATGCGCGGACAGGCCGGCAAGGACAAAGCGATGCGTAAGATGAACCGAACGGTTTGGCAACATCGCGCGTCATTACCTACTTTTTCAATTAAATAGTTAAAAATATTAAATACAATGCGTTGCCATACTTCACGTAGTAAGTTCCTGTGGAGTAGGTAAATGATAGTCTAGTCGGTGCGGTTGAATTGATACTTGAAATGTATAATTATTTTATTAAAGTTTATAATTACTTTTATTTAATTTTTAAAAGCTGATAATTCATGTTTTTCTTATAAGTTAACTTAGTGTACACCATTAAAAACCAAAACCAAATTTATGTCCTTGATAATTTAGATTCGTAAAATTACATTTTAAAATGAATGGGTAATCGTACCTGAACCTACCATTTTGATTTGTCGCATTCTTTCAAAGTCACCCTGTATAGAATCATTCATTTAATAAACAGACATGATGCTGGAGTTTGTTGCGCCGCTTCTTCTTGCCTGAAAAAACACTAGGAAGCGGTGAAGGGCGGGCGTTTATGAGGGCTGTCTTTATTGTCGACGTTGAAAAAGAGTTGATTAAATGGTATTTTGATTTTGACTTTAATATCAAAGTACGATTGAATAATACCTCCCCCTGAAATAATAGTTATAAAGTTTGAAGCTCACACTTTTTAATGTTATAAACGTTACTTACCCCACAATAGGATTTTCTCCTGTGCCGTGGGTGCGTTTACAAACACAAATTATCAAATACACAAACACCTAGAGTAACCTGTAGATAGTACAAATATTTGCTCAGTGCGAACCCGCAACTTGTACCTGTAACTTTGTTGGGGCCGTCTTTATTGTCGACGTCTAAAAAGAGCCAATTAAATTGGCCTACTTTGAGTAAAAGATATTTTGACTTTGACTCTGACGCACAAGCCGATCGCTGCGGCAATCAAATCGTCACTACACACTGCACATTAGGACTTGAGGGTAAATAAGCTGCTTACCATTGAACAGTACGAGGTCGTTCGCCAAGAATTTCGGCACGTTGACGTCTTTGAGCGAGCGCAGCACGATCTGCCGCTCGTCGCCGTCCGGCATCTGCCGGATGAGGTTGCCGGCCACCGTGATCACGGTCTTCACGGCCCGCATGCCGAAGTCGTAGTGGTCCTGTGACAAAGTATCTTTATAGTGGACTAGCTTGTGCCAAGTTCGTCTGAGTAGAATTAGTAATAAAATATTCTCTTTTAAGAATTTAAATAATCGATCCCACATTCCAACTCCCATCCCCCTTTTCGCGACATCTATCTCACCACATAAGAACTACGGACTCAGCGCGACGAAGCTAATAAACCTACATCGCGCAAGTGAAATTTGCACGCGAGATTGCATATATACAACCACCCAACATCAACCGTTGGGCAGTAGCCCGCCATGCATAACACCTCGCCTGGTGGGAGGATCCTCCTTTTTGCCCATGGAGGGCTTCACACCTCCTTCCCTCCATACGTCCACAGGGTAACCGCTTACAATGAGGCGGGGGCGTAGGCTAAAAAATTCGTCAAGAACTTCAAATTTAATTGCACCTGTGCAGACAACTGTTCAGAGCTAAGCCGGAACGTGGTGGTGATCTTGCCGGCCAAGATCTTGGCTTCAGAGAACCCGAACGAGAACAGCGAGATCTCCGCGATGAGCGCGTAGTCGGGCACCATCATCGCGATTGGGCGAAACAGGGCCTTGAGATTGTCTGGAAGCTCCGTACGACCTGAGGAATTGTTTTTTTTTAGTTGAGATGTTCTACAAATTGAGTTTAACAAGCAAGTATGAAGATAGGGGGAATATAAAAGCTACTTTATTTAGTGAAGCATATATTATACACCATCATTATCATCAGCAATCCATTAATGTCCCACTGCTGGGCACGGGTCTCCTTTAATTTTAAGAATAATTAGGCTATAGTCCACCACGCTAGTCTACTGCGGGTTGGCAGACTTCACATGCCATGGAGAAAATCTCTCAAGCATGCAGGTTTCCTCACAATGTTTTCCTTCACCGTTTGAGCATGTGATAAATACGCACATAACTTAACTATGATACACCATATGTGTACATTATTCATGTGCAATATTCACACTACTTTCTGCCTGTGACTTCGCCTTCTATACTTTTGTGTTGTACTTTTATCCAAACATCTTTTTATATTAATCTGCTTACCTATTTCTACCTTTTTTAAAGAAATTATCGATACCGCATACAAACTTCCACCCCTCTTTTCGTCCTTAGGGATGATTTCCGTGACAAAAATCTACCTACTCCTATATCCTTTCCTGGGACCCAAAGTATCTCCATACAAAAATTCTTCAAAATCGGTTAAGCGGATTTAAGCTTGAAAAAAATATCAATATGTCGCAGTAAAATTTGTAAAAAAGTAATTTAATTTCAAAGGAAATAGTTTGTGTCATACCAGCATATCCAGGGTTCATAGTGATGAAGACGGAGCAGGAGGCCTTCAGCGGCAAGTCGACACCTTCGAACATGAACCTCTCCATGCGAAGCACCTGTGCCTTCTGGATTGTCACCACCTGATTGACAACATTAGATATTAACAAACATAGCTAAAAGCTAAAACACTCTGGACTAATTGGTTTATACGTTCGTTCGACACGAAAACCAGAAACACCCCGTCATTTTTGCGTCAGGAATTAGGCAAAAGCATAACATACCATCACGATTGTAGTCCCCGGAGGGTTAGGCAGAAGTGTATCAACATATGTCGTCGGTATGTTTTAGGTCCCATATAATAGGGGGCGAGCCTATTGCCATTAACCGGGCACGAATCCAAACTCCGAGCTGCTAGTGAGGATTTTACAGAAAAACCAAATAACAATTTGCTCGACCTGGGAATCGAACCCTTGCTCAGCAGTCGAACTGTACAACCACTAGACCAGATGCGGCAGTTACGCTCATGCCTTTTTCCCATGGCGGTAAACAGAAACCCACAGAAAGCTACGCGCTACCATTCCTGCATACTAATTTTGCCACAGATATTCACTAATTAAGTAAACGATGTACGTCCAGCAGTCGATGAATATGGGCTGATGATGATGATGAAACGATGCACGGAGCTAGTTGCATTATAAAGAGACACTTGGCTAGAGGAGCGGTGGTAGCCGAGCGGTGTGACCAGTGGACTGAGATGTCAGAGGTCTCGAGTTCGAACCCAAGGCACGCACCGCTGACTTTTCGGAAGTTATGTGCGTATTTATCACATGCTCAAACGGTGAAGGAAAAACATCGTGAGGAAACCTGCATGCTTGAGAGAATTCTCGATGGCATGTGAAGTCTGCCAACCCGCAGTAGGCTAGCGTGGTAGACTATAGCCTTATCCCTGTCAATTGAGAGGAGACCCGTGCCCAGCAGTGGGACATTAATGGGTTGATGACTTGGCTAGATGAAAAACCAGTCAGCGATAATCATACCTGTTGCGCTACCACGGAGAGCACTTCAATGTCAATGCGATTGAACTCGTCGAAACACGCCCAGGCGCCTGACCTGAACACATAGTCATCATCTGATATAACAGAACATACCATCACTACTATATCCCTGAAGGGTTAGGCAGAAGTGAACTGTTTGCTTACACTTATGTCTAAGTATTTGTGTAAAGGGATTATCTTGGGCCCGGTTTTCACCACAGCGGATGTGGTTTTAATAACCAATCAGATATTATTGCAACATCTCCTCTCGTCTCTACTTTGGTTGAAATCGGGCCTTACTGGCAAATTGTTCTGATAATATCTATTTACAGAATTAAATATAAGGTATTTCGGGCTATATCTACAGTACTACATATATATGTAGATTGAATCTATCTAAATGAGAAAATGTATGTACTAACGCAGCCAATCCCTTGAAGAACTTGCCCATAGCCATGAAGTCCAGCTGGTCGGAGCAGTTGAACACAACGCACTGCACGGCCAAAGCCTTCGCCAAATCCTGACAATATCATCCTATACATTTTAGTATACAACGCGAAATAAACTCTAGTCTATATAAATTTAAAGTACACTTTCCACCGATGCAATTACTATTAGATATCTAATGGCATATTTAGTCTGAGCTTGTAGCTATCATTTGCCGTCTTATCCCCACGATAGGTTGGTATTGATATAATGGGGGTTGGTAGACTTCTAAATAAAATCTTTCAACCATGATGCAGCTGCGCATTTATCACATGTTCAAACGGTGAAGGAAAACATTGTCAGGAAACCTGCATGCTTGGGAGATTTTCTCGATTGCATGTGAAGTCTGCCAACCCGCAGTAGGCTACCGTGGTAGATTATAGCCTAATCCCTCTCAAATGAGAGGAGACCCGTGCTCAGCAGTGAGACATTAATGGGTTGATGATGATGATGATTACCACTGGCAAGTTGGATTAGGCTGGCAGCCTTTTATACGGTTGTCGTACATTTGAAGTCCTGATGACTATAGCGCGTGTACCTTGGTGGTCTCGGTCTTGCCGGTGCCGGCGGGCCCCGCGGGCGCTCCGCCGAACTTGAGGTGCATCGCGCACATCAGCGTCAGGTAGCAGCGGTCTGTCAGCGGGGTGATCACCAGCCGTCCACTGACAACAACAAACAACGTGCAGCGATTATGCAGTAAAACTTAGATAATAGCCGATTCGTGGTGGGCATACCAAAAACACTTTAAAATCCACTTTTATCATGCGTACCGCTGAAATGTAGAATGAGCTTCCCGAGTGGGTCTTCCCCGATAGATATAATCAGGGTGTCTTTAAATCAATAGTGAATCAGTTTTTTCTAGGTAAGCGCGCTCTATCATAGACTGCAGTGTCACTTAACATCAGGCGAACTGGCGGTCAAGCGTCAACCATTAAAAATAATTTTAAAAAGTAGCTAGAGGAGATGATGAACATCATCAGCATCATTATCGTCATCATGATCATAACCGTCAATTGTCATAATCATTTTGTCATCATGCTGTCTTCACAATCATCGTCTCCCTTTTATTATCATCACCGTCCTTAAATTATATTCAACATTATCGTCACCATAATTTAATTATATTACATTGTGATTTTGGAACTTTCGTTGCGTGACGTTTGAAGACTGCCACTCTTCAGTAGATGAGCGATAATTGACCAGAATTATAGCCTTTTCAAGAAGAAATCAGTGACCAACTGTGAGAGAATAAATGGACTGATGATGATGTTGATTATTTTAATTTTTAATAGTTCAAAACAAAGGCTCAAAAAAAATAAAACGCCAGAAATATGAGAAAATGTTTAAAGGACACATAGTAAAGAATAGAACATACTACATAATATAGAACTGGTATCACATACCTGTTCCCTAGGTACTCGTTCTGGTAAGTAAAGACAGCGTTAAGTGCTCTGACATCACAGGTGTTGAGGCTGAACTGCCGGTAGAACCGGCTCGTGTCCAGATGGACCTCGTCCTGGTAGATCTCTGGCAACTCATCGGCTTCCAGCGGATCCATTGGCTTTACTGCCTGGTAGTATCTGAGGAAATAAATAATAATAATAATAAATATCAATCAACTTACCCTATCGCAGTCTAATGCTCGACATAGGCCGCTCGCAAACTGCGCCAGAACATTCTGTCCTCCCCCTTCCTCATCCAATCTATCCCTGCTACCTGTTTTAGGTCGTCACTCCATCAAGCCGGGGGGCATCCTACACCACATTTATAATAAAATATGTACCAGATACCTACGAACAGCATAGAAAATCCTCGCGCAGTGCGCGCTCTTCGATTATTAAGCGTGCGCGCAACAAAATCAACGCCAACAATACTGACGCCACCAGTACCGACGCCAGCAATACCGACGCCAACATAACCGACGCCATCAATACCAACGCCAACATAACCGACGCCATTAACATTGACTCTATTAATACCGACGCCAACAAAATCGACGCCAACAATACCTGTGCATCAAATACCGACGCCAACAATACCGACTCTATCAATACCGACGCCATCAATTCCGAATCTATCAATACCGATGCCACAGTTACCGACGCCAACAATACCGACGCCATCAATACCAATACCATCAATACCAATACCATCAATACCAACTTTATCAGTATCGACGCCACCCATACCGTCGTCAACAATACCGACGCCATCAATACCGACGCCATCAATACCGATGTCAACAATACCAATGCCATCAAAACAGACGCGAAAAATACCGACGCCAACATAACCAACGCCATTAATATTGACTCTATTAATACCAACGCCACCAATACTGACACCAAAAATACCGGCACCAACAAAACTGACGCCATTAATATTGACTCTATCAATACCGATGCCACAAATACCGACGGCAACAAAATCGACGACATAATTACCGACGCCAACAAAATCGACGGTTTTAATAACGACGCCAACAATCCCAACTCTATCAATTCCGACGCCAACAATAACTATGCATCCAATACCGACGCCAACAATACCGACGGCAACAAAATCGACGACATAATTACCGACGCCAACAAAATCGACGGTTTTAATAACGACGCCAACAATCCCAACTCTATCAATTCCGACGCCAACAATAACTATGCATCCAATACCGACGCCATCAATACCATCTTTACCAATACCGACGCCACCTATACCGACGCCACCCATACCGACGCCAACAATACCGACGCCACAATACCGACGCCTACTATACCAGCGCCATCTATACTGACGCCACAAATACCGACGTCGTTAATATTGACTTTGTCAATACCGACGCCTACAATACCGACGCCATCTATACTGACGCCACAAACACCGACGTCATTAATATTGACTCTGACAATACCGACGCAACAAATACCGATGTCAACAATTCGACGACATAATTACTGACGCCAACAAAATCGACGGATTTAATAACGACGCCAACAATCCCAACCGTATCAATTCCGACGCCAACAATAACTATTCATCCAATACCGACGCCAACAATAACTATGCATCCAATACCGACGCGATCAATACCATCATTATCAATACCGACGCCACCCATACCGACGCTACCAATACCAACGCCAACAATACCGACACAAATAATACCGACGCCATCAATACCGACGCCTACAATACCGACGCCATCTATACTGACGCCACAAACACCGACGTCATTAATATTGACTCTGACAATACCGACGCAACAAATACCGATGTCAACAAAATCGACGACATAATTACCGACGCCAACAATCCCAACTCTATCAATTCCGACGCCAACAATAACTATGCATCCAATACCGACGCCATCAATACCATCTTTATCAATACCGACGCCACCCGACGTCGGTATTGTTGGCGTCGGTATACGCCAACAATACCGACGCCAACCGACGCTTTCAATACCAAAAAAGTCGCGGGCAAAAGCTTTTATATACAAAGATATGTATGTGGGCTACCCACCTGAGCTGACAGATCCACTGGAAGTCTGAGAGGTTGCGCACGTTCTCGTCGACGAGCGAGCGCGTGACGTCACGCGCGTGCACCTCCACCACGATGAGCGCGCACAGCACCTCGCGCTGGAAGAACGTCAGGTCGCCCTTCACCAGCGCCCGCAGCGTGTCCAACTGGCACAATATAACACGATACGTTATTTTCTTATTAACAAAAACTGGCCAAGTGTGAGGCGATTTCGCGGTTCCGTACAAAATTAGGCACAAAATGGCTTTTATTGTATGGGAGCCCCCTAAATATTAATGTTATTTTGTTTTTAATATTATTTGTTATAATGGCAACAGGGATACATAATTTGTGAAAATTTCAACTATCTAGCTACCGCGGTTCTTGAGATACAGCCTGGTGCCAGACGAACAGGCAGCGAAGTCTTAGTAATAGGGTCGCGTTTCTACCCTTTGGGTACGGAACCCTAATAACTGATCTAATAAAAGACCACATCCATAATTCTGTAAAAAAACAACTGTTTGAAGTTGTTATTTTTTTAGTCAGGGACCAAATTGAAATGCGACAGGAAGTACTAGCATACAAATAAGAAAAGAATCATCAAAATCGGTTCACCCAGTCGAAAGTCCTGAGGTAACAAACATAAAAATAAAACAAGTTTTTCGAAGTCGGTTAAAATGTGGACGGATAGAGAACTATTTATTTTTATTATAATTACTTTTGTAATTAAAAAAATACGGTATGTTTGTTCAGGTGAAAATTTGTTTCGATTTTCTTTTTATAAATAGTTATAACCTCAAACTGTCATGTCGATCTCGAGTTCCAAAATACACTTTTGAATCTTTGAAATCATGAATGTATTCATTATTGAAACGGTAAAGAATAATGTTGTAAAACCTGCATGCCTGAGAGATTAAAAAAAATTCACTATATTGTTATCATTAAATAATTGTATGACTAATTAGAACTTGAAGTGCAGTAATAAAATGTACGGCGGAAGGTAGCCAGCTGATTTGTAGTACAGGTTTTATCCACCACAGACACCAGCCTCTACTCTCGTAATTCAAATTCAAATTCAAATATTTTTATTTCAAGTAGACCAATATTACAGGTTCTTTCGAAATATCAATACTAGTTGCACGGTTCCAAAAAGTAGGTCTTATGGAGAAGAACCGGCAAGAAACTCCATAGATACTCTTTTAAATAATTAATTATATTTACAATGTTCGTATTTAATATTAATATGAGAATAATGCAGTCCGATGTGAAACGCGTGAGTGTGTACTTCTGAATTATACTGTAATACTTACGATGGTGAGAAAATAAATAAACTTATATTTGTATTGAAGGCATCTGCAGTTTACCAAGTTATCTCTACCTGAGAAGAGACTCAGAAATCAGTTGGTTTGAATGAACCTGTTGGAGCATCTCCTCGAAGTAGGACTCCATACGGAACTCGTCGATGGCGTCCTCGACGCCGGCGGTCCAGGCGGTCTGCGAGCCGGCGATCACGACCTGGCCGGGCCACCGCAACACCCACTGCGCCCGCGGCATCTTCCACAACTCCTCCAGACCCGCGATCAGGGTCAGACGAACTACGAAGGAAATGGGCTGCTCTTAACCAATTTGCACTTTTGTTTGTAACTTTTTGAACGTCATTGTGATAAATACATATATAAATACCCTGACACCTGTCATCCCAAAAGAGTTAGGCAGAGGACTACTGACTACAAATACATATACACCCACAATTCACCGGTATATTTTCAATCCCATGCAATAAATAATAAATAATAATAAATATTCCTGGACATTATGACACACAACGCCATCTAGTTCCGTGCTAAGCAACGAGGCTTGTGTTACGGATACTAGTTGGTTGATATACTACATATATACTTTTTTTTTTTTTTGTAAATACATACATATTATACATAGATACATCCATGACTCGGATACAAATGTTCTTGCTCATCACAAAAACATTTGTCCCTACCGGGATTCGAACCCGGGACCCATAGCACAGAAGGTAGTGTTAACTACCGCTGGACTAATTGGGTCGTCAAAGCAATGTGAGCCTATAGTTATCAACCGGACACGAATCCAAACTCCGAGCTGCTACTGAGAATTTCATCATCACATCAATCGTCATCAGACGTCCACAGCTGGACATAGTTACGACGGGTCATACGCTGCCAGCTTCCAGTGGATTCCAGCAACCTTTACCAGGTCGTCAGTCCACCTTGCCGGGGGCCTGCTCACGCTGCGTCTTCCCGTACGTGGTCACCACATTAGAACCTTCAAGCCAAGTTTCGATCAAATCAAAGGCTTTTTCAAAGTCCGGAATCGCCAAACAGGGGTAGGTTATACTCCTCAGTCTTCTGTATAACCTGCTGTAGCGTGTGTATGTAGTCTATGGTACTAAAGCCTTTTCGGAAAGCGACTTGTTTGGGAGGCTGAAAGTTGACAAACTTGCGTGCGATTCTGTTTGTGATGACTCTCGAAAACCACTCACAGACATGGCTCAAAAGCGATATCGGACGATAGTTCTCAAAAGAGTCTTATCGCCTTTCTTAAAGAATAATACGACCACGGCTGCTCCATGCCTGTGGCGTTTTCCCATAGAGGATGACAGAATTAAAGAATTTTTGAAGGCAATCATTACATCTTCTACCGCATTTATCACGGGCCGTGTTACGAGGAATTGTTTGGTTTGATCCCGGTCGCTGAATTTCACCATCGGACATCGCGCCAGAACTCTAAGTTCCATCCGTTCCACCTCGACGTCTAGCGTCCCACAACAGTGCGATTTTTTAAAACATTTTCTGCCTCGCACTCTGTGGAACCAGCTGTCGCCGGCGGTCTGTCCGAACTGGTACGACGTTGGAACCTTCAAGAAGAGAGCATATTGTTTCCTGGAAGGCCGGCAAGGCATTGGCACGTCCTCTGGTGTTGCAGATGTCCACGGGCGGCGGAGATCACTTACCATCAGGTGTATTTCCATAAAAAAGCTAGAGCAAGGAAGTAATATTAAAAAACTGTGTAAAAAAAACTGGATCCTTACTGGTGTTTCTCATGGTATCTTCGAGGAGTAGCAGCCACTGCTCCACGTTAGATGTGGGCATAAACTTGTACTTGAGTTCCACTATCTCACCCTCGCTGGAGTGCATGTGCGTTATCAACAGGTCCGGCTGGAACGTGACCTGTAAACACAGTAATACAGTGAAACCTGGATAAGTTGACCCTGCATATGTGAGATATCTTTTTTATCCATACTTACTTAATATCCCTACTAATATTATAGAAAGAAAAAAGAAAGAAAGAAAGTGTTTATTTCCGCACAAATCACGAAAAATGCGAAAATGTGTCTGTCTGCTACCTCTTCACGCTATAACCGCTAAACCGATTTAGATGACATTCAGTATAGATACAGTTTGAGTCCCGGGGAGGGACATAGGATAGCTTTTATCCCGGAAATCATCCCTTAAAAGAGAGAAAAGGGAGGTGGAAGTGCGGATAAAATTACTAATTTTACGCAGATGAAGACTCGAGCAAAAGCTAGTTGATAATAAATAATTAATTTTGTATAAGATGTTTGTATTTAAAAAAAAAATTATATATATGTAGTATATCAAACTTTTAGTATCCGTAACACAAGCTTCGTTCCTTAGCTCGGAACTAGATGGCGCTGTCCCTTATTGTAACTAATAGGTATATCTGTTTACCTCAACAATTACCTGAGGATACCAGAGCTCGTTACTAGTGGTAACTACCACTAAAAATAGATGGTAAGCGGCTACCGAAGCTTATAGACGTTTGCAACACTAGAGATGTCGCTTGCGCGTTAACGACCCTGTAAAATCCGTTTCACCTCAGCCTATCGCAGTCCACTGCTGGACATAGGCCTCTCCCAAACTGCGCCATAACACTCATAACACACAAAATCCGTCTAGGTTTCTTAAAATTAGGGTGTTACTAAACTGACATAAAACGGAATTCCCATGCCGTCAGAACAGTCACTCCCCCAACGAGCTCATACCCCGCCATTCCCAGTACCATATTTACAGTGATTTATTGATGTCCGAAGCAAAACTAAACCAATACACACTAATTATATTCAAAGAAACACAAATGCCGCACTTACCTTGGCGATATTCTCGAAGCACTTCCTCAGATGAGGCTGCACGGCCCTAGGGTTCCGGGACTGCGACAGGATCTCCAGCAGCTCGTCATCACTGAGGAAGAAGAACCGAGGGAACCGCAGCCGCTTCAGCTCCATGTACTCGTTGAGACCGCGGGACACCACCGCCAGCAAATGGATGGCTTCCACCAGACTGTCCAGTAATCTACTGTCCGGACATATTATCATTATCTGCAAAAATATAATTAATTTGATTAGGTATTCATTAATTTTTTCTCCAATATCGGTTGATCGATGTAAGTATAAGATTGATAAGACACCTACCGAAGTCATTCTAGTAATGTGAGAGCCCTCCGTGCCTCGGAGATGACATTACGCTGATCTTAGAATCATCATTAACCCATTTACTGTCCCACTGTTGGGAACAGGTCTCTTCTCAATGGGGAGTGATTAGGCTATAGTCCACTTAGTGCGACTAGGCAGACTTCACACGCAGCGGCCGTCGAGAAAATTTATCAGACATGCAGGTTTCCTCACGATGTTTTCCTTCACCGTTGAGTATGTGAAAGGCAGAGGTGCATACCTAGTGTTAATAATTGTGATCCGAAAACTAGAAAACCCTGACAACCCTAGTTTCTCTGTAGCGTAGTGGTTGATGGATGTTGTAGGAGCAGATACTGCTTGGGTTGGCAGGTGGATTTCTTGAATAAACTAACGCGGGTTTACTTTTATATTCGTTCGTTTATTCCAACATAATAAAACAAACTTTGAGAGTCTAATGAGTTGACTATAAACTATGGTTGATGTCACACGCCCTTGATGGAGTGGTTTTGACTGTGTCCGTCCCGGTGTGGGGTCGGCGGCGAAGTTGACGAGCGCGCTTCCGTGTAGCAGCGGTGATGCGCTGTGCGTGTGTGCGTGGAGGTCACACATGCAAGGCGACAATAGATGTCGTTTTGTGTTTACTAATACCTACATAAGGGTAGTGTACATAGACCCTAACAGGGTATATATTAAACGGAGTTTGGATAAAATCCCGCCTTACCTTAGGACAGGCTTGTGCAGACGACATGATGCGTCTCCAGATTCGCTCCATAGTGCCATATTTCTTGGTCTCATTAGGTAGCTGCCTCGCTATGTCTTCCGAAGTGAAGATTGGCTCGAGGTACATCCATTCTCTTAAATAAACAATGAGGAGTAAGAAACACATTAAGAAAATATCTTACACTAACTTTTGACGGCGACTTCGTTTGTGTTGAATTAGTCATTTGTGGTTTTCCAATATTTATTTTTATCAATAACATACCATCACGCCTACCGTCCCCGAAGGGAAAGGCAAAGGTGTACTAATGTACACCTACGTTTCGCCGGTATGTTTTAACTTTTTTTTAAATAGGCGAGCCTATTGCCTTTAACGAGGCACAAATCCAAACTCCCAGCTACTACTGAGAATTTCATAGAAAAACCCAATAACACTTTGCTTGACCTGGGAAACGAACCCAAGATCTTTTTCGGCAGTCGCATTGTACGACCACCAGACCAACGAGGGAGTATCAATCACTTTTTTTTTCAGAATGCCTTTTCCAAACCAAGTCTGTACTTACTTTTGGCACTCAATCCACTCATCCACCACCTTCTGCGTGAGGCGGAGCTTATCATCCCACTCCTGGATCCGAAGCTCGAACGCCGCCTTGAACGGGCTGAAGCCGAGCTGCTGCGTCGACAGGAGGTGCTCGTCGAGCAACTGCAGGGTCTCGTCCGCGATCTTCATGATAAATGTACCTGAGAACACATACATAACAATCATTGAAAGGGAGAAAAGTGGGGTGGCAGTTTGTATGAGATATCAATAATTTCTTAAAATTATAATTTATTAATACGCTCCCGTATGAAATAAATAAATAAATAATTATTTTTGGACATTATGTCACAGCGCCATCTAGTTCCGAGCTAAGCAACGAGGCTTGTATTACGGATACTAGATGGTTGATATACTACATATATCCTTTTTTCTTAATATATACTTACGGTCTTATTCATAATAGAACGCTTATCGAAGGTATAAGCCTAAACTAGTTAAAACGTCTTTTAAGCCTATCAAACGTTCGATAAAAATCTTTATTCATAATGTTTTGATAAGCCTCCGATAACTAATATGCCGTTATCGTACATAGTGTTGCAAGTTCATAGAAAAATCCCAAAAAAAAGTTCTCCTACCGTAAAAAGATGTGAGATCCATAGCTTCTATGACTGCTAGAAGTGCCTTAGAGTTTTTATGATCGGTCAGTCAGTGAGTGAGTGACAAAATTAAGAAACTTTGACTAGTTATCATTCTTAAACTACTAGTTCAAATTGAATGAAATTTGAAATATACCATGGTTACACACTGCGTGGTTGAGTAATGAAAATTCAATAGGGGGTCGAAAATGGGCTGAATTGGTTCGAGAAAAGTATAGAACGGCCGTGCCGCTTTTTTTTTTGCTCGACTTGGCGGGGGCACTGCCGTGCCCCCAGATATTGGGCTTTTTATTTTTATATGCGTGCAATCAATGCCGCCAATAACTGATGGAAAGTTCCTTATTTGGTGGAATTCCATCATCAGTTTTTGTTCTTCTGCAAGAGTCGCTGGCATCTTATGGCTTTGTAATGCATCCATATTAATAAAACTAATAATTAATGCGAATGTTACACAAATGATAACTTTGAACGCGCGATGTCGTATCCATATTATAAAGTACTCTGTGGTCGTATCGTATTGTTGGTTGTTCAATGTCAATAGTGCAAGCAAAGCAAACGTCACACGTCAATATTATAACAATCAGCTGATCAAAATCGACCATGTTTCTTACTAATATACGCTTATCGTAGGCTTAAAGTAGGGTCCGAGCTTGTATAAATCGAAGCCGCTTTATAGGACAGTTGTAGCACATTTTAGCGTTATCGAACCATTATGAATAACATTTTTTGACAATCTACTTTTAGCGAGCTCTTAAACTTCCGATAACTTATTATGAATAAGACCGTTATTGTATAATACATCCATGACTCGGATTATTTGTATCCGAGTCATCGATGTATAATGTTCATGCTCATCACACAAAAAATTGTCCCTACCGAACCCGGGTCTCATAGCACAGAAGGCAGGTTTAACGCTGCACTAATCAGGTCGTCAATTATTGGTTTTAATACCAGTATTCTTGTAGGGGGTGATCTCGAGGGTCTTGTTGGCCCAGTCAGCCTGCATCTTGTCCAGCGTCTGCTCTATGACGTACTCCTTGCTGGCCAGCTCGCCGATGTCTGCGATCAGCTCCCCGTGCGCGGCCACGCCTTGCTTTATACACATCTGAAACGTCTGCTTCTCGTTCATCGTCACCGTTATACCTGCAGACAAATAAAAAAAGGATGCTATATTCTCTATTCTCTCTTGTCTTGTTCGGCTCATCATCTAAAAAAATTGGTTTACTTAAATTAAACTTATTTGTACAAGAAACATATAAAAACATGCATATTAATCCTAGAAACGCGAAATTTTGTAAGTATGGATGGATGGGTGTTTGTTACTGTTTCACGCAAAAACAGCTTAACAGATTTGAATTAAATTTAGTACAAATATTGTTTATTAGCTGGATTAACACAAAGGCTATTATATTATATCTTTTTTATATATATACCATGCGGGTAAAGCTGCGGGAGGCAGCTAATTTATAATAATGATTATAGCCATCGAATTCACCCCAGCCACTCGCTAAACCTAAAAACTAGTTTGTGACGAGTAGATTGAACAACAACTATTAGTCTTACCAGCTTTTTCCATGAACTCGTTCCAATGTCGGTCCTTCATGCCAGGGTTCCTCACGGCTTGTATGATAGGTATCAGTGGCCTGAAGTTGTCGATGTAATCCTGAAATAGATACATTTACTCGTTATTTCACGACCCAATTAGTCCCCGCGGTAATTAATACAGCCTTAATTATATATAGCCTTCTATACTATGGGTCCCGGGTTCGAATACCTGTAAAGACAATAAATTGTCTGTGTGCTGAGCATATACATTTGTATCCGAGTCATGGATGTATGTTTGTATTATATGTATGTATCTTTAAACAAATGTATATATGTAGTATATCAACCAACTAGTATCCGAAACACAAGCCTCGTTGCTTAGTTCTGAACTAGATGGCGCTGTATCATAATGTAGTTTTTTTTTTTTTTATATTCTACAAATATTATAGTCTACTTGTGACCACAGATGATATAAAGATACGGTTTTTTTTTTATTTCAGCAGCAATTGAAGTTTCTTATTCATAATGGAAAATGCCCAGTAGTGGGACAGTACACTGGTTGATCACGACGAGATACTCACCCGTATAGTGATGGCGACCTTTTGCACTTTGGGCATGTCGTTGAAGGTGCGCACGCACTTGATGATCGTCTTGTAGTACTCGTTGACGAGCGGTTCTATAGTGTCCGCGTCCACGTACATCAGAGGATTGTCCAACCACACCTCGCGCGCTTTCAGGAAGTCTGCGAACAACATTGACAATCATGAAGATAGATGGAGAGGTTAAAGACCGACTGAGAAAGTACCTCGGTACCTCCGCCTCACAGAATACCGCAGTGAAACAACAATACTTGTGTTTCTTCCAGGAGTGAATATTCTTACAGCATCGGAATTCCGTTTGCTGTCAGTGTGGTAAACTTCCCTATTTTTAAGGCCTTAAATGACTTTTACGTGGTGGGCAATGCGACTCCTCTGGTTTTGCTCTGGTTGGTGCTCTGGGGTGCAGTTTGGTCAGGCGTAAGCTTGTTTGCTGCCCTCGCGATGTAAGAAAAATAATTTATTTATTTAGTGCTGGTACGCGTTAATGAGCCCGCTGAATGCGTGCTTGCGAACGGACTTCACAACTTTTTTCAACGTCGATATTTCAAAAAAACTTGAGAGGTGTCAAGGAACACCCGGATGGAACGAAATTCCTTTCGATTAATTAGTGAAGGAATTGTAATAAAATTGTATTTTTTTTTACAACAGCTTACTATAGCAAAAAGTATCGTTACAACTTTTCGTCTTAATTTATTCCGTCTAGCCCGCTTGCGCAACGCGCGATAAGGAACTTCGTTCCTATAAAAACTTAATATGACTATGTAGTCTGTGCCACTAGTAGTATTCATCATCATATTATCATATAAGATGATGTCCACTGCTGGAC
This sequence comes from Craniophora ligustri, assembly GCA_905163465.1. Taxonomy (NCBI): domain Eukaryota; kingdom Metazoa; phylum Arthropoda; class Insecta; order Lepidoptera; family Noctuidae; genus Craniophora; species Craniophora ligustri. The sequence goes on along the minus strand of LR990971.1, from coordinate 11,163,158 downwards.
ATAAGCCTCCCCCAGGGATTTCCACAACGACCGGTCCTGGGCCACCGGCACTAGTAGTACCTAGTAAATTAATTACTTTTTGTAAACAAACATATTTAAATTGTATTACAATCTTTTTAGACGCGACAAATATTTATTCCATAGACTCGAAAAAAATTGTGCTAAAAATTTTAAGCTTTTTTTATTAGTAGTGGCAGTTTATACTGCTTAATTTTTTTAATGGTTCCTGCTGCAGTTATAACATAACAAAAATATGTATCAATGAACAAAAATTTACGGAAACGGTGCTGGTGTCATTTTCAATCATATTTAGAATACTTAGATAATTTTCTAAATCTTATTTCAAGTTAGTATACTCAAGTATACCTGAAGCGGTGACCCAGAGGTTCCTATAGGGTTCAAACTCCTTGACAAGCTTGTTGAGATCGGCAAACGGTATGACGGTCTGCCCGAAGAGTTTCTGCCGCTGGTTCAACACGCGGCCCCAGTCTTGAGCATCCTTCATCGCCTTCCATGCTTTCTTTATGTCGTTTGCTATTTCGTGGACCTAGTTGTGAAGATATAAGTGATTATCATCATCATCAACCCGTATATTGATGAACACAAAAACACTAGGAAGCGATGAAGTGCGGGCGTTTTTGGGAACTGTCTTTATTGCCGTTCAAAAACAGTCAATTAACGGCACGAATCTTCTCTAAGGTTGAAAAGAGGGTTGGAGGGTTAAGTTTCAGTTCACCACGGTGACCTAGTACGAGTTGGCAAACCTCAAATGCCGTCAAAAAAAATCTTGAAGCATGCATGCATGTTTCCTTACACCGTTACTACGAATGATTTTTCAGTTCGGAATCAGAAAGGATGGGTTTTAAATTTCGACTTATAAGTACTTACGTTCCATAGTTAGTTTTTTCCATATTGTCGTAGAAATGTTATTTATCAATAAATTGATATTTTGAAGTCATTTTTTTGTTGGATTCAACCGGAATTTCATATTGCAGTCAATATTGTGATAATAAAGACTCGGTATAAAGTATGTATGATATTTACCTTGGAGAAGTCATTCTGAAGTGTTAGTGTCATGCACTGGGCGGTGAACATGTCAATCTTGTCGTACAGCGTCTGCTCGTCCTGCTGGTGCAGCTTCCAGAATTTATCCTGCTCCTCCTCAAGGAATAGGATTGTGTCGTCTACCTGAATAAAGAAATGAATAAATAAATAAATAATAAATGTGTTTATTTTCTCTCAACAAAGGTAAGTTACAATGACAAATATGAATATTAATGTATATCAAGAAGGGTCAGACAGACATTTTTGATAATTTTTCCTTCCTTCATTACATAAATGAAGTAACGAACCATCACCACACCTTTCGTCCCCGAAAGGTTAGGCAGAGGTGTATTAACGTACATGATAAAACGTACGGTATGTTTTAAGTCCCATGTAATAGAGGGGCGGGGGAGCCAAGATCTCTAGGTCAACAGTCGCACTAACGACCACCAGACCAATGGGGCAGTTTCTTTAGAATTATAGATAATTATAATATATGTATAAGTACCTGCTTCGTAATCTTCTGGGGCCAGCCAATAGCTTCCCACAGAGCTTTGAAGTCGTCGTTTTCTAATGGCGTGAAAAACGCATCTAAAACTTCGTAGTCCTGTTAACATAATATGTAAAGGAGTCTTATAGCGTTTTATATATGATATTCCTACTACAACCGGCAAACGTGACGACGCAAGTCCAAATATAACTCTTTGAACTCGTTTTAATTAATATGAGATTCACTAAACAAGTTTCGGTATCCAAAATCGAATACAGAAAGAATTTTAAAGAAGTAATAAAGAATACTTTGAAAAAGTCTGGTGGGAATAACTTTTATTAACACGAAAAGGATGGGTATAATGAGATGTCAAGGCACTGCCATTAAAAATTGGGCGTGTGAGGGGGATAGCAAGACGCCCTCGCTTTTATTTTTGTCCTTGCGTGTTGCAATGTTGATTTGACGGAAAAGTTTAATTATTTTTAGGAGTATATACACATTTAAAATAATGAACTAAATCAAACATTAATTATACATAATATGAAACATGAAAGCTCATAACCGGTGGTCGTGGCGATCCTTGGGGGAGGCCTATGTCCAGCAGTGGACGTCTAACGGTTGTTATGATGAAAGATGAAAACTACCAAATTCACTATTCAAACCATATAATGCGTACAAGGTAGGAAATTGATCAATTACCAACCTTAAATGAAAGAACAGTAAGGTTGAAACTTAACAACCAGCTCAGCCGAACTCACCGTGTGGACTTTTCTCATGATATCGTCCTGCGTCTTCAGCGCGAAGGGTATGGACTCCATCCACTCCCTGATCTCGAACACATGCTCTATGGTATTCGGCTTCTCCCCCAACTTGCGCATGATGGCCTTGTACGCGTCAATAACCTCGTCTACCACAATGCGCACTTCCTCCGCCCACATTACAAGTAACGCCTTAATGATATCCGAGCGTTTGGTGACCAGTATTTGCTGGAAAATTATTAATACGTCGGCGTGAAATTTATGAACTTCATCATCAACCCATTAATGTCCCACTGCTGGGCACGGGTATCCTCTCAATTGAGAGCGATTAGGCTATAGTCTACCACGCTAGCCTACTGCGGGTCTACCAGACTTGCCACATGCGATCGAGAAATCTCTCAAGCATGCAGGTTTCCTCTCGATGTTTTGAGCATGTGATAAATACGCACATAACTTCCGAAAAGTCAATGGTGCCTTGGGTTTGAACTCGAGGCCTTGGACATCTCAGTCCACTGGTCAAATCACTAGGCTAAAGCAAACCATTTTTGAAATGTATATACAAAAAAGAAAAAACTATTTATCAGCCATCTATTATCGATAACACAAGCCGCTGCCGCTGCTTTGCTCGGAACTGGATAGCTCTGTATCATAATGCTCGAATATACAAATTGTCAGTTTAATAATACCTTCAAGGAGTCCACGTTGATGGCAAACGGACCGATGTTGATGTATTGGGGCAGTCTCCAGATGAGGTCTATCTTCGCGTCGTAGTGTACCTGAACCTCATCTTTCGTCTCAGAGGCGGAGTGCTTTTCGCCACGAAAATTTCTATAAACATCATTCACCTTTTTTTAAGTGCGGTAAAATCTTTTATGGACCGCCCCCTCACCTGGGGAGGTACCGGGGTGTGTCGGACTCCGCCCAGCGTTTGCCGGGCTATTGCCGGGGCCATATGATTTGCGAAAGCATGCACCACAACTCCGGTGGGATTTAATCGAACTGATTCAATTTATGCGCAGTTTAAGCCAACTGCCAACGGCTGAATCGCTCAATGAATTAATTGAATAAATATTGAACCAAACCCTTTTATAGTTTATTACGATATTATTCAGACTACTTAGTTGAAATTCGACCACAGTTCATGATGTTTTTTTTTATTGTGTTAAGTTCCTCATTTCTGCATGATTTGTCTATAGATATGTAAAGTTTATATACCAAGTCACACACCCTCCGTCAGCCCAATATAATGAACTAGCTGTTGCCCGCGACTTCGTTCGCGTGAATTTTAACGAAAAATTTAATGTTCATATTCATGCATTGGTCAGCTCCCGTCAAGTCATACGGAACTCTAATTCGTTTCTTGTTCTTAAATTAAAGTAGCCTAAGTTACTCCTTATAACGATGGTGAAAGTCCCCACAAAATCGGTCTAGCTGTTGCAGCAATTAGAAGGAACGAAGAGAGAGACAGACAAACATTTTAGAAATTATTTTTTTGTGTAATTACCGTACCTATATATACTTTTATATGAAATTACAAACAGAAATTCCAATTTTAAGGAGTATAAAATATTTGCATGGCATCAAGCTTTTATGTGAGTTCAACCTCTTTTGAATAAAATCGGATTGACTTTTCAAGCATGTGTCAAAATAAAAAGTAATTTAAATCAAAAGCACTAAGGAGTATTGATATCACCTCCAACATAATTCTCTATCTCTTTAAATAAAATACGAAAAACGTCTTCCATCAATTCTGTCAAAGAATGTTTATGCAAAATTTGAAGTAGATTGGACCAAGGAATCACGTTGTCTCGTACAATCTTGGTCCCCCTACCCCCCCCCCCCCTTTATTTCGCAAAATTTCGGAAAATCCTTTCTTATCGGATGTCTACGTCATACAAAGACTACACTTGCCAAGTTTCATTGAAAATTAGAGAACTTTCATATTAACTTTGCACCCCCATTTTACCCCTTTAAAGGATGATTTTTGAAAAAATATTTTACACGTGTTTCATAACTTTCAATGAAAAACCTTCAAACCGAATTTCAATTGAATAACTTCAAAAACAGAAAAGTTACATACTAACGTTACACCCCCGTTTTACCCCCTTAGGGGGTGAATTTTCAAAATTCCTTTCTTAGTGCTCCCCTACGTTATAAAAGGAATCCCTGTGCAAAATTTCAAGTTTGTAACCCTTATAGTTTAGGCCCTGCGTTGATATGTCAGTCAGTCAGTCAGCTTCTCCTTTTATATATATAGAAAAGAGGTATAAATGTTTCATTTTAATTATTTTAATATATTGGCAGATTGGAAGACGCAGCGTGGGCAGGCCACTGGCAAGGTGGACTGACGACCTGGTGAAGGTCGCTGGAATCCGCTGGATGCGGGTGGCGCATGACCGATCGTCGTGGCGATCCTTGGGGGAGACCTATGTCCAGCAGTGGACGTCTAACGATTGATGTGATAATGAAGATTGGCAGATTGAATTATTTCAATTGCGTTTTTTTTTCGATATCGCATATTAATGAAGCATTCTTGTAATTATTACAAGGCATACTCACTCGACATACTCCTCAATATTCAGCATGTATATTTCCCTGTAGCAATCATACTGCCTCAAGTAGGCTTTGAGCGGGATAATGGACTTCCTATAGGCCTTCAAGAGTCTCTCCCGGTAATCCACTACATTCGGCTCCATTAGACCTAATAAAAATAATAATAGTATATAACTGCCTCGTTGGTCTAGTGGCCGTATAGTGCGACTGCTAAGCAAGAGGTCTTAGGTTCGATTCCCAGGTCGAGAAGTGTTATTGGTTTTTCTATGAAATTCTCAGTAGCAGCTTGGAGTTTGGATTCGTGCCCGGTTGATGGCAATAGGCTCGCCCCTGGAAATTAAATGGGAACTGAAACATACCGGCGACATTTGGGTTTACATTAGTACACCTCTGCCTAACCAGGTACGACAGGCGTATTGGTATGTATGATAGTATTTAAATCGATCCAGTTATGTCATGCGCTGGTCAGCATCATGATCAACCCTTAAACTATCCCACTGCTGGGCACGGGGACCTTCCCAAATTAACTGAGACTTTAATATAGTACAATACGACAACCCGATCAGCACAACGGTATTAAAGGCTGTGTTCTGTGCTAAGGGCCCCGGGTCTGAATCCCGGTAGTGGCAATCGATTGTGGTATGAGTCAACTTGTTTCATTTAACTCTACATCAATGGCACTAAAAATAACAACATTTGATAGATAAGTATACTTCTAGGCCTTTTTCGCAAGTTTCTGCTAATCAGAAAAACGGCAGCCCTCATTGGCGACGCTTTTTTATTATTTATAATGAGACAGGATTTATCTAAAAAACGACTGAAATCAGAAGTGAAGAAAGTATACTTACCTATAGAGGTTAGGAACAGCTCTTTATCGAACACTAGCCCAGTCATGATCATGGGATGCACTTGAGGAATTAAGTGGCAACGGTACAACATCTCCCGAAATAAACGCTGAATTACTATCTGAAAGTTTTTTATGTACTCATAAGTTACGCCTAATAGTAAAGGGCAACATTAGCCAACAGACGCTAGCAACACCGGAGACATTATTTTCGCACCTGACAAGTTAGTTGTTGTCGCAGAAAATGACACAAAACCTTTATCATGATCTTAATCATTTTTATTTTTCTTGCGCTGTTTTGTTCATTATCAGATATATATTTTAGCTACAACGCCAATCAAATTCGAAATACAAATTCAAATAATCTTTATTTTCCACCACATAAATAGATTATAAGTACATGAATATGTATTTCTAGACAGTTGTAAGATTGGAACGGTGGAATGGAGCCTAAACTAGGGAAATGCGTGTGGTGTGTGTGTGTGTGGTGTGTTTGTGTATGTGGTGTGTGTGTGTGTGTGTGTGTGTGTGTGTGTGTATTCGTGTGTGTGTGTGTGTATTCGTGTGTGTTTGTGTGTGTATGATGTGAGAATGAGTATCAAAACTGAATAAATTATATTGTAAACAGTACCTCAAACTGCGCGGGGTCGGTGGTATAATAAGGCCCAGTGTTAGCCATCATAAGGTGGAAATAGAAGAGTGTGACTGTAGGCGAACGGAATGGCGAGTTGATGAGGTCGGAGGCGTCCCACTCGTAGTCGTCGGCGCACCAGTACGTGCACAGGCACGGCGTCTCCAGGAGGGCCACATACATAGCCATGGACTGCTCGATGCAGTAACGCAGGGCATACTGCCGACAAACCATGTCAAAGTTTCATCATACATACAATAATTACCGGCGACTTCGTCCGCGTAAAATTAGTAATTTTATCCGCATACAAACTTCCACCCCCTTTTAAGGGATGAACTATCCTATGTCCTTCCCCAGGACTCAAACTATCTTTCATCTAAATCGGTTCAGCGGTTATAGCGTGATGTGGTAACAGACAGACCGACATACTTTCGCATTTATATTTATAATATTATTATGAAAGTATGGATGACACACCTTTTTCTTATAGGTAGCATAAACTACAGAATGCCACGCGTTACACTTCCTGCATCATCGTTGCCGCATCGATATATGGTATAATAAATTAAAACTTATAAAAGATACTCCCATTTGCCCATTTCACTGTATGTATATCGTAAAAACCAAGAAATTTTGAAAATTTTCCATCAAAACAAATTATGGCCTAGATGTTATATTATTCATAAGTGGAAAAGCTGGGACGGAAAGATTGTTTAACATGAAATTAAGTATTTATTAGCTGCTGTTTGAACTTTACTTTGAAGCAGTTAAGTACTTCAAATCAACATTTTACGTACTACGTAATGACGTATGTACCCACACAAATGAAGACATTTGTGCAATCTAATACTGTTTGTATTCGTGGATAACTTCAATCTTCGTGGATAATTTCAATATTCTTTTCGCCTGAATGTTGGTATACATATAAAATAGCGCATAGTCACGGGCGTGCAACAGAACAGAAATAACACAAAAGTTTTATATTTGGAGGGGTGCCTAAGATCTTACACCACCTATTTTTTTTCCCAAAGGACTGAATACCTTTTCTTAAATTACACCTAAAAAGTATAAAAGATATTTTTTACCTAAAAAATCTAACTACCTTTCAGATTTACAAGTAGGAGTTTTCGAGATTCCGTGTTTAAATATTGAGATATTATAATACCTGCATACGAAACCTGACGAGCTGCATAAACCGACAAAGCTTACTGACACCATAGAACTCCCATTTCTTCTCATAGATGTTAAACCATCTGTAATACATTCAATAAAATAATGGTGGGATATCGTAGATGTAGGATGATTTAGCGACATCTATCCGCCACTTGAGGAAGTAAGAGCACTGGCTTAAACAAAACCATTACGTAAGTTTTTTGTTGCAATTAATGATGAATGCTTTATCATTTCAACCGTTAGACGTCCACTGCTGGACATAGGTCTCCCCCAAGGATCGCCACGACGACCGGTTATATGCCGCCAGCATCCAGTGGATTCCAGCGACCTTTACCGAGTCGTCAATCCACCTTGCCGGAGGCCTGTCCACACTGCTTCCAGTGAATGCTTATTGCTGCTTATTTAATGATTAGAGAATATTAGACGCCCATGATTAGTATACCTAATAGGTACTTATCTTCTGACACTTTCAGATCAAACAGGGCTTTCTATATATTTCTATATCGCATACAAAATGTACATTCTGTTTTCAATAATAATATTAATTACTAATTACCCTTTTCCTACATCCCGAAAGGACATTCTAATAGCATGCGCGGTTTGGTTCAGCCATGATATGTTAAGATATTTTAACATCTGGAAAAAGTAACGATATAGATTAATCGTCTATATTTCAGCAGTTGTAATACAAAAAATGATAAGTACAGCAGCCTACTTATGGGCAAGACGTGAAGGACTAAGACAAAGGTTTCGAATACAAATCCAAAGTATGCATCTCTCGACTGTTCAAGGCCATATATGTGTTATCACGCCTGTTTTTCACGGGGGTAGGCAGATACTAGATTCCCATTTACTGCGTACCAACCTAGCTATTGCTCTCAAGCTCGTTGGTTGCTGGTTTTTTGTAATAACGTTCGATATTTGAAAGCTGCAAATCTTTACAGATATCAACGACTATAGATTCACTCATCCCTCACGTTTTGAGGGGTTCATCATACCATAAACTAGACAGTACATTTTTGAATTTGTAATAGGCAAAAAAGTCACACCAGAGATCAAACATCACTATCGTCGATATATTCCTTACCATGCTCGTGCAATGTTGCTGCGCCGCATCAAATTCTGCGAGGCTCGCGTTCCTGCCATAATTGGCAGTAAAAAACAACATGGACTCAACCTAGAAATGCCAAAAAGTAATTTCAATTTATTTCTGTACAAAATATTAAAAGAAACAATAGTTGGTGATTGGAGCCTCCTTTTAAGCCAATAATACCTGAATGAGGAGACTCCGCTCTTCCGTAATTTTAATTTAAGATCGTAACTTAATCTAATAACTTACTATTTTTACCTATATTTACTATACCTAACTAATTTCCTTGTTATTATTATCATGAGCGCCTTTATTTCACAAAATTGTGTGACCAGTGGACTGAGACATCAAAGGTCTCGAGTTCGAGCCCAAGGCACGCACCACTGACTTTTCGGAAGTTATGTGCGTATTTATCACAAGCTCAAACGGTGAAGGAAAACATCGTAAGGAAACCTGCATGCTTGAGAGATTTGCGTGGTGGACTATAGCCTAATCCCTCTCAAATGAGAGGAGACCCGTGCCCAGCAGTGAGACGTTAATGGGTTGATAATAGAAAAATAATAGTATCGTGACCCACTACGACCCTGAATAACCCTCATGTGATCTCGTTTTTTTTTCTAAACTACCTTTCTCCTCCTCTCCTATAAACCCCTCACGTGATTAAACTTTTGGACGCCAGCGTCGGCTATACTCGACAATAAACTTAAGATTTAGTTTTTAACCCCCGACGCAAAAACGACGGGAAGTTATAAGTTTGACGTGTCTGTGTGTGTGTGTACCTTTGGCGTCGTAGCGCCCTAACGGATGAATTGATTTTGTTTTTTTTTTGTTTTATTATTTGCGTGTTTATATAGAAATAAAACTACTTTTAACGGATTTTATCGCGGTATATTGATATTATTTTAACCCGACGTTTTGGATCCTTTACAGCAACCACGGGCAGACTAAGGCATTGGTCGTCTTGAAGTTATAATTACTAACAGCTACCTTACATTATGCGATAGAATCCGTAAAAACTAGTTTTATTTCAATATCTAATATTCGCGTAAGTGTTTATATTTCAAAACGGTTGCTACCTTCAGACACTCGTCGACGACCAAGTGTATGCAGGCAACAGATTCCGTCAGCACATACAAGGAGTACCACTGGTTGTGCCTCATACGACCTTGGAAGTCTTCCATCACGCAGGGAAACCTACCTGTTGAAGGTTGAAGATAAATAGCATTGAAACAATCTGCCTGCTTTTTCCAGAGGTAGGCCATAGCGAGATTCCTCGCTTCAATTGAGCTTCCCGACTGGGGAAGTACCTGCGCCCTACAGATGACCGCAGTGAAACTGCAATGGATATGTTTATGCGAGTAGTAAGGTGACTATTCTGACAGCATGGGAATTCCGTTTGCTGTCATTTTAGTAACTCCCTTATTTTAAGAAACCAGACTTCAAACCTTTATAACAAAAAGAAAGGTAAAACTTGTATGAAGTAATTTTTTGCTTTTTAGTTTTTGAAGTGGTTTTTTTTAAACGCAGTTTTTAATTTTATTTTTTACTTTTTAGTGTCTGTAATAAGTTGAACAATAAATGCGTCATGTTCGTAGAATATTTGAGGGATTTCGATTTCTGGAGGATCCACTCATCAGATCCTCACATTTTTGTATGGGACCAACCACACTGAAAGTACTCCCTTTCAAACAAAAAAAAGAATCATCAAAATCGGCCTAGCCGTCTTCGAGTAATCGGTGAAGAAACATAATAAAAAATAGACATCCGAATTGAGAACCTCCTCCTTTTTGAAGTCAGCTAACAAAATATGAAAATATAATAACTTTATAATACTGAACTAAAACCGGGGTGAAATATTGATAACAGTTCGCTCACCAAACAAAGGCACAGGGGGCACATAATCCGGCGTCGGCAAATCAATAAAATTATACAGATTTCTGAACTTTTGTATTGTGTAAATAATTTTCATTTTCCCTTCCATCTTTCTGAAGAGCAACTCCACCTGAAAAAAAAATGCTTGTCTGTAAAGTCGGTTTACGGACGATAATTTTACGTGATAGCGTTCGGCCGATGGAGTGAAAGAGAGATAGATGCGTCACAAACCGAACGCTTAGGCCGCTCGTACCTCTCTATCGCTTGTTCTCCGCTCTCGCTTGCACGCGGCTCAGGCAGAACGTGACGATGTTTCGTGCATGTAACCGGCGTTCATCGATTTATAAGACGATATCACATCAAAAATATAACACTTATATACCATCAGCCACAACAACTTCGTGTGTCGTTTCATGATTATCATGTCAGCGAGAGGACGTCCACTGCTGGACATAAGCCTCCCCCAAAGATTTCCACCGAGTATCGTTTAGTAACTCCCTATGTTAGGAAAACTATACGGTTTCAACAGGGTCGTTAACGCGCGACCGCCACTTCTGATGTTGCAAACGTGTCAGAAACTAGTACAGCAATAATTTTACCTCGTGTTTGAGCACTTTCATATGCTCCTCGTCGACGGTTTTTGCTTGTTTGTGAATAAGCACCAATTTAAGTATCTTCGGCATAAAATGCATTGGCATTATCTGTAAACCATCCAGCATCAGGCAATCCAGATATAAGTAAAACCTGTTTGAAATAATTCATTTTACTTCTTCAGTTGAACCGTTGAGCCCCCTCTCAAATGAGAGGAGACCAGTGCTCAGCATTGGGAACATAATTCGATTGATTATCAAAGTCAAAGTCAAATCATTTATTTCAATGAGACCAATACAGGTGCTTTTGAATTGTCGAATTTAATTGAATTTAGTTGCACTGTTCCAAAAGGTAGGTATTATGGAGAAGAACCGGCAAGAAACTCCATAGATACTTTTTTAATCAATATAAAAATTCTTTTTGTATTTTTTAGCTTATTTCAAGCTAAGATTTTTAAATTTTTATTAAGAAAGAAAAAATTCAACCTCAGGCGGGACTCGAACCCGCGTCTTCTGGATTGGTACTCCAGACGCTCTGCCAACTAACTCAGTTGGCAGAGCGTTGTATAAAGGTAATGCAATATCATCCGGAATCTACTCGCTGTAAAGGGAGAATTCTGGGTTGGGCAGAATTGTCCAATCGATGTTGCTATGTCGCCGTAAGACATAAGTAACATAAAGAAAGAAAAATTCAACACATCAGGCGGATACCTCGGTGACTCAGTTGGCAGAGCGTCTGGAGTACCAATCCAGAAGACGCGGGTTCGAGTCCCAACTGAGGTTGAATTTTTCTTTCTTAATAAAAATTTAAAAAATATAAAAATTACAAAATTGTTTGCTTTCGTTTACAATGGCTTAGGTATGGATTTAATAACAATATGAGAATGATGCAGATTGACGTGAAACGTAAGTATTATTATGTTATGTGTCCATAACGACGATTCGAGATTCGATCTCCATTTTTATTTTTACTTTATTACATAGGAACACCAAATAGCTACACTATACATATAAACAACAGAAAACGTGAGAGGTGTCAAGGGACACCCGGATGGAACGAAGTTCCTTTTTACATTTCCTTCACAAATTAATCGAAAGGAACTTCGTTCCATCCGGGTGTCCCTTGCTTTCTATAAGAGAAAGAGAGACAGACAGAGAAACATGCGCATGCCGCACGGCTTGCAATAGCTTACTATAGCAAAAAGTGTCGTTACAACTTTTCGTCTTAATTTTTTCCGTCTAGCCCCCTTTCGCAACGCGCGATAAGGAACTTCGTTCCAATAAAGATAATCTATAAGTAATAATGTAGACCACAGATTACTTTAAAAGACATTATAAAGCTTGCTAGAGAGGACATTTGCTCAGGCGTGATTGGTACAGCAAAGTTAAAATAGAGATTACTGCTCTATTTTAACTTTACTGCAAGAGGTTGGGTGAATAATAAGGTTACGAAGTTAGTGTCTCGTATATACTTGATTACGAAATGTACATACATACATACATACACTCACGCCTTTTTCCCATGGAGGTAAGCAGAAACTACAGAATGCCACGTTACGGTCATGTTACGGTCCCTGCATACCACTTTTGCCTCAACCACATTCATACATCTCGTCATTCAACTTACGAAATGTATGTATAATATAGGTCCATTAGCTTTATAACATACCTCAAATTATTCTCTACTTCCTTCCGTAGTTCGACAGCGAACTTCACTCGTTGTGCAAACGTCTCCGGGTCGTCGGCTTTGAACATCAGACGTATGCGAGGTATGCTGACAAATGATAAGGAAAATTACTTATCTTCGGGATAATGATATAGTAAGTAGGCTTCCGAAAAGGTAACGCAGGAAAGAAACATTATCATCTAATACATTTATTTAAATAAAATAAATATAGTAGACTAATTAATCCAGCAGTAGTTAACACTGCCTTCTGTGCTATGGGTCCCGGTTTCGAATCACGGTAGGGATGAGTATACCTAAACATTTGTTTCCGAGTCATGAATGTCTATGTATAATAATAATATGTATGAAAAAAAAAAGTATATGTGTAGTATATCAACCGACTAGTATCCGTAACACAAACCTCGTTGCTTAGCTCGGAACTAGATGGCGCTGTGTCATAATGTCCAGAAATATTTATTTATTTATTTATTAGTTCATAAATAATCAACGAGGCTTTTGTTACTGTTACTAGCTGTTATATTATATATTTTTTTAATGTATAGAAACATCCATGACGTTCTGGAAGACGCAACGTGGGCAGGCCCCCGGCAAGTGGACTGACGATCCTTGGGGGACACCTATGTCCAGCAGTGAGAGTGGGACAGTGAACAGAGTTAAACAGACTTACATGTATTTTCTCTTGGTGCCATCCAGAGCCAACACCTCCCATTTATCAGTCTTCTTGTCGTAATTCAACGCTGCCACATTCATCCACTGCAATATAAAAATAATATATATATAAAACCAAGCTATAATATAATAGATTCGTACCTAATAAAAGCGTGTTAAAAAGTGTCCTCGCTAAACACTGCTTATTATTCAAATATAACAATCAAAACGGTAACAACAATTACCTTGTTGGTATAGTGGTGGTAAGCGAGACTGCCGACCAAGAGGTCTTAGTTTCAATGTTTTTTTTTTAATTTTCAATGTTTACAGGCTTGCCCCCTATTAACCTGAACATACCGTTGAAATGGGTGTACGTAAGAACACATCTGCCTAGCCCGGGGAAGATAACTGTTGTGATAAGATATGTCACAACTGTTAATAGTCAAGTACCCACCTCATACAGATTGTTTAAAGTTTGGATTAAATCTCCGTCAGGCTTTGCGGGCTTCGAGTCATCTTTGGGGATGTACGCTAGACCTGGACAAGGGTACTGCTCCCCTTCTATCATACCCAAGGACAGCCATTCTTCAGGTATACTGAAAATGTATCAGTTATTGAAAAATGTCAGACACAAGGACATAAGGAATTTCTCTGATATAATGAGAGTGTTTACAATATCTAAATCAAAACAAATCAAATAATTTATTGCAACCTAAGTGTACTATACACAAAAGCTGAGAACCAGAAACCAATAGATGTTACTCAATTACTCAATTCTTTATTCTATGTTGACTGCCTGACAAATATTTATTTCGTGTGGGAATCAAACCCCCAACTTGTGAAGCAGATACCGATATACAACAGCCACCGACCATGCCAAAAGAGCCATAAATTGTTTTATTAAAATAATTAACACAATTATTATTGATTGATGAACATACCGGCAGTCAAAGTCAGTGTTGTCAAAAACCTCCAAATCCAGCTTAGGAAAGGGGCTGTAGAGGCCATAGTACTCCTGATCTGTGATCTTAAACTCTTGCACGGGTAGCAACCAGTAGGGTTGTATACCTAACTCACGGAGCATTTTCTGAAATAATAAAAACTATGTTTGAAATACTATAACATAGTGAACAATCACATATTTAAATTAACTAAACTGAATCATCAAAGCAGTATTGTCCCACCCGCTGGGCACGGTTCAGTAGTGGGAGCATATAAAAATTTAAATAATTTCCCACAAATTAATAATTCGGATTTTGTACTTAGGAATATTCTTGAGAAGAGACTATGTGCCAACTGGACAGACTGGATCTTAACAAACTAAATAAAAACAGACACCAAATACACCTCAATAACAAAATCTTCTTACCTTTACATTAGCTGCCAAGAATTTTCTTCTAAGTCTCTCAATTTTAACCAATCGGGGCAGTTCCTTGGGCAGTACAATACTGAGAAACTGGAGTTTTGGCACGAATGTCTCAAATGGAAATTGCTGGAATTAATTTTTATTAAATTATGTATTTCAGTACAGTATCTACTTGAAAGCAGTGAAGGCTCAGTAGTTAGAACTGATGAAACTAATACAACTTTATCACAAATATTGGCTCAGGCGCACAGGTTTCCTTTCGCTTTATCGTTTGTATTTAATACGAAGGTTCTGGAGATGCGGCCACATACTGGAAGACGCGGGTAGGCTCCCAAGAAGGTGACGCTAAAGGCGCAGTCGTAATGGTACTCCTTGGGGGAAGCTTAAGCCAGCAGTGGACATCATTTAGCTGAATGAATGAATGTTTACTTACAATGCTTTCATCTTCCCTGTAAGTGGTCCATCTTCCCGGAGGTAAAAGCATATTAGCTCTCTGTGGCTTCGGTAGAGATACCAACATAGGTGCCAATTTATCCGTTTTAGCCTGAAATTGAACAAAGATTATGTCGATTTATACCGCTCAATGTTTATGTAGTTTTAGTCCCCAAGAGCGCAGTTTAATTACCATTTTCCATTATGTAGACCAGCTATTATCAATATAAATAATAATCAAAAAATGTATTAATTTTATTAAACAGAATATTGATAAATAACGCAGGACACCATTATGTTGTTTATACGTACTCCTACTCCTACTACATGGTTACTGAATAATGTTACGGGATATTTGCAGCAAGGCAGCATTTCGTGTATAAATTTTTGAATAGCCGATTTGCCGCTATTTTCAATTCCGTCATTCCGTGACTGCGTTCGAGCCAATGGAAAGAATTTGATAAAATGAGCCAATGTCTGAAATTCAAATTGACAGCAGACCTGACAAGTGTGACTTTTTTATTTTTTGTAGTGTGGCACTAGTTGTTTGTTTGAGCCAATTTCAGGTATAAAAGGTAGGGAAATTAATTAATGACGGAAAATATCGGAGAGGAAAAGGACAAGTGTGATTTGTCAGGTTTGCTGTCAATAAATATAATATAATGAATAAGTATATAAAATAATATAAAATAATAAAAAAAATATATAAAACAGGGACAATAAAGTTCAAAAATATAAACATAACATTAAGTTCTAATCATGATATTGTATAATATTGTATAGGTATACTATACTTATTTTATATATATATATATAAAATATATTATAGTTCTAGTTTTTGTGCTCGTAATTATCTGTAAATAATTAAAAAGCGGGGCGATTTTGATAGCGGAATCGACCATTTCTTAAAAGATGAATGCGCAGATATCATTTTTGGGTCCGTTTGGCGGGGTGTGCGGTGTGCGGCGGGTGAAGCGGCCAGTGCCGGCGCCGTATTGTATTGGTGTATCGCCCAAAGTACATTCAGGCACATATTGCTTTCGTATTTTTTCATCGTCTTGACCTTTCAACAAGTAGTTCCAGTCGCATCCATCTACTAACTTCAACTTCCTTAATTAACGACGATTTGATGAAAGGAATAGGATTATTGCCAAATGATTAGAATTAAAGTTTTTTTTTAATATAATTGATTATGGATAGATAGATAGAATATACTTTATTGTACACCAATAATTAAAAAATACATTACATTAATCTTATTATTGATTAAGTAATATTGATTCTATAGGTATCTACAAAAATAATAAATTATTATTTTTATAAAATAAACCGTGGTTATATTTTATTTTCCTCTTTTAAAATACCTATATAAAACTTCTATTTCTTTTCCATTAAAAGTAACAACTCAAGTTAATCTAACTTTTCTAAAAACTCTTCGTAATATATATGTGAGCACGAGTGTACAAGATGCGCAAGTCTCCCCACTACTTTCGTCGAGCGCTCTAAACTCGTGACGGCACCTATGTATGCGATTACTAATTCTATGCAGATGAAGTCATTGGATAAAGCTAGTAAAAGCACTAACCTGTAGTATTAATTTCATTCGTTTTTTTACACAAATATCTCTTGTTGCGTCATCTCTAGATAATTCCGAAACTAATTCGGAATAATAACCTCTTTTCGGAATATTATCCCTTGTCTTATTTTCGAATACTAAGTCCTGTTGTTGAATTTTTTTTCTTTTACTATACATATTGAAGATTTCATACAACGAATACAATATATAGTTTACTTATAATTATTCAACAAAATAAGTTCAAATCACAAAATTATGTTATGTTATGAAGGACTTGACAGATCACTTGTCTAAATTAAATATGTTTCTTTATTTTGTTTATAGACGTATCAACCAGTATTTGATACTTAAAATCAAATAAAGTGCTATTATAGAAATTTGCCTATTGAGTTAGATGCCTCCTGAATAAATATTTTTTTGTCTAACATTATTGCCGTCTGGTATGAGATAGATGTATGAATGTAATATATGATTATAAAAACCCAATTATTTGCTTAACACTGCCTTCTGTTCCGGTAGGGACAAATGTTTGTGTGATGAACATGAACATTGTATCCGAGTCATGTATCTATGTATAATATATATGTATTTAGAAAAAATGTAGTTTATCAACCATTAAGTATCCGTAACACAAGTCTCGTTGCTTACCACGGAACTCGATGGCACTGTGTAATAATGTCCGGAAATATTTATTTTTATTTATTTATTCTTTATAAACTTGTTGTAGCATTCTATCATGGCTCACATCAAATTACACAGACGTCAAGTACTTTTATAATTTAATTTCTCAATTATACCATAATACAGCATACACAGGTGAGAGAGACCACCAAATTAGTCCACCGGTAGTTGACACTGCCTTCTGTGCTATGGGTCCCGGGTTCGAATCCTGGTAGGGACAAATGTTTCTGTGATGAGCATAAACATTTCTATCCGAGTCATGGATGTATCTATGTATAATATGTATGTATGTATTTACAAAAAAAAGTATATATTTAATATACCGACCAACTAGTGTCCTTAATACAAGCCTCGTTGCTTAGCTCGGAACTAGATGGCGATGTATCATAATGTCCGGGAATATTTATTTATTTATTTAAAGAAATGAGTTTTTTATAAAAAAATATATTAAACTTCTTACTCATTCGCATGAATGACAGGCGGGTGGTGATGCAACATTACAAAATATTACTTACCAATAGTAATGTTACTATATATTTCTTGCTAATTTGTACTTGATAACGGAAATTACAATTGTTTTGTAACATCTAATACAATGACTGTGCATATAACTGCATTGATTGTCTATTTCATGAAAAAGTCGAATCAATGCAGTTATATGCAGTTTGAGGGTTATTTTATTGATTTAAATGATATAATTCTGTAACTAAATACCTATTACAAGCGCAAATCATATTTTGTTTAATGTTCAGTCTGACAATGACCAGCAAATTGCAAAAAACGTACGAAAATTTGAATATCGCGGGCTACCGTGAAGCTTCCACCTTAAGGTCAATTTTCATCGATAGTGCTATAAATGAAACCTTTAAGTAAATTATTTTGCGAATGCACATACTTTTGGCTGTAGAATAGAATGATCCATAAATAAAATGAAAAATACTGAAGTTTAGGCTGTATGAACTAGTTTCCTTTGCCTTATCCCGAAAGGAAAGAAAAAATAAATGTAATCTACTATACTATCATCATTCATAGTATTTAGATTGTCTATGGTCATCATAGTCATTTTTCATTCTGTTGGTCTGCTGTGCGCGCCACTGTTACAAATTACAAAGTTTAAATAACAAAATCAGTTATACACTCTAATCTCTCTCTCACAATCATATTTACTGTAGAAATCAAAGAAACTAAGCAGTACAATTAAATGGATTTTTGTTAGCCATTACATCTAATGCATCCAGCTGTCAACACAGCATGTCTGATGTAAGGTTTCAGTTGCAGTTGCTTCCAAAGACTACAATATAATATAGGAGGTTGCTTTTAATTCTATGTCCCTTGGTCTTACGATGGTAAGTTCATCTCTGCGTTAATTTCGCCGTCGTCTTCAAATATTCTGAAATCATGATAATTACTTCTAAATAGTGGGATGGTCTCTCCACGCAGTGGAAGCAGTCGGTTTGTTAACCGGTAACATAAAATTTCTGTTTTGGGTGTGTAGAATAATAAAATTGATGAGCCGTATGTGTTTTCTGGATAGACTTCTCTAGTTATGGAGAATATCTCTTCACTAGCTTGAACATTTACTTGACGCCAGGGCTGCCAGGTGCAAAAGCGGTGTTATGGTACGACAACTACAAAAAAAAATCGTATGCCAAGGAAATTTTGAAATTAAAAGATCATACAACCTATAAGCACAAAGTTTTTATTAAAAATAACAAATAAATGTTTAGTTTTAGAAAAGAAATGCAATAGAGGAAACAAAGAAAGAAAACATATTTATTTGGCACATCCTTATGCATACCTACACAACAAAATAAAAACTTAAAACTGCACAATTAAAAAACTATTTATTAGATTTATACAAATTGTCAGTGGTCATATTGTTTAACATTTCTTTTGTTGGCTTAAACTTGCAATTTTCGTATCTTCTTATGCATTGCTTGGCTAATAATGTTCCCTTCAGTGTTTCATTTGATAAACTGTTTCTAAGTTTTGTTTTTATTAAGTTTACATCGCTGAATGCTGTCACAATCTGCACTAGAATGGGGCAAACAACAAATCTAAGATAAATTGAATCATACTTTTTCTGTATGATCTCGGTCTAGCGATTGTACATGAGTAAAAATGCTAAAAAATCATAGGAGTATGAATAAAATCGTACATCTGGCAGCCCTGCTTGACGCCAATGTTCCTTTCATTTTGTCTATTACCCTAAGGTGACACTGACCATTTGTTGTAAATAAAATATATCTTATTATTTCTGATGTCTCTAGGGTTACTCCCTTATACAAACACGAGCCCCTGTGGATGTTAGGAAAAAACGAGGTTAGTTTCTGAGTAATTTGGTACCGCTGATTTCATTATTGATGGGAAAAAGAACAAAAAGTGGAGGGAAAGGGGGGATTTTTGGGTGGTAAATATCTTACCATTATCCATTTATAGTCCGGTCAATTTATACATAAAAATATGATGATATAATGTAGTTATGTCACTTTGCCAAGATCTTCCAAGAAATACACTGGTTGCATTTGATAAATTTTTTACCAGTTGTAACTTGTAGGAAGAGAAAAGGTATCATTTGTTCGTCAATTGAATACGTGCCATGATTCCTGGGCAACTCCAAGCATCTGTTACGAACCGTGTCAATCATTGGTTGAACTAGCCATAGCCGATTTTGAGTTTTCTTTTGAGCTGGAACAGCTGTCTTGTCAACAATATGTAAACTGGTCCTAATCAGAAAGAACCTGTCTGTCGTCAGTGCATCTGTAATATACGGCAACCTAAATCGCTGCAACCACGCCATCTTGATCCTAGGATATTTCACACAGCCAAGGATACCATTAACACCAAAGAACTTCTTTACATCAGCTGCAGTGATAGGATGTTTCAGCACCTCATTCATAGTTGTCTGGTAGTAAGTATATATTTGTGCACAGTGCGAGTTTTTCGAACACTTCTGTGAAATACTTCTCAAAGTATTCAGCAGGCGAAAGTACCTAAAAAATGAAAACATGTGTTGAAATAAGTAAGATAGTTCATAGAATTACGTAAAACCAGATAACTAAACAAAATGCATACTTCTTCCACAGCTGTAGTAACTGAAGGCATAGGTTTCGCGCGAAACATCCGTCTGGTCCAAGTATTTCTAGCAGCTGGTGCTGCCACAACAGGAGCCCTATCGTCTTCCTCCTGGTCTTCATCAGATGAGCTGTCGGGCCCACCCCCTAGGGGCATCCAATTTCGTCTTCACCGGACTCGCCACCGAAGTCCGAGTCATTTAATGCGTCGTCTTGTAATAAATTTCTTCTACTCATAGTGATTGTTAACATCGAAAAAATACCTAAAACAACGCACAAAACAGTTTTTAATTTGTATGAAAATACCTACAAATATTAAAGTTCAAACCGAGTTCCACATTCATGAGGGTTATTTTCTCGGAAAAATCATCAGTGGAGGCATGTAGGTTCCAGCAGCGTTAAAACATATTTCTACTGTAATAGTCTGGCCGCGTTCTGCAGATGATGATGATAATGAGCCTACTTGTTTTCGTCCTTTCATGGCCAATATTTTGCTCTTGGTTTTAGATACAACGCAGATACCAGTTTCGTCACAATTATATATTTTGTCAGGAGTTAATTTATGCTTGTCATAAATCTCTCTAAGCAACTGGTAGAATTTACTAACGGCCACTATTAAAACCCATTGCTCTAGCTGCTGAAGTAGCTTCGGGCTTACGAATGGATAAATCTGGATGACGTCTTAAGAAACCTTTGAGCCAATCAACCCCTGCCATCTGCTTGTCAGTATTAAAATTGTGCGCCTTACCATTTCTCACAGCCAGTTGATATGCTAGACGTCTCAGATCGAGAGTTGTTAGCCCAAAAAGACGTTCTTCCATATGTTTTAGATATGCCACAATCTCGTCTTCTTCTTTTGTTGTAAATATAGGTTTTTAGGGCCCAAAGGTACACCAATTGTAACTTCACCATCTTCTTTCATTTTCTTAACATATCGCTCCAAAGTAGTCTGAGGCACTCCGTATTCAGAAGCGGCTTTTCTGTAGCCCATTTCTTTACTTAATACTTTATCTATAGCTGTTTTCATAGAAATTGTTGACCACTCTCCTCTTTTAGTTTTTTTCTTGTATGAACGTACCATCGAGTTCTCGTATTGAAAACATAAATTACATTGAGCCTTTCTGAGACAAAAAAAGAATATCATAATCTTGTGTAAATACTTTATCAAATGTGCAATATCTACTAGCTGCTTTGTAATTTTTATTTTTATTTTTTGATGTTGTTGTGCTGTCCTCTCGGATCTTGTGCTATTTTCATGCACAAGATCTGAGAGCATTTTCATGCATGCTTGAGATATTTTCTCGATGGCATGTAATATCTGCCAACCCGCAGTAGGCTAGCGTAGTGGACTAAAGCCTATTCCCTCTCAATAAATGAGAGGAAACCCGTGCCCAGCAGTGGGACAATAATGCGTTGATGATGACAGCATCCATGGTCACGGGTAGACTAAAGTGTTGGTTGTCTTGAAGTTATAATTACTAACAGCTACCTTACATTTTAATTATTATTGACAATCCGATTTACACAGAACGAGCTCAATGTGTCCTTTGGTCGTGCAGTTTGATTCTTGGAATTAGATTTAATAGAATCTATGATGGGGTTCCAAGCAGGTGGTAATACCCAGCCATCTTCTCTATTAAAATTCGGGTGTTTTTAATTTCAATGGCCTCACGAATCATCCTGGATAGTAATCGGTTTTCTTTTGGAAGGACATCAGATTTTATATTGAGGGTTTATCATTTTTTTCTGTAAAAATCTGTAACTATTTCGGATTCGTCCTTATATTTAGTTCATTGTTTACAAACTGCAGTCTTTCATCAATGGACGAGAATAAAAGGTTGATTGCATCTGATGAGGTTGAGGGAATTATCTCAGTATCATTAATCACAGGTAAAATCTTGATGTTTGAATGATCCAGTAATTCAATAATTACTGGTGAAATGCTCCCCAATGAAAAATTTTCTGGTAGTTCATCATAAGTAAACAGACTATTACACCTAGTCTGTTGAAATCCGACAAAATTGTGTAAATCTAGATTAGTACTTCTATCAAGCGCAGGGATATCTTGAGGTTTATTTGAGCCGGCAGGTCCATCATTTTCATTAAAAACTTCTTTTGATTTCGCAAGATTGACCAGTAATTTTCCCCTTGATCTTGGCGGTGACTCTGTTCGTGTGTCGGTGTTGAACTCTCTACAATAAAGTAAAAATACACTTTTTGATTGGGATTATCAGATCTACGAATCATTCATTGCTATAAAAAATAATGATTTCAGAATCATTGTGTATAACATCCTCATCAACCATATCATTTTCTTCATAAATGTCATTTAAATATCTCCACTCTTCGTCGGTGAATTGACTTCGCAAAGGAGATCCTGAGAAAAAAAGAACAAAAAAATCTAGCATAATTTAAAATTTCCTGAAACCAAACACTACTGAAACAATATTGCAATATCCATCGAAAATGCAAGACTTTGACGTAGTAAATTACTTATAGAAAGTCGTACATTCGATATGTTCTTCGCAGATAAAACTATCGAAGGTATCACTTTCAATAAATTTCGGAGAACCAATACTAGCGAATACTATCGAAAATGGTAGATTCGATTTAATAAATTTACTCTTTGTACTAGTATAATATCGAATCTACCACTTTCGATAGTTTAAAATAAATTATTCATAAATATCAAAATATTTTCTAATGTTTTTCACAAAAAGCCTACGCCTACATTAGTCAGCGTAAGCTACATAGGTTTCAATAGAAAATACATATATTTATTACATTTTATCTTTAAAACAAACAATTACGCCCAAAAGAATAAAAACTTACTGCAACTCAGTAAGTTTTTATTCTTTTGGGCGTAATCATAATTTCTTTTTGCAGTAACCGGTTTTGTTGTGCTTTTACTGCGTTTTTTTATTATATCAACCATTTGTTTCCCTCTTCTATTCATTTTCAATGCAAAATTAAAGAAAATCTAAAATAAACCTATCCTCAAAAAACACGTGCGTTCTTGCTCACATGTCAAGTAACACTGACGAAATAGGTAGTTTCGGGTCGCGCGCGCATACCGCTGACGACCAATTGACGTCATTTGTCTCATTAAAGTTAACCTGTCTACGGTCAATTTGCCCAGTTAAAGGTAAGTTACGAGCTGCGGGGTAACTTATACCACTCATGGGTACAGGTGCGTTTTGACGGCTTTGTTGGAAGTTACCACGAGGCGGAATTTTAAGATCGGTTGACATGTCTAAACGCGGTAACGCCCTCATAGCCTGTTGAGTCCTTGAGGGTCCTTGAAATTGAAGTCTAAACATACGTGACGCTTGTGGTGTAAAGTTTGCATTATAAGAACTCTGATTGGGATATAAGTTATTGTTGAGATTTAAGTTAGGGTTGTGGTTCGAGTTGAAATTGGGTCTAATTTGATTATTCGGTGACTAAAGGACGTTTCTTTGCGGCTGATTATTGAATCATTGATAATTATTAGGTGCTTGGGGCGTTCGTCTAGGATAACCTAGCTGAAAATTCTTATTTTTGTAAGTATGCTAGATTTATTTCCTCTTGTGCGAATTCGAGTACTTTTTCTAATGTTTCCGGACACATGCATCTTACGCGCGATCCGATTGGTTCCTGCAAACCTCGCGTGAAGGTTTTTAATGCTAACTGATTGTACAATTGTCTCTTAGCTCCTACGGTAGTTGGGACGGATTCATGCATATTCTGTACTCGCTCATAGAACACGTTAGCTGTATCGATACCTTGGGCAAGTGGAGATAAGTCTGTGTAGAGAGAGCATTCATCTGTACGATCGGAAAGTGAAATGTATTACGTATGCCTTCCCAACTGTCCGGGATACCGTTTGTGGCTAATGTACGGGCAGCAGATCCGGTAGAGATGACCAAAAAATTTATATTCTGTGGATAACGTAGTTGATTATACACTTATGTTCTACTTTAGTAACACTTCCTTAACTGTACTTAGTGTGTAATTGTTTGTTTTCCTTAATAAATAAAATGATAAAATCATCATCAGAAAATTCAAAAAATGCACTAGTAAAACTCCGGTCTGTACCGGAGTGGAGAGGATGAACAGGAAGCAAAACTGTCATCAAAATCATCAATCATAATAAACTAAATATATAAATTTAGTAATATAAATATACGAAATAAATATTAAAGTAACTGAAAAGTGCTATTCAATTAGTTTGTTATTATCATTTTAAAACCTCAGTGCACTTGCCGGTTGCCTGTAAACACACAAAACAAGAAAAAAAAATTATCATAAACAAATAGCTGTTACCATAATCATAAATTCACAACATAATTATTATGGATAAAAAGACTTTAAGCCAAGTAAAGTGGAATGTGTATCCGAACTATTCCGAACATATTCACTCGAACAATACTTATGTCAGCTGTCACTCCTGTCAAGTGAATTACGGACTATACTGTATAAATATACCGACATCAAATAAAATAAAAATTAAAAGTCTTCTGCATCTGACGTAGGTAGTTGGATCACTGAGCGAACTTGCGAGTCCTCTTATCAGCAGCCGAAGACAATTTGCTGGGTTGCGATACCTTATTTGCGACATCAGTGTTGACCAACGATGTTTCAGGCTTGGGACACTGTTCTATCAGTGCCATGGAGTTCAGCCGCAGACTCAATCTTTCGACGGAATTTTTCTTACACCTGGATGACGATCTTGCCATCAAAGTGTTGACGGGCATGCATAAACACGTCATGTCTGGGTTTTGTGAGGTATTCCGAAAGTATCAGTCCAGAACCCTTCAACCTACCCTTGTTTTGCCACACATCATTGCGAAGGATACGGCTTGGGCGAGGCTTGTTTAGGTATCTTCCCAGGCGATGACAAGATGTAATGTGACCTGGTGTAATCTGAGGCATGTCCATCCTACTAGAAGCAACATTAAGGAACTGCTTTAATGCGTCTGTACCTTTGTCCTCCGGAATGCCATGGAGAAGGAGAACTTTTGAACGGGATATTTACATTCGCATTGAAATAATAAAAAAATTAAGTCCTTTTTTTTTATTTCAATGCGAACATTGTAAAGAAAAGGAATACTCCATTCTGACACATCATTCAATTGAGGAAATGGTTCATTGGTAGCAATACATGTAATAGTACTGCTACTATTATTTTCAGCATCTTCTTCGTTTGTGTTAATTAATTCTGTACTGTCAATGTTGCTGCCTGAAGATGAGCTGATATTATCTAAATCATCTCTTGCATTTGCATAAAGGTGAAAATTAGTTGATGAACTTGAGCTGTCGTCAGTTTTTGTAACATACTTAAAAACCAATCTAGACATACTCTGAGCTACATTCAATCTAGCCTGTTTGGCTTTCCTTTGCTAAAATCCACTTTTTCTTTTGGATGTATGCACTCCCCGGGGCATTTTTCACTTGAAATTTGTCTCTTACACTAAAACAAAAAGCCAGTTGTTATGGTCGAAAATGTGACAGTATTTTCTCATAAACTAGTTAAGCAATATGAAACGAATTAACTAAAAACTTTTTTAAGACTAATTAGTAAAATTATTCGAATAACAAGATTAGTAAATTACTAATTTCGCATTCGAATAACGAATTCATTAATAATCGCGTTCTTGTCGAAGTGTAAATTTCAATTTATTATCCACTCGCGCGTCACGCTGCGCTGCTTATTTTTAGCCCAACCGACACCCTGCGCGCGGTAAATAAAATGTAATTTGACCGCTTTCGACCTTGGCGATAAAGACACTTATTGTTCGCAAACTACATGAGTTATATCAAAATAAAAATACTGTTTTATAGCTGAATAAATAAGCAATCTAATTATGCGAGCGCTTGTCGAGTGTATATTTTAAGTCAAGATGGCCGCCCATGTAAGGGCTCTTACTAACGTAGTTACAAAATTAAACAACATATTATTGTTTTATTAGTATTATTTTATTGGCTACTTACATAATTTTCCAAATAACTTACAAGTTATTTGGAAAATTATGTAAGTATTAGATATCATTAGATATCAAATAACTTTTTTTTTTATTTAGTTTTTTGTTGCATAACTAACATTATCATTATATAAAACTATAAATCTATACAATCTTAATTCTGTTTAGTTTTATTGTTTTATTGATTAGTATAATGTGGTCTCCAGTAAGGAGTACATTAAAAAGTATTATATGTCTAATATCTTTTGTAAGAAATGTGTACTTTATTGATTGATTTTTAAATAAATAGACATTATTTGTATTATTTTACAACCTTCACACGTCCAACAATACGTACAAAATTAATAAGTGATATAATACAATTAAAAAGATTAATACAAAGATTACCACGATGACCAGTGGCGTGTAAGTTTACGTGAGTTTGTGGAAAGCGCGGAAACAAACTTCAATGCACAGACTGACCTGGCACTGCATGCCCTTCCGTACAGTCCGGGTGTCGACCTTCTGCCGAGCGCACTCATAACACCGGTTCCTATCAGAAGTTCGGGAAATGGTCATCTTCCACAATACACCCCCTAGTAACGCTCCTTTTGGGCGTCAGCATCGGCATCGTCATTGTGGTCAAGTCTATGTTACGATATATGGATAATGGACTATTATAAAAATAGACCATTATTAGCGTATGTACACTGTAAAGTAGAGGTTCAACTGATACACAATAAGTGCAGTCACATTAGATGGTCGTGTATCGATGGGTCCTATAGATGCTGATGCGACGTTGTCAGGTCCTTCGCCAATAACCTGGTCGTCTGTGTCAGCTGTCCGTTGATTGGGCTGTTTGTCTTTTCCAGAATATACACTAAATCTCCAGTTCGTACGTTTTCACGCTGACCTGAGCAGCTTTCGATGAAATCTTTTGAGAGAAGTTCACTCTCCCGTGCCACTTCATAAGAGATTCGTTAACCACTATCTCTCTTATATAGGCTGTAAAATTTGTCATTAAAATAGTCAGTCACTTGGTTTATTTTCCACAGATTACTTGTTTTCTCAGCAGTCTCGTTATTGGCGAAATGCATCATCGTCTTCAGTAATAAAAACCTATTGTAAGTTATTATAGTGCGGAAATATGGCATAGTGCCGAAGCTCTTCCGGGAGAGGAAAGAGTCCTTGCAAAATTAAAATTGCGAAGAAACTTATAATTTCATTTCTGTCAGTTGGTGTCCAGTGTTGTAGTTGGGATTGAGGAGTTTTGGAGTCGCAAAAAGTCTATCTTTTGGCTGGCGTATCAGTTAGTCTCTGTACATGTCATATTGATAAACTCAACGTCAATCATTTTAAGAAAGACTTCGACTATCGACGTCTGTTCT
Source organism: Craniophora ligustri (assembly GCA_905163465.1). Lineage (NCBI taxonomy): Eukaryota > Metazoa > Arthropoda > Insecta > Lepidoptera > Noctuidae > Craniophora > Craniophora ligustri. The sequence continues at coordinate 11,135,319 of LR990971.1, read as the reverse complement.
GTAAATTCGAAAGTCGATCCCGGGGTGCCAGTAAACGTTTCTGGTTTGCCCTGGAATATTGCCACGTCTTTACGCCACGTAAAGTCATACGCGTTTTCGGGGGCAATACTTCGCAGGGCACCGTCGTTAATGGCGTCTTCGATGTCTAAGACGTGCATTTCAATCTCACTGTAGTCAACTGTAGATGCAGGCTCAGCCGATGCATTTCGTACAGTCGTCGGTCGAAATATATGTCGTCTAACTCATCGTCACTTTCGATACGCAACCAGTAGTTTACAGTCTGTTCTATGCTATGGCCAAGTATCCCTGTAAAAATTAATTACATTGAACGTTAAATATTATGTAGTCCAATAATTACCAAACGTGGTGCGTTTTTTGGCTCTCGGTGTACTGTGGATCTCAATCTCCGTACCAATTGCAACGTCCATTTCCTCATCCATATCAATAATTGTGTCATATGAAACTCAAACGATTTATTTCTATTAGACCAATATTACAGGTACTATTGAATTGTCACAAACTAGTTTCACGGTTCCAAAAAGTAGGGCTTATGGAGAAGAACAGGCAAGAAACTCCATAGATGTGTAAATATATCCATGATATCTCTTCAGATATGTTTCATTCATCCTCTTGAAGTAGGTATGCACGGGAGATGAATAAAAGCAAGCAGTGATGAGTGAATTCACTATTTCGGTTTATTACCACACACTTTAGTCCACACACACATATACAAATAGTTTTCAAGAACGGAAGGAGAAAGTCCACAAAACAAAGAAGCACAGCTAAGCACAAATTAGTAGAAAGTCAGTTAAAGATTGATAAACTTAATTAAGGCCGAACAAGCGCGCGAAAGTCAGACGGCATGCAGTGCGTAAGCGTACGTCACGGGAGCGGGCAACCAGCGGACTAGACAGGTGAAGCGCGCGGGAGCGGGCGGGAACTCGCTCGCCGCGCGGCAGCCGGTCGGCGACTCGCGCTCCATTTCTTTATAGTTTTATATACATATAAGAAAATCGACATGTCTCTTGACAATATAATATTTATATAATATTTATATGGTAATATTTACTTTTATATTTGTACATAGGTAATATATATTTGTAAATGTACCAGTGACGCTACACTCTAAAGAGATATCATGGATATAAAATCCCCTCTTCCTAGGAGTTCTAGACGCTATCTCCAAGGTTAAGCTGGTAGACAAGCGATCTGGATCACTGTCCAAGGAGCTTGGCGAATTTGGCACGGTATCGTGAGAAGGTGTATCAATTCTGATGAAACATCCTGCACCATCATCAATCAAGGCTTCTGAAACATAAAACATTAATTTGAAGGACGCACTGACTTTCGAAATAGCTAATCAGAAGAGTGGCCTTCTTCTACCTAGAAGTGGATAACAACATAACTTACCGTATTCATTCCCCACCGGAACATCAGGTAATTCTGGAAAGAAAATATATTATTACACATATGTGTAAAGCACTATGGAGATTAAAACACTAATTATCCACACACTAGTTTATATTTGAGCAGAGTTACAGCTTAGTTCAAACACTCAGTTACAATACATTCAATAATGGTTGTCCTACCCTATTTATAATATTTCGTAGTTATCAAATCAAATGTAAAATATTTATTAAACACATTTAAATGTTCTAAATTAATACTAATAATTGATGTAATATAATATTGATTAATAATTATGGTTTATCTAAGCATGAACAACATCCGGAAACATAACAATTTAATAATCATGCCATTATACGTCACGCCCGCTGAATGTCTATCTGGTAGTTGTTAACACTCGGCCATCCTGTACTGGGAGTGTCCCACGACCACCGTTGTCTCCTCCCGTTGCGAACCCGAGGTTCTGAAACAGAAAAGGAAGCAGAGCAGTACTTTGTATACTATTATACCTACAAACATTTTATGGTTGTGTCATTGTTTATACTTTTCACACGGGGAGCGGCTACTTATTAATGACACACAGATTTATTTACAGATTAATAAGATACCGAAACATATAATGGACTTAATCACATAGCCGTCCTGTTTTTAAGACTTGTTCACGCAGCTACTTATACTTATATGGAGTTGATCACATAGTCATCCCACTTCTGAGATGTAAAGCACTATGGAGATTAAAACACTAATTATCCACACACTAGTTTATATTTGAGCAGAGTTACAGCTTAGTTCAAACACTCAGTTACAATACATTCAATAATGGTTGTCCTACCCTATTTATAATATTTCGTAGTTATCAAATCAAATGTAAAATATTTATTAAACACATTTAAATGTTCTAAATTAATACTAATAATTGATGTAATATAATATTGATTAATAATTATGGTTTATCTAAGCATGAACAACATCCGGAAACATAACAATTTAATAATCATGCCATTATACGTCACGCCCGCTGAATGTCTATCTGGTAGTTGTTAACATATGCTATAAATATAATACAGCAAAAAATCATATATAAATAGTGAAAAGTACACATACCAATAGAGGAATCAGGCCTTGAAGAGGGGCCTGCTTGAGGATCCCCGTCAAGCGAACCGGCGACATCACAGTATAGTCCCGCGGCATCAGGCCTTGAAGAGGAGACTGCTTCTGGCTCCGAATATGGCCACGCTTCCGGAAAAAGGGCCCTGCAAAAGAAGGCGCTGATGATGGCCCAGAAAAAGGACAAGCTCCGCTGATCGCTTTTGCCCCACCAGCTGTTTCTTAGCGGAGGGCGACAAAGCTGCAACCCTCCGCTGAGTCAGCTGCCTCTCCGCTAGTACCTTGCCCTGTATGTACACCCACGTTTCGCCGGTATGTTTTTAGGTCCCATGTAATACGGGGCGAGTCTATTGCCATTAACGTGGCACAAATCCAAACTCAGAGCTGCTAATAAGAATTTCATAGAAAAACCCAATAACACTTTGCTCGACCTGGGAATTGAATCCAAAACCTCTTGCTCAGCAGTCGCACTGTACGACCACTAGACCAACGAGGCAAATGTTATGTCTGTAAGATAAAAAATAAAAATAAAACAATGATACATACTGATCCACAGACGTGTCGGCCCCACGTCCCCCGTCCTCTTGCGTGACCTCTACCGCGACCACGGCCGCCCACGCCCTCTTGCCTAAAATTAATATATATTTTATAAATAAATATTAACATGTATATGTATGTGTATTATATATATATATATATATATATATATATATGTCGGAGAAACATTATTTCTGTTGACATCGTCATTAGTGGTTAAGAATTTAGTGGGCATCATCAGGGTTAATTGCAAGCACAAACATAATGATCATGGTTTTGCACTACATATTATTTTAATTCGGATTAAATAACAATTTATCACTTCATAATAATATCGAGAGAAAATGCACAGTTAAGACCGAGCAGCGAGTTCAGGGCACCGGTCTTACTTTTACCAACAATTAATACTCTTTCAGTCTCTCAGACTCTCAATCTCAATGATCCAACTCGATCAGTCGCTATTTCTCAATAATGTCCAATACTGTCCGCGTCCCTCCAAAAGTAAAGATGGCGCCTCGACCACGCTCAAGCTAAATGCTCTGCTCTGATTGGTCTATAACTGATAACAATATTTTTTACTTTTTATTAGACTAAGGAGGTTTTAAGCTATGGAAAAATGTAATAAATCATTATGTGCTTTATTCTTGCAAACAATAATCAAACCGACTTATAGCTTTCTCCGACACGGCCGTCCTGACATACCACACGCCCTCGTGTGATGTTGAAGATTGCGCATCGTCTTTAACTGCAAAAAAGATATTGTTATCGTTCGGCCACTCCTGACCAAAGGAATCATTATTTTATCTCCTGCACACCGATGATAAGATATTATCTTACATTAGCTATACGCCTTTTGCTATCAAATCTGACTCCTAGTAGCCCACACGCTACACACGAAATCAAGTTCATAGTATCGAAACAGCCACCTCGCCGTTATACACGTTTCACATTTTAGATAATTGGCCACCTCGCCTTTTATCCAACAGATTTTAGGTACTTTTCAATGGCCACCTCGCCTTGCTACGGCCACCTCGCCTTGCTATGGCCACCTCGCCTTGCTATGGCCACCTCGCCCTACTACGGCCACCTCGCCGTACTACGGCCACCTCGCCTTACTACGGCTACCTCACCTTGCTATGGCTACCTCATCTTGCTATGGCCACCTCGCCTTGTATCCGCCGCCTCGCCTCTCACAAAGTCTACCTAAACATTAACAACCACCATGCTGCTAGGGTATCTTATAGGCATGAGATATACCTTCAACATTACCGCGCAACATTACCATGCAACATTACCTTGCAACGTACCCGGGTTCAAAGGTATGGGTATGGCCGTATACCCAGTACCTAGGTACTAATATGTGTCCTCCACACCGTATCCGGTGACGACGACTACTAAATGATCAGTTGGTCATTGTGATGGGCTCTGATGTGACTTGCAAAGCCATACTTCACCACATCAGTGTAGACGGTATGACGCCATTCCGTACTCTTCATTCCGTCCTCCCAACCATCAGTAGATATGTTACAGGCCGCGAGATTGCGTTTCAACACGTATTTGTAACGCAGATATTGAACTCTTTGTTTGCGCTTTCCGCATGAGAGTTCGGAGTAGAAGAAAGACTTTGGCAATCTACTATCATCCATGTGTACGACGTGTCCGCTCCAGCGGACTCCAGTGTTTAGTACTTACTAAAACCCTATATCAAAATACCTATAGGTTTTCCAAACCTGGCCTTAGCGGTCATCGTCATCATCATCACCTTTAGAGGTCGCCTTTTAGAAACTCGATTACTTTATACACAGACAAATAACAACACAACAATCAAAACAACAAAAACAATACAGAAACACGATAACAGTTAAATCCCGCCAAAAATTCCATCTGACTTCATAAATATTCACAGGAAAATAAACTGACGTAAAAAAATGTTTAAAATTAAAATAATATTACTATTATTGTCGACCAATTCCAATATTTTAAAATAGGTACTCCAAAATCACCTCTATCTTTATCAAACGTAAAGAACTCTTTTTAGTAATTCAAAATAAATACTCTAGCATTATTACGCAATTAACTTCTCAATTCAGATTAGAATAAGGAACAGATTTGTATCTCCGAATTATTTGTTAGAAAATGCTAAAATCTTACACGTACGCGTGTCGGGAATCGCCGTAACTATTCGGGTAACTTCGTATTCTCCGCGAGCGCGAGCATCATGAATGACCGCGCCGCCGTACTGGGTATGACAAGAGACCCGCGTAAGTCCGTACCATCATACGATTTAGTTCGGCGTTTTACTCGATACCTAGTACAATAAAATTGTACTTATCGGGTACGGCCGGGTTTCTGCTATACATAGCCAGTCTGCGTACTGGTAAGCTCATAATGGGTATTTATACCTGTACCAGTATATAGTACGTATCATCCCTAGTATCTTATAAAGAGACTAGTATTCGTCACACACGCACAAACTCCGATAATATAACATTTTTAAACAAAATACAACAACAGTACAACAGCATCAACATACAACAACAGTAGGTACAACGATTTTGCCATCATCGTTATCCGTTTGATTCCGTTCGTAATTTTTTATTTAAACATTATCACTTACTGAAAACGAAGTAACTTTTGACTCAATAAGTACTAGAATTAATTTACTTTCCTGTATACCACGATCCGCAAAAGCAAAAGTCCACCGTTACCAACCAGCGTCAGTATTTACATCACCAAGTTTTTCTCGATATTCTGTTTTTCTACAATGCCTTGTTATTGCGACTGCACCTCGCTTCCAGATTTATTCGAATTTCGAACCACGATTAACAGAGTCCGATCTGCTTTGTGTCCGTATAAATGAAAAATCTGAAATATAAATTGAAAAACGACAGAAAGCGAAGGTAGTTATCCCACTTCTGATGTCGGAGAAACATTATTTCTGTTGACATCGTCATTAGTGGTTAAGAATTTAGTGGGCATCATCAGGGTTAATTGCAAGCACAAACATAATGATCATGGTTTTGCACTACATATTATTTTAATTCGGATTAAATAACAATTTATCACTTCATAATAATATCGAGAGAAAATGCACAGTTAAGACCGAGCAGCGAGTTCAGGGCACCGGTCTTACTTTTACCAACAATTAATACTCTTTCAATCTCTCAGACTCTCAATCTCAATGATCCAACTCGATCAGTCGCTATTTCTCAATAATGTCCAATACTGTCCGCGTCCCTCCAAAAGTAAAGATGGCGCCTCGACCACGCTCAAGCTAAATGCTCTGCTCTGATTGGTCTATAACTGATAACAATATTTTTTACTTTTTATTAGACTAAGGAGGTTTTAAGCTATGGAAAAATGTAATAAATCATTATGTGCTTTATTCTTGCAAACAATAATCAAACCGACTTATAGCTTTCTCCGACATATATATATATATGTGTGTAAAGCATACATACTGATCAACAGAAGGGTCGACCCTACGTCCTATTCCGCGACCACGTCCTGTTTGGGTATCTACGTTTCTTTGCCTAAAATGTATGTATAATTAATTAAAACTACTTTTGAATGAAAAAACCATCGGTGCAGCACAAGCATATCCTTCACTTGAAAATGCGGTGGTCATGCGGTGCGTTGTATATTTACACAATCTATCAAGTGTCTTCTAAGGTAAAGCAAATGAAAAAAGTCCTACTACCGATTTCAAAAAATCTCAATTTTTAAAAATTCCTTTTCCACCTCTGATTCCTAATAATAATAGTTTTATTGCAAGCATTACGTGCAAACTTATAATAAAACAATCATAAGCATTAATTGTATATCGCAATCAAATCAAACCATTTTAAATAATAATTATTTACCTCGTATCCTTGTTTGTGCGGACCCTTATCTACGCATAATTGTAAACAGCCAGCGGGTTCCATGGAACCCGGTATCGAATTCCTGTCGGACACAATTTAAAAAGTCATAGAATCTCTAAGAAACATGTTTATTTTATATATAAGAGTATATTGATATACTAATTATGAACTATTCTTAAATTTTTACAAAGTTTTCGATCAAATTATACACATATTTATTTTTAATTATCTTCTAAAACCGGCGGCCATATTTCATCGGAGCCAATATTTTTTTCAAAGGCGAATTATTGCAACTTAGAGATTCTAAAACCACTTAAACCTAAAAAAATATTGTAGCACTATTCTTTACGATCATTTTCATGTATAATATGCATCAAAATAGTTAGTAAATCAGAATATTTACTACATTTTAAAGGCAGCGTTAACCACTTACACAATCACGAGATGACCTATTAACTTTTTTTTTTACTTTTATTCTGCTAGAGTAAGACTAATAATTTTAAAAATTATTTTCATAAAGGATATTTGACAGAGGAAGCGGAATAATGCTATTATCAAGAAACATAAATGTAACATCCGACAATTATTTGGAAAGTTGGAAAAAATTTGAGTCCACAGTTGTTATACAACAAGATATTTTTGGCATTTCGATTATAAAACGTTATTCAATCAAAGATCTTTAACAGTCAAATCAGCCACTGAAATAAAGAAATTAATTAATAGCACATGCGATTGTTTAGCACCTATAAATAATTTGGGTATCGACGTCTCATCTTGGGACATCCTTGTTATCTACATAATTAGGACCAAATTAGATAAAGAAACCAAGAAGGCTTGGTAACTAAGAATATCATCCGATTCCTCAGAAAAACTTCATTTGATGAATTTCGAATAATTTTTATTAGACGTTACAGAGGTTTAGACAATATTGAACATAGGCCTAAAGAGGTTCATAAAGGTACGCAATCCTTCCATCTAGTAGGAAAAGAAAAAAGTGGAGTATCTTGTACATATTGTTCTGCCGTTCATAAGATAACGTAAATTGTGTAAATTGTAAATCGTTTATAAATCAAGGCCTCAATGTTCGCCGTAATTTTGTGCACCAAAACGCTTATGTTTCACTTGTTTAAGCAGCAAACACTGCCAGATTTTGTAAGAATACTGGAAAATTTAATGTGTGTAAAAAAATTTCACCATAAGCTGCTTCATTCTTCTGATGGTTCTGAGTCGTCCGCGAAAGACAAGTTAAATAGGCCCGCGGATATGAGTAAGAAGAAGTTGCCTGAGGAAAATAAAATGGCCATTCCACGAGCGGAGGGATATGAAAGTGCGATCGTTTCATGTTTTTCTACATGTAAAGACACCGTTTTAATACTTACGGTATTAATAAACGCGGAGGCTAGAGGAGGAACGTATAGGGTAATTCGTGCGTTAATAGACCAAGGTTTTCAAGGGTCTTTTATGACGGAGACTATGGTTCAGTATTTAGGGTTGAAGAAAACTTCAACGAACCATTTAGTAACAGGTGTTCTAGTCACAAAACTGTTAATTGTAAAAGACCTGTTAACATAAGAATACAGTCTAGAGTCGATCCCACTTTCAACGTGCAAGTTTAATTACTACTTCCGTAATTGTGCGATTGGCCCTCTCTGCTCCACCATTCTGTTGAGTATTGAATACAATTTTATAATTAATTCTAGGCTGTATGCCACTTGTCTTTGTCTGTCTATTTTTTATGTAAGGCCGGATGACGCCATTTTTCTTTCCTGTTTTGTTTCTAGTTGTAATACATAATATGTGAATATTTTAATAAATACGTTCATTAAATACAACTCAAAAGAAATCTTGTTTATTAACCTAATCTCAATAGGTTATGGGCCCAGGTCCACGTTTATTAACAATTGGTGATAAACAAAGAGCAGAGAAAACAGAAATATTGTTGGTGATATTCGACAAAAGAATCGCGTGCTGTTTAAAAAAACTAAAATGGAGTTTGGTAAGACAAACCTAGAAAAATTCGATGGATCGAATTTTAAACAGTGGAAATTTCAAATTAAATGTGCCCTGTGTGCAAAGGGATTAGATATCAACATACTAAAACCAGATGGAAATGCGATTCAGTGGAATAAAGATGATGGGATGGCAATGTTTGTATTAACGTCTGCTATGGATTTAAATCAAATAGCACTCATTGAAAATTGCGAATCAGCGTTACAGGTGATGACCAAGCTTGAGTCAATTTATGAACAAAAATCCGAGATGACCAAAATGATGATACATGAATAAGAATATTGTTATCTATCTACCGCTAAGAAGTCACCATTCGTCGTAACTCCTAATTTTGAGAACACTCCCTTATCCGCCACAGCCAGCATCGGAATACTTGGTGTCGACATCTCGAGCAACGTCCAGTTCCGCGGTCAACTGGAAAGTAAGGCCAAATTGGCCTCAAAGAAGCTTGGTGTGCTCAGCAAGGCGAGACGGTACTTCACGTCGGCGCAGCGCCTAAATCTCTATAAGGCGCAGATCCGGCCCCACGTGGAGTACTGTTCTCATCTCTGGGCGGGAGCCCTTCAGTACCAGCTACTTCCATTTGACCGAATCCAACGAAGGGCGGCTCGAGTTGTCGATGATCAGGCTCTTTCCGATCGGATTGATCCTTTGGCTCTGCGTAGAGATGTTGGATCACTCTGCATCTTCTACCGCATCTATCACGGGGAGTGTTCCGAGGTATTGTTTGGTTTGATCCCGGCCGCTGAATTTCACCATCGGACATCGCGCCAGAACTCAAAGTTCCATCCATTTTATCTCGATGTCCAGCGCCTGTGCCTCGCACCACCGCTCTGTGGAACCAGCTGTCGCCGGCGGTCTTTCCGAACCGTTACGACGTGGGAACCTTCAAGAGGAATATTCTTTATTGAAAGGCCGGCAACGCATTTGCACGTCCCCTGGTGTTGCAGACGTCCATGGGCGGCGGTAATCACTTACCATCAGGTGAGCCTCCTGCCCGTTTGACCCCTTATTTCCATAAAAAAAAAACTGCTGAATATAATTGGAACCTAAGACAGTTAGATGTCAAGACAGCTTTTTTATATGGAGGGTTAGAAGAAGATATTTTTATGGTAATTCCAGAAGGAGTGAAAGCACCAGCAAATAAAGTATGTAAATTGAATAAATCCCTATATGGCCTAAAACAGGCATCTCGTTGCTGGAATCAAAAGTTTACGAACTATCTATTAAAATTTGGTTTTGTTCAGTCACAAGCAGATAATTTTATTGTGCATTTGTTAGTAACTTTAATGGTATCAAAGCCTTGTTAGTATTGTATGTTGATGATGCTCTTATAATGTCACAGTCAAATTCAATATTATATCTAATTGTTAGTTAATTTAAAGCAGGGATTTAATATCAAAGAGTTGATTTTCAATCGGTTTGTTAGTTTAGAAATCTTAAAAGATGATAATTCTGTTTGTATCAGTCAAATACAATATATTAAACAGTTAATAAGTAAATTTAATATGAGTCCTGCACACTCAAGCAGTACACCAATTAATGTAAATGTTCAATAAACTAAAAACATTGACAAAAGCAGATTGATTTTCCTTACAGAGAAGCGATAGGATCATTACTGTTTTTATCTACAGCAACTAGGCCCGATATTTCATATGGAGTAAATCTGTTAAGTAGATATATCAATAATCCTAGTATAGACCATGTTAATCAGCTTAAAAGGATTATTAGATATCTTATAAAAACTAAAAATGTATGTATAAAGTATCAAGGTCATGAAAGTTTAATTGGATATTCAGATTCAGATTTTGCTGGGGACTTAGATACAAGGAAATCAACAGAGGCTATGTTTTTATGCTAAATGGTGGACCTATATCTTGGTCTAGTCAAAAACAACCTTGTATTGCCTTATCAACAACTGAAGCTGAATTTGTGGCTGGTTGTGAAGCTGCTAAGAATCTTTTATGGTTAAGACAGTTTTTCAGAGAAATTGATATCATTCAAGATTGTACAACTCTGTGTATTGATAATCAAAGTGCTATCAAATTAATAAATAATCCTGTTTATCATAAAAAGACAAAACATATTGATGTTAAATTCCATTTCATTAGAGAAAAAGTTAAAAGAAAGTTAATTTTTATTAAGTATATGCAAAGTTCAGATCAACTGGCTGATATTTTTACTAAGGCTCTACCTACTGTTAAATTCGAACATATTGGAGATGAAATATTGTCAGTTATGTAAGTTAAGTTTATTTTCTATTAAAAGCAGGCAAATATGAGAGATATTAGTTTATAAAATTTAGCGGGAGTATTGAATAAAATTTTATAATTAATTCTAGGCTGTATGCCACTTACCTTTGCCTGTCTATTTTTTATGTAAGGCCGGATGACGCCATTTTTCTTTCCTGTTTTGTTTCTAGTTGTAATACATAATAAATGAACATTTTAATAAATACGTTAATTAAATACAACTCAAAAGAAATCTTATTTATAAACGTAATCTCAATATTAAGGTCAGTATGGTACAGTTGTCTGTTGCTCGATGTTCTCGTATAAATGTCTGGAAATGTTTATTAACATATTCACGACCGTTGTCTGTTCTTACGATTTTTATTTCTTACCCTTTAATTTGTAAGACTAAAAACGACATTTTTTATTACTATTTATATAAAGTTTGACAGCCTGCCGCGGTATACGTATCATCATCATCATGAGGGTATACGTATATTTTGTAAATATTGAAGAGAATCGACGAACTTTTTTCAATTAATTTAAGCGTCATCGTGGGGTATGGGATCGTCCCCTGAATTTGATAAATATTCGTAAAATAAATTTTCAAAGGTTTCTCTCTCCAGTAATCCTTTATCTAATTCAGAACACTGCAGCTCAATGGCATCCTGAATACATGAGAATTGTTCTAATAATTTATCTGCTTTAACACAACGGAGCAAGTCGTTCTCGCCGGCCGCGTAATTATATTATTACTAGCTGACCCAGCAAACGTTGTTTTGTCACGTTATAGGGGTAGGTGGTAGAAGAGTGAAAATTTAGGGTTACAAGTATTTTTTAATACCAAAACAGAACAAAAATACAAAACATGATTTGTCACAAAAAAAATAGAAAATAAGGTCTGGTGAGGGACATCCTTATCACCTTATCATTTAAAAATAGCCTACGACCGATTCTCAGACCTATCAAATATACATACAAAATTTCATAATAAGCCGTTTCGGAGGAGTTCAGCGAAAAACACCGTGACACGAGATTTTTATATACTTATAAGATTATGATATTTTTTTACTATTTGTGTAAACTCCTCTCGTATAACAAGCGTGCGCTCGATATTTGTTTATGTTTTAGTAAATTTTACGAGTAATAACTGGCCTTGAATTTCAAAGTCGTTAAAACAATATACAGAGTATCAACACCACCTGTGAAAAACATGATTTCTTTATTTAATTTTTTATTTTTATATTTCAGGAAAATAAACAATTGCACATTACATGTAACATAAAACAATGGTACTTAATATCTAATTAATGAAAAGTACAATCAACACCATTTTCCACAATCTGCAAACAAAATGTTTTAAATACATGCTAGGGGCACAAACGAAATAGATTAACCAGTATTATCTAGCGATTCGCAATAAGTAGAACATGAAAACAAAATAACATATAAAATCAACACATAAAATACATATTAAAGAATGAAACAAAAGGTAAAGATCCAACACTTAAGCAATAAGCTAATGACTTAATAAAATAAAACAATAGAAATAATATGGCACTCAAAGAAGACTCCTTAAACTAATACCTACTTGGACAGAATAGATCTACGCTTGGTCATTATTATCTACATTTGAAAGTATTTTAATTACATTGTTTTTAAACTGATTAAGTGACTATGCAAAAATGTCAAGGTCGGTAAAAGAATTATTATAATTGACAACAAGCTGGCGTACAGGTGAACGTATGCCAGCGTTACTTCTGCATGTTCCTACTGCAAATAATGTCTTTGCTCTCACCTCGCGTCGAAATACTGTTCTGGGAACTACGTAACATAATTTATTAACAATTTCAATACAATCGACTTTACAATGGCATATTCCATAAAGCATTGTCGCTTCCAATTGACTACGTCTTGATTTTAACGTTAGCAACTTGTATCTACTAAGTAGTTGGGAATATTCAAGACGACTGCGGTGGCAACGGTAGTGCATAGAGCGCAGGAATTTTCTCTGAATCACTTCAATTTGCTCTACATACTTGTTATATACAGGATCACTTTTTATTCAGTGCGCAAACTTTGACAATTGAAACTTAAACGACTTTTATTAAACACCATTTTTTTATTTTGATATGTCTTAGTACAAATTATCAAAGTTATCGGTAATGAAAGATGTCTACTTTGAAATAGATTTTATGGTTACTCGCTAGCGCACGGCAAAGCGCGCGCGCCTAAGTATACCTACATCAGCTGTGCGCTAGTTCGATGCGCCCGCGTAGGTAGGTATGGAGCGCGGCGCTAGATACAATGTACGATTGGTCTTGGCAAGCATAACAAGCTTCCTCATTCTGTCTAATTTCTATGATAGATTTTAAACTTTATACAAAGTAATAAAGTTCATGTTTAATTAGAAAAAAATGCATGCGCCTGTACGACCAGTACATTGAAAACATTTTTAAGTAATTCCAATTTTTCCTTCATACTTTCATGGGCTTAGGACCATCAAAATACAGAAAATGAATCATTATGATCACGTAATACAGAATGTGAAGGCAACATTTGACCTGGCGAGTGGGAGTCGCGGGGGCATAGTGGTCGTAGCGCTTGGCGTACCTCACTGTAAGATGCCGTGCCGTTCAAATCCTGCCCGAGGTTAATGTTTTTCTTCACTAAAATAACTCATGATCATTCATGATCATTATGGCAATTTAAAAACATACCAAAATAAATTAAAATTGACTCTTAATGTATGCATTAGTAATTCTGCATTAAGGCGTATTTAAAAAATTGGAATCAACTTGGTATTTACAATAATGTTTAATCAAAAATAACTTACCTAAAATTGTTAATAAAAATAATTGCTTACCCCTACTCACTAATCACTGTATTTTAATAATTGTTCAAAATGGAGTCCTCCTCTTTCTAAACATAAACGTGCACGTTTAAATAAATTGTCATTCAGTTTATTCAGTACACTAATGTCATTTTTCACTATATCGAAAGCGTTTATTATTTTTGACTTAAGGTCGTCTAGATTTTGGGCCTCCTCTACGTACACCCGGCGCTTGATTTCTCCCCAAAGAAAAAAATCACAGGGCGTCAGATCCGGAGACCTAGCCGGCCACGGTATGGGGCCGCCACGACCAATCCAATTTTGCCCGTATTTCTCATTTAAGTAATTTCGGACTTGAATGGCTTAATGTGGTGGAGCGCCATCGTGCTGGTAGTACAGATTACGATGATAAGCCACCGGAACTTCGTCTATTAAATTTTCAATAACGTTTTCGAGCATTTCTAAGTAACGTGGCCCGGTCAAGGCGCCGTCAATAAAAACGGGTCCTATTATTTTATTTTTAATAATCCCCGCCCATACATTGGCGCTAAAACGCACTTGATGATGCGTCTCCCGCACCAAATGGGGATTATTAACCTCGTGAGACCCAGACACATTTTGGGTTCACTAAGCATTAAAACCAAACAGTCCGTTTAAATGGACAAAATTTTTATAGTGCTTAAGTCCCGAGACTTGTGATTGAAAATTTGACATGTTAAAGTTATTGGTTTGAAGTGAGACTTTCAGGGCATAGTTATGATAATAAATAGATGCCATTTCATATAAAAAAAATTGTCAATAATTTGTCCGCCTGAATGACCTTTAGGTTTGACTTTTAATCAAATAATTTTTTTTTTTTGCAAAATGTCTTTATTTTCACTTTTCCTTAGAAATAATCAACATAATTTTTATATCAGTCTCTACTGTTACAATACAAAATCACCTTTTCAGAGATCAAATTATAATGAAATGAAATCAAATTACAAAAATGTTATTAGAAAAATCACCTTTTGAGAGATCAAATTATACTTAATTGTTATTAAACAATTATTTATTAACTTTTCTAATATAATTTTAAAATAGTCATCTACATTAAATCAACTTATTCTTCTCCTTTTTTTTAGGAATGGAAATCCTTGAAACAATTTCTGTGTCTGGTGAAACACAGGTGGACATTGCACTTATCACAAAAGATATTTGTTTTCATTCTATGACAACTTTTTGCATCTTTGAGAGTCCGACATAATCGGCAGGTGCTTGGCACCTTTTTTTCTCAATCTTTCCGATGGAATTTTGAAAGAGCTTGGACGTCCTCTACCTCTAGACAGTTCACGATCTTCATAAGCCTCACCTTCTTCCGAAGTGCCAGATACATCTGTTGATGAATAAGCTTCGATCAAGTTTTCTCCAAGTTCTAGTTTGAAATCTCGTAATTGGTTAATTTTATTGGCTGGAACTCCTTCTGCTCTTTTGTGTTTTTTGTAGAGGAGCCACGAGTTTGAAAGGGCAAGGTCAACCATATGACTGAAGACACGCTGTGTCCATTTCTGTGTACGATACCGATTAGGGCACACTGACAACAGTCTATCGGCTAAGTCGACTCCACCCATATTTTCATTGTAAGCTTTAACAACCATGGGTCTTGGTACTTGTAAATAGGATCTTTCTACTTTGCTCCATCTTCTGCACAAATCCATGGGTTCTTCGGCATGTATTGTTGATAACAAAGTCACTCCTTTATTGTCATACCACTTAGTCAAAGCCAAATCACCTCCTCTATTTGCTAAAACTTGTGTTGTTCCTCTTACTTCATTTTTCATTTCTCTGTCTTGTTTTAGCTTATTAATTGCCACTTTTGGGATCCTATTTTTCATTATTGTGCCCGCACAAAGCAAATTTTTCAGCAATAGTTCTTTCGCAAGTGAAATTGTAGTAAAATACCTATCGAAGTATAATTTATGACCAGGTACTAGATCTTCTGTTAAATTGAGTACTGCTTTCATGCCGAGACCAAAATTTGTATTATCATATTCTGGGTATGTGGTTTGTCCTTGATAGATATCTAAATTACAGACCATACCGTCAGGATTTGCAAGTACAAAGGCCGTTAAGCCTGTTGGATTGGGTTTTCCAGGGACGTACTGTTTAATCCCACATTGTCCAGTGAAGGGTACAATCATCTCATCTATTGATAGATGTTCTTGTTTTGATTGGATCTTGCATCCTTTCACAATCTTGTCGATCAATGGGCGGACTTTCCATAGTTTGTCTTTAGAACGTTCTTCTCGGCTAACATCATCGTCATAGACGAACTTCAGCGAATTTCTCAGCTGGAAAAATCTGTCTCGTGGCATATTGTCCGCGATCGGGGCGACTCGATATTTTTTTTCCCAGTACATTCTAAGTTTGGGATAATTGATACCAGCCATAACCATAGTGATACCTAAATATATGTAAAGTTCCGACTCCATGAGGTACAGATTTCTGCCAAATGTTAAAAGATGCGTCCGATTAGATTTTTCCACGATCAATGTAATTAAATCGTGATCAATGTATTGCCTGAAATAATCGAAATGATCGGCAAAGTTACTGGGATCAACTTCTAGATAAGCAGGTTGAGTAAACGGAATGTTTGGTGGCGTAAAATTAGTTTCTGTCCATTCTTCTGATCTGCCAGTATCCTCCAATGTTCGAATTGACGAGCCTCCACGAGTAAGAACATGACGAAATCGTCTTCGTAGTCCGCCTCGAGACCGCGGTCTTCCTCTTGGCCTTGACGATAAGTCGGAGAGAGGTATATCATCATTAGAAGAATCTGCATCTGAGGTTGAATGTACATCAACATTATCTGGCTCTCCTATTTCCACTTCTTCTTCCTCTATTTCAGAGTCTGATAGCCTATTTAAAATTGCGTCCTCAATATCGCGATCACGCAAAGCTGAAAAAAACAAAACACAGCAAGTATAAGCCAAAAGTATCTCTTTGCCTGCACGCCCTAGTAATAGTATTTTATAGCAAATGTGGTTAGAAAAGAAAATAATTATATTAACTAAAACCGATAGTACGTTACAATAGACAAATTATTTTAGCATCATATATCTTTTGATTTTACAATGGAAAACTCGAAATTAATGAATTGTTATATTCAATAATGATTTCTCAAACACTTTATTAAAAAAAAACATACACAAATGTAAAAGATTGCAACAAAATAAAGCGATTTACTCACTGCGTGCACGGACACCTGCCATAACGCCGCACACTTACACTATTTTGACATCTATCATGAACTGCCACGTGTCAAAATAAATGACAATCCGTTCATCATTCCTTCGTCCGGAAATTGGTAGAAATAGCTAAAGATTTCAGTCTAATTAAAAAAAAATATGAATGTTTTCGTAATATGTCCATTTAAAAGGCTAGCAGGCTTTAATACGAACTCATCCTTAAAAAGCTGTGGGTTTGAGTCGCCATCTTTATTTTGGGTATTTAAAGGGCGCGTCGGCCTCACGAGGTTGGACCACCAGTGTTAATTGTGGATATTGTAGAGTCCTACACGTGTGAACAACGCCTCATTAGTCCACAAGATATTGACTTCGCGGTGATTTAGAAGCCACTCGCAGAGGACTCGGCGTGTTGCGGGGTCGGAGTCATGGAGTTTCTGTACAGGTTGGAAATGGTATGGATGGAGACCGGCTGTGTTTAACAGTTTCCATACCGCGTACTGGCTCACACCGAAGCGACGTGCCGCATCGTTGGCACTCGCTCTTGGGTCTCGCTCGAAGAAATCAAAAATGTTTTCTTCGAGTTCAACAGATAGTCGAGGTCTGCCAGAACCTTGTGCATGATGGGGTGTCCTGAATTGACCGTGATCGAGCAATCTTTGATTAGCGGCTAAAATTGTTCTTTCATTAGGGACCGCTGGGTTATGAATCCCATGGGCTCGCATTCGAGGTACACTCTCTGCAGCATACATTCTGCGAGCTGCACGTAAGTTTTCGCCACTTAATAAATACACTCGCACCATCTCGTAAAACTTGCGGTTACTAAACTCTGACATCGTGCGTGACCGGTCACAACTCACAGTACGAAACTCGTGCGGCGGGCGGCGCGTGGCAGGTTCGCGCGGGAAAGCGATAAGACAACGTCACGGGCGCGTGCGACGAGCCGACTACCGAGCGCCGGTGCCCGGCCGTGCCCGGGCACCGGCGCTCCGCGGGCCGTACCCCGCAGCCACCCCCCCGGTATTCACCCCCGCTGACGCCGGCGCGTGAGTAGGCTAGCGCGCGTGCCTATTGTTATTATTACGAATAAGATATGTGTCCATATATTGCTGATTTCAAGGAGGATAAAAATTTAAAAAAAAAAAAACTAATAATGGAAATGTGTTCTATTACTGATACTGAACCACCAAAATTTTTTTGCGCACTGCTTAAAAAATATTCCTGTATAGGATTCCAAACACAGCAAGCATATTCTAATTGAGATCTGATCAAGGTCTTAAACAAAATTAAATATGTTGTTTCTTTTTTGAAACTCCGCGTTGCCCTCATGGCGAAACCTTACTGTATAAGCTTTTTTCACTATTGTATCAATATGTGTGTCAAGATGTAACTTAGAATCAAGTTGTACACCAAGATCCCGTAGTGAGTTTAATTTTTTGAGTTGAGAATCATTTAAATTATATGTAAAATCTACTACATTTCTGTTCTTAGTGAAACTAATGCTATTACATTTGGGTATATTAAGTAGTAATTTGTTACGTTTGCAATAAACAGACAATCTGTCCAGATCTTGTTGGAAAAGATGACAATCTTCTAGTGTTTTGATGCTTCGGAATGTCTTAAGATCATCAGCGTAGAGGAGAAATTTAGAATGATGAAAGAAAGAAAGAAAGAAAACTTTTTATTTTGGTCTCGCAAACACATATAAATATTTAAAGAACAAAAAGAAAAAGAAAAGAACAGTAATGATACAATATGAAATTTAAATTAAACAAAAAAAAATAATATTAATAATATAAAAATAAAACTAAGGTCCTGTAACTAAGCAACCCTGTGCGAGGCCAAAAAAGGTACCTATCTCAGCTTAATGCAGTGACATCTATGAAAGCATGTGTCTATATCGTTTACGAACATAATAAAGAGGAGTGGACCGATAATAGATCCCTGCGGAACTCCGGAGGTGACATTTATGTTATCAGAGTGAAAACCATGGAAAACAACTTTTTGAACACGATTGGATATATAGGAAGCAAACCAGCGTAAGAGATTTCCTTTTATACCATTAAACGCTAACTTGTTTAATAACTCAGTCCACTGGTCACACCACTAGGCTACCACAGCTTAGCTTAGTATGGAGGGAAGGAGGTGTTAATCCCTCCACTGGTAAAGGAGGATCCTCCGACCAGGCGAGGTGTTATGCCTGGTGGGCCTTTTACTAGTACGGGACAATAAACATCAGCCTTTGTACCATTCTTTGTGTTCTAATTACAAATGTTTTGTTGACCTTCGAGTGGAAAACGTTGGTCAAAAATAGGACTTTTTTCGTATCCTGTCAAATCACATCTGCTACGTCGAGCTACGTCTCCTTTTACTTGCTATTTATATTGTCATTTTTCAAATTTCAGCTTTTTTTGCTCTTAACAAGTTTAGGTAGGTCTGCTCTTTGTCTGCGTACAGCGGTACATGCGGTAGCATGAATATGAATGATATAATTACCACAAAAAAAATTGCACCGCTGACATTCCTTTTAAATTTTCTGTCAATTTAGTGACCAACTGACCACCTTTGCTCCTAAATTGTCTTCTACTCTGACATTGACTTTTCTGCAACTGTGCGACAGTTGCGGCACCATACTTTGCAGCCCCTTTTGATGGACTTTCAGGGCATGTATGGGTCAAAATCAAAGTAATTGCCCATTTTATAAATGTTACTTTTATGTCACAATACATACAAGTAATATAAAGTAAAACAAGGGCTGTATTCATAGTTGGAAATAAAAAACAGTTAAAGACTTATATTAATTTTAATTACATTACATTTTGATGGCTTTTTAACCATCTGTGCTAGATCCTTAGGTTTAAAATTCACTTTGATAACTGATAAAATAGAAACATTTGAAGTAGATGCATTACTAACCTGATAATGATTAGATTCTTCTGTATGTTCGACATCGTAAGAATTAGTTGAAACTTTATTGGCAACATTATTTTCGCCGGTATATTTTACGAACATGTCAAGAATGCTCAAATTCACTTTCAGACGAAGATTCTATAACGAGTCGTTTTCTCTCGTACGTTTAACTTTAATTAATTCGTGACTTTTCATTGCAAAACATTGGCAAATGTTGGGCTTTAAACAAAAGCAGCTTAATATCCGATATTGAATTATATTATCCTCGTTGGGTATTTATTTATCTAACAACTTTTTTATTACTCCCACAACCCCATCGGATGCACCCTTCCCATGGGCCGCTTAAAAAAACCAGGTTGCATAAATAAAACCATAAGATTCTATCATTTTGGTAAGATAGGCAAAGGTCTTTTTTGACGGACCATCTGAGAAGAAATGTACGGTGTCTTTCAACGTAAATCGATTTTTAATGTCACGCATTATGGGCTCTAAATGAGCCCAGATCGATTCCGGTTTGTGTTTATTGCTGTCCGAAAATGTGCAAAAGGATTCGGGATCAGTTTCATTCATTTAATTAAGAATACAAGGCGATAACCGAAGCTTGTAAACAAGCAATTTATGTAAGAAATTTAAACAGTCATAACAGAAAAAATTTACAATATTGATATTTTCAATATTATTACAATCAAAGTGCACAATAATGGACTGAAAATCCAGTTTTTCACAAAAGAACTATTAAAATTATAGTTAAAAATTCGCGCCTTCTAATGTAATTTAATAATTTGTTACATTGTCTTCATTTACTCTATACTTTGTGATATGCTCTCTCTCTCTCTCTCTCTCTCTCTACTCTGCGACACTACGTGTAAAGTACATAAAATTGTAATTCCAGTGTATTAAACGTTAATTAAAATACAAAACCGACTTCCACTCATTTCAAAATTAACAGGTTGTGGGCCCAGATGCCCTGGAAAAGTGAATAAGTCAAATCGAACAATAGTAACAACAATGCACAAAAATCGTTTAAACCTAACCTAAAAATAACGCACGTAAAACTGGTAAAAAGTTTTTTAAGTGTTGAAAATGTCTTCAAATAACCCGCTGGCCTTGATAGAAAAGCTAACTGGTCGCGATAACTACATGAAGATTCACCGTGAAAACATACCTCGAACACGAGGAGCTCTGGGACTGTATTGAAAATGGCAAACAGGCGACGCGGCAAACCAAAAACGTAACCTCAAAGCAAAATATAATACAATCTTGTTAGTGGACTCTGTGAATTATGTTCACATACAGGAAGCAAGAACAGCATAGGAAGTTTGGGACAACCTGACGAGTGCATTCGATGACTCAGATCTCAAATCTTCCAAAGGTAAAACGCAAGTGAGACAGTAAATCACAGAAAGCTATATTCATCGGATACTTTGATCATACAAAAGGTAATAGGTTTATAATACCTGCCTCTGAAACTGTGATTAAAAGCAGCGATGCTGTTTTCCTAGAGACCACAGTAAAAAGAAACTATCTTCCTATAAATCTGACAGAGAAAGAAAATGATAATATTACATTTCTGAATTCCAATGACACATCAGATACTTCAAACACCACTAGTGAATAAATGTCAGATCAAGAAGATAACATAAATCCAGAGTATGAACCAAATATAAACTGTCGACTATCGTCAACACCTTCTAAAATAACATTGAGAGCCCAAGAAACAGAGAACTATCAAAATTAAACTATGAAAATAAAGATAAAACTTACCTATGCTATAGTGAAGAAATGATTAATTTTATTCCTGAGAATTACAAAGAAGCCTTAACCTCAATTGAATCGGAAAAGTTCAATAAATGAAGAATTAGAATCACATTCTAAAAATGTAACTTGGACTTTGGTAGAAAAAGCCGAAAACACCAAGCCTATCGGATGTAGGTGGGTATTTCGCATAAAAAACGAACCAACAGGGCTTCGTTACAAATCAAGGGTCTGTGCAAAAGGATATACACAAACGAAAAGGATATATTTTGATGAAACTTTTGCGCTGACAGTGAGGTATGACGCTATATTATTATTATTATTATCACTATTGCGGCTCAGAAACATTTAGAGATAATCCAATTCAACATTACCACACTGCTTTCCTGTATGGTGGTGACCTGGAAGACACAATCTACATGACTCCACCTGAGGGATTGAACTGCAACCCAAATATGGTATGTAAACTTAATAAATCTTTATATGGGCTAAACAGGCACCAAGTAGGCAGTAGGTATGAAGAGGAGGCTAAGGAATATCTGACTGTGCCTACGGGTTGTGGGCCAATCCTTAAAATCAGGCGCTTAAACAGACGTATTGTTAGAGACGGTATAACAGAATGAAACCTACAGAGACATGTGTTTATCACTTTTGATGGTCAGGTCCTTCCCAAAAGAATATTCTGCTGTTATACCGCTCTCCCTGTCGAACAATATATATTCTCAACTATTCAGTGCCGCAAGTATTGTCAGTTTGATCACACAGAATCCCTATGTAGATCGAAACCACGCTGCAGCAAATGTGGCAACGATCACCCAGGTGATAGTTGCAGCATTTCTGAGAGTGCAGCTTTCTGTGTGTCATGCTCTGGTAACCACTTTGCCAACAGCAGAGCCGGCCCGGAGTATGGTAGGCAGAGGAACATTAAAATTATTATGGCTGAAAAAGCTATTTCCTACTCAGAAGCGAGTAAAACTGTCCCAATTGCTTCTCGCAGCTGATATTGCCAAATCCCAATCTCAGTCATATAAAAAAACCATCTCTCTTAAGCCTAAGACCCATGCTCCCCTATCTCCCTCTTATGATAAAACAGCTCACCAGCTGTTAATTAATTCTACCCCATCTTCTCAGCCTAACGGTTGTGCCCTGAACAGCCTACCGGTTCTGTTAGAAATTGACAATGTAATAGATACATATATCTGAGTCAGTCTGTAAGGCCAAGGGTTATAGTTAAGTAAAATAAAAAAAAAAAAGGTCTACTCTGTAATTGTTAATCTAAGTTTTCTCTGCTCTGTGAAATGTGATGTGTGTAACTGTGTACTGGAGTTCAAGTAATAAAAATACTTGTTTCGTTTCAAAGCGCTGTTTAACTCAATTTACCACAGGTTATGGGCCCAGGCACATGACTCTGTTACAGTAGTGAGTAAACGGGAAGTGATTGACGCATTTTGTCAAAAAAATATATCGCCGGCCGGGCACGTGGAAAAAGGTGCCATTTTTTTTCATCGCGTGAACTTGGTCGTCGGGAAGGTAAAAATACTTGCAAGTGTGTTGTGCAAGGAAGGGAAACGAACAGGAAGGCAAGATGGAGGAAAAAAATATAACTTTCATCAAGTTAGAGGGTTCCAAGAACTGGAACGTCTGGAAATTTCAGACAGTTGTTTTGCTGCGAGGCAAAGGTCTGCTGGATGTCGTTGAAGGGAAGAGTGTGAAACCAAAACCAGGACAAGTGGAAGAGATGACTAATTGGGAGTCAAAAGATGCTAAGGCTCAAACTGCTTTAGTTACCAGAATGTCCGAAAATGTCATGTTACATATCATGACCTGTACTACCGCTCATGAAATGTGGAAAAAGCTGGCTACTGTTTATGAACAGAAAACAGAGACAAGTGTACATATAATACAGCAACGTTTTTTCCAATTCAAGTTTGAAGAAGGTATGGAGATGTCCGTTTTCTTGTCAAAGTTACAAGAATTACAAAATCAACTAAAGCAAATCGGTGGAGACATAACAGACAAGATCGTGATCACCAAAGTGCTAATGTCATTACCAGACTGCTATAAACATTTTGTATCGGCATGGGAGTCTGTGTCGGAGGATAAGCAAACTATGGACAACCTGACGGCCAGATTGCTATTGGAGGAAGAAAGAATGAAGGAAAAAGTAGGTGTGAACAAATCAACATCGGCATTTGTAGCAAAAAAGGTCGATAAACGGAGTGTAAAATGTTTTAAGTGCAATAAAATGGGACATTTTCAAAGTGAGTGTACCGCGCGTAGTGTGAGCAATCGTAACAATTTTGCAAGTTCTAGTAAACAGGACAGAAAGTGTTTTTATTGTAACAAAGTTGGACATTTTAAGAGCGAGTGTCGTTTTCGTAAGAATAATTCAGACAGTAATGCATTTATGGTACAGTCATTCAACCAAAATCATCAACAATCACAGTGGTTATTGG
Source organism: Craniophora ligustri (assembly GCA_905163465.1). Taxonomy (NCBI): domain Eukaryota; kingdom Metazoa; phylum Arthropoda; class Insecta; order Lepidoptera; family Noctuidae; genus Craniophora; species Craniophora ligustri. Next base: position 11,110,986 of record LR990971.1, on the reverse strand, counting down.
ACACAGGAGCGAGTGAACATATGTGTCGTAATCGCGAACTTTTTTCGACATATTCGCCATTATCACAAAAGTCAGTGATTGTAGGTAATGGGAACGCTATTAGTGCAAAAGGTTCCGGTCAGGTAGCGCTAGAGGTGTTTGACGGACATAGTTGGGTGGATACGACCATAGACAATGTTCTATATGTGCCGGATCTAAAAATAAACTTGTTCGCAGTAAACTGTGTGACAGATGTCAATGTATGCAAATTGTACAAACAAAATAAAGTGCGTGCAATTGCAAATCGAGTCGGAAATATGTATTATATGGATGTTCGATATAAATGCGGCTTAGCAAATGTGACAAGATCGAGTGCAGGTCTACGCGAGTGGCACGAGAGACTCGTACATCAAAATATGCAGCATGTAAAAATGGTTTTGAAAAACAATAACATTGTGGTGGACGACTGTGATGTTAAGTGTGATGGCTGTATAAAAGGTAAAATACATCGCTTACCTTTTAGTACCAGTGAAACTAAGGCAACCAGACCGTGCGAGTTAATTGTCGCCGATACTTGTGGCCCAATGGAGAAGCCATCCGTTGGAGGCTCAAGGTACTTCGTGGTTATTAAAGACGTCTACTCCAACTACAGAACAGTTTACTTTGTCAAAGGCAAGGACGAGGTAAAGAACTGTATTTACGATTTTGTAAATAAAGCTGAGAATGCCACGGGACACAAGGTTCACACATTTAGAACGGACAATGGTTTGGAGTTTGTAAATAGAGAAGTGCAGCAATTCCTATCGCGGCGTGGCATTGTACACCAGACAACAGTGCCATACACGCCTGAGCAAAATGGTAAGGCCGAACGTGAGAATAGAACACTGATTGAAGCTGCTCGAACTATGTTGTGTGCAAAGGATTTACCCAAGACTTTATGGGCAGAGGCTGTTAATACTGCAGCATATGTGATAAACAGAACAGGAAAAAGTAGTGAGAAAGACAAAACTCCATATGAGGCATGGACAAAGAAGAGCTTTGATATAAACACTCTACGATCATTCGGTACATCTGTATTTGCACACATTCCTAAAGAAAAAAGAAGGAAGTGGGACTCTAAAGCACAAAGAGGAATTATGGTGGGCTATGGAGAGGATAGTAAAGGCTACAGAATTTATTTCTCAGACAAGAATGATGTGGAAGTAAAGAGAGATGTTGTGTTTGTGAATGAACAAAACCCTGCTCACAAGGAGGAAGTAGTAAAACTAGATGTTGAAGTATCGGACAGCGATACAGAAGAGAAGTTAGAAGAATTGAGAGAGCAACCGGTTATAGAAGAAGAGAGAAATACAACATTAAACCCAGAATTATCTGGAGACAATGAGTCAATGTTGCTCAATGATGTATCTACTTCAATGGAGACTGATAGCGATATTACATATGTTCTGTCGGGTGAAGAATCAACTGAAGAAGAAGGTGACACTCAGTATCGTAAAAGGAGTACCCGTATTAGAAAACCGACAGTATTCTACAACTGTAACATTGCTTTAACAGAATATAATGAACCAAAAACCTACAGAGAAGCTATGCGAAGCACGGATGCAAGTAGGTGGAAACAAGCAATAAATCAAGAATTGAAAACTTTACAGGAAAATAATACATGGGAGAACCTGTCCTGTAATGTACCTAAAAATGAGAAAATTGTAAGTAGTAGATGGGTTTTTAAAATTAAAAAGTCAAACAATGAGCTACAATATAAAGCTAGGCTGGTGGCAAGGGGTTTCGAACAAAATGATTTGTTGGATATGTATGAAATATATGCACCAGTAGCCAAATTGGCAACATTTAGATTATTTGTGTCAGTAGCTACAATGTTGAAATTACCTATTTACCAAATGGATGTTACAGGGGCGTTTTTATATGGTGATATAAATGAAAATGTTTTTTTACAATTACCAGAAGGGGCTTATAATGGGGATGAAAAGTTTGTCAAATTAAATAAGTCTTTGTATGGCCTCAAAAAATCTCCAAAGTATTGGAATGACAAATTTAATTCTATAATTATTAAACAAGGCTTTATAAGATCAAACAATGATTCCTGTTTATATTCGAAATGCGATAGTAATAATAAAACATATGTGCTCTTGTATGTTGATGATTTATTGTTTAGCTCAAGTGAAGATGAGATATGTGACCTTAAGTCAGTTCTAAACAGTGAATTTAAAATGAAAGACTTAGGCCTTGTAAACAACTTTCTTGGCATTCATGTTAAGCAAGATTTAAATAACCGTGTAACTGAATTAAGTCAGAGAGCATACCTAGAAAGTGTATTAAAAAAATTTAAGATGGAAGACTGTAAACCAATGTCCACTCCAATGGACCTAAACCTAAACACCAAGATATTTGATAGTAAAAATGATTGTAAAGCGGACAAAAATATAGAAAATATTTGTAGGAAAATCATAGGGTGTTTAATGTACTCTGTGTTAGGTACAAGACCAGATTTATGTGTAGCTGTTTCCATATTGAGCCGATATCAAAATAATGCAAACTATGTGTTGTTTACTGCCCTTAAAAGAGTCCTGAGATATGTAAAACATACAATAGATTATAAATTAGTGTTTAAATGTAATGATGATTCATTGATTGGGTTTTGTGATGCTAATTGGGGAGGAGATCTTGAGGATAGAAAATCAATTACCGGTTATTGTTTCAAATTTGCAAACTCTTTGATATCATGGTGCTCCAAAAAGCAATGTTCAGTAAGCCTTTCGTCAACAGAATCAGAGTATATTGCACTCAGTATGGCAGCTAGCGAAGCATGTTGGCTTGCTAGTCTACTAAAAGATTTTAACATAGAAAATATATGTCCAACATTGTTTAGTGACAATCAGTCTGCCATAATGGTAGCAAATACCGATAGTGTAAAACGGTTGAAACATGTTGATATTAGGTATCACTTTGTAAAAGACTTAATTAAAAAGAGAAAATTACATTTAAAATATTTAAAAACTGAAGAGCAAACTGCTGACATGTTTACAAAGCCTTTAAATAAAGACTTGTTAAATAAATTTACTTTGAAGTGTGGCTTATGTTAGATAACTAAATAAAAAATTATAAAAAAAGGGTAAAATTTGTTGATGTAGGTTATTCATATTCACACCCAAGTAAGTGTTCATATTTTGTTTTTTTTTGTACACATGCACAAAGTAGGTAATAAGTTAATAACTTTATAAGCAATATTGATAGTAGATTAGTGAAAGTAACATATTACATTGAGGGGGGGTGTTAGAAATTGACAATGTAATAGATACATATATCTGAGTCAGTCTGTAAGGCCAAGGGTTATAGTTAAGTAAAAAAAAAAAAAAAGGTCTACTCTGTAATTGTTAATCTAAGTTTTCTCTGCTCTGTGAAATGTGATGTGTGTAACTGTGTATTGGAGTTCAAGTAATAAAAAGACTTGTTTCGTTTCAAAGCGCTGTTTAACTCAATTTACCACAGGTTCAACCTCAACAAAACTTTTCTTCCATCATCCAAGTATTAATCAACTTACTACTTTGATATCTTCCTCTAATCTTCCTCATTTACCGTCCAACGTTGCCAATTTACTTATTAACTCTCTTACACCATATATCAATGGCTCCAGTAGTGTTCCTTCAGTGGAATGTGAGAAGCGTGTGGCATAAGAAGCACGATCTCACATTCCTATTAAATAAATATAAACCTATAGCTTGCTCTATTGCTGAGACTTGGTTAATTCCAAGCCTCAGTTTTCGTATACCACATTTCAATATTCTCAGATGCGACAGATCTGATGGCTATGGTGGGTCGGCTCTCTGTGTGAACAATCATGTCCAATTTGCGGCAATATCCTTGCCTTCCCTTGGTGGAGATATGAGTATCGCGGGAGCTAGAGTAGACGGCATTACCCTCCTTTCCGTTTATATTGCTTACCCTCACATTAACTTTCTTACCAATTTTAAAACCATTTTAGAAAATTTAGATGGCCCTGTTCTTGTCATGGGGGATTTCAACTGCCATCATTATAGATGGGGTTAAAACCGTTGTGATTCTTTTGGGGAGGGTTTGGTTGAAATCCTTGATTGAAAATAACCTCTGCATTCTAAACAATGGTTGTCCAACTCGTAGAAGCCTCCCTGGACAGCAAAAGAGTTGCGTAGATCTTACCTTTTGTTCTGTAGAGTTGGCATCGTCAGCTCAATGGGAGTGCACATCTTTGACGCATGGTAGCGACCACTTTCCTATTGTAATATGTTTGGAAAATAAAACTTATTTAGAAAAATCCTCGCCTCCACTTCTGAAATACAATTTGTCCAAGAGACTTGGTGGAATTAATGAATGCAAATTTTAAAAAATCTTACACGTCGGGTGAAGATTTATGTATAGATGAAAGTGTGGTTCCTTTTCGCGGACGAATTATATTTCGTCAATACAATAAACAAAAGCGCCATAAATATGGGATTAAGTTATTTAAACTATGTACTTTGCCTGGATACACATACAAAATAAGAATTTATGGTGAAAAGCAGAATGATGACGTTAATACTACGCCTACTGATGTTGTTATGGCGCTATGCGATGATTTACTAAATAAAGGACATACTTTATATACCGACAATTGGTACACAAGCGTTGGATTAGCAAGAGAACTTTTGAAGAATGAGACGCATTTGGTAGTCACTTTGAGAAAGAACCGCAAGCATTTTCCCAAAGAAATAGTATCTACAAAATTGAAAAGAGGGCAATATATAGCAAAAGAGAGTAATGATGGAATTACTGTTTTGAGATGGAGGGATAAGCGAGATGTATTGGTCCTCTCAACAAAACATTCAGTGCGTTTTCAAACTGTCATAAAACACCGCAAACAAACATCTTAGCCTAAAATCGTTCTCGACTATAATAAAGCAAAGGGTGCAGTTGATTTATCCGACCAAATGACAGCTTATCAAACACCTCTGAGGAAGAGCATGAAATGGTACAAAAAATTAGGCATAGATTTACTTTTAAATACAGATATGGTAAATGTTTTAATTCTTTATCAGAGCGTGGCCAAAAAAAAGATATCAGTACTTGAGTTTAGAAAAGAAATTATGAATAGTTTTGTAGGTTTGATACTGATGATACTTCATCAAATCAAAGAACGAGAAGAGAAAACCACCAATAGAAGAAAAAGGTCCTTCACCTTCAAGTAAAACCCGCCATGCGTGCCAACAATGCTATAAGAATATGGTGGCTTCTCAAGGACGTGTAATCGCTAAAAACAAAACTAAAAAAGTTAACACCTTTTGTGTCAACTGTCCTGATGAACAGTATTTTTGTGTTGAATGTTTCACAAAAGTCCATTAGCAGGAAAGAATTATGTAGGTTTCCTACATTCTTGCCTACGAAAAGCTTTTTGAGGTTTTTTATTTTTATTGTATAATTTCAGTTTAATTGCCATTGAGAGGCTGTATTGATAAGAGTTTAATGTCTTTTTTTATTATTTTAATTAGTCGCAATAAAACCACTAAGCGGATTGGTCGTTGTTAATTAATATCCCAAACGTATAACCTTGATAAATAATAAGTTGAGGTACACTAAATCTTGTACCCCACAGTGGTGACCCCGAATTGAACACAACATTTTTACGTTTTGGGGAAAATTAGTGTCGTATCGTCGTGCAAAATGAATACTCAACCTCAAGTGCCACGCGGACACGAGGTCAAGAGTGAATTGGGCGACGGAAGCGAGAAGACGTTAGCCAGCATCACGGTGGCTTCAAGGATCCCAGAATTTTGGACAGACCAAACGCGACTCTGGTTTGTCCAGTTCGAGGCCGCCGTGGAAAGCCAGCGACTGAGTGATGCCGCTAAACAGAATCTGGTGGTTACAAAGTTAAGCAAGACTGCCATACAGCAAGTGAGTGATCTATTGCTTGCCCCACCAGAAAGCCGGAAATATCAAACCTTGAAGGAGAGATTACTGCAAGTGTTTGAGGAATCGGAGACCAGAAAGCTACAGAGACTGATAGAAGAAATGGAGCTCGGTGATCAGTAGCCGTCACACTTGCTCAGACGGATGCGAGATTTGGCAACCGGAAAAGTACCAGACGATACACTAAGGATGATGTGGCAATCACACTTACCTACGGCTGTTAGAGCAATACTAACGGTCACAGAATCGAAAGACCTGGATGTACTCGCGGTAATCGCGGATAAGGTCTTAGAAAATACCGGTACAATCATACAAAAAGGACTGTTAATTACATGTGAAAATCACTAAATAACACTGCAGTATCAGCTCTCACATTACTACTAATTGACAAATGTTACTATAAAATTGAAGACTTTTTAAATGATAATTTGATACCAGGGAGAATTTAAAGTATTTTGAATGTAGTGTAAATGTATTTTTCCTCTGTAAATATTTGTATGTCAAAATTGACAAGACATAGCGCACTATTTAGTTCTTAAGTTCCATCTATCACCTATCCTATGTTTCACAAATAAATTCATTTGAATTGAAAAAAAAAAAAAAAAAGTGTCGTGATAATCAAATACACAATAAATTCAAATCAGTGATCGCCTATAAACAGAAGAACGCAGAGCAGTCGCCGGCGTCGGTAAGTACCTATTTGCCTCCATATTCCCGTCGGTCCAATTGCAGCGTAATTTGAAACCATTTTAATTCAAAAACCTGCAGCCCATTAAAACCAAAGGTCCCTGGCTTACGATCACACAGCGTCGTTCAAGCTACACCACATATCTTTTTTGATTATTTATTGTACTTTTGCATTATTAAATCTAAATATCTTTTGAATGAATGAATGAATGAATGAATGAATGAATGATTGTTTATTTCTGTAAATAGATCTTTTTAAAGACACTTTTACAAGTCATGTACATTTTTTTTTTTAGTATCTAGTTGACATCGGCATTTCCTAACTGACGACCTCTGAGAAGAAATGCCGAAACAAACTCAGAGAATCATGGTCTCTTTTAAAGTCCAAACATTTTGGTTACAATATGTGAGCCTGACTATGTAGGTTAAAGTCTGAGATGGCCTTTTGAAGAAAGCACCAGTGCAGCTTTGAGTTGACCTGTCCATACTGACAGCACGCATACGTCAGCCATCGTCGGTCCAATTGCAGCGTAATTTGAAACCATTTTAATTCAAAACTGCAGCCCATTAAAACCAAAGGTCCCTGGCTTACGATCACACAGCGTCGTTCAAGCTACACCACATATCTTTTTTGATTATTTATTGTACTTTTGCATTATTAAATCTAAATATCTTAGCTGTCGTCACCAAAAGACGTGATAAGAAGAAGGTGGAGGCAAAATTCCATATCACAAGCAGTAGTCTCGGTAGCTTAATTGGCTAAATCGTCCGGTGTACTGACCCGGAGGGACGAGGTTCGAACCGGTCGTTATTTTAAGGAAGTTTATTAATAAATTTGATAGTTTAATTCAATTAGTTAATATGGTACATCGTACGACATCGAACTAACTGAAAAGTAAGTCATGTCGGTTGTAAAGCATTGCTTTTCAATAGTTGTCAGTGACGTCACCTTAAAGATGTAAATATAGAATGAGAATAGAATAGAATATTTATTTGTAAATGTAGGTATGTTACAGTTAGTTATACAGGTGTTCAGTCTTATATAATGAGCGCTATATTTAACCGTTAGGTATACAAATTGACATTTTTTTTATGTTAAATCTTTAGGCATATTACATTACATAATTATCGCTACGTTTAGATAACTTATATTTCAATTACATATTCTTAAAATAATGAATAACTAGAAATTTACAAAAATAACAAAATATTTTAAAGTTAAATTTGAACCGAAATTTTCAGTTCCATTGTGAAGCTAAAAATTCAGTCGTGGAGTAAAATGATTTGTGAATAAGGAACTGCTAAAGTTTAATTTTAAAGGCATGAAGGTTTAATGTTTTAATATTACGCGGAATTTTATTATAAATTATAGGAGCCATTCGATAAATACTTTTTTGAAGCAGAGCTGTATCACTCCGGTCTATATTGAGAATATTTGACTCTCTTTTTCTTAATCTAGGATCGGCAGTAGGCCTTAATTAAATAAATGGGGATTCGTTTTAACAAAAACCGCCACCTCATATATATAAAGCGATGGAAAGGTGAATAGTTTCAGAGATTTGAATAGTGGTCTACAACTATCTCTAAGATGCAAATTACCAATCGCACGTATGCACTTTTTTTGGGCTATAAAAACGTGATTTTTATTTGTGCTGTTACCCCAAAAGACCAAGCCATATCTTAAGATTGATTCTACGTAGCTATAATAAGCTATTTGTGCGGCTTCACGGTTCGCAAACTTAGACAATTTAAAAAGGGCAAAGGCAAAACTATTTACCTTTTTGCAGACTACTTCAACATGCTGGTCCCACGTTAGTTTATTATAACCTATTAAACCTAAGAATTTTGTATTGTCTTTAGATGTTATTGGCATATCGTTGTAACTGATATTTAAGGGTTGCTGTCGCTGATAAAATTGCATTAAATGAGTTTTTTCTAAATTTATTATTAAAGGTAAAGGTGTATTACGAGTTGGCGGATGGGACTCGCGGTCGCTTAGTGCTCATAGTAAAAAAGTTACAAACTTATCAATTTTCTATGGAAACGTTAGTTTGTAAAAGTAAAATTTAAGGTCATGATTGAGTGTGACAGTCCTTCCAAAATTGGCCAACGCATAAAAACACATTGCAATGGCTGCGGAGTATCCTTGTGGTCTTCCTTTCTTTTTTCCTGCCACAAACTACACATCGACCCCGTTTAAATTTTTCTTGATTGGCGGATGTTCTTGCCGTTGAAATTGCACTTTGCTCGGGGAAATGTCCTAAGGACATATCCAGCCGAGCACAGGAATTGGTATCACGACAGACGCGTGTTACGGAGTCGATGCCGAATTGTGCACAGAGTTCTGCAGCCAGTGCATACCGAAATGTGCTCTGTTGGCCAATGTTGGACGAATATATGTATTATGTATGAATTTAAAATTGAAATATTGAGAAGTCGGCAAAAAACTTTTAAGTACCACTTAAGTCCGCGTTTCCGTTCTAATAGGTACGTCGACAACTTCTGGTCTTTGAGGTCTACCCCCCCCCCCCCCCCCATAAACTTATTATAGTCTGAAACGACAGCCGGCTTTTCCCTGGCTTGACCTCCACGGTGTCCGGGTACCATGTCGTCCTTGTGGTAAGTTGACACTGGGGTGACCAATTTGGTGTCTTTCCAGGCAACCACGGAAACATCACCACAGTGTCGACTTACCACAGTCAGTGCTTTGAGGCAAGCGTTTGTCCATCAAATTTTTGATGTCATCCGGAGTACCTATGCGGCGCCTGTTGAGGGTGCCCACGACATCTGTGCACTTGGATTTTAGAAATTTGCACAATACAATAGAATTGTAAAAGTTGTCCATGAAAAGGATGTACCCCTTTCCAAGGTAGTCCTGAAATAATTTCAAGACTACCTTGGCTGTGGCACTCGTAAAGCCCAAATGCCCAGCTCAAATGCCCTTTCCAAAGCAGCAGCGATTCGTCAATCGAAACTTCGGTATACACCTTTTTAAACATTGCAAACTGTGAGGTATGAAACAGGATGAGACTTTATTGAAAATAGTATCTATGCAGTTTCCTGCCGGCTCTTCTCCGTAAAACCTAGATTATGGAACAGTGCGACTAGTATTGACAAAAATTGCATTTAGATTGCAGAGTCTAATATCGGTCGAATTTTCGCGACCTTTCGGCCGTATCCCGAACATGTACCTAATGAGGCGGTTGTCCGCAAAGTGGAGAAACCGCATCAGTAACTGGTACCGATCCTTGGACATAATTTGCCTGAATTTAGGTATGCCTATAGGGCCGGTAGTCCAGTACTCGTCGATGCGGCCCCTCACGCAAATGCCCATGAGCCCCGGAGACCGACGTCTCGACCCAGCTATTTACCCTGCTGTATGTCGAAATGCCGGTCTCCGACATCTGGGCGATGTAGTCCCACGCATATTTATCGGTCTCCCCGACGATTTGTTCAAAGAGGGGTCGGTTCCATAATTGAGTGAAAATCTCAATAGGAGTTGTTCCCTCAATTTTGGGACCAGACTCCTCATTGAACTTGCGGAGGACACAAGTAAATGTTGAGAAGTCACTCGCCCATTGAATGGATCCATCCAAAGTCTTCAACTCGCGTCATTCTCTGCGAGGATTTCTTGTAGCTGCTCCATTGTGAGCTCTTCATCTTCATCCACCTCGCTACCGGAGTCCACGCAGAGAGCCGACGCGAGCTTAGGGTCTAGGAGTTAATCGTTCTCCCCGCCCTAGTATAAGTATAGAAAAGAACCATTACCACACCACCACCACCACCACCACCATTACTACATTGTGTATACATATAGTGTGGGTACAGATGTTAGAATAACTAGAAATATGACAATACATGAAGTAAATAAGGTAACGAAGAAAAAAAAAAATAATAACTATTTCTTTATATAAGTTTGTATGTTAAATATTTCATTTAATTTTATTTTAATAACAATATGAATATTTAATAGGATAAAATGACTAACTCTACGCAGATAAATCGGCAGTTAAAAACTAGATACCAATAAATTTACCAATGAAATATTTGTGAATGAAAAATGTAAGTATAGATTAATATATTTTTTAATATAGGTTTTACCAGGAACCATCTACATACATTACCTACTCGAAGATGATTTTGAAATGGAATTGACAACAGAGACGGAACAAATACCATTTAAAGTTAGTTTCCCTAAATATTTATTGAATATTATTAAAATAAGCTAATACTCTGCATAATGTGTCAGTGAGGCGATGATGATCTATCTATCTATACCTAAACGTCACTTAGAGCGCTTTGATTTTGATATACTCTCGCTTCTATCTTGCACTTAAAGTCAATCTACAAGTAGTAATAGTAGGTACCGTTGACAGATTTTAGCTTAGTTTAACAAACCATAAAAAACAATATCTACAAATATATTGTTTTTTATGGTTTGTGTATTCATTCTTTCAGGAAAGTCTTACAATAGATGGATGACGAATTATAGGTTTGAAATTTTTTTATGAAGCAATTACTCTTAATTGAAAAACAAGGCGAAAAAATTGGTTGCCGATTAAATACTGTTTGGGTTGTGTAGTCGGCTCCGAAGTGCGTGTATAGGTTCAGAGGATTCTTGAATAACGTAGTCGAGACTATTTACATTTGAAATTTGGTTTATTGCGGATAATATGATTGCAATTATTAAAGATTGAAAAAATGTGCGCGTGCTATGGTAGCGAGTATGACTGACTAAAATTGACGTGGAAGTGCAGCTCGTCGCTGATTGATCGCCGTCTCCGTGATCGACCAATCACAGTAATTGCAGGTGGCAGCACCGCTCCTTAAGGCGAAGCAGGTTCATTAAGGCGAAGTTGTAACATGCCCCCGGCCTTGGAGGTATCGACGTCCAACAACTTCTCATCCTCTCCATCGTCGAACAGGGGACAGATTCGAGGAAATGCGCGTCTGATGACTCCTGACTTTGTTTGGATGTCAGCTACCCGGGAAATTCCATCCTTTCCTGGCATTGTGGAGATGATCCGCCCCAGACTCCATTTCAGTGGCGGAGTGTTGTCCTCTTTGATGACGACCAGTGTATTTGGCTGAAGATTTCGTCCGTTTTGTCTCCATTTTGTCCTTGTTTGCATCTCCGAGATATATTCCTTGGACCATCGAATCCAGAAATGCTGTTTGAGTTGCTCGAGCCTGTGGTATCGTGTCAGCCGGTGAACAGAAACTTCAGTCAGTTGTTCAGTCACAGGCGCTGTTAGAATACGACCAACCAGGAAGTGAGATGGACAAAGGAAGGAAGTCGTTAGGATCTGCGGATAAAGGGCTAATGGGACGGGAGTTAAGGACAGCTTCAATTTGTGACAATACAGTGCTATATTCCTCAAATGTTAGGTGTGCGTTACCAACTACTCGTAACAAGTGGTGCTTGCACGACTTAACTCCAGCCTCCCACAATCCACCAAAATGAGGCGCATAAGGCGGGATAAAAGAAAATTTTATTTCCTGACTAGTTGCGTATTCAATTAAATCGTCAGAGCATTTTGATAGAAATTTAGAAAAATCATTTGCGAGAACTACAAAATTCCTACCATTATCTGAAATTATTTCATCAGGTTTGCCACGTGGAGAAATAAATCTCTTTAACGCAAGTAGGTAAGCATCAGAAGAAAGGTCACTGACTAGCTCTAAATGTATTGCGCGTGTCACCAAACAAATAAATAGGCAGATATAACCTTTCATCAATTTAGAGCCCCTACCCTTGCGATTCAGTACGAGCACTGGCCCGGCGTAGTCCACACCACTACGTAAAAACGGAAAGCTTGGAGTGATTCTCTCTTCCGGTAAGTTGCCCATAATAGGAGATAAAGATTTACCTCTCAACCGTGTACACGTAACGCACTCATGAACAGTGCGCTTTGCAAGGTTTCTACCCCCCAACGGCCAGTGTGATTCGCGTATGTTGTACAGCAACGCCTGAGACGCGGCGTGCTGCAGCCGTTTGTGCTCGTGCCGAAACAATAGCACTGAAAACCAGTGTTTAAATGAAATTAAAAAAGGATGTTTTTTATCAAAATTAAAATCTGATGACAATTTTATTCGTCCACCGACTCGTAAAATGCCATTACTATCTGCAAAGATATTTAATTTACTCAAATTATGGTTATTTTTAAGAAAATTTTTGCTAGATAATATTTCACATTCCTTCGGAAAAGATTCCCGTTGGGACAACTTTACTAAAGTTATGCGTGCATTCCTCAACTCGTCAACAGTGAGAGGCCCGCGGCGAATATTATTCTTATTGCGAGTATTAAAAACGAAACGTAATACGTACGCACATGCACGTTGCATGCGATTAAATTGAGAAAACCTCTTAAATGGAAAACGTGGAGTTTCTGCTGTAGTAACAAATGCGTGAATTTTTACTGACTTTAATTCAGGTAAATCAGACTGTGCTACAAAGGCCCTATTTGTAATAGCTTGGCTACACTCAAATTCAGGCTGACGTAAAAATGCTGGGCCCTCCCACCATAGCATAGAAGATTGAAGGTCTTCTAGCTTGACTCCACGGGACACCAAGTCGGCTGGGTTATCTTTACCACTCCCGTGACGCCATGGAAGTTCCTTGGTGATTTCGTGAATCTCAGCTGCTCGGTTTTGCACGAAAGTTTTTAGTAAATTGGGTGCCATGCGCAGCCAACCAAGTACGATGGTGGAGTCGCACCAGAATATTATATTGTGGAATTGACAGCAAAGTGATTCACGTACTTTATTAAATAGCCTAGCGCCAAGTAACGCCCCACATAGTTCTAGCCTAGGGATGCTTACAGGATTTAATGGTGCGACCTTGCTCTTCGAACAACACAACCTGACAGATACTGATGAGTCACGATTTATTGTGCGAATATAAATACATGTCCCGTACGCGGATTCTGACGCATCTGTAAAAATGTGCAGCTCGATAGACGCAGGGTCGTTGCCTATGATGTGTCGCGGCACACTTATGTTGTTGAGAATAAGCAGAGAACTGACGAAACTATCCCAAGTCCGTCTGATGTCACTAGGAACTTCATCATCCCAGCCCATCTTCAACAGCCATAAATTTTGTAATAGGATTTTAGCTATAATGATCATTGAGCTTAATAATCCTAAAGGATCGAAAATCTGTGAAATTGTTGACATAATATAACGCTTTGTAATTAAATTTTTATTATTAATTTTAAATTGCGTGTTAAAATTAAATATATCATTTATATGATGCCAACCAAGCCCTAAAGTTTTGGAATTGACAGTTTCGCCCAATGATAATTCTTTAACCAACTCAGACTGATTGTTTTCAATGTTATTAATATTGAAATTAAACATCCACTTGCGAAGGGGAAAACAACCTGACTTTAAGACGTTTGATACATTTTTGCAAACATCTAATAGTTGTTGTTTATTATCACAACCTGTGATCATATCGTCAACGTAAAAGTCTTCGTTAATGATTCTTGTGACGTCAGAATCCGTACAGTCAGCTGCCAGCTGTTTTAAGCATCTGCAACTTAAAAACGGCGCGGATGCGGTACCGTACGTGACCGTATTGAGCTGGTAAACATCTAACGGCTGTGACGGATTATCCCGCCACAATATCAATTGAAGGTCACGCTGATCTTCGTGAATCAAACACTGCCGATACATTTTTTCAACGTCTGCACAAGCCGTGTATTTATGTTGCCTAAATCGTAGTAAAATAGACAACAGATCGCCTTGTATCGGTGGGCCTACCATTTGTATTTCGTTGAGCGAGATATCATTGCTAGCTGCGGCACTGGCATCAAACACCACACGCAGCTTGGTGGTGGTGCTGTGCTCACGAAATACACCATGATGCGGTAGGAAGTAGTTAGGCGTCCCGACACGATCAACACGACTCATGTGACCCAAACGAATGTACTCGTGAATAAAATCGGCATAAAGTTTTTTATAATCAGGGTTGCGTAATAAACGTTTTTCTAGGGCATAAAACCTACGTTCTGCGTGTGAATAAGTTTCGCCTAAGGTATCGGGTGATTTTTTAAAAGGAATGCGAACCTTGAACCTTCCGTCACTATTGCGTGTAGTAGTATTAACGAAATGCTGTTCACAAGTACGCTCCTCATCTGTGCGCGTATCCCGATACGCAGACATGTCCTCCAACTCCCAGAATTTACGTAACTGGGAATCGATGGACTGAGAAAAGTTACACTGAATGTCCCTATCATAACCCGTAATAGAACAAATTGGTCCGGAAATAACCCATCCCAATTTTGTATCTAATAGGAAAGGTCCACTAGGTAATCTTATTTTATTAGAATTTATCAAATCCCAAAATTGATCTGCACCGATTAAAATATCTACATTTTGAGATTCATAAAAATGCGGGTCTGCCAAAACAATATGTGCGGGAATGTTGAGCTGCCCGCTTTGTTTCGACAATGCAGGCAACGCCGACGTAATGTTAGGCAGAACAAAACATTGTAAACGCGTAGTGTACGGGTGGATGCGTGACTTTAACTCGATATCACATATTTGAAAGAAAAAGAAAGAAAGAAAGAAAAATCGTTTATTTGATGCCAAAAAACACACACATACAATATTAAAAATAAAAATAAAAGAAGTAAATTTAAACATGCACAGTTAAGTGTGTGCCCAATCGCACCAAACAGGAGTCCAGCTCAGCATGTGCCAGGATATAATATCCTGACGCTGATATTCTGCTGGATCCTTATGACATAGGGATGTCGAGCAAACAACGGCAATTTGAGGTACTGTTAAGTGTTATCTAAATGGAATTGTAGATAATTATATATTTTAAATACTTATGCGATACTTACAAACACAAATATAAATATGTAAATAAAATAAATTAATAAAGTTGCCTATATCTAGCATTCCGAACAGGTATGTAAAGGTGTTGTGTATAGGTAGGTACAATTATAGCGGCGACAAATCGGCCATTTTCTGCGCGCGCCGCTCGTTCTCATCATTTAATTTAATATGGCGTTAGCCACGGAAAGCGCCTGCCGTACGCGACAGCGCGCGAGCGCTTGCCCATTTTTATTTCAAATAACGTGCAATCAAACCGGTCACACATTTGATTTCACATTATGATTCCGAACATGTAGTGTTTTGCGTCGGCGTGGGAAATACATGGAAAATGAAAAAATACCCACAGATGTAATGAGACATCGGTCAGAATATCCTGTGTACCGCGTTGCGTCGCCGCAAGTTCCAAGTGAAACCATTGCGCGCCAGAATAGCCAGATCAGTAAGGTAAGCATAAATTAGTTTTTTTGTTCACCGAAAGTTAAGTAGGTACGTCATAATTTTCGTGTACCGAGACAACCATTTATACATCCTCGTACATCACGCCCGTCGTCCGCGAAGGGTAAGGCAGAGGTGCACCAGTGTACTCCCACGTTTCGCCGGCATGTTTCAGGTCGCATGCAATAGGGGGGCGAGCCTACTGCCATCAACCGGGCACAAATCCAAACTCCGTGCTGCCACTGAGAATTTCATAGGAAAAAACCAAATAACACTTTGCTCGACCTGAAATCCGAACCCCAAGACCTCTGGCTCGGCAGTCAGACTGCACGACCACTAGACCAACGAGGCAGTCAATATAAAAATTATTTGTGTGTGTAGAAATGAATGATTACGATTATTATGATTAATATTATTCTTATTATTATTATAATTATAATGTAATTAGTGTAATTATTAATTATGTAATTTACGGATTAAAAGTAATAATTAAAATAAAATTACAAACAAACGCATATAATTATTAAAAGATAGGTATATTATTATGATTATATTATATAATAGATTTTTATTTTGTTATTTACAGGTTATTAACAACCAATTGTTGTCGGAGCGAGCCACGCAGACACCGAGGCGGAGAAAACAAAAAGTGACTGCGGCAAAAGGAGTCAACAACAGAAACTGCGCAATTATATAATGGAAGTGCGGGTATTTATAAGGTTAAGTTCTTTTTGCTTATCCATGAGGTATTGCCTCAATCGAATTTTAAACAAGCCCAGGGTCTTAACGTTTCTGATTGGTGGCGGAAGGTTGTTCCAGCATTTGGATGCCGCGTAACGGAAACTGCCCCTGAATCGTGCTGATTTATGATGCTCTATAGATAGCTGTTGAGAACACATTCTAACCGCACACTCTCTCCTACTGGTGGTCCAGCCCAATTTACCATAAAGATATGCCGGCTGTTTTAGTCTTATGACTTCAAAAAGAAGGCACGCCAGGTGTAGCTTGCGTCTCGATTTCATTTTCAGAATAGAATGTTGGTTTAAGAATGGCGTGACATGACTCCTTGATGGGATTGAGAAACAGAATCGGGCACACGCATTTTGAACCCTCTGAATCAATCGATCAGTTCTTGCTAAAAGCCGTGGGCCATAGACTGTGTCCGCGTAATTTAGCTTCGAGAGAACTAACGATTCCACTAGCTGTTTTCTTAAGTCTTCGGACAAATAAGGTCTCATTTTATAAAGGATCTTAAGTCGGTAGAAACAGTTGCGCACCGACTCTGCCACATGATTCTCAAACCTCATCTCAGTATCCATGTTTAGCCCAAGGTTACGCGCCTCACCAACCTTATTAACCAACTCTCCCATCAGTAATATGTTGAGTGTTGTAGGCAATGTACTAGTCTGGCACTTTGTTCCGAATAGCATGTATTTCGTTTTAGATGGATTAAGTACCAAACCGTTGCTTTCCGCCCATTGTACCACCCTATCAAGTTCTTCGTTTAGATTCCTTAACGCATCGCTGTAGTCCTTTGGTTTGAAGGATATATAAACCTGAACATCATCTGCGTAAATATGATATCTACATTTCTCGAAACATTTGACAATATCCGCACAATACAGTATGAACAGAACCGGGCCCAGTATTGAACCCTGTGGGACTCCCCTGGTTACAGCTGTAGTTGGCGAAGCAAGAGTAGACCCATCGTTTAATTGTATTACTACCTGCTGGTTGCGGTTTGAAAGGTAGCTGTTAAACCAATGCAGAGTTTTGTCACTAAAACCATAAAATCTTAATTTAGACACGAGTAAAGCAGTATTTATGCAGTCAAACGCACGCGAAAAATCCAATAGGACAAGGATCGTACAGAGGCCTTTATCTTGAGATGTCAAAATGTTATCAGTCACGTCCAAAAGGGCTGTTGACGTACCACGCTGCTTGCGAAATCCTGACTGGAGCTCCGGTAGCATACCGTTCCTCTCGAGATATTGCGTCAGCTGCTGACATACAGCTTTTTCCGCAATTTTGGAGAGGCAAGGTAGGATGCTAATAGGCCGCAAGTCTTTTATTTCAGTAGGGTTCGGAGTCTTAGGTAGCGGTCTAATGATTGCTGTCTTCCAAATATCAGGGAACACACCAGTCATGAGTGAGCAGTTCACAATATTTGAGATGGTTTCCAGAGTGTATGGGATTGTAAGATTCAGCATGTCCAATGTTATTCCATCACTTCCCTTAGCATTCGATTTGAGTTGAGCAATATATCGGAAAACAAGATCCGAACTCACGGGTGTTAGATCAAAGACCACATCGCCAAATCGGTGATGTTCAAAAAATGTTAGTCGCGACAGACTACACAACGAGTGTCCAGGAATCCTCAAAAAGTGATCATTAATTTTAATTGGATCTCTGATGTGTGCAGGGAGGTCATTATTTTGTTTATTAGGTAGTAAGGTACTTTTTAAGTTTTTCCATAGCGCCTTGGGATTTTTAATGTTATTATTAATGTTATATTTAAAATATGCAACCTTTTCCCTGTATAAAGAACCTGTCACCAGAGTTTTTAATTCCTTGTAATATTTTTTTTTTGGAGTTAGTTTTTAATCTACGATACGAAGACAAAGCATTGTTACGCAACTGCATCATTAATTTTATCGTGTCAGTAATCCATGGGTATGAGGGTTCCTTTATTATAACAGATCTAACTGGGGCGTATATATCATATAGGTTTAATAAGGTTTGGTTAAATTGTAGAACCATGTCATTTACGTCCTGCATGCTACACATGATATTGTCCCAATTAATGCAGCTTAAGTGGTTATGAAAATTATCTTTGTCGATGTCTTTTATGGGCCTGAAAGTAATATGATGCGGTTTGTATTTACTTCGCTTGATGTTGAACATACAAGTGATTAGGGAATGGCCATTAATCGATCCGCTTGGTTCCACCGATACACTTCTGGGTTTAAGATCAGTACATACCAAATCAATCAGTGTTTCACTGTGATTAGTGAAATGAGTGGGAGTAGTTACCAATTGGTTTAAACTCAGGCTATTTAAGCACTCTTTTAGTTTTCGGGTTTTTCCGTCGTTAGCATTCATTAAATTCACATTAAAATCACCAAGCAGTATGTAGTGGTCGCAATTAGATATTGAGCTTATAGACTCTGTAATACTATCTAGAAAGGTGTCAACTTCAAAACGCGGGGGGCGGTAAGCGGTGCCGATCGCAAGTCGTATTCTGTTTAGGGTAAGGATTATCCACATTTGTTCGACATGCCCGTACCTACTATCAGTGGGTGTCAACCATGTACGGGCATTTAAGCCACGTTTAATATAAAACCCCACTCCGCCGCCCCTACCACCATGCACATGAAGAGGACGGGGTTTATGTCGCAAAAGGTAGCCGGGCACAACCGGTGCTCGGCCTTCCTCCCCAGGCCGAAGCCATGTCTCGTTCACGGCCATGACATCAAGTGAATGTCTCAGTACCAATGCCACAAATTCATCATGGTTAGTTCCGAGTGAGCCTACGTTCAATAGTCCAACTCTAAAGTATGTATCAGTCATATTTAGTTGAAGATATACTCATTACGGAAAAACAAAAATTATACAGAACGATAAAAGCATCAGTTTTATGTAGGGGGCTGGAATATAATAATAGTAATTGATTTTCATATTTATAAATATTTGCTAAACTAATAATTATAATAATAAGGTATGTTTTTGCTAATGATGAAACTATATAATTGTAAATAAATTGATGATAATTGTAAATATTGTTCATTGTCTGACAAATATTTGTGTAGTGTTTATGACTGTATATATTATGATGTATTTGATTGAAAGTCCTGTAGTGTGTAGTATGTGTTGTGTAATATGTTATGTATGATTGTGTCTGGTGTAGCTGTAAGCAAGACAGTCCGTTCGATTTCCCATTTGGTACCATTAGGCAAACACGGCGCAATTTATTAACTTTATGCATATAATGACATAATAGTAATACGTAATTATTCATAATGTGATACAAGAATATATATCTAAGTGTAACGCACAGATTGAAGATTATGATTAAAAAAGGCTTATATAATAGAATATTTGATGTAAGATAAAAAAATATAGGGTTACAATAATAATAGCATAAATGCACGGCCGAATACATCTGTTTTGACTTTACAAACAAACTTATAATAAGCCAAAAATTCTCACTATATCATCTTCACTTCTAATACGCTCAGATTTTAGGCCTTCCTCCTTGCGAGCAAAGATTTTACCATCTCTCGTCCAGTCAGTACAAATGGAGGTATGCATTTGTACTGACTCCCTGCCTGACGAGCGCGATAGAAAATATGGCGGTTGCTTCGGGTGAGCCGCTCGTTCACGTAAACACGCTGTGCATGTCCCCCCATCTCAAGGTCGTCCGTCCCGAAGCCGCGACGCACCCGAGCCGCGCGTAGAAACGAGTCACGCGTCGAGCGCCTTGCAAAGCGCACCGATATAGCTCGCGGCCGCTGAGCAGCGGGGTCAGCAGAGAGCGCAGTACTAGTGTCGTCCACACGATTTCGGCGCGTGGAACCAACGCGCTCGACGTGCACAACGTCCCTTTCGTCAAGCGTAATGCCTGACTTAACAGAGAGGAGTTTTATATAATGGAAGATACTCTCATCTCTGCTTTCGGGTATCCCGACTATCTCCACGTCATTTAAGAGCAATTCTTGGTCTCGCTCGTTTAGCTGAGTCTTTAACTCAGCAATGGTGTTTTGTAAGACCATGTTACTGTCAATTTGCATATTTTGCTCCAGCTTTTGTTCTAGGGCGTCCACTTTGCCTTCGAGATTATTCATACGCTCATCATTAATTTTAAGCGATTCCTTTAACCGGCTAATTTCCGACCGGAATTCTTTAAATTCATGGCGCACTAGTCTCAACTCCGCACGTAGTTCGTCTTTAAAAAGCCGCAGTTCATCGACTAGGTTGGCAGATGGGTCCATATTGCAACTCAGTCCAGTGACGTCAATAGTACTTGTGTCCAGCGGCTCATCAGAACCACGGACAACCTTTACAAAGTTGTCTTTGCCACGCACTGGTGTATCAGCTTTGTTGTCCCTAATTACATTTTTAGAGCATTCAGGACAACACCAGTTAGGTGTAATATGGCCGGTAGTAGGCAAGGCAACGCATGCTCGGTGGTAATGGCCATTGCACTGCTTGCATTTAGCGGCCTCTAGCGGCGATATAAATCTAGCGCAACCGCCGCACTTCGCAGAAGGCATGTTGACAATTTGATACTATTGTCTAAGTTAGCTGGTATCAATCAACTCAGACAGATAGCGCTGACGTACTAGTGAAATAATGCACTCGCTAGTACAAGTAGCTGATCGTTATCGTTCATCAGCAATCGATCCAACGCGATAGTATTTTGCAGAAAAGTCAACAGATGGTGCTGCCCTCAAAATGTATGTTATGGGCTATTGTATGGGAACGCGTAATATAGCTATAACACCATAAACCGTTACACGGGCAAGTCGTTCGCACTGAGTCACTGGGCACTTTTCATGTAATGTTTTTATTGATTTAAGATAATATTGTTAATTTTTAGTTAAGTTAGGGTAGATATAGTACACTGTTTTATTATTATGGTTTTAAACATCAATTATTATGTGTTACACTGCACTTTTACTATGGATAACAAGTTAAGATGATTATTGTAATATACTAAAAAATGGTAACTGCCAATAAACTTTATACTTGTAATATTTCTATTTTTATTTACATAAACACTCCGAGGTGTATGTGCTAGCTCGACATACCCACCTACCTCGAAATACCTAAAAATTTGCGTAGATTTTGTGACCGAGTTACCCACACCTCGTATTTCCTGAGTGGACTGTATAACTGGCGCTTGTATTAAATTGCATAAAGATTGAGTAATGAAACAGCGTTCACTACCGCTGTCAAGGAGTGCGCGTGCTAGGTGATAATTCTTACGATTATCAACTATCTCCACTAATGCAGTCGATAGTAAAACCGGTTTCATTACAGCTGATTGAGAAGCCGTGTTTATGTGCGCTTTATTCGCATGGATCGTAGTAAATTCCACTGCGGAGGACGAGCCCGGTGCGGTGGGCGCGGTAAGGGACGGAGGAAGCGCTCCTGCGGCAGCATTCACAATAGCCGGTGTCTCAGTAGCGTGCGACACATGACGTGCTACAGATTGATTAGTATGGTTATCGGGATGCAGTAACGAATTGTGTTTTTTGTTGCATAATCGACACGGCCCTAACTTACAGTCATCTAACGCGTGATTTGAACGTAAACAATTAATACACAGTTTCTTTTCGTGGATGAATTTAAGCTTGGAATCTAAATTAAATTCGAGAAACCTTTGACACGCGTAAAGTGGGTGACTTGCATTGCATAGTGAACAAAGCTTCTTATTCTTAGTGTATTTGCGTGACTGTCGACCCTGTGGGTCATTGGTGGAAACATTGCAGTGAATTTTAGACTGGTTATTAATTGTATGTTGTTTTTTGTTATCGTGTTTGCTATGTGATACTTGCAATGTTTCCAGCATGTCAGCCCGGTCTTTGAGAAACTTTATTAAATCATTTAGTTTAAGGTTTATCTTAGAGTCGCCATTTCTAGAAAATAATGTGCCCTTGTATTCTTCCCACTCCCGTTCGGTGATTGAATCTAATTTGAAGACAACTAAATAGATAACCAGTGTATCCCATGAGTCAGTTGGCTCGCCGAGGATTTTTAATGCGCGTAAATTCTTTAACACGGTATCTATTAACTTTCTAATTAAAATTGGCGACTCTTTGTTTACATTCTGCATAGTGAACAACGCCCTGACGTGATTATGCACTAATAATCTACTGTTATTGTACCGATTGAGAAGTAAATCCCATGCAACCGGGTAATTAGCACTAGAGAATTCTACAGAATTAATAACTAGCTCCGCACTTCCCTTTAGTGATGATTTTAGATAGTGAAACTTTTCTATACTGCTAAGATCGTCAGAATTGTGCACTAAAGATAGAAAAGTGTCCCTAAACTCCAACCATTGCTCATATGAACCGTCAAAGGTGGGCATAGAAATTGTAGGCAATTTAACGGTCGATTTATGAGTACATTTGTTGGAACTGTCAGTAACCTCATTCTGATTTAACAAATATTCAGCTTGAGATAATATAGTGTAGTAGGTATTTTCAAACACTTCCCTTTGCGTCAATTGCTCATCTACATCAGCGACTGATTCCTCGATTTGACTTTGAATGTCATTGAATTCGTTAAACAATCTAGTGGCTCCCTGAATCCGTAATTTCAGATCTATGCGTTTTTGACTAGACAAAGTTTCAGCTGAAAGAATAGATAAGAAATTGGAGAATTTTGTTAATCTACCTTTTACTATGCCGCGTTTTTTAATAAGATCTCTAACAACTGGAGAATCGTCACTTGGATTGAGCTTATAAGGAGATTTATCGCGAGATTTGTTAGCTACTGAGATCTCTGACGTATTTGGCTGGCTCATCTTGGTGGAAAGTAGTAAGAAAGGAGTACTCACGCTTGAGTGTGATGGCGGTTACGATGAGATTTCCTTTGAATAGTTGGCAGCGCACACAATTTCAACCAGTATTCACTGAAATATGTAAATAGCACGGTATCACACAACTGAAATGGAGATGAATAGGGCTGGGCAGGATGGCTGGCCGTACCTGTTATGCGCGTTTCCAGGATGTCCAGCTCAAGTCCAAGATCCGGCTCGAAGGTCCAATGTTTGGGTTGTGTAGTCGGCTCCGAAGTGCGTGTATAGGTTCAGAGGATTATTATATATTGAATAACGTAGTCGAGACTATTTACATTTGAAATTTGGTTTATTGCGGATAATATGATTGCAATTATTAAAGATTGAAAAAAGGTGCGCGTGCTATGGTAACGAGTATGACTGACTAAAATTGACGTGGAAGTGCAGCTCGTCGCTGATTGATCGCCGTCGCCGTGATCAACCAATCACAGTAATTGCAGGTGGCAGCACCGCTCCTTAAGGCGAAGCAGGTTCATTAAGGCGAAGTTGTAACAAATACATTAACATTTTTGAGGGAAACATAGAATGGACTTATTTCACAATTTGCTTTAAAGTGTACTATGTGTGGTTACTCTATTCAAATTAGACACGTGCAGTGAAGATGATGTGAATTTAAATGTTAATACATGCCCAGTGTCTGGAGCAATAATGGTAGGAATCGGTTTTTTCCAATCCAAATGAATTAACTGCATCTATGGAATTACTAAGCATGCCAGTCCGCTTATATAAGTCTATTCATGCCGATGTAGCCGAAATGTGGCGTATTACAGCTGAAGAGATCATGCAAGAAACCGCTTCTAAAGAACGAGAAGCTGCAGTATTGAGCAAAGAAGTTAACGATGACGGTTTCGCAATTATACCAGTAGAAGCAGATGCTTGCTGGAGTAATCGGTCGTACAAAACGAACTATTCGGCTTTATCAGGTGTAGCCGCAATCATTGGAGAGCATACTGGAAAATTACTTCATATCGGGGTTAGAAATAAATATTGTGTTGTATGCGCTCGCACTATTAAACATGGTTTAGAGCCAAGGATTCACGACTGCAGCAAAAATCATTCGGGGTCATCAACTAGCATGGAACGATCTGTACTAGTAGATGGGTTCAAAGAGTCTATACAAAAAAGAAATTTAATATATAACACGCTGATTGCTGATGGCGACTCCAGCACTAACAAACATATTTTAGAAAGTAGGTCTTATCCCGGGGTTGCTATACAAAAAATTGAGTGTACAAATCATTTATTACGCAATTATAGCGGCAAAAAATTAGCATTGCAAAAGGATACAGCGATTCCTATAAACGAGCGTAAAATTTTGACTGGAGATCGTTTAACACGACTACTTACAGCTATTTGCTCCGCAATTAGATATAGGAAAACGCAAAATACATCTGACCCTTAAAATTTTGGAATTGCAAAAAGATATTTTAAATAGCCCCCGTCATATTTTTGGTGACCACACAATGTGTAATAGTTATTATTGTACAGATGATAGAAAGAGAGAAGCAAATTTAGTTCCGTCAATAACGACCCTAATGCTTAAATTACAAAAAAATGCTTCCCAGCTAGCATTTCACTTAAGGAGTCTTTTATTTTGTTATACCAATAATCGAGCTGAACAATTTAATAGCATTGTAGCGAAAGTAGTAGGAGGAAAACGTATAATTTTTTTCGTTAAAAGATTCTTATATGGCACGCTGCTATGCAGCTGTAGTAATTTTTAATACTGGTCTCCCTCAGTTCACTTTATATAAGGCAAAACTTAGAAATCCCCAGGGCAATCTCACAATATCAAACAATAAAAGACGTGAGAAAGGTTCGAAGCGCAGTCGTAGGCAGCTACAATTTGTTAGAGCAGATGGCCACTATGGCAACCAATGCCAACGCTCTGATATGATGGAAGACGATTTCCAAAATGCAAAAACCTTGTTTTTGACAAATTTTCAAAAACAGACAGAGAATCGCCATGAAATAGAGCGCAATACTGTTTTGCAAGCGGAAAGCGCTTTGTAGCTGGAACTGCGCAGATTCATACTTACTGCGTCAAGATTTAGCAAAGTTTGCAAAAGACGTTCCAATACAAAGTTTGCGCCTTTATTTATTTAGGGATAAAAAACAGTTACATGTTGCATGTTACAGTAAGTTTCTTATAGTGATATTTCAAACATATAACCTACATCATTGTCCACGAATTAGATCGTAGAATATTGAAAAAGAAAGAGAAAACAGACTATACATGGATGCTAACGTCCAGTTAGTACTTAAATCACATTGTAAATGGAATATTCGTGAATTAGGTATTGGTATATAGTACCTTAGTCATTATAAATTTAAATTAGATAGAGAGAAGATATCTGTGTCCAAGAAATGTGTGTTATATATTTCCACTAGGCGACGAAGGGGAGCTCGCACACCAGCATTAGTTTTGCATGGGCTCATGTAAAACAGTCGAGTGTTCCGAACTTCCCTGGATCGCTCGGACAGTTCTAGGTACTAAGTAGCATAACTTATTAGTAATGCCTATATAATAATAAATTTGGGTAGTATGCGAGAAATGTGTAATGTGTAACTCTGAAATTCAGTCATGATACACATTTTTCGCCAGTTATAAGACACAACTTTAAGAACATTGTTTGAGTTGTCAGTGCAGTTAGACTTAGATATCACTCACCTGGATGTTACAGCGGCTTTCCTGAATGGCGACTTTGACGAAACTGTTTATATACAGAAACCAGAATGTTTCTCAAGTCCAGATAGTGACGGTAATGTTTTAAAATTAAATAAAGCTATATATGGGTTGAAACAATCGTCAAGGGCGTGGTACATGAAAGTCGATGAAATTTTTGTTAACATTGGCTATAAACGCTCTAAAATTGAACCTTGCTTGTACACTAAAATTGATAATGGTAAAAGAACAATAGTGACAATCTACGTAGATGATTTTTTTATATTTAGTAATACTAATGTTGAGACAAATAACTTAAAAAGTATATTATCATCATATTTTAAATTAGAAGACTTAGGAGAAGTAAAACAATGTCTTGGAATGACTGTAAGAATTGATAAGAAAAATTGTTGTTTAACTTTAAGTCAAGAAAAATATATTGAGCAGTTACTTTACAAATTTGAAATGATAGATAGTAAAAATCTAAATTGAATATAAACAAAGCAGGGTGTAAAAATAGTAATTTTTTTACCAACAGCTTATTGGCAGTCTCATGTATTTGGCGATTTTGACTAGGTCAGACATTGCCTTTTCTGTTAATTTTTTAAACCAATTTAATAATTGTTATGATCAATCAACATAGTGTTATGCTAAACGTGTATTAAAATATCTTAAGAAAATTAAAGATTATGGTTTAAGGTTTTCAAAAAATGGTAATTTACAGTTACAGGGTTATGTTGATGCTGATTGGGTTAGCAATGTTATTGATCGAAAGTCATATACTGGGTTATGTTTTATATTATCTGGGTCTGTAATTTCATGGGAAACAAGGAAACAAAGAACTGTTGCCTTGTCTAGCACTGAGGCTGAATTAATGGGAATTACAGAAGCTCGTAGAGAAGCCGTATACTTGCGTAATTTACTAATTGAAATAACTGGTCATACAAATACCATAACTTTACTGAATGATAAATAATCAAGGGGCTCTCAAGTTATCAGTAAGTAATGTATATAATAAAGAAACAAAAAAATGCATAAATGATAAGATTGTAAATTTAGAATATTTAGAGACTGCTGAAAGCTGCAGGGTGAAACATTATCATTTCTTAAAATTGTTAGGTATTGAGAAAGTTTGTTGATTGACTTGTCATATCTGCATTGTCTTGTTTATTTTAATAAGTGGCGGTGTTATTATTGTATTAAAATATACAAACAAATGTTGCCGTTTAGAATAAGTTTATTTTGTCTATAGTATGCTTTACTTTGTCTATGAATAAAAAAAATGTCGTCCTCTTCTTGCTGCGTCCGTTCAAAGTATAACGTGTTTTATTAAATCCTATTAGAATATATTTGAGTCACTGAACTTGCCGTACGCTCCTACATCAATAAAACTAAAACAATAATCGGCATCAGCTACAGCCATTAGTACTACAGAGAAATAAGATTTATAGTTGTAGTAATTTGAACCTGAATTAGGAGGCTTTTGCAAACATATATGTTTGCCATCGACTGCTCCTATACAGTTGGGAAATTAAGTTATTTGGTAAAATGCTGAGCTATTTCCAAAAGTCTTTCTGGTGTTAATATAGGAAAGCATCTTTGCATGAATCCCATAGAGCAATACAGGTTTCCTGTATTATTCTTCGTATCGTGGTAGAACCTAGTAAATAGTCCATTTCCAAGTCTTCAATGGTTTGACTAGTTGCTAGAAAGCTGCAATAATAATTAAAACAAAATCAGGTAAAGAGGTCCAAACAAAATGGAATTGAATTGTTTCCGAAGAGAATTATCCAGTCAACAGAATACCCCATCAGGAAGTGGAGCAAAAAAGAAAGCCACTCAAGTACAAATATTTTGATATGCTTCTTTTCAACTTGTGTAAAACACAAGTTAAAAATAATGAATCATCTCTTGATAATCTAAACACAAAAATCCCACACAATGCAGAAACAATGATAGACAACAAGAAGATGCACCTAAACATTACAAGAAACGAAAGACTGACTTGAATCAAGACATATTATCCATATTAAAGGAGGGTAATAATATAATGAAAAATAGTAATGCCAAATCTGTGCAAGGAAATAACGTCAAAATCTGTAATGATGATGATG
Source organism: Craniophora ligustri (assembly GCA_905163465.1). Classification (NCBI taxonomy): domain Eukaryota; kingdom Metazoa; phylum Arthropoda; class Insecta; order Lepidoptera; family Noctuidae; genus Craniophora; species Craniophora ligustri. The sequence continues at coordinate 11,082,734 of LR990971.1, read as the reverse complement.
ATAAATTATTTTCGTTATCACTTCTACCTATTTTCAAATCTCCACAATGGAAGAAAAATATTTACTGAGGATAGAAATAATGAAAACTGTCTTGAAATTTAAACAGTCATGTAGAGAAATGGGGAATTTGAATTCCGTACAAAATACATCTATACCATTAAATACAGAAGTGTTACATCGAAATAAAACTACTTTTTACGGATTATATCGCGGTATAATTGATATCCCGACGTTTCGGATCCTTTACAGCATGTCACGGGCAGTCTGCTCGTGACCATGGGTGCTGTAGTAGTTTTATTTGAAAGTCTAATATTCGCGAAAATGTACGAAGTCAATACAGAAGTGTCACAATTGCGGTCTTTTAGAGCATACCGGTCATTAAGAGGCACCGTTGATTTTTCGCAAGATTATGTACCGCAGCCACTAAATGAGCTCAGCACGGTTACATCCGATGATGATTTGTCGGAAGAATATGTGCCACAGCCCAGCAGGGCTACATTCTATACACCGTCTTCTAACCATTGATAACTACCGAAATTGGCAATCGCTGGAGGATTTAACCAATGATTCTGATTTATTTTCTCCTGGCGATTAGCTTACTGGTACGACAAGGAATGATGAAGAAAAATACTCACACTCGTGTATTATTTAGATGCTACAGAAGTATTATTTTGCTACAATGAAAAAGAACCTAGAACCTAGAAAAGTACCTAGATTAGTTAATTTCAAAGCAATAAAAAAAATGTGATACGAATATAGTCTGTTCTTTTGTATATGAATCTATAGATGATTCACGGAAGGTGTTTGGAATTGACATAAAATTGCAATATTCTTCGTTTTTTTTTCATTTATTCACCATTTAACCATTTTCAGATATCTGCAAATTGGTGAATAATTTCAGAGAATATGGGTTTTCTACAGATCCGTATAACTATCACTCATATTATTTTTTAATAAAAAGTAGGAACTGGGGTAAAAACCGTACAAAAATATAAAAACGTTAGATACATACATACTACACATCATTTTCTGTATCAGAGAATTCTTCTTCAGGGAGATAATCTGGACCTTCTTTGTCAGGTAAATTATTATACCAATGGTGTATTTCTGCAGGTATAATTCTTTCGTTGCACATTTTTATTAAATCTTTTTTCTTTGATTTTGTTATTGGAAGTTTCCTGGTATATATTTTTTTAAGGGCATAGCTATTGTAGTCAAACACACTTTCAGTATCGTCATGCTTGCGCTTTAGCAGGTTTTTAACCGACTTCAAAAAGGAGGAGGTTCTCAATTCGTCGGAATATTTTTTTTTATTTTTTTTATGTATATTCACGAATTACTTAAAAACGCCTGGACCGATTTGCAAAATTATTTTTTTGTTTGAAAGGGTATACTTCACAGTTGGTCCCATTGTAACCACATCAGGATCTGATGATGGAATCCCAGGGAAATCGAGGGCACCCCTCAAATTTTATAGGCAATTATCACATTTTCAATATATTTACTATAATGGTTCCGGTATTTGCGTCTGATAATCATCATTTGATGTTGATGAGCTGATGATGGAAGGTAGAACTCCTCAACAGTTAAGAGTTAAAAGAAAATTCTTTCAGTTATAGGCATTTATTACATTTACATGTATTCTCCAAAGCTGTTCAAGTATTTGCATCTGAAAATTACCATCTCATGTAATGATCTGATGATGGAAGGTAGAACTCCTCAACAGTTAGGAGTTGAAGGAAAAATCTTTCATAATTATTAATATATATGGATCGATAGTTGTATTCTTTCAGGCTATTAGATTGACCTGATATGAACAGTTAATTATATATATTATATACAACACTAAAAAGAAAAAAATACATTAACTTTAAAAAAAAAAAGAAAAAATAACTTCATACAGTTTTACCTTTTTTTTAGTTTAGTTTTAAAGGTATGAAGTCGGTGCCGATGACGTGGTTGTAACCACCCCGCTCAAGGTCACTCGTGGTGAGTGTACTTACTATTACGTTTGGCTTGGCACCAACTTCATACCATTAAAACTAAACTAAAAAAAAAGGTAAAACTGTATGAAGTTATTTTTTGCTTTTTAGTTTTTGAAGTTGGTTGTTCTTTTTTTTTAAAAGTTAATGTGTATTTTGTTACGCACAATAGATACCTACACCAAGGAACACTACCAGTTGGCGCGAGATCAAAATAAATACCCCACATTTCAGGAGATTTTAGATTTCCTCTAGCGCTGGAAAATTCTGAACCTGTGGCCCCGCCCAAGAAAGCTGTAGTCAATGTAACATCAACCTCATCAGGTAACAAAACATGTTTCTATTGCAATGCTAGTGACCACAAACTGTTTAATTGTAGATCTTTCAAATGCTTACCTGCTAAAGAACGATTCGAGTTTGTCCAAAATAAAAAGTTATGTCAGGTATGTTTAAATTAACATGAAAAGAAATGTAGGTTCCATTTCAAGTGCGGTGAGTACAAGATATCATATAATTCACTTGTACATTATGACCCATCGCCATCACCTATTATATTAACGTCAATAAATAAAAAACCAAAAAATGCGTCGTGACGTCACACAAACGGAAGAATAAAGTCTTACCTTTGCCCTTACTTTTGTGAACGAAAATAATAGAGGTCTCTATGATTTGTAATGCCAATAAGTCACTTTTATTTACTTAACTAAACCACATTACGTTACTGAAGTATACTTGGCGTCGTTTATTTAAGTAATATAAAATAATGAATCCTAATCAGGAGTACACGCCTATGAAGGATCTCAAATATTGTTTTATGCCAGCTTGCAAAAACAAGCATGAGCACCGTTTTCTTATGTTTAATGCTATTAATGATTAATTCCTTACCTCCTAAATTACTTATCCTTCACACTTATACTCGCCACCTCCATCGATTGTAAGTAAAATGTAAATTGCTGAAAAATTAACGAAATTTTACATCCTTTGTTTTTAGAAATAAACAATGTTTTCTTGTATAATCATCTATGAAAATTAAACCATACTTAGTGTCAGAGGTTGATAGCAGAGTTCGTCAGGTTCTATTTTTGAAATAGGGAAGCTCAGGGGTGCAGAGAACTTTGAAGTTTGGAAGTTCCAAGGCCAAAACTACCTGGAAAGTAAAAACTGGTGGGTAGCTCTAGAAGGATGGAAGTCTCTGCAGAACTCAAAGATACTGATCGACAGGCGCGTACTACCATGTGTCTACTATTGGAACCTTCATGTTTTTCAAATGTCTACAATTTAAAGACTGCACATGAGATATGGCAAAAACTGTGTGGTGCAGACGAAGATAAAGGCTGGGGTAGACGTATATCACTGCAGTGTCAATTATGGTCATGTAAGTTGGAAAACTTTGCAAATATTATGATTATGTCGCAAAAGTACCATCCATAGCACAACAATTGGCTGCAATAGACGCAAAAAATCTCAGATGATTGGATCATTTCCATTTTGCTTGCCGGATTATCATCAGAGTACAACCCGTTGATAATGGCCTAGAGCAGGATATTAAGCTAGAGCAGATCAAAACCAAACTGCTGCAGGAGGCTAATAGACAAGCTGAAACAACTGAAGAGGCACCCAAAACAATGCTCGTAAACCAGTGCGCAAAGTGCGTCAAAGTGCTGTACCTTACAAACCTGGACGATACCAGAATTTTCAGAGACAAGGATCGCATGGCCTCGTTTAAAGGTATTAAGGAGCATGGTGTGTCAGGAATAATGCACCTGCGTACCATTAATAAATATAAGGTTGGGGTAACATTCGACTTGCCCAATAACGCTAATATATACCTGAACAATAAAAAAAATGTTTGAACAATTAAGTTTAAAAGCTTCAATACCTGCCGGTGACACAGAGGTCACTGGGGTTCTCACCTCGGTCCCTCATGATACGTCAAATAAAGAAATATTTTCGTTGATGGGCAGTTCCAAAAATGTTATATAAGTGAGGCGTTTCATGTGCAGTGGTCAGAAGTGTTGAAGGGTTGTCCTTTGTCCCCAATGCTGTCCCAGGCTGTTGCAGTGACGTTTACTTCAACCATCCTACCTGACTATATTTACTTAGACTCTTGGCGACATGAATTAAAAAACTATATTCCACCTGTTAAACAGCGCCTTAAGTTGATGCAGTATGCACACATTGTAAAATTTTGTTGAAATTCTGAAATTTGTTCTATCTGCACTGCAAATTACAGTTACGTGTAAGTGTGTCCGGTCACTTCAAAGGACGCCCAATGTATAAACTGCAATGATTACTATTTGACTATCTCTACAACATGTCTTATAAAAAACAAAAAGAAAACAAAATTAGAAGTAGAAATGCAACATACTCTGATCTCTTTAATAGTAATGCATTTCCTGCGCTATCTGCGCGGAATTTATACATATACACAAGTAAGTAATCTTATGAAATCCGTCAAATTTGTGAATAATTTAGTTGAAACAATTACAAGAATAATTAGCAATAAGGATACTCCTAATTCGGCGTCGATTAAAGAAGCATTCAAAACAACTCTAGGTTATAAATTTTCTTCAACCGCTTAATGATTTTTTTTATGGAATGTTATAGTGGTGGAGAAACATGCACGAAAACGTCGCTTGGATAGTGCAAACTGGACAAGAAATAAGGCCAAACAAGACCGGTGAGTATACTCTAACGACCACAACATACTTTTGTATTTCTTAATGATAGGTAGTTATGTATACAGACACCCGCACCCCTCGTCCCCGCACAATGCTTGTAAATCAAGATACATCATGCCACACATGACGCATCATTAACATTGTTTACTCAGATTACAAATGACTAATTCTCATAAACATAATGATAGCCAAAACAATTGAGATATGATATTAATTACCTGTAGACTAAACAATAAGACCAGCATGTTAATCATACTGTTACTATAAAAAGCCTTGTAAACTAAGACATTTAATTCAGTTGTACTTTAAAGCTCATGCTGAGCACTTGTTTGTGTATTTAAATAAAGTATTTTTTTATTAAATTCCTCAACGTTCCCACTTGACTGGCGCAGCCGGGTCGGATAGTAAAAGTCGCGAAAAAGTGCTTCGTAACAGTCACACAAATCGGTCGTGCGTCGCGCTCTACGCTTAGACGAAACTATTCGGAGAACCTGAACAAATAAATTTGTCAACGGACCAGTGCAGAACAGCGAGTCTTCAAAGTACAAAGATTCGGCATGGGATCAAGCATTATGTGAGTTGACCCTCGACTCGCAAGTGTTTCCATAATTCCCTGTCTATTACCCTTCCCTACGTCCAATTAGACTAAAAATCAAAAATACAAATCAGTTGTTATTAGACTAACATTGCTAATCACAACTACTGGACAAACATTGCCAACCATAATTATTTACTTGCCTTAATTAAAGATAACTTGTTAAAATGTATCAAATACAATTAATTCCTAAGGAAATACAAACAATCATTCCGCGCTTTGACGAAGATGAAAAACTATTAAACCTATTTATTTCTAAGTGTGAATATGTGATATGACATTTCAGAGGAGAAAATAATATATAACAGCAAACTTATCTATTTCATTGCATCACTAGCCGTTTAATAGGTAAAGCCGCTGTATTGGTAAGTGAAAGAGAGAATATGAATAATTGGGAAAGTTTAAAAAAACTCTTTGTTCAACATTTTGGAGATCCTAGATCAGAAGCTTGTATAGCAATAGAGTTAGAAAATATTAAAATTAAACATGGCGGATCATATATAGATTTATGTCACAGAATACAGAATGTTAGGAGTTCGCTTATTTCTAAAGTAAACTTACTAACAGATGAAGGTATTAAAGCAGCAAAATATATTATATATAACAATACGGCACTAAACGTTTTTCAGTACAACTTGCCTGAAAATCTTATTAAATTTGTAAGACTAAATAAATGCAACACTTTAGAATCAGCATTAAGTGATGGAAGAAGTTAATTTCTAGACTAGGTACGATGCTAAAAATAAAAATAAATTCGCGAGTATACATAATCACCATAAATCAAATATAATGCCACCAAATCAACAAAAAGCTGAAACACCCCAAAATCAGTACCAAAATACTAAAAACACAAACCTAATTTCACGCCAAATGTGAATAATAATAATAAATTAGGAATACAACCTCAAGGTTATAATCCTAATTTTAATAATAACCAAAGGCCTGTATTTAATAGACAGCCACAACAATTCCCTAGAACTATGAATAATTATAACCATTCATTATAAACACTCAGGATTCTTTAAACTGAATCCAAATCAACAATTTCGCTTCGGTATAAATAATAATCAATTTACCCCAAAACAAAACACTGATGTAACTATGAGAACAGTTAGAAATCATATGATGCATGATTCAGATGAATATGAAGTAGATCAAAACTATGAACAAAGTAATAATGAAGTTTATGCGAAAAACGAAGTTGAAAATTTTCAGATAGGAGCCTCTCCAGAGATAAATATGAAATAATAAATATTAATTATAATGAAGCATTGAGATTGCCTCATATAAAACTACCAGAGATTCGAGCAATTTTTATGATAGACACAGGTAGTACACGTTCACTTATTACGCCAGAGAAAGCTAACGAATATTTTACACAATACATAGTACCAGACCATTGGAGTCATAGTTAGTACACACGGACGGAGTAAACATAACGAAGTCGCGTACATTCCACTAACGAAAACATTTAAAGCGAACATACAACATAAGTTCTATATATATAATGTCGATAATGCTTACGATGGAGTAATCGGTTCAGACTTATTACAAGAGCTCGAAGCTAACCTAGATATGAAAAATTTATAACTTAAAACTAAAGATACTATAATTCCAGTATTCTACGGAGCATTGAATGAAAATAAATTCCTCTCCACGATCGGAAACTCGTGTTAGTTTACCAACGAATTTACAAAACGGTAGCGCAATCCTTAATTATACGGAATTCTGCCCAGGAGTTCGTATACCTGACGCTATGGTAACTAGTCCTTTTAAGGTAAATAAATTAATACATAACTCACTTAATTATACAAATTTCTTGGATGATAATAAAATCGAACAATTATTACGGGAAAATCAGAATAAACTAAGATTAGAACACCTTAATAGCGAGGAAAAAGAATCGATCAAACAATTATGTTTTGAATATAAAGACATATTTCATTGTGAAGGGATACCTTTAACATTTTCCGATCAAATTAAACATAAGATAAGAACAAAGAATGAGGATCCAATATATATATGAAATAAGGAAACGAGTTGATAAATTACTAGAAAATAACGTTATAAAGAATTCACACACCTTGAAGTGCACCCGTTCATTTAGTACCTAAGAAAATGGACGCCTCCGGCGAAAGAAAAATGAGTATGGCTATAGATTATAGAAGACTAAATGAAATAACGATAGATGATAAATACCCCTTGCCTAACATCTCAGATGTATTCGATAGATTAGGTAAAGCCTCATATTTTTCAACATTAGATTTAGCTAGGGGTTATCACCAAATAGAAGTCGATAAAGAAGATCAACCGAAAACAGCTTTTGCAACACGATCAGGACACTATGAATTTAATAGAATGCCCTTTGGTCTGAAAACAGCACCAGCAACGTTCCAAAGAGCGACGGACAATGTGTTAAGAGGATTACAAGGTATACATTGCATAGTATATTTAGATGATATTATAGTTTATTCAACTAGTTTACAAGAACACATACAAAAGTTAGAAACAATATTTGATAGATTGAGAGAAACAAATTTAAAGGTAACGTTAGATAAATGTGTTTTTTTAAAGAAAGAAGTATTATACTTAGGACACACAATAACTAAAGATGGTCTTAAACCAAACGATGATAAAATTAAAGCAGTCCTTAAATTCCCATTACCTAAAAATACGACGGAGATTAAAAGTTTTTTAGGATTAATAGGAATAGAAATATTATAGAAAATTTATAAAAGATTTCTCTAAGATAACGCAACCATTAACGAATTGTTTAAAAAAGAAAAACAAAGTAAATATTAATAAAGAATTCATTGATGCGTTTGAAAAATGTAAGCAACTTTTAACAAATGCAACCTTATTACAATAATACCTCGATTTTTCTAAACCATTTTTATTAACAACTGACGCCTCTAACTTTGCTGTTGGAGCAGTATTATCACAAGGTTCAATAGGTAACGATGCCTATAGCATTCGCTAGTAGAACATTAAATGATGCTGAAACTTGCTTTAACTTAGACCATATTTATACGGAAACAAACTCACTATTAGTCCAAGATCCCAGGGCCGCCAGACGTCACGTATTTTCTGACGAACCAAATGTGGATTATTGAGTAGTGCTAGTATGTACTAAGAACGCTTAGTACATACTAGCACTACTTAATAACCCACATTTGGTTCGTCAGAAAATACGTGACGTCTGGCGGCCCTGGGATCTTACTCTATATAGTAAGTGATCATAAACCCTTAGTATGGTTAAATTCAATTAAAGAACCAGGAAGTAAACTTACGAGATGGAGACTTAGATTATCCGAATACGATTATAAAATTAAATAAAAAACCAGGAAAACAAAATAGTAATGCAGATGCTTTGTAGAGAATTAAAATAAACGCGATAGATAATGAATCAATGATAGTTAATATAGATAAAAATAAAAATGAATTAGAAACAGTTATTATCTCATCGCCACGCCGACCGGTTATATGCCGCCCGCATCCAGTGGATTCCAGCGACCTTTACCAAGTCGTCAGTCCACCTTGCCGGGGGCCTGCCCACACTGCGTCTTCCAGTACGTGGTCGCCACTCTAGAACCTTCAGGCCCCATCGGCCGTCCGTTCTTCGAGCGATGTGCCCTACCCACTGCCGCCGGTCGGCGTGGCGATCCTTGGGGGAGACCTATGTCCAGCAGTGGACGTCAAACGGTTGAAATGATGACGATGATGATGATTATCTCATGACGATGAAACTAAATCAATTAAATCGTTACGATCATATTCTATACCGTCTATAGATAGCGAGACATTAACCGCATCCGAAAGGTCAACCATTCAAACTATCCATTCCGAAGAGAATACAGACTCATCAGATATACCGATATTGAAGGAAGCGATAGATACTAAACCTAATCAAATCCTTATATAATACACATGGAACAAGAATGAATGTTCTGTTAAAAAGGGAATCGCCCGTTATTGGCCATGTACTTGCCCATCTATGTGATAAATACAATAAAATTACTAATTTTGCAACATAAATATTGCGGATATTAATCTGTTATAAAAATCCCGGAAAACAAAAGATGAATTATTCAAATCTCAGTTGTATATTGCAGTGTCTAATATTTCCGCTGTATCGGTCATGTCAATCTTGTCAAAATAGGGCTTGAAACCCTTATTGAAAAAAATCGATTTATTAAAAACCGGTTCCTGATAATCGATTTTTATTTCAATATTTTTTAACAATTAAAAAAATATTTGTAAAATATCGATGCATTTATCTTTTAATTATGTATCGTAATCAATAAACAACATGTTTGTTATTTTGTGTACTTCTAAATACAATTTTATACGACCTCTTTCAACGATTCCGTATTTTCGGTTTATTACAAACATAGATTTTTCGATAAATAGATCTCACGTCCCATCCCTAATTCTCTTGTTTGTTGACATTTCACACTCCGGTTTGTGCTGTGCGCTTGCGATTTGTGTTTTTTCTTACTGCGTTTCTGTTTTTTTCGACGACTGCTTACGATTATTGACCCCGTACCCGCTCCCGATAACGACCCTGGCTTTACATTGGATTCAGTACCCGCTTCCCACGACAATACCGGCTTACCCTTGGACACTGTTCCTGTTTCTCATGAAGAACCCGGCACGAACATGGAATCTGATTTACATGAGCTTAGTAGTTTACCACGGAGCCATATCTGTGTCAACTGTGGAGTAGATACACGAAGACTTCAGAGATTGACTCTAACCGATGTAGGAGTGCGATCTATAATTCAGCATTGGATTGCACCACTGCAAGTAAGTTAATCTATTTCCTTACTATAAGAACATACATTTAGCTTTGAAGGGGTACACTCAACAACTTGTAATCTCAAATCTAATATGTATGTACATGCTAGCACATTATCCTGTCTGAATTGAATTATTGGTTTGAGTGTTGAAATAGTTGTATTGTCTTGACTCATTGTCACATATTATTGTCTTGCTTCTGTGATACCATTTTAAAAGATCATGCAAATTATTATCACATTACCAAATCTGCACTGGTGTCTTTCAACGGATAGGCTCTTTAAACATAGTAGGTAATCTTTTGGTAGTGAACAATGTAATATTCAATACATTGGTGTATTAAACTACAAATCATGTGCATGTGTAATCTGGGACATGAAATATATTTATAGGTACTTAGATTTAATGTTGCAGTATGTTGTTAATATGAATTCAATTATGACCAGTGTGGAAATAGGTTTCAGATAATAGTCTGGTATGCCAGCCTTGCTGGATGTTGGCAAGGGATGCACAACAGCATTTTGGTCCAGAAGACCGTCATATTGGTCATAGACAAGTATGCGTTAACTGTGGCCAATCAGTTTTACGACGGCGCTTCCATCAACTTAATCCGAACAATGCAGGCACAAGAGAAATACAAATAAGAAATATAGTTGCAGAATGGATAATCCCAAGGCAGGTCAGTGACATGACGTTATTATCTGTGATTTTTGTAATTAATTCATTAATTCAGATATATAAGTAAAGCATAAGACTTCTGTCTTAGAAGTTGAATTCATATTAAGTTTTTAATTTAAATAATCTAGAGCCAAATATAATTGTATGTATAAAATAACAAAATCATAATATTTATTATGTTTTTCTTACATTTTAGTTGACCTCAACTGATCTGGTATGCCATACTTGTTGGACTCGAGCAAGACGAGCAATACCACAGTTCACACCAGCATCTACTTCATCTCAATCTTCACAAAATGAAGATTTGAGTGTCGAAGCAGCTAGCTCTGAAGAGTTGGATACAAGAGAAAGCAGTTTCATAGCCGAACCAAATACTGAAGCAACAATTTACCTTCCAAATTATATTAGGGCTCCGATCAGCCAGCAACGTTGCTTTTATCCAGATTGCAATCAACCAGAGAGGCTTACAGTGCCTACAAGTTTACGGGCAAGATTATTAATTGATTTTAATTATTATGTTTCACCAACAAATAGGATATGTAATTATCATAAATCAAATACTTTTGGTAATCAGCTTATTGCAGTTGAAAATCCAATCTATACATTTTCAGCAGAGCAAATAGAAGAATATACTGATTTAATAAAACAGCCACAATCAGCTCATTTAGATTTTGAAAATATTGAAAATGGACAGTTCCGTAGTTCATTATTGGTTTGGCCTATCATTAGAAAATATTTTAAATATAATCAGAGAAGTGCCACGACTAGGAACAATGCATAGAGGCAAAACTGGTCTTGCCGCTTATTTATTGAAATTGAGAACTGGAGATAGCGATCAAAGAATATCAACATTATTAAATATACCGAGGAGTACCCTAGAAAGACTTATGGGGAAAGTTAGAGAAATCCTAAATCAAGATTTTGTGCCACAGCATCTCGGTTTAAATCACATAAGCCGCGAGCAAATCTCATCTAGAAATCTAATTATTCGAAATGGGCTTTTTGGAGGTGAAGAAAGTAGGCCTATTGTTATTGTCGATGGAACCTACATTTACATTCAAAAAAGCTCTAATTATACATATCAGAAAAATACATATTCAATGCATAAATATAGGAACCTTGTTAAGCCTTTTTTAATAGTTTGTTGTGATGGATACATTGTAGATGTGTTGGGCCCCTATCCAGCAACTACCTCAGATGCTCAGATAATGATTAATGAATTTTCAGAGGAAAACAGTCCCATGAGGCAATATTTTCAGCCTAATGATGTTTTTATTTTGGATAGGGGTTTTAGAGACTCAGTGTCATTATTAGAAGGAACATGTAATTATTCCGTTCACACGCCTTCATCTCTTCGTGAGGGTGAAACCCAATTATGCACGCTTGAAGCTAACAAAACAAGATGTGTAACTATAACTAGATGGGTTGTCGAGGTGGTTAATGGCATTTTTAAGCACTCTTTTAAATTGTTTAGGCAAGATTTTTTCAACAATGCATCAAAACACATAATGATAGACTTTGCCATTGCCGCTTCACTAATAAACAGTTTCCATCTACGTATAAGAGACAGAGAAGATGCCAATTTAATTCTAGCAAATATTAGAAGATTTTTATATGTTAACAATGATCTTGCTGATTTTGTAGAAGGTAATCATTTAAATCGAAGGCGCACACAATTCGTGAATATAAATGTAAACACAGATAATATAACTGAGTTTCCCCAACTCACTTACAGTGATTTAATATTATTTGCATGTGGGACTTACCAATTAAAACAGGCACGCTCTTATTATGGAGAACATATAAGAGCGCAAGGTTCTTATAGTATTGAAGTATGCCCAGAAACGAATAATATAATTCTAGATGGATTTCCTTCGGCCAGTAATAGGATTTTGGTTAGAGGACGAATTAAAAGCAGACATATCAGTCGAAAAATGTATTTCGTATACATATATTATTGTTAATACTAACGAATCTGGTTTAGAGTCCATACGACAATATTGCTGTAATTGCATATCTGGGCGGAGGACGGTAGGGTGTTGTGCCCACGTGATGACAATTGTGTGGTTCTTGGGCTGGGCGAGGTATCAGTCAAATATAAATCCCCCAGCCCAATTCCTAGACGATGTACTAATAACTTATTTAAATGAAAATGAATAAAAACCTGAAAACTATAATTATGCATATTATTGCATATCTGGGCGGAGGACGGTAGGGTGTTGTGCCCACGTGATGACAATTGTGTGGTTCTTGGGCTGGGCGAGGTATCAGTCAAATATAAATCCCCCAGCCCAATTCCTAGACGATGTACTAATAACTTATTTAAATGAAAATGAATAAAAACCTGAAAACTATAATTATGCATATTATTGCATATCTGGGCGGAGGACGGTAGGGTGTTGTGCCCACGTGATGACAATTGTGTGGTTTTTGGGCTGGGCGAGGTATCAGTCAAATATAAATCCCCCAGCCCAATTCCTAGACGATGTACTAATAACTTATTTAAATGAAAATGAATAAAAACCTGAAAACTATAATTATGCATATTTTTTTACCATTGATTTCCATTTACAGTTTCTGATGTTCCACTAAGTTCTAGGCAAAAAATAATGGTTGTTTCGTTATCTACGATGTCAACCCTAATGCCTACCATTTGTTTCTATCTTGGGCATTACTTGGCCAAACCTTCTTTACCAAGTGGGCATTTCCTCTTAAATAGAGATAAACAAAAAATATTAGAGGTTCATATGCCAATAAATAATTTAGAAATGATTAAAGAATTCTTAAAGGAATATATCCGCCCTAAAATATTTTATTTATTTTGAAGATGATCGACATCAAAAACAATTTACGGAAGAAGTTACAAAATTATTTAAAAAAGAGACCATTAAAATAATCGAATGCACGGAAATAGTAGTTTACGTAGATGACGAAAATGAACAACGAAATATAGTAGTAAAATACCATACAGGAAAAACTTGTCATTGTGGAATTAAAGAAACAGTAGCTCATTTAAAGAAAACATATTTTGGGACAATTTAGATAAAACAGTAGCTAGTATAATAAATGCATGTGAAGTTTGTCAACAAATGAAGTATGACCGAAAACCTTTAACCCTTTCACGCTCAAGGGAAAAATTGTTCCCTTCTACAATAATCGTTATCGATTGTTCAATTATTATTGAATCGATTTTTTTTTACCGAATGTCAAAATAAAACGTATATTCAAGGCAACAAATGTGTTTCTGAACGAAGAAAAAAAAAGAACAATCAAACTTTATTGCGCCAAAACCAAAAAATTCGCGGGCTGAACTAATAATATCTTGAAAGTATTTTGAACTTGAGATACTAAAATAACTGTATTTTGTCACGTGTTTTATATTATATGGTAAGTATAATGTTATATAATAATACAGTAAACTGCACAATATTAGCACAAGTACCTAAAAAATGCAAATCATCTAAAGGGAAATATTTTTCCCTCTGGTCCATATCTGGTGTATTCGTTGTAGTATTGTTATATGTAGTGCTTTCTGATAATGTATGGTTTTCTTGTATTTTTATATAATTTACCTACATGATTTTTACAGAAATCGCTAAAAGAGGGTGCAGAGAATTTCATATTCAAGAATAAAGAAATATTGCAGTTACTTATGGCAGATAATAGTGACGGAGAAGATGACTTACAGTTAGACGAAGAAGACTAGCAGATCATAGCTCAAGATGTACAAAATGGAACCGATGTAGTTGAAATTGAAGATTCTGTTCAAGAACCGACTAATCAAACCTCATTACCCACCTGTTCAGATACTATTCCTATTTTCAACTGGAGAAATAACTCATATGCTTCACACACATTCAGTTCGTGTCTAATATCATAATAAAAGAAAGTGTCAAATACGCACAACAAAATGGAAGAGAAGTAAATTGTGCAAAACGACGTATAGAAAATAGGACACATAATAAATGTGTTATGTGCGTCCACTTGTGCTTCACAAGTAAACGAAATTGTTTTGTAGAATACCATAAGTAACTATTTATTTTACTTTTCTGATAATTTTTTAATGTTTTTTTGTTTTCCAAAGCAATAAATAAAATATCGATATAATAAACTTAACTCTTCGTTTATTTACTTTTATGGTCCATAGGGAAAAATATTTCCCATGAAATTATAGGAAACCTATACACCCTGCTATGTTTTTCTGGTAATATTCTCTTACTTTACACACACAATAGCTAAAATATTGTGTTGTATTGGCATATTCAGTCTTGGACATCTTATGGGCCTGTAAGGGTTAAAACCCGAATTACAGTTAACGCAAACTCAAACGAAACCATTTCAAGAAATATTTATAGACGTATTTTTAATAGAAAATACTTATTTTTTAACAATAATAGATGCTTTCAGTAAATTAGGACAAGCGATAGAAATATCCACCAGAGATTATTAAAGCATTAATGAAATATTTTTCAACATACGGTGTGCCTATTAAAATTAGCGTAGACCCAGGCTCAGAGTTAATTAACAATTTACTTAAAGAGATGCTAACGTTCCATAAGATAGAATTACGTATAGGAACCCCTCATAATCCAAATTCAATGGGATTAGTCGAACGATTCCATTCAACCATCATAGAAAATTATAGATTAGCAAAGTATGAACAGAAAATCACAGACGCAGCATCAATAATGACATATGCAATAATGTCTTATAATCAATCAATACATTCAACAACAGGTCTTACGCCTTTCGAAGTAGTGTTTGGTCATACAAATTCTACAAATATATTTAACACAGAATTTAACAGAAATTATACGCAACAATTAGTTAAAGATCACGTAAAACGAATTAAACATTTGTACGATTACTTAGCAAACAAAATATAACAAGATAAAGTTAAGATTAAAGAAAAACATAGCGGAGAAACTAAATTTAATATAAAACAAGGAGATAATATATTTATAAAAGGAGTAAATACCCGACGCAGTAAAGACAAACCGCGTTATGTAAAAGCTACAGTTTTAGATGAAATCACTAGAAATACTGTTAATGTTCAAACCGCCAATAGGAATAAGAAAGTACCACTTAAAGATATTAAACGTCCTTCACAGGTACATCCTGATGTTAGTGACGCAAGTGACAATAATCCACGCCCTTCAACTTCAAAAGATTGAAGACAATCCCGGAATACTCCCTGTTAAGGAAGGTCAAGCCTTAATAAGCCTATATAACTGGCGTATAGTTAAAATATTAGATTTAGAACAGATTAGTAATAGTTTGAACTTTAATATATTAGAATATAATCAATTAGTAAATAGTATGCAAGATAAGTTAAGCATGTATACATTAGATGGAAATATTATCGATGCTGAAATGCAAACGCAGTATATATTAAATATAACAGTGGATAGATATAATCAGTTAGCACCAAACATAAGAATCAAAAGAGGTCTTATAAACCCCGTTGGATCATTTATTAAAGTCATTACCGGAAATTTAGATAATGAAGATGCAATAAAGTACGATAAGTGGATCAGTAAAATGCAATCACAACAAAATATACTTTCAAACAAAGTAACATTAATCTCAGAAATAATCGAAACACTCACAAATGTCTAAAATTCCACAAGAAATAACTTTATTATATTAGATAAAACATTATAAGAAATACAAGAAATTCTAAATAAAACTGAATTTCAAAGGAGCAAAGAACTTATAATAAATACATTTAACTTATTAATTCACAATTCAAATAATATTATTCGTTTGAATGAAATTGATACAGCAATAGCTTTGAGTAGAGTAAACGTTTTACATCAATTTATATTAGACCCTAATGAACTATTTGATATCTTAAAACATATAGAAAGGACAGATAAGTCAACATTTCCAGTTAATAGTAATAACTTAGTAAATTTAGAACAGTATAAATATAAAAGCTTATGTAAAGGGCAAACAAATAACCTTTATTATTGTTGAAGCTTACAACAAAACCGAACGCATCGGCAAGCGGCGGCCCACGATTGGTCCGCTGAGTGGCGCTAGTGTGCAGTGCGCGATAGCGAGCGGCTAGCCGCCATTTGTTAAAATTGTATAGAAGCACGAAACGCGAGTGTGCGAACGCGCAAGCATACTTGTAAATTTATTAATTATCAATATAGTCAGTTTATTTCATCAAAAACAGTCTCCATTCATTCATCTCCGCAACCGATACCTCAACCTGTGTCTGGTAAAGACATAATTGGTCCTTCGAGCCGGATACCGCATTCCGAGGAGCACGCGGTCGGTTGCAGAACTTGCAGAACAAATCACGCATAGCTGCAAGGATCTACGCAGGAGAAGTGTTCAGTGATAAGTGCCAACCAAATCCTAACCCCATCAATCCAATCCCCATTCAATTGTGTTAACACGGTGTTCAAGTAAAAGTTCAGTGTTGAAATACCTAACGTCGCGAAGTCGCGTACATTCGTTGCCCGCGCGGTAGGTACCTACATCCACCACGCGGCATCAGGTAAGTGACGGTGACTACGATAGCCAGCGCAACTGTAAGTACTTCGTTTTTTATAACTTGCCGAAATGAGTACTGAAGACGTTAAAGTAGTAGAGGAAATTAGGGAGTTCGTTAGACTTCGCGGGATTATTAAAGGCAGACTCACGCATTTTAAAAAGTACGTAAATTCGTTGATTTCTCAGGATGTATCAAGTGTTATTCACGCCGCATTAAAATTACGTATAGTAGGCATGGAAAACTTATACAAGGAATTCAGTGATATTCAGAGTAAGATAGAAAAGTTGAGTTCTGACAGCGATATTATTATTCAGCTAAAACATAGGGAAGACTTTAAAAACGAATATTACAGTATTTTGGCTGAAGCTCAATCCCTCGTTAAAGGTTTAGGTGATGGTACATCTACCTCCAGTGACGGCGCGTGTTCGTTTCATAATATTAAGCAGTCAATAAAGTTACCTACCATAGCTTTGCCCACCTTTAACGGTTCGTGTGAAAACTGGTTAGAATTTCGCGATACATTTCTATCATTGATTCACAATTCTAAAGAAATAACCAACATTCAAAAGTATCATTATTTAAAATCTTCCCTGTCAGGAAATGCATTATTAGTGATTGATTCGCTCGAATTTTCGGCTAGTAATTACCCAGTCGCTTGGGAGTTGCTCATAAATAGGTATAATAATCATAAACTGTTAATACATAACCATGTTAAGGCGTTATTTTCCTTGCCAGCACTAACTAGTGAGTCACCAAGTTTACTAAGGAAACTTATAGATTCTGTATTAAAAAATATTCGCGCATTAAAATCTCTTGGTGAACCGGTAGAGTATTGGCATACATTGCTTATATATATGACGGTTATTAAATTAGACCCCGTCACCGAACGTGAGTGGGAACAATACAAACTAAGTTTATCGGACGAACCTAATGTAAATAAACCGGGTGATTCAAAGTCGGCGCTAACGGTAGATATCTTATTAGATTTTTTGCGAAACAGAGCTCAGATGTTAGATACATTGAAATTAACACACAGTAAGAACACTACTCATACACGTCATGAACATGGATATAAACGACAAGAACATTCACATAATATACCTAAGACACATTGCAATATTGCCACAAAAAGCAATAAAATTGAATATTCCAATAAGCCGCCTACTTTCCAAAAAAGAATCTGTCCGATGTGTAATAAAAATCATCCACTATATTCATGCCAAACATTTCTTAATTCTAACGTGCAGAGTAGATTGAAATTAGTGCATGATAACAAGTTATGCGAAAATTGTTTAAATATAGGACATGCATCGGCAGAGTGTAGGTATGGCCCGTGTAGGAAATGTGATAAAAAACACAACTCATTGCTTCACGAAAACGAAACCGTACCTAATGAGAATCAACTAAACAATCACGCAGTCAATGGTTTGTTATCAATGGGCGACCATCCCAATAAAACCGGTTCGCTCGTAGGTACGGTCGCGTCGCATCCTAGCAGCGACATAACACATACGCACGCAGTACTGAACCTTAACACGCACAGGGATAACACAAGCGATCAGCTGTTATCATCAAGGCCAAATGTTTTATTAGCAACGGCGCTTGTAGAGATTCTCGACTATCTAGGTAACCATGTAAAAGCGCGCGCAATACTAGATAGCGGGAGTGAGCGTTGCTTTATTACGCAGTCACTTAGTGACAAATTAAATACACATATAATACAGTCCACTATGCTTAATCGGGGGGTTGGTAATACGGTCACAAAAATCACGCAAAGTTGTGACGTAGAAATTAATTCAATACACAGTGAATTTAAAACACGCATACAGTGCTTAGTGTTGCCAACTATTACGTCAACATTACCGCAAATTTTATTAAAAAATAAAAATATAATATTACAAATTCCTGACCATATCCAGCTAGCTGATCCAATGTTCAAAGAAAGTAGACAAATTGATTTACTTATTGGAGCAGATGTGTTTTGGGATTTAATCGAGGATGGTAGACTACGTCTGCTGAACGGCCCCTACCTTCAAAACACAAAACTTGGGTGGATATTGTCAGGTCCATTACATTGTGCAGAACACACACAGCAGATTAATTGTAATTTTACACAATCATTAGATAGCTTAATGCGCAGTTTCTGGGAACTAGAGGAAAAGCCTATTAGTTCATGTTCCGATTCATTATCAAGTGAGGATATTTTGTGTGAGGAACACTTCGTGCAAACTACTAAAAGGGAAGTAGATGGACGCTTTTGTGTAAAAATACCTTTTAAAAGTTCACCCGAGTGTTTAGGAGAAACATTTCCACAAGCTGAGAAACGATTTAACGCGCTTGAGAAAAGATTCCAGCAAAACGAGCAGTATAAAAACATGTATTCTCAATTTATAAATGAATACATGCAATTAGGTCACATGACTTGCATTAAAGATTATAGTACACCACATTACATTATGCCGCATCATGGTGTACTCCGCGAACATTCCACCACCACTAAACTTAGGGTGGTGTTCGATGCCAGCGCACGGTCTAGTAACGGCACATCTTTGAACAGCTTACAATTAGTAGGTCCACCAATACAAGGCGACCTGATTAGTATTTTGTTAAGATTTCGTGAGCATCGTTACGTGGCTTGCGCTGACATCGAAAAAATGTATAGACAGGTTCTTGTTGATGAACAGCAACGGCATCTTCAGCTCATTTTATGGCGTGAAAGCCCAGCCGATCCAATGGCGGTATATCAGTTAAATACAGTGACGTACGGGACGGCTTCCGCACCATACTTGAGCTGCAGGTGTTTAAAACAACTCGCGCACGAGTGTAGTGACGCCGATGTCGCCAGAACCATTCGCGAGGATTTCTATGTCGACGATTTAATATTTGGAGATTCCGATATGACGTCACTCATTCATAATTGTAACGAAATCGATAAGGTCCTAAAATCAGGTTGTTTTCAATTACGCAAGTGGATTTTTAACTTTAACTTACCAAGCACAGAATCAATATCTAAAAACCTATCATTAGGTGAATATTCACACAGTAAAACATTAGGTATAGGGTGGCACAACCGTGACGACGAATTTTATTTCCACACACAAGTCGATCACAAACCGGAAATTATTACTAAACGTTTAATATTTTCACGTACTGCACAAATATTTGACCCTTTAGGTTTGTTAAGCCCTATTATAACCACGGCTAAGATATTAATTCAAAAGCTCTGGTTACTAAAACTTGAATGGGATGAGCCTGCGTCTAGTGACGTCACAAAGGCATGGTTACAGTTTGTCAACGAACTAAGCGTACTTAATAACATTCGCATTCCGCGTTATGTAATGTGTAGCAACTATACACGCATAGAACTACATATATTTACAGACGCGTCACAATCAGCCTACGGTGCATGCGCCTATGTGCGGACATGCAGTAGTGACTCATCCGTTACCGTGAGGTTATTGTGTGCTAAGGGTAAAGTGGCACCAGTAGCAAGTCCCCTCACCATACCTAGGCTGGAGTTGTGTGGCGCGTTAATAGGGGCTAGATTATACGATAAAATCACTAATTCATTACGTTGTCAATTTAATGAGGTTATGTTTTGGACGGACTCGACGGTTGTTTTAGGTTGGCTTCGCATGCCGCCGTCGTGTCTTAAGTCATACGTACAAAATAGAATCGTTCAAATTCATAGTATAACACGCCAGCACTCGTGGAATCATGTCGCTGGGAAAAGCAACCCAGCTGATATGGTTTCACGAGGGCTCGGGCTAAAGGCATTGCACAACTCCAGGCTATGGTGGGAAGGACCTCAGTTCCTTCATGATATTGACTTACCTGTGAGTACAGATTCAAATGAACACAATATTTTAACCGATAATTTACCTGAAATTAAAATTACAAATATACACACTTTATTAACAAACGATATAACGCTATCATATTTTCCGTTTAACCGATTCTCACAGTTTAATCGTTTGAAGCGAGCCGGGGCATATCTGCCCACCAGAGACTAAAGAGCAGTAACAGCCCTTTTGTGATTTTTCGTTTTATTAGTGATTCTGAAAGCGGGTTTCTTAAGCTTTCTATTGAATTAACTTACTTATTTCTAAGACTATTAGAATGGTTTTTATTTAACAGTTTTCACTTACTGCAAACGAAAAAAATTAACAATTTGGCGTGATTTCCCAACTAAAATACAGTATAAATTATACTGCAGATTAAATTTTAAGGTTTCATAACTAAAATGCAGTAAGCAATATAATTTTACAGTTCTTTAGTGTTAACATTTCATTTATTTTTGCAGAATATAATCGATTTAATTATTCGATATTTTGTTATCTATGGTTCTTACTGTCAATGCTGTAAAAGTCAACCGTTTACGTCGCACGACTCGTACTTCACTTTTGTTCCGGACATCGAAGCAGGAGGTTCTCTGAGCGAACGGTTGACTGGTTAATTCTTTGCACATCGGTATTGTTTTCGAGCGGAGCATCTTAAACGGTTGACTAGCTTGATTCTCAATACTATAATATTGGTCTCGTAATAAATATATCGTAACTAATACGTGGTTTTCATAACTTCTATATATATTTTTAAAAGTTCAGAAGTGGTAAAAATCACGTCAACCGCACGGTCATAGGTAACGTTGCAGAACACGGGGTGAGTTTTTATATTTTTTATGTGTTAGCTGGATGTTGATTTATTCTATGGCGATAATTGTGTGGTTTCATAATATAATAGCAATTGATCGACAAGTACTAATTGCGTACAGCAATGTTGATTTACGAATTTTCTATAATTGTGACTACTACCCACAATTACGTCGATAAAATTGTTCACCTGTAATTATGAGTGCCAATGACTACTGATTTTATTATTCTTTGTGTTCATCCAAGTTATTTAGGCGATGCATTTTTATTTCTGTGCTATTTTTATTTATTTTTTTTCTTCTACCAACACTATTGAGTATTACAAAACTATTTACGATTTCGGTGTATTATCTTACACTATCTATACAAGGTACCGCGCAAAGCTACAAAGACTTTGAATTTCGAATTATCATTATTATGTTTTTACTAATATTTGACTGTTATTACTATATTGCGTGTGTGTGTTTGTGTGTAGACATTTTAATTTTATTATGGATTTTCGACAATTGTTGTGATTATTATGGATTTGCGATAAATAATTTATTTTCCTCTTTACCGACATGAAGTTTTTATTTCTATTTTATATGCAATGGACGAACATTGCATTAACACTTAATATTGTTTACAGCGACCAAGTATAATCCTTAACTACTATCCTTACCCTTGTTGATCTGAAATGGATACACCTCCTCCTGCTAGGTCAAGATCCCCGAGCTTTAGTAGAAGTAGAAATCTATCCGTGCATAATACTCATTCCCGCTCAAATGAAAAGACTGATAAGGGACGGCGTAGGTCTTACAAACGGTTTCGCAAATCGAGAAAGCATCATAGCGATCGCAGATACGATTCAAGTTCATCTACCTCTTCATCGAGCTCTAGTGACTCGTCACCAGCTAGATCTAAACGTCATAAACATGAACGAAAACGGCCAGAACGTTCGGGTGACCTTAGCGAAACAACGGTTTTGGAAAAACTAGTAGTAGCTCTTAACGATCGTAATAACACTGGGTCTCTTGGTGCATCTGGACTCCATGCTGCTCAAAATATATTATCGGATTTCGATCCTCAGGCTAAAACACAAACAATGAAACATTGGTTAGCTAAAGTCAACGAGTCAGCTCATGTATATGGCTGGTCGGAAAGGCAAACAATATTTTATGCTTTGCCTAAGCTCTCGGGGCTTGCTAAACGATGGTATAATGGCCTGACTAGCGTTAAATACACATGGACTGAATGGCAGGAAAAACTCACAGCTGCATTTCCTTGCGAACACAACTACGGTGAGCTTCTGTCAGAAATGCTGGCTAGGAGGTCTAGGCGAAACGAATCTCTAGAAGAATATTATTACGATAAAATCATATTGATAAATAGATGTGAACTAAAGGGGAAGCAGGCTGTAGATTGCCTTACTCATGGCATTTATGATAATAACGTTCGAATGAATGTTCAGGGTGCTAATTTACTAAAACCTGAAGACGTTTTAAAATATTTTCGGAATATATCGTCCAAGATGAACGATGCCCCACCTTCTAAAGGGTTTGCGTCTAATAGAATTTCAAATTCTGTCACCACTAGGGTAGCCGATTTACACTCGAGGCGACAGTTTAATCCAGACATCACTTGTTATAACTGCAAGGAACAAGGGCACATAGCGTCGCGGTGTTCAAAACCTATCATAAAATGTAATAAATGTCGTCAATACGGTCATATTGATAAAAATTGTGATAATTGGCGTTCAGGTAGCGTAGCTAATCAACAACCGACTACGAATATTCTTAGCAATCAAACAAAGAAAGTACTCAATATAACGCAGAATAGACATATAAGTGATAAATATTTTAAACCGGCAATAGTGAAAGATAGGTATATCAAAGCATTTGTAGATCTGGGTAGTTACTGTACGTTACTAAGAAGAGATATCGGAGAACAACTCGGAATAGCTATTGATAACAGCAATTTACCTACACTGAACGGATTCGGTCAGGGGACTGTTTTACCGAGCGGTCGTATTACGGTTCAAATCAAACTTGACGGCCTCGACGAACAGGTTGAAGTATATTTAGTTGAACCTAACCTACTTATTGCAGATGCACTTATCGGACACTCACTCACCGAATTACCCGGTGTAAGAGTTTATAAGTCTGATACTTCTCTGTTTCTTTACAAGGAACCATTATCTAATAGTAAAAAGGTCGCTTTGTCGTGTTCTGAAGATACTTCAATCTATGGCATGTGTAATATTAAGGTAAATACGGACCCCGAAATATCTGGACTGGCTTACATCAGTAGCGAATCTTGCATGAAAATAGGTAGAGAGTATTTTGTACTACCCGGATTATACACTATTGATAAGGGGCTAGGGTCTATTATTATATTAGGGCTTAGTTCAGAACCTTTTATCTTAACCTCGAGTACGTTAATAGCTAGGGCAATATATTTAACCGGCAGTTTACCGTCGGTGACAAATCAATTTACTAAGAATCAGAATATTTTTAACGTTGATTTTGTAGAGAATTCTATCACTAGTGAACAAATTATTGTTGATGATGATTTAGACTTAGAGACGCGTGAGAAACTATGCTTGCTGCTTAACTCACGACGTGAATGCTTCGCTTTTTCTATTGAAGAATTAGGTAAAACGTCATTAGCCGAAATGCGTATTCAGTTAAAGGATCATATCCCAGTCACATACAGACCGTATCGTCTTGCAATATCTGAACGCGAGAAAGTAAAAATTATTGTTAACCAATTGCTTGATACTGGAATTATTCGCGAATCGAGGTCAGAATACGCTAGTCCAATAATACTTGTAGCCAAAAAGAATGGCGATACAAGATTATGCGTGGATTACAGGGCACTAAATCGGAAAACTTTGAAAGAAAAATTTCCGATGCCACTAATAGATGACCAAATTGATAGGCTCTCGGGTCAGGTATTCTTTAGCACTCTAGACTTGACATCTGGCTACCATCAGGTACCAGTATCGGAGGGTTCAAAACACCTTACAGCTTTTGTAACGCCCGATGGGCACTACGAATATAACCGTATGCCTTTTGGTTTGACCAATGCACCAGCCGTGTTTCAGAGGCTTATTTCAAATATTTTAAAACGACGCAACATCCCTGGCGTTCTTGCTTACATGGATGATGTCATTATTGCATCTACCAGCATTGATGAAGGACTGGAAAAGCTATCGGCTATTCTTGACCTCATCAAAGAAGCCAATTTGACATTGAATTTAAGTAAATGCCACTTCTTCAAAAAGTCCATAGATTATTTAGGATTCGAGATTTCGTCAGAGGGAGTTCGACCGGGACTTAGAAAAATTGCAGCCGTTAGCGCTTTTAAAACACCTCAGAACGTTCATGAGATACGGCAATTCATTGGATTAGCAAGTTTCTTTCGCCGATTTGTTGCCGGATTCGCTTCTATTGCAAGACCTTTAACGTCTCTTACCAAAGCCAATACCACTTGGACATGGGGAACTGAGCAGGAAAAAGCTTTTACATCGTTAAAAATGATGTTGACTCAGCGACCCATACTTGCAATTTATAATCCCAGCTACCAAACAGAACTCCATACCGATGCGAGCTCGTCTGGTCTGGGAGGCATTCTTCTTCAGCGGGCCGAAGAGACAAAGCCTCTGCAAGCTGTAGCGTATTTTAGCCGGCAGACGACACCTGAGGAGCAACATTTTCATTCTTATGAGCTGGAAACCCTCGCTGTCGTCGCTTCCCTTAATCGCTTTCGGGTCTATCTACTTGGGATAGAGTTCAAAGTCGTTACTGATTGTAATGCATTACGAACAACGTTGACAAAGAGGGATCTTATTCCAAGAATAGCCCGGTGGTGGCTTTCCGTCCAAGAATACTCGTTTACAATCGAATATAGGGCAGGAGCTCGGTTAGCTCATGCAGACGCACTAAGTCGTAATTCGATTGAGTCTCATGATTGCGAATTGGTTCCGGTGATGCTAATAAGTGACGTACATTGGTTACAATCTGTACAGATGAGTGACCCACGGCTGTGTCATATAAAAGCCATTTTAAATACAAATTCATTAGAAGCCAAAGACGTCCGTAGTAAGTACGAATTAAAGGATGGTAAAATCTTCAAAAGGATAGGCAACGATTTACGTTGGGCCGTACCTAGGGACGCTCGATGGAAAATCTGTCAACTATGTCATGATGAGGCTGGTCACTTTTCATATGAAAAGACTATGGAAAAGGCCAAACGTGATTACTGGTTTCCGCGAATGACCCAGTTTATTAAAAAATATGTAAGAGCATGTATCCCATGCGCTTACTCTAAACAATGTGGTGGTAAAAGACCGGGTTTTCTACATCCAATTCCAAAACCAGACCTACCTTTCCATAGTCTTCACATAGACCATTTAGGACCGTTCGTGAGGAGCAAGAGAGGTAATACATACATATTAGGGATAATCGATAGCTTTACCAAGTTTATAATCCTTCGTGCGGTTAAAAATACGAAAAGTAAAACCTCGATAAACGTTTTGAATGATGTATTTTCTCTCTTTGGTACACCAAAAATCTTAATATCTGACAGAGGTACAAGTTTCACATCTAAAGAGTTTCAAACATTTGTTAAGAATAATGGTATCAAACACACTCTAAATGCTGTTGCGACGCCCCGGGCGAACGGCCAAATTGAAAGATATAATCGATCAATACTATCTTCTTTGGTTGCATTGTGTCATGATAGTGATGATAGGCACTGGGATAGTCACCTGGCAAAAGTTCAGTGGAGTCTCAATAATACTGTTAACCAGGGCACGGGTAAATCACCTTCTGAAATATTTTTTGGAAAACCAAGCGTTAATGCGAAGGAAGGTCATTTGCATGAATTGTATGTTGAACACTGTACACCGAGCGACACTCTTGAAAAAATTCGTGGCGAAGCTAGTGCTAAGATCAGGAAACAGCAGAATGACATGAAGGAAAGATACGATAGGAAACGGTGCAAAGCTAGGCCGTATAAAATCGGAGAGTTAGTAATGGTTCAGAAAGTCACTAAGACCCCCGGTGAAAGTAATAAACTCGCACCCGCGTTTAGTGGTCCCTATAGAATTACCCAACAATTTGACCATGATCGTTATGAAGTTGGTAGCGTCGATGGTTATTCAAAGAAAAAATATTCAGGCGTTTTTTCGGTTGATAAAATTAAACCATGGATCAGATTCAGAGAGTCCGAATCTGAGACCGAATACGATGACAGTGATAATTAAAAATACACTAAATAGTTAGCATTTGATTGATATTCAATTAGATTTCGTGAACTCCCATCCTTTTAACCTATGTCCCAACCTTTTAACCTATGTCCCCTACCAAAAGTGCCAACCTGTCGAATAACAGAAAATCTAGAAGAAGCATCTGGTGGCTTTGTGGATATTACCCAGTACCGGCAATATGACTTGAAGTTTCTCTGCGACCAGACCAAGAGGGAGTAGACCGTTACACGAATAGTGGGCAATACGCGGAGGCCAAGACTCCTTGTGCGGATAAAAGATGCGCTGGTTTGAAACTGTGTGGGCTGGGGTGCCTGCCTTAAAACTGTAGCTCCTTGGGTGGGCTCATCGTAGGCAGCCGTTATATCTACCGGCCACGCTCCTTGTGAGGGCTAGAATTAAACTGCCTTAAGACCGTAGCTCCTTGGGTGGGCTCATGGTAGGCAGCCGTTATATCTACTGGCCACGCTCCTTGTGAGGGCTAGAATTAAATTGCCTTAAGACCGTAGCTCCTTGGGTGGGCTCATGGTAGGCAGCCGTTATATTTACTGGCCACGCTCCTTGTGAGGGCTGGAATTAAACTGCCTTAAGACCGTAGCTCCTTGGGTGGGCTCATGGTAAGCAGCCGTTATATCTACTGGCCACGCTCCTTGTGAGGGCTATAATTAAACTGCCTTACGACCGTAGACTCCTTGAGCGGGCTTATGGCAGGCAATGGTTACTGTGTTACGTGGCTCCTTGCGTGGGCTGGGAACGTAACTCACTGTTCGAAGACCTCGGCTCCTTGTGTGAACCAATGGCGATCAATCCAGCGATGTGGAACAAGACTTTACGTGCATCGAGATTTATGGACGACACACGACCGCAAATTATTATCTATCTGTTGTATGTATAAAATATAGTTCAATTTTTGTTAAAATATTTACATAATTTTTTTTATTCACCCAAACAAATAAATAAAATGTGAGCAATGAGGTCATTCCTCCATAACAGAATGGCCGAAACAATGTGGTTAAAATGTTTATTATAAGAAATATTTTTTTATTATAAATAAATAATAGACAATTATATTTTAATTATATAAAATAGATAGATAGATAGATAGATTTTATTATATTATTAATTGAAAATATGATTGATTTCTTTTGTCAAATTTTGAAAAGGTGAGTACATTTGGAAATTAGGCCGTTCCTGAAATAGTGGGTTTGAGTCTCTTCGCGCAAAATGTAATAACCTTTTGTTACTGCGGTATTTCTCACTATTGGCTATTGCTCTTTTTTTTCCCTTATTAGTGTCTGGGACCGACACTTCTTCAGGATGGCCGACTGTTAACATTTCATTTATTTTTGCAGAATATAATCGATTTAATTATTCGATATTTTGTTATCTATGGTTCTTACTGTCAATGCTGTAAAAGTCAACCGTTTACGTCGCACGACTCGTACTTCACTTTTGTTCCGGACATCGAAGCAGGAGGTTCTCTGAGCGAACGGTTGACTGGTTAATTCTTTGCACATCGGTATTGTTTTCGAGCGGAGCATCTTAAACGGTTGACTAGCTTGATTCTCAATACTATAATATTGGTCTCGTAATAAATATATCGTAACTAATACGTGGTTTTCATAACTTCTATATATATTTTTAAAATTAGATAGTTTTATATTTCGGGAAAAAAATTAAAAAAAAAATTAATACGCAGTAAAATTTACCGCCATACAAGCTATTTTTACTGCAAATTAAGAAAATACAATTTATTGTCACGAACTCCCAACTAAAATGCAGTAAAATCAAAGCTTGTCGCATTTTAGTTGTGAATACTTAACATTCTTTTATCATTATAAACTGACTAACACGCAGTAAAATACAGCATTACTGCAGATTAGTTTGGATAGCATAATGACACAGATATGATTATTCCTAGCTAAAGTGCAGTTAATGTTTTAAATACTGCATTTTAATTGGGATCAAGTTTAACAAATTATAGTAAATTAAACTAATTTAAACGCAGTATCAAGCTGATACTGCATTTTAGTCGGTTTGAATAGATAAAACTTTATTTGTGAGACAGAGTGTGCAAAGGATTTACTGCTAGATTGCATGCGATTTGACTTAATTAATCAGTCGCTCCAGTGAACCGTGCCAGTGTGGACGTGCCCGTCGGCGTCGCTCGCACTGCTTACGTTTTTTTGGCGACAGGATTTGGCGGGTAAGATTACATAATTATATTACTTAAGTTTATTATGATTAATAAAACTTTTATAGTATTAAGACGTACTTTAAACAGATACTTTAACTAATAGGTTATTTTCTATCCTTACATAAAATGTTTCGTGTGTTGAATAACTATCATTTGTTTGTGTTTGGATGGTTTTCTATTTATGTATTATAAGTATTTATTGACTTTAAAAAGTAGTATCTATGTACCTATATCAATCAGTAGGCCAATTATTCTCGTAACTCGTAACTAATGGTAACCTATGGTTTGACTTTTAACGAACTGAGTTAGAATTGAGATTATATTTTGAATAGACTAAAAATAGATAGGGTAGGTATTCACCTAACCATACATTAATACAGTTCAGTGTCGCTATGATCTCATTCTAAATTCAAATTATTCTAGGTACCTGTCTACAATCTCATTGCAAACTTAACGGCCATACACTTGCGTCAAATTTATGTTTGGTTGATATACCGTTTTGCCGTTTTAGCATTTTAATCAAGTTTCAGTCCATTTTCGATTTCAAAATAATTTAAAACTTTAGTATAAATGTAAATTAAAATTAGTTTTAATGTACCTATACTAGTCAGTAAGTACTTACCAATTCTCGTTTATCTTTCTGTGCAGGTTCATCAATATGAATGTGAGATCAAAACAAATTATGTCACTGCTAAGCAATTTGGAAAATGACGTCTTACCACCGGATAGAATGATATCGCAGCTACCTCATCACGATAACAATGACTCGCCTCCAAAAGCAATATTAAGGGATGTGCATAAAAACAACGACTCTGTCGTCCAAAATATTGATTTGAGCAAAATCTCTGAAGCAACACAACACCACTCCATAAATCTGCCAGAAGCTCACCAGGACAGCTTAATTAGTAATCTCGTGGATACAGCGACCTTTGATCTTTTATGTAATGAAACGCTGCCTTCAACATCATTCTGTGATTCATTCATAGAAGATTCAGATGATTCTGTAAAAGATAAAAACTATGTTCCTGAGCCATCTTCAACATCGTCGAGTTTAAGAGATTTAGATATCACAAACGATCCAGCAGAAATTCAGGTCAACAATGTCAATACCCAGCCAGCACAATTACCTGTTGTGAAAATACGGAATAAGTCATGTAGGAAACGTAAAAGTGAACTTCAATATGCCAAAAACATACAGAAATATCCGGTGCGAGAACCCTGTCAAAATTTATGTAAAAAACTATGTACTATACATTTTACTGAAGAAGATAGAAAAAAAATTAACAAATATTATTGGTCTTTGAATTGGGAACATCAAGGAATATTTATCAAAAATCTTGTGACGGAGGAGGCTTGCAAGAAAAGTACAAAGAATTTGAAACGACCACGAAACGTAACTTACAAGTACAGTTTAACAAAAAGAGATACAGAAGAACTATCGCATGAGGTATGCAAAGTATTTTTTTTAGGCACTTTAGGATATGACAAAAAAAATGACAGGCGTGTAAATTCTGTCCTGAAAAAGTCAATTTTAGAGCAAAAGGATAATAGGGATGGCCGTAATTTGACAAATTGTCATGCTATAGATCGTACTTTGATCACAGCTCATATTGAATCGTTCAATCCATGTGTGCATCATTATAGACGAGTGCATGCACCCAATAAGAGATACTTGCCCAGTGACCTTACAATTGTTGATATGTATGGAAACTTCCAAGAGAAGTACCCCGAATTCAAATGCAGTCTTGAAACTTACAGAGATCACTTGACAAACAAAATGAACATTTCTTTTGCTAAGCTCGGCCATGAACAATGCGAGACATGTGAAACCTTCAACCTCCATAACCTTGATCATGTAAAAGAACCGTGTACTGATTGCCAAATTTGTAAGACCTACGCTCATCATAAAATTAAGTATACACTAGCCCGAGAGATGTACGATGCAGATACAAAGGCTAATAGTCAGCGTAATACTGTAATTGTTTCTGTGGACCTCCAAAAAGTAATAATGTTACCTCGCATTGATACCTTTAAAGCAGCTCTGTTTTGCCCCAGGCTTGTGGCGTACAATGAAACCTTTGTACCTCTAGGAAACTTCAAGAAAGGTCACGTATTTGCAGCA
This sequence comes from Craniophora ligustri, assembly GCA_905163465.1. Classification (NCBI taxonomy): domain Eukaryota; kingdom Metazoa; phylum Arthropoda; class Insecta; order Lepidoptera; family Noctuidae; genus Craniophora; species Craniophora ligustri. Next base: position 11,051,277 of record LR990971.1, on the reverse strand, counting down.
GTTTGGCATGAAGGAGTGGCAGGGAGAAAGCAAGAAGACATCACTAGTACATTTAAAGCATTCTTACTAAATAATCGTGATGCAGAGCACATCGTTTTATGGCTTGATAATTGCTCGGCACAAAATAAAAACTGGTGTTTTTTTACTTTCTTGATAAGTATAATTAACAACTTAGAGATTTCTGCCACAACAATTGAACTCAAGTTTTTTGAACCGGGCCATACTTTTATGTCCGCCGATTCCTTCCACCATTTTGTAGAGCAGTCGATGGACAAAAAGGGTAAGCTGTACGATTATCAAGACTTTTTAGAAGCTGTTGAAACATCATTGAAATCGGGGAAGGTAGAAGTCAAAAGTATGGAAATAATAGATTTTGTTAATTTTAAATCTCATATTTCACATAAAAAAAACAAAGATATAGATGGAAACCGGGTATACATCAAAGATATTGTACATCTTATGGTAAAAAGGGGAAGTCATAGTTTCTTTTACAAAAAGAACTTTGATGATATAGAATTCAAAGAACTATATTGTCTCAAATCAAAGAACTTGCCTAATTTTACTGTAAAAACTGTTCCTAAAGGCATTGATAGGGAAAGGAAGCGAAACATCTTAAACGTATTAGGGCCGCTTATTCCACCAAATAGATTAATCTTCTGGAAAAATCTTTCTGTTGGTTCTACGTCACAAGAACCAGAAGAATTTAATTTTGATATTGATGAATAATCTTAAACTGTTAATGTGTTTTGAATTTATTTTTAATAGTCTGTATTTTTTATCTTCAAATTCTAAGAAACAATGTGCCTTAAAGTTAACTTAAGACTGATTATTAATAAGTACAACAAAAGAACTAAGTAAATATTTTTCTGATCTGTTTTGATAATTGTATGATACATACATTTTTATTATTTTAAATCTAGTAGTAAGAATAATAAGAGGCTTCAAAAGCTAAACTAAACCAATGTTATTTTTAAAGCGCGTTAATATACTGTTAAAAATTACTTTTAGAAACTAATTATGTACCTACCTAATAACCAAGGCTTGTAATGCTTTGTGTGTGATGATTGTTTTACTTTAATGTTGATCTCAAGATTATGTCTAGTAGTAAGAATAATAAGAGGCTTCTAAACCAATGTTATTTTAAAGCGCGTTATACTGTTAAAAATTACTTTTAGAAACTAATTATGTACCTACCTAAGACTTACCAAGGCTTGTAATGCTTTGTGTGTGATGATTGTTTTACTGTAATGTTGATCTCAAGTTTATGTCCACCTTTATATAATACTCACCTACATTTACTATCTATATTTTATTGTTAAACATAAAGATACATTATGTTATATATGTTAATATTAAGAGAAAACTGTCAAAGGAGGTTGTGCATTCTGCGCAGGGTCCTTTATTAATTAGATGTTTTTTTTTATTTTTGATATGTAAATTTTACATAAGTGAGTTGAATTATTGTGATTAAATAATAAGAAATAAACGGTCTTTAAAATGTGAACTAGCTATTTTTCTTACTGCACTAGTAAATTGAACACTTTTTTCTTAAAAAACTAACTAAAATGCAGTATTTTTTTGACCTTACTGCATGTTAGTTGGGTTTCTTGACAAAATAACTGATCCAAACGCAGTAATAGGGCTTTTTGCTGCATTTTACTAAGTTTAAAATGGTATTTTTTACAAAAAAGGCTATGCAGTAATAGGCACCAAAAAGAATAAATGGCCATAATAAATTCAGTTATTAAGATATATTTTTTTTTATTGCTTTAACGTGTGAACCTATGCCTTTACAACCTTTCTGCATTCAAATTTTTTTGCTTATACATTCTGTTGATTTTTTAAAATCAATTCTTAACTTTAAATGCGTTTTACTCGAAATCGTGATTTTGCTGTTACTGCACTTTAGTGTATGGTGGGCAGATATGTACTTCGCTTTAGATATAACACACGCAACAAAAATAATAGACGCACCGGTGAGCTTGATGTAGATGAACTCGATGAGTCACTTTCAATGTTAGCTAAGTTTTCACAAATGGAATCCTTTCCTAATGAATACGAGTCATTGTTAAAAAACACATGTTTGAAGGTAAAATCATTAAATAAATTAAATTTGTTTTTAGATAATCATAAATTAATCAGGGTTGGTGGCAGAATTGAGAATTCGTCACAATTTAATTATAATAAAAAAACATCCAATATTATTATCTTCAAAACATTTATTTACTCATTTATTATTACGTTATGAACACATTCAATCACTCCATGCTCCGCCGCAGCTTTTACTATACACGGTGCGTAATACCTGGTGGCCGGTCGGCGGCAGAAACCTGGTTAAGAAAATAGTACATAGCTGTGTCACATGCATACGTATGAGAGGGAAGATTCTAAACCCACTTATGGGAAACTTACCTGAGACGCGACTCGAACCAGGATTTCCATTTCTTCGATGCGGTGTCGACTACGCAGGGCCAGTATATGTATTGAACCGTAAGGGCAGAGGCGCAAAGACGGTGAAGGCATATATATGTCTATTTATATGTTTCGCGACACGCGCCGTTCATTTGGAGTTAGTTAGTGACCTCACATCAGATGCTTATATGTTAGCTCTCAAACGGTTTATCTCGCGACGAGGAAAACCGTTGGAAATTTATTCCGACAACGGAAAAAATTTTGTCGGCGTTAAAAATGAATTTACCAAGTTTCTTTCTTCTTGTTCAGGTGAAATAAAAACATACGCTACTTCGCAAAATATAAAATTTTCTATGAATCCACCTTACGCTAGTCATTTCGGTGGGTTGTGGGAAGCGGGGGTTAAAAGTTGTAAACACCACTTGATCCGCGTGGTGGGTAACGCTCATCTTACTTTCGAGGAATTTAGTACCGTGTTAACGCAAATTGAGTCAGTCCTTAACTCCCGACCCCTCAGTCCTATGTCTTCGGAACCAACAGATCTCCTTCCACTTACACCAGCCCACTTCTTGGTTGGCCGCCCGCTAACCTCTCCTGCCAGTCCAGACTTCAGCACCGTACCAGCACATCGTCTCGACCGCTATCAGAGGCTAGAACAACTGCGCCAACACTTCTGGGCCCGCTGGTCCAAAGAATATATATCTGAGCTACAGACACGCAGTAAGTGGACCGACAAGAATTATAACCTGACAGAAAATACAATGGTTTTGATCAAGGACGACAACTTACCACCTTTGAAGTGGAGCTTAGGACGCATTAGCAAGACGTTTCCTGGTAAGGACGGGATTTCCAGAGTCGCTGACGTCAGAATAGCAAACGGAATCGTAAGACGTTCGTTTTCAAAAATATGTCCGTTACTGAATGCAGAGTAGTAACGATTAGATTACATAAGCATAACCATTGGAAGCTGCACCACCTTCCAAGGCCGGGAGCATGTTGAAGCTTACAACAAAACCGAACGCATCGGCAAGCGGCGGCCCACGATTGGTCCGCTGAGTGGCGCTAGTGTGCAGTGCGCGATAGCGAGCGGCTAGCCGCCATTTGTTAAAATTGTATAGAAGCACGAAACGCGAGTGTGCGAACGCGCAAGCATACTTGTAAATTTATTAATTATCAATATAGTCAGTTTATTTCATCAAAAACAGTCTCCATTCATTCATCTCCGCAACCGATACCTCAACCTGTGTCTGGTAAAGACAATTATGATAATCCCTACAGTTCCATCTGAGACGTATAATTACTATACCCTACATCCTTTCCTATGTATAACTAAACCCAACCTTACATTCCTAATCACCCCTAATCATAACCACCTTCTTGCGAAAGGGTCGAAAATATTGACAATCTCTTAGCCTTGCAGAGAAATAGGCGAAGGAAAATTCCACGAAGATAACTTATCTCCGGAAGATGAAAACAAATGCATAGAAGATTTAATGAAGTTTTCTATGGAAATAACATCGTATTCACCATTATCTGATAATAGCACCGAAGGATGTTTTACATCGAGAAACCGTCAGCCTGGACGAGATCAACTTGGACAACCTCCAGTTTTTATCACAAGTATTGAACAGTAAAAGTGAAGTGTCAGAAAAAGAACAGGAAATTGTGAATGTGCATAGTGTTAGTATAGGCACAATAGTTTTATACCTAATTTTACTTATTATATTTACCATATTAATGTATCGTTATAAAAACTTATTATTACGTAAAATTAGTCAAAATCAACCATCTCAAATTTTGAAGGATGATTTTGAACTAAAGGAGGGAGAAGTTATGTATACAGACACCCGCACCCCTCGTCCCCGCACAATGCTTGTAAATCAAGATACGTCATGCCACACATGACCCATCATTAACATTGTTTACTCAGATTACAAATGACCAATTCTCATAAAAAAAAGAAAAACCAACTTCAAAAACTAAAAAGCAAAAAATAACTTCATACAGTTTTACCTTTTCTTTTAGTTAGTTTTAAAGGTATGAAGTCGGTGCCAAGCCAAACGTCATAGTAAGTACACTCACCGCGAGAGACCTTGAGCGGGGTGGTTAAAACCACCACATCGTCGGCACCGACTTCATACCTTTAAAACTAAAAAAAAGGTAAAACTGTATGAAGTTATTTTTAGCTTTTTAGTTTTTGAAGCTGGTGTTTCTTTTTTTTTAAAGTTAATTAATTTTTTTCTTTTTAGTGTTGTCTATATTAAACTTTTCATATTAGGTCAATCTAATAGCCTGAAAGATTACAACTATCGATCCATATATACTTATAATTATGAAAGATTTTTCCTTCAACTCCTAACCGTTGAGGAGTTGTACCTTCCATCATCAGCTCATCAACATCAAATGATGATTATCAGACGCATCAGATCCTAATGTGGTCACAATGTGACCATCTTAGAAGTCTACCCTTATAAACAAAAAAATAATTTTGCAAATCGGTCTAGGCATTTTTAAGTAATTCGTGAACATACATAAAAAAAAAGATACCGACGAATTGAGAACCTCCTCCTTTTTGAAGTCGGTTAAAAACTAATGATAGCCAAAACAATTGAGATATGATATTAATTACCTGTAGACTAAACAATAAGGTGGTCTTAATGTCTCAATATTTGCACCTCTGGTACTCGGTGTGTTTCGGCCAGTGATCCACAGCGTCATATCTGCCAAGCATTGTTGATACATATGTCCAATAATTGAGAAAAAATGTTTAGGTACCAACGATGTGTCTTCATGCTAGTCCGATACAAGACAAACAGCATGTCAGCCAGATCGACTCCACCCATATGCCTATTATAGTGTTTCACTATTTGTGGGCAAGGTACGTCTATGCGTCCTATTGATTCCTTGTGAAATCTTATTACTTTGTCGACGGGGTGAGCATCGACATATGAGCTAACCAAGGTCAAACAGGCTTATTGCCAAACCACTTTACGATAGCAATTTTATTTGATTTATTCCCTTTATGTCGAGTCCCGTTATGTCGAGCCGAAAACCTTGTCTCGCTTCTATTACCCTTATATCGAGCTTAGTTTTCTGTCCCGTTTCTATTCCCTTTATGTCGAGTTTATTTACCACGCTTTTATTACCTTTATGTCGAGTTTAATAATATCATATTTTAGAAGTACAGTCACGTCCAATGAAATGCACATGCACATAATTTAGAATCAATTATACACAAAAAAGAATTTAAAAACAACTAATAACTTTAACAATACAGTACAGCTATGTACCTACTATTATATTTTTTAATAACCATCAAAGTATGTCATAATATCAGTATATAATTAATATTCGAAATTATGTGCATGATGAAAAAGTACCTATCTTTTAAAATATTAAGTTCATTTATTATACGGACTAGATTATAATTGACTAACCGAAATTCAATGACGCATTGGTGATTTTACATAAATTAAGTACAGCAATATTAGGACGTGTTGTCGGTGTACCTAAAATAATACGTAATGTAGATATGTACATTAGCGCAACTCAAGTTCGAATAACAGGAATGTGCGAAAGAGGTGACATCTAAGACTTACTTAGATGTCACCTCTCTTTCGCACATATATACTTGTCCCTCTTACACATTTATAGTTATCAGCGTTGCGCGTTCCAAGTCTATGAAGGGCAAAACTTACCAGTGCCCTTTTAACCTTGAAAGAGTGCACTACGTACGTAGGTAACTACTGTGTAAGTGCAAGTTCTGTAGTGGTTAAAAAACGTTTGATAGCATGAAACACGTAAGTACCATTGTTTTTCTATATGTAATCTATATTTATTTGTTTTATAAATGTAAATGTAACTATTGCGTTAGTACATAACTACATATCAAAATATAAACAATCAAAATACATAAAACACAGTATAAAAATACATAAATACGTAATGATTATTTCTCTCTTTAGGATTACCTACTGAAGATGTATGAAGTATAATCACAATATCAATGATGGATTTAATTACCATAATAAATATTTTGGAAGGCAACGAAATAGGTGACATTAATGCTGAACTAAACGATGGGAGTATACATGCACCACCACCAGAACCTATCCAACACGAAAACTTAGAAAAAGATGATTCTAGCGAATCTTACGAATTATTAAACCTCGATCAACAAAATACCGCTAGTGTAGATATAATTAAAAAACCCGAATGTAGCACATCAACCCCTCAAAATGAAGATAATCAAGAACCCGGCTGCAGCACATGGGGTAATTTTAACACAGAAGAAAGACCTCAAGACGGCAGTAGCCAAACGAATCAAGAACCCGGCTGCAGCACATGGGGTAATTTTAACACAGAAGAAAGACCTCAAGACGGCAGTAGCCAAACGAATCAAGAACCCGGCTGCAGCACATGGGGTAATTTTAACACAGAAGAAAGACCTCAAGACGGCAGTAGCCAAGAGAATCAAGAACTTGGATGCAGTTCATTGAGGAATACTGATAATAATTTAATTTTCGTCGAAAGTCAAAAAGGTGGTAAAATTTTATTGAAAGATGGCTACCGGTACCGCATTAATAGAAAAAATAAATGTGGCTCCTCAATTTGGTACTGCACAAAAAAAAATTGTAAAGCTTCCTTAACTTTAGATGAAAAGGAAGCAAACATTCTAAAGACTGGAGCAACAGATCATGTTTGTTTGCCAGATTACAAAAAAGAAGAATTTGAAAAAAAGTTTAATCAATGTAAAAAGGACGTACGGACAGACTTGAAACCCATACCCACTATGTATGCAATGTCCATGGCGAGTTTAAAAGATAATAATGATTACGTTGACCAAGTTCGTAGCTTCCAAAGTGTGAAAAATGCACTCTACCGTTCAAGAAATAATTTTTTAAATGTTAGTAAGACTACATTCCAGAATTTAGAGGATGTCAAAATTTCACCAGTGATCGCAAAAGATTTTCTGGTTGTAGAAAGTGGTGGGATAAATAAAATTTTGATATTTATGTTAAATGATTGCAAAAATGCATTGCAGTCCATGAATCTGTTCTTTGTTGATGGAACATTCTTTTCAATTGCCCGACCATTCTATCAATTATATACCATACATGCCGACATTGGTAGTACCGCAGACAAAACCGTAATAGTGCCGATCATTTTTGTGCTGTTACCTGATAAATGCCAATCGACCTATGTGCATATGTTTGAAATGATAAAAGATAACATTCCAGAATTTCAACCAAAAAAAATTAAAATCGATTTTGAGATTGCAGCAATAAACGCTATTAAAGAAGTTTTTCCATTAGTTGATATAAGCGGATGTTTTTTCCACTTCCATAAGGCGTTGTGGAAAAAAGGAAAACAGACCGGAATAGTAAATGTTCCCGGTGGAAAAAAATATATTACCATGTGTGCAGCCACAGCACATCTTCCCAAAAATGTCATCCCAGAAGCATGGGTGTTATTATTAGAAAGTGCACCTGAAGGCAATGAAGCTAAATCATTTAATGAATACATAACATCGCAGTGGATTAACAAAAATATTGATTTGTTTTGTTGTTACAACGAACGCCACAGGACCACAAACCCAGTAGAGGGATGGCATAACAGGCTAAATAAAAAGCTTAGTAAAAGACCTCCGCTATATACTCTCATTAGCACACTTAGAGATGAGGCTAAAGAAGCTAGGTTTAAGATAGAGCAGGCAAATGTCTACAACGACAACAATCAAAACCTAAGAAAAAAAAAATGCTTGGCTATTGATATACGTATAAATAAAATAGTTGAAGATTTTACAACTAACAAAATTGATTTAATGATTTGTCTTAAACGCTTATCAACTGTAAGATTTGATAAGTGATTATCTTTTAATTATTTAAAATATACATGTTACCTAGGTTGTAATAGAGATAAACGTTATTTTAACATGAAATACATTTAATTACAATTCCAAACTATACCAAAAGTGTAACAACGTGAAAACGGCGCGCAATTCCATATTCGAATGTCAAAGATGCTAGTGCGGGGACGATCATACGCGACGCCATTAGGGATGCGCATAATCATCGACTTTTTAGTCTAACAATTGATACAACGATATAGCGTCAATCAATAACGCTAATTTAAAAGAATTATTTACTTATTATAAAGCTATATGTTTTTTTACATTTTCACTAATAGTGGTGATTATACTGTGATTTATTTAGATTAAGAAAGTTACTTTTATAAGAAGAATTATTTTTTACTGTAAAACTATGCTGTTTAACATTTGCAACAATAGTGATGATTATACTGTGATTTATTTAGATTAGGAAAGTTATTTTTTAGAAAAAATATTTATATACGTGATGATTATACTGTATATGTTTAGATTAAGAAAGATTATATATATATATATGAAAATAAGTAATAGAACAAATAATAAAACAATGTTTTTATGCCATTGGCTTTTAATTTACATCCCTGACTGTACCTGTTCACCAAACTCGACATAAAGGTAATAGAAAGCGTAAAATATCAATACTTTGGAGAACAATAGACTTCCAGGCTCGACATAACGGGACTCGACATAAAGGGAATAAATCTTTTATTTTTATTGCCAGTTACTTGAAATAAGCCCCCCGCCCTTTTTTCTGCATCTGACAGAAGTAAGGCATTGGCATCTTGAAGCCTATTTTTTCTGGCAGTGCCTAAACTAAATATGCCATAATTATGCCTCAACAAATAAATGAGTTCGAGAGATGTAAACCAATTGTCAAAGTAGACAACACAAGCTCTGGTTTTTTATGGTTTTTATGATACCGTTTTAACTCCAATACCGAGATTTTCCTCATCAGGTTCAAACTGGATGCCTCTAAACGTATCGTCACCTGCATATAACATAAAATCGTAAACGATTCCAGACACTCCTGCCCGTACCAAATTTTGAAAACCCCATTTGTATGGTTTGTTTGGGTTATACTGTCGCCGAGAACCCGCTTTTTTGCCCTTGTACGGGATGATCATTTCATCTACGCTAAGATCGCATCTACGAAAGCATTCTCCTCTTCAATGGAAAGACATTGGGCTCTGACTCGCTCAATCAGAGGCCGTCGTTTGTAGTAACGATCGGACATGTCAGCTTGCGTGTTGTCTGCAAAATGTAAATACCTTCTTATTTGTTGAAACCTTTTGATTGGCATAATGTCTGCAATCTTGCCGTAACGATAACTGGTTTTCCAATAATCCTTGTAAGATGGCATAACAACAACTCCCATTAATATATTGATGGCTAAAAAGTCAATTATATCCTCTTTAGTTGCTTTTATTGACTTTGCAGTTTCTTGAACGCTGTATAAATTAGTGTTGTTTGCTATATTAGCAATAAGGTCTTCAGGGAAAAACCGATAGAAATAGTCTACAGCCGACCAATTTGACGGAACAGTTTCTTTGAAGCCTTGATCAGATATTTCAGCTACATGTTGAAACCTCTTGGTCCGTTGAAAAGATAGCTTCAATTTCTGTATGTTTCATCTTTTTACCCTGTTAGCAGCAACTATAGGAACTCTGCGTTTTCTTTGCACGCGTGTTGATGTAGGTGGCGGCGTCGACGGCGACGGTTGAACTGATGGCAAGGAGGGTAGCAATGCGATTGAAGGTATGGCATTATAATTGCATTGCGTATCGGAAGGAAACACCGTCGAAAGAACCGCTAACCGAAAACCGCTGCAAAGGATACATTTTTAAATGTCGGTAAATGGCATGTTCCTTTCCCGAAATGTAAAAGATTTTATCTCAAAAGGGCTGGTAAATTTAATGAAATGGTTGGCCTTAGAGGAGAACTGCATTACAGACAGGATTTAGGCACATATAAAAATATTTGTAAAAAGAATAAAAATTCGGCAATGATTGCTCCAACTATGATGTCACAGGGTGTGACAGTAAAACACTTGAAACTGAGAGACGTCAACAAATTGCTAAACGCTCATTACGGTGATAATTGGCGTAGTCTAGAAATCTTGGGCTATTATGCTCAAGAGGTGCCACAAGACACTTCGGTAGAACTTTATGATGGTAATATAAACGACGATAACCCTGATGAGCTGATGTGTGAAGAGCAAAGAGGAGCTACCATAATTAATAATTAACAATTTTGGTCATTAACAAGAATGTGTCGGAGATCATATTCAGATCTAAAATTCTGTCGTGATTTGGTAGTCTACTCATAAGTTCTGTTACGTTTTGAGGATATTTACCCGTTTTTCTAAAACCGTTTGCTAGGTTAATTTGGGTATCAATAGTATCTAATGCCTCTTTAAGTATTATAGGAAACTTCTTTTGGCAGGGTTGGAAGCCTACTTCCCTGTTGGCTGTTTTTCCAGTGTAGCAAAGCTTGTCGCCATTTTATCTTCAATGGCCTGAAGTATGCCACGTCTAAGGGCTGAAAAATGTGAGTGGCATTTGCAGGCAAGCAGATAAAGCTGATATTATTAGTGTGGCATGCTTCTAACACATTTTTGTTAATGTGAGAAGACAAGTTGTCACTAACTAAGACTCTCTGTACTTGTTTCTTCTTTAAAATTGGCAGTAAATGAGCTATAAACCAATCCTCAAAGGTGATGCTATCCATCCAACCGCTTTTTGATCTATTATAACCGGCTCCCGATAGACCATTTTCGGTCCAAGTGGACCACAAATGTTCTGCTTTATAAATAACATAAGGTGGACGAAATCTGTAAGATTGCTTTCGTCGTAGTTATAGACGTTTTCCGGTGGAATACCTTTCAACTCTTCTTTCAAATTTTCAATAAAGTCTTTAATAATTGGTTCTGATATTGCAGCTCGGGCTTTCTTTATATTATTTGCTAATCGTCTAGAAAGTGTTCTATTTCGATTAAGGAATCCTCTGGCCCATTCAGTTCCAGGTACATTATTTTTAAATTGCTTGATTTGTCTACCACGTGAGGATAAGTATTTTTTTATGATCATTTTGAGGTCGATTTCCGTTATCGGAAATCCATATTCGGATAGTGCTGTAATATGGGCAACAAATGCTTGTTCTTCTTCTGGTGTGAATATTGTCTGGTGGGCAGGTTTATAATCATTATTATCGGTTAAAATATAGGCATAACGAATGAAATGATCAACTAAAAGACGTAAATATATTTTGGTTGAACGAGCACCACCAAATCCTCCTATGGTGTCTATAGAAACTATTTCGAATAGATAGGTAGCAGAACCTAAGTGGGACATTTGTCCAAATTTATATTTTCCTCTAGATTTATTTTTTATACAGACATCATTTGTTGTCTTCCTATGTGACAGTAGTAGTGATGTACCTGTTTCATAATCTTTTTACTAAACTCCTCAGTTAGTACACTTAGTTAGTACTTTTCAAAATATATATTATGTTTGAAAATAAGTTTATTCATATTTTGTTTTAGTTTCATTTTTATCTTGATCATTTCGTATGTCTTCTAATTTAACAAAATTCACAACTTTAAAACTGCTATCTTGATTTTCATATGATTCTAAAACAGGGTTTCTGCTTAAAGTATCTGCCTCTATATTATATTTACCCGGAGAATATATTATTTTAAAATTTCCTAGTTCTTCGTCCGTTCTGGCTTTAATATTCATATTTTCTAAAGGTTTGTGTTGCCAGTATTTTAGCACTTCTTTTATTGCCAAACACTCAAGATACATTTGTATTTTTTTTTATTTGGGAATCGTTTATTTTTTTTGAGAAATATGCACAAGGCTTTTCATCACCGTTAGGTTGAATTTGTTTTAAAATCGCACCTATACCTTGAATGCTTGATTGCATCTGTAAATAAGATGGCTACAATAGGTTTTGAGCAAAGTAGTTTTTTTTATAATATCAAAGGATTCTTGACATTTATCGGACCAAACGATTTTTTCTCCTTTTCTTAATAAAACGAATTTTTCTCCTTTTCTCCTTTTTAAAATAATATTTTTTTTCCTAAGAATTGTCGGATGTTTTTTTGTGTTTTTGGAATTGTAAATTCATTTCTAGCAATCAAATTATCTTTTAATGGAATGACAGTATTGCATACCTAATCGGTGACCAACCCTTATCCGCATATGTTTCACAACAGTTCTTCTTCCACATTTCCCATTCTGAATTTATTGTATGCTTTATAAGCATGAAACTATACCAGTCTAAACAAGAATCTTCTATAAACAACCTAAAAACATCTAAATCCGTGATTGTCGTTACACAAATAATATTTGTTTTCGTATCTTCACTGACTCTGACCATGAACTCGAATCTTAGCTTTTCCATTATTCCTATTAACTAGCTGTAGAAATGTTGTTTTATAATGTGGTTATTTATTATTATCCTTAGATATTAAGGTGAATTGGTGAAAAAACTAACCAAACTGAGTTGCTCTGAAAAGAGAAGTTTTATTTTATTACTTAAAACTAGTTTTAACACTTACAAAACATTCTTTAACATTAGTTAACTACAATTTTACCTGAAAAGATAAACAACATTTACAGTTATTGTTTCACCAGTTAGGTATTGTTTAAATATTGAAATTACAATTCTCACTTCTAAATAGCATTTTATTCTGAGTCATTTCAAAATGGACGACCATTCCATAGAATCAACAGAGTTCACAGATAAAATAAATACCAAAGTTATTACGCAGCAAATTCAAATTATAACAGTGTCATGCACTTTGTTTACGCAACAGAGAATAACCGTTCACGTGGAGCGCTGGTCGTCATTGCGTTCAATTTTGATTTGGCCAGTTTGGCTAATTTAGGGTAAATACCTTGGTTAGCTCGTCACCATGTCAAAGAGTCCATGTCTGGTAGTAACACGCTATCGTTTATATATTTTTGTACTTCTATGATAGCCCTACTGGTGGCTGTACCAGATGGCTGTATATTTTTCATTATTTTAATATAATGTTGCCAAATCAAATTGTTCAACTGTTTCCTTGGCCATCTTGCCAAAGATCTTTTTAAATCTGAGTTAGTATTTCTGATTTCACCTTCCGAATTAAAGCAGATTTGGCCTAAGCTTGATTCCATATATGCTTGCAAGGGACCGGCTAGAAAGGATTTACTTTTAAAGCAGTTAATATTGTCCAAAATGAAACACGGCAATATTCGAGAGCAGTTAAAGTTCATTGACGTGGTAGACAAATTGCAGGACATGGACATTTGCTCGCTGTTATATAGCTTACGACCTGACTAATTTCGTAAAAACATGTAAATTTTGTAAGAAGAAAGGAAATTTTATAAATTAATGCATAGCTGGAGAATAAGAAGAAGAAAGAAAGACCGTACATCCGAATCTTTGCAACCGTCCACGAGATTTCTTCGAAGGTAAACTAAAGAGTCTTAAAAAAATGAAACTTAGATCCAGTGGAACAAGTTATGAAACATCTGAAAAAACATTATCTGCATCATTTGAAGTTTCGAATTTGATGGCCAAATCGAAAAAAGCACACACAATCGGCGAATCTCTAATAAAGCCCTGTATGCTAAAAGTTGCAGAAGAGCTTTTAGGTCTGGAAGGTCAAAAGAAAATTCGGAAAATACCGCTTTCTAACAACACAGTGAAGTCGCGTATTCAAAATATCGCACCTCCGCAGCTCCGGTGCAAAAACGTCACTTATGCAATTTTTATCAAAATTGATTTGAGTATGAGAAAAATACGCTAACGTACATGTTTACATGGTGCGTCATTGTCACTTGTGTAGTGCGTATACTTTTCGCGTGAGGGCAGCTGTGTCGTTATGGTTTTGGCGCGAATCTAACCGCCACTGGGAGAAAGAACGTTTGATTGGTCAGTTGCGCGCGGCACCCCGCATATATTAATCTATGGCACCCCGAACGAGTAAGAGACTTTTGGAGCTACATCGACACTAAGGTAATTATGTCAAATTATTTTTATGTTTCTGGAGCAATAACAACCCTTGTGTATGATTTTATTCTTTACTAACATTAATGTCAATGTATTCTCTGCATAGACAGAAGGCAAATTATGGAAATCTCTATACTACTAAGTATAGCCTTAATAACTTTACTTCCATACACATAGAAGAGATTATTCTTTATTCAAAACTACCCTGATAACCAAGTGCAGTACTTTACAGTGCATAAGTAAACAAAGAACATGAACAAATATTAGAAGCAACACCCAGGCTATTAGGAATATGCATCGGGGTAGTTTTGCATTAACAGCGTCATTGTGCAAGTAAAAAATTGGAGATTCGGGAGACAGAATTTCATGCTTATTTTAAGTACCAAGGAGAACCCTTGAAACATTAATGTCTGTAGCAAGAAATATTTTGTTGAAAGACTATGTTTCACAATTTCTTGGTTTTTCTCATTTAAGAATCGAGCAGGTTACAGCATAAAATTCCTAAATTGCTGATCACATTTTTGTGAGCCTGATGCACCAGCTGCACAAAACCCGCAATTACAATAGTTGATGCAACATATATATACACACAAAAAAGCAGTAATTACTTGTTCCAAAAGGATTCATATTCCCTTCTCCCTACATAAATATAGGAATTTATTAAAGCCATTTATCCTGTGCCTTTGATGGATATATCATAAACCAAAATGAATGATTTATTAAACGAAACGGAATTTTCTCTATATAAACCATTGAATGGTTTTTACAGAGAAAATTATGTTTTTATTTTAGATAGAGGTTTTCGTGACTGCATGGATACTCTGCATGAGAAAAGATACATTGGCCATATGCCTGAAACTAAAGAAGACTGCCAATCACAGCTAACCACTCTTGAAGCCAACTGATCACGCTGTGTGACTATAAACAGGTGGGTAGTAGAAGCTGTTAATAGCCGTTTTAAGAGATTTCAAAATATTTCGCCATGAATATTTTTGTTTCTGTTATTATTGTTTCTGGAAAAAACCAAGGCACTCCTGAGTAGGTACGACCCTGAAATATGTGACTGTGGAACAGTTGTGCAAGAAAACTCCACAATTTGAAACAAATACTAGCCTCTTTTAACTAGTTTGTTCACGAAAAAAAAAGGAAAATTACAAAACGTGAACTTTTGAAATATCAACCAAATTTTAAGCACAGTGATGTCAGATAGTTTTCTTTTCATAACTTTCTTATGCAAGACAGTGATGAACTAAATAATGATGTCGACAAAGTATTAGAATCATTAACAGAGACTCTTAATGACAATGTTCTGGCTGAAATAGAAACTGCCACAAAAAAACAGTGTAAGAATCCTCTGTGGCATAAACTTTGTCATGGTCGCATCACTACAGCCAAAGTTTTTGATGCAAGTCGCTGCCAAATATTGGATGGATCTTTAGTTGCAGCAATCATGGGACTAAAACCCCAGACACGCCTGCCATGAAAAGGGGCCGGAGACTAGAATCTTCAGTGATGAAAACTGGAAAATATACTGAAAAAGAGAGTGAAGCCCTGCGGACTGTTTCTGTCACCTCAGTACCCTTATGATTGCTGCATCTCGAGATGGAATCTGTGTAAAGATGCTGTAATTGAGGTCAAGTGTCCGACAAGTGAAGGTACCAAAACTAGTTACATTCATAATGGCAACATTTCAGAAAAGTACCGAGCTCAAATACAACTGCAAATGTGTGGTACCAAAATAAGGAAAGGTTACTTTTGTGTAGCTCACCCTTACTTTGAAGCAAAAAAAGTGGATGTTATGGTAGTTGACTATGACAATTACTATGTAAGTAATTTATTAATAAATGTTGCATCTTTTTGGAAAGCAAATATTTTTCCACTATTAATTCGTAGTGTTACAGTACCTAATTAAAAATGTTTTTGGCAAATTTATTATTTATAAATTTATTCTTGTTATTAATATACGTACAATAAAGGATGAATAAAATAGGTATACTAAAGGTTTTCAAATGTTTTATTTAATAAATTATAAAAATCCCCAAATATAAACAGAATGCACAACTAAGTGATTGAATACCTATCTATACATATATGTATAAAACTCCAGAAGGGCGTGGCAAATGAAATTGGTAAGTAAAGTCTTGCTGATAGATTGTTAATTTAAGTTTACAATAAAAGGGCGTAAAAAGCTAGCTATGATTGGAATATTTTTCAGAAATAATTTACTGTTATATGATAATGACAGTCCAAAATTATCTTCAAGTTCAGAAAATGTACTATTTTTTTTTAAAACACATTAATATATGTTCATGTGGTATGTGGGTGTGTTTATGTATTAAATGAACCTAATTTTCGGTATGGTAGTCCCCTATTACCCCGCACCGGCCAGATTATGCTAATGCAGAAAAAAAATCCAATCAAGAAGAATTTCCGCAGGTGACAAAAATATGTCAAATCCTGCAAAATGGTTTGTTCACATACAACTGCAATGTAACAATAAATCGAAGGGCAGACGGTTTTCAATTAAAGAAAAAGTGATGTCATTGTCACTTTTTCTTTAATTGATACGTTACATACGAATGTTACACAAATGATAACTTTGAACGCGCGATGTCGTATCCATATTATAAAGTACTCTGTGGTCGTATCGTATTGTTGGTTGTTCAATGTCAATAGTGCAAGCGAAGCAAACGTCACATGTCAATATTATAACAATCAGCTGATCAAAATCGGCCATGTTTCTTACTAATATACGCTTATCGTAGGCTTAAAGTAGGACAGTTGTAGCACATTTTAGCGTTATCGAACCATTATGAATAAAGATTTTTATCGAACGTTTGATAGGCTTAAAAGACGTTTTAACTAGTTTAGGCTTATACCTTCGATAAGCGTTCTATTATGAATAAGACCGTAAGTGTTTAATATTTATAATCTTACGGCGGAGTCGGGTCGCACGTTACACTAACTTTAGTATTTTATGTATTGTATGCGACCTCTTTTATTAAGTTTAGAATTGGGGAATTTTATATTTAAAAATTAAGAAAAAAGAAGAGAAGAAAAACAATAGGCGGAGACGGCGGCCATCAAGCAAAAAATAATAAAATAAATAAAATATAATTAATTGGTATAAAAGTGCATTCAACAGTGTCGACCAAGGGGGTAAGTGCTTAGGATATTCTAGATTATATTAGTATATTTTATTTTACTAAAGTTTTCACCATTGGCACGGGAACCGTGCTGTCGTAGATTCCTTAAATTGATCTTAAGATCAACCAGTAAGTATAAAATATAGGAACTATAGATATGTAGGTATACGAGTCATTCTCAGAGGAAGATAGCACAAATATCCGGTGTTCTATAGTCAATAAAATAAAAATAAATTTGGACCAAAATCAACCACTTTCGCCAAAAATAAAAGGCAAATGTGAAAAAAAAAAGGATCACGACGCCACGCTCCGACAGGAAAATTCGGGATATCTGTTTAAAAAACCGAAAAAAAAGTGCGAACCTTCAGGAATCTGGAATTTTTTAAGAGAACTGTGCAACGAAGGTTGGCAGAGGAAGGCCTGACAGGTCATAAAGCGAGACGTGAAACAAAGTTTCTGGGAGACCATAACATTCCTGTTTTATCTTAGCCTGGCAATTTTCCTGATATGAACCCCATAGAAAACATGGGAAATTATCAAGGAAATAATAATAACCAAGGTAAAACTGATCGAAAAGTTAATAAATGTACAGCATCACATCCCTGTCATAAAAGAAAGTGCCATACAATGCATAGAAAGTATGCCAAGAAGAATTTAAACACAGATAGAAGCCAAAGGAAATGTGACTAAATACTAACAATTCCTCATTACTTTGTTTATATATTTGTAAATGTTTTATTAATAACTTAATGTTCCTTTTTATTTCTTTAAACTACTTGTGAGTTATGTATCTAATATTATTAAATATAATTATAACTAAAAACTTCGTTTTTAAATAGTTATGGACTAATATTGTACAAAAAACCAATATATCGTGACTGTCCATATTAATTTGGCAACCCACTAGGATAATAGGATACCAAGTACCATTGTTTATATTTAGAACAAGACATCCTGTAAGGTGATCCTTTTATAAATATTATTATATACCTATACCTAACATGTAACCACTTTTTTAAAGGATATTTATACCAATAAAAAATAAAGTTACTATTCGCTTCTCGTGAGTTTACTTTAACACCTACCACCCACATTCCATGTTAACCCAGCTAGTACAACCCTCATTTCAATGTAACCAAAGTCCTGTTAATGTTGGCGTTATAATTGAATTGGTTAACAAAACTAAAGCTGCGCCTGACCTTAAGCAAGGCAGAGTGGCGTTATATGTTCGAGATTAATTGTTAAAGTATAATCCCTCTTTAAAATCCTCATTTAATAAAAGGTCTGAGAAATAATTTGCTGACCAAAGACATTATTAAATATGTAAATTTATAAAGGCTGCACACACACAGTGCCGACGCGGAGGCCTGGCCACCGACTGTGTCTCGGCGGCTTACAAAGCCCCGTCTTCGCCGCACAAAGGAGCCGCCAGCATGGCCGCATGGCAGGATGGCCGGGGTGTGCCGATGTCAGTTTTTTTCTGGCATTCGAGTGGTAGTGGTGTTCGGTAAAATGTCGTTTGATTAGGACGACGAAACTGTGTTGCTGAATTTTCATGGAACTGATATTTTATGGCATCCCAGAAATGCAGATTATAAGAATAGAAATAAACGAAGCGACGCTCTGAACATAATTGCAAGTGTACTTGACATTGATAAGGGCGTTACTTACCTTAACTTCATCTTTTAGTGCTATTCAATTCAAAATGGTGAAAAAGTGTTGTGTAAAATTTTGTAAAAGTGAATCTTATGCTGGTTGTGGGATATCGTTTCACAGGTAAACCAAACCATAAAAATGGGAGCTTTAGGACTAACAGTGCAGTGTTTCTAACTTAGCTATGGATCTTTTAGTTGAAAAGGGTTTCAATTATTTCTTGCCGTATAAAGTTTCTCGAGATCAGTTGAAAATTTTTTTTCTTGTGTCCGTATACAAGGCGGTGGCAACAATAACCCTAATGCCTTACAATTTAGGTATGCTCTGAGGAAATTGCTGCATCGTAATAGCATTAAACCGAGTATGAATGCTAACTGCACTGACGATAACTTTGAATTATCTCCAATTTTGGAATTCCATAGTGAGAAGTGATCTGTGGTTGAAGTTCAATCGTCTGATCCTCATGAAGAAGAACAATTGGATGCTTTAATATATTACGTTGAATCAACCACTATTTCCGATTACAAAATAAATGTCTTATTAAATAGCAGGTCATTTTGTAAACAAAATGTTAGACAGCATTTCATGCCAGTACTGTCGCGATTCTTTAGTGATTGCTAAAGAACATTTTGATCACACATATTTTGTAGATATCACAAATTTTTCATCTTTTACCGCTTTTGTAGACAAAGGCGGTTTAAAGTATGTATCTCGCTTTGCATTTGAAGTGATAAAGAATGCTGAAAAATTGTTCCTTTCAGAAATAGCTCTTGGGTTCTTTCAAAGATACATAGGCTGCACTAAAAGTATCGGGAATGGGATATTTCCACTTTTCCTGTCATATTTAAATCTTTTTAATTGAAAACTTCTTGGTTTTAAAAATCTATTTATTTTAAAAAAGATTCTCGCTCTTGTCACAAGGCACAGTGTGTAATTTTGGCTTAGTTGTGGCCAGGTTCAGTTTATGTGTTTATTTGATAGCTTTTACTATTTTGGAGGCTTATCAAAAACAATGACAATTTTTTTTTGAGTAGTTTTGGCTACATAGCAATTATCGAGAAAACGCCATAGAAACCATAAAAATGCAATATCTTTTTTTGGGTGCATCAGTAACGAATAAATTAAGTATCTTCTCATTAAGAAAATACAAAACTATAATATTGCCAAAAACTAGATTCGAAACGCGGATAATTAAGATGTTATTCAATGTTTTTAGCAAAAAATAAATATTTTTTTGCCGGTTTCTTTTTAAATTACCGCATTTTCTTTTTAATGGAAAATATGAACGACATGATAATACATTTAAAAAAAAAATATCAGCTCAAAAGAATAAAGGGGTGATGAGATATAATTTTTTAAAATTTTGTTTAGGGTTGTCACTAACCATCTGATTAATTTATTCTGGTCATTAATAAAATCGTAATTTGATTGATTTAAATTATACTAGATTATTTAAATGAATATATCATACGCGCAAAAGCCTTAGCATTTTGAACCGATTTCGAAAAAGAAGGATGTTTCAATTTGATAGTTTTTTTTTTCTATTTTATTGATATTATATGACCTTTATTATAAAACCTAAAGTTATACTTTCCTAAAATGTGAAAGACAAAAACTTTAACAACATAAGCTGGGAGTACCTCCACGTGGTGAAGGCGGTAACAGTTTTTACTGGCTAAAACTCCCATTCATATGTACATAATTATATCAATATGGAACGTAGCTTCATATAGATAGATGCCTTCAGGCTTATGTTCGAGTTGTTTTGTCGTACCCGTACATCTAATAGTGGCACGGTAGCCTACCCGGTAACGCAGGGGAGCAGCCACTAAACATTTTACTGAATTCGGAAAACGGAAATCATAGGAAACAATGGAATCGGACCAGTCATATATTGTCCCTGAGGAGGAATTGACCTGTTCTCCTGGGGCTTGTCATTTCGGGTCTCAACCGAGTGACTTGGGGCAAGAGAATATTGACCCTCAAGACGATTCACGAGAAGTGACTAAATTATCAATAATGCCTCAGAAACTTACGCATCTTGACTTATTTAAGCTATTAGAAAATAGAGCACATTTGCAAGGACCCAAATCGCGACCTCTGGATATTCCTCAAAACGAAAGAACAAAAATAGTTTTGAGTGCAATTTACCCTAAGCGTATTCCTAATTACACACAAACAGAATTTGACATATTAAAAAAAATACTACCAGGTTTATTTGCAAATGCGAACAGCTTTACAAAGCCAGTAGTAGGAATCGCAAAACTTTTATAGCTAAAAATAAAAAATGGCTTTCTTCTACAGCCACTCTTCAACTTCACCAAACTTTAAAACAAATTAGCTACAATAGACGCGAAAACCTTGAAGAAGAACCTGAAACAAGTTTAATAAAAATAATACCTTCGACCTCAGAAGAAGTTAGACAGTCATTAGATGTTCCTTCAACTTCTAGGTCCAACGAATATGATAATGTTAGCGATCGTAGTCACCGACGTATAAGAAAGTCTTTGGAACAACATCTAGAAAACTACCCTTTGGACTCTCTGATCAAAGTGTTTTCAAAAGTTGTGGTAGATGCAACAGGTAACAAATTAGAAAAAGCTGCAGCTAGTGACTTTGAATTTGTTGTTCAAGAGTGCCTAAAATCTCCTGCTGAGTCTACCAAAATTGTCAAACTAATAAAGTCATGTCAAAAAACTGACGAACCTTATACTCCTAATGAAGCTCTATGCTTAATTATAGATAGAAAACTATCTGTTGACGACTATATTAGTATTCGTGAAGGAGCCAAATCTCGTGGGTCTAATATTTACCCTCCCTACTACAAAATTCAAATGGTCAAAAAGTTATGTTATCCCGATGTGGATATACAAATATCAGAACGGGAAGCAACAATACCATTATCAGATTTAGTCATGCACACTTTTCGTCGACTTATTGACGTGTGCGACCAACAAGTTTCAGAGTACTGCAAACAAAAAAGAATAGATACACTCCATTGCGTATTCGAGGCTTCATGGGGTTTTGACGGAACTACTGGACAATCTGCCTACAAACAAAGCTTCAGTGATGCAAACGATGATGAACATTGCCTGTTTGCAACCACATACATACCTTTACGAATAAAAATTGACGACGGTTATGTATTATGGATCAATCCGAATCCCCAATCTTTCAGGTTTTGTCGCCCAATACGAATCCAATATAAGCCAGACACAACACAACTAATCGTAAACGAAAAAACCCGAGTTGAAGAAGAGATAACGAATCTTTCGCCGATTTTTGCTGAAAACTCTTCAGGAAAAACAGTTATTGGAGACCCAAAACTGTACTTGACCATCATAGATGGAAAGGTGTTTAATGCCATTACAAACACAACTTCACAATTACGGTGTGCCTGTTGTGGAGCTACTTGTAGCGAATTCAAAAATTTAGATGTGATATCTAAAAAACCTGTAAATCAGGAAGCTTTGCGTCATGGACTTAGCCCATTGCATGCGTGGATAAGAATTTTTGAGTTCTTGTTACATTTGGGTTATAAAAATGACACTGCAGTGCAAAAGTGGCGAGTTTCAAAAAAATCACCAGAAGCTAGAATTGTAGAAGGAAGAAAAAAACAAATACAAGATGAGATCAGACAAAAAATGGGCTTATTGGTTGACGTAGTTCGTCCAAATTCAGGTACAACCAATGATGGGAACACTGCCCGTACGGCTTTGTCTGATTCCAATCGATTGACGTTTGCCAATATTTTAGGTATTGAAGAATGGCTCGTCAATGACCTACATACAATTCTGGTGACATTATCATGCGGCTTAGAAATAGAATCTAAGAAGTTTCAGGAGTTTTGCAATGATGTCGCAACAAAATATGTACAAAAATACAGTTGGTACAACATGTCTGTCACCATGCACAAAATTTTAATGCATGGTGCACAAATTATTGATTCAATTAATATACCTATAGGAATGCTCTCAGAACAAGCCGGTGAATCACGCAACAAATTTTGGCGCTACGATCGTGAGCATCATACTCGTAAGTTCAGCCGTAAAGCAACCGTCTTTGACTTGATTCACCGAGCTTTAGAGTCTTCTGACCCGCTTTTGTCGAGTATGTCAATTGACAAGAGACAAAAAAACAATAAGCGGTCTAAAATTCCCGAAAAAGTTCTAAAACTTTTACAGCCGACTCAGGATAACATTCTCATACACGGCGACCAGTTGTTGCAAAAAACTGTCGATGTATTTGAATGTGATTCTGACGATATCAACATCGTGTTATCGTCAGACGAAGTAATTATCGATTGCGATAATGATGATATCGACAAAATATAACTTTTTTTTTTATTTGTCGTTTGGACAACCCTATTTCCATAGAAATTTCTAAAATATTTAGAAACGCTTTTTCTCGCCACCCCTTTGAGTTACGTATGTAATTTTTTAGGACGTGATAAACAACAGTTATTTACATATTTATAGCAAAGAAAAAAATGCGGTAATGATAGGGGTAATTTTTTTTAAAATAAATAGTGGAATTTGAAAATGTTCATGTATTTCATTAACAATCAAAGCTACAGCTCCTTAATTTTTTTATATGGATAAATATTTTGATATTACGTCGTTTGTGGTATTGGGAAAAACGATACCATTAATACTTTTGAAGAAAAAAAAACAATAACTTTTCTTTGAGGTCGTTGAACTTTCAAAAAAAAATTTTTTTCTCTGAAAATAATGACATTTTTACTGTGGGAATTTTTACCAATTATTAAGTATCACAAGGTCTTTCGAATGAATACATAAAATATATCTGGCCACAAGTAAGCCAAAATTACACACTGTGCAAGGTCTTGTCAAACTTGTTTAGTCGTTGAGAAAATGGAATTGCCTCGAGAAAATTCAAGAGCGATGATTTATTATGACTTTCAGTGCCGGTTTTAACACTACTAGCACCCTGGGCGAGATTTCTACGGCGCCTCCTAACTGCAATTTAACCCATACTAAAAAAGGGATAGGATATAATGAAATAACGATTTATTCCCTTTATGTCGAGTCCCGTTATGTCGAGCCTGGAAGTCTATTGTTCTCCAAAGTATTGATATTTTACGCTTTCTATTACCTTTATGTCGAGTTTGGTGAACAGGTACAGTCAGGGATGTAAATTAAAAGCCAATGGCATAAAAACATTGTTTTATTATTTGTTCTATTACTTATTTTCATATATATATATATAATCTTTCTTAATCTAAACATATACAGTATAATCATCACGTATATAAATATTTTTTCTAAAAAATAACTTTCCTAATCTAAATAAATCACAGTATAATCATCACTATTGTTGCAAATGTTAAACAGCATAGTTTTACAGTAAAAAATAATTCTTCTTATAAAAGTAACTTTCTTAATCTAAATAAATCACAGTATAATCACCACTATTAGTGAAAATGTAAAAAAACATATAGCTTTATAATAAGTAAATAATTCTTTTAAATTAGCGTTATTGATTGACGCTATATCGTTGTATCAATTGTTAGACTAAAAAGTCGATGATTATGCGCATCCCTAATGGCGTCGCGTATGATCGTCCCCGCACTAGCATCTTTGACATTCGAATATGGAATTGCGCGCCGTTTTCACGTTGTTACACTTTTGGTATAGTTTGGAATTGTAATTAAATGTATTTCATGTTAAAATAACGTTTATCTCTATTACAACCTAGGTAACATGTATATTTTAAATAATTAAAAGATAATCACTTATCAAATCTTACAGTTGATAAGCGTTTAAGACAAATCATTAAATCAATTTTGTTAGTTGTAAAATCTTCAACTATTTTATTTATACGTATATCAATAGCCAAGCATTTTTTTTTTCTTAGGTTTTGATTGTTGTCGTTGTAGACATTTGCCTGCTCTATCTTAAACCTAGCTTCTTTAGCCTCATCTCTAAGTGTGCTAATGAGAGTATATAGCGGAGGTCTTTTACTAAGCTTTTTATTTAGCCTGTTATGCCATCCCTCTACTGGGTTTGTGGTCCTGTGGCGTTCGTTGTAACAACAAAACAAATCAATATTTTTGTTAATCCACTGCGATGTTATGTATTCATTAAATGATTTAGCTTCATTGCCTTCAGGTGCACTTTCTAATAATAACACCCATGCTTCTGGGATGACATTTTTGGGAAGATGTGCTGTGGCTGCACACATGGTAATATATTTTTTTCCACCGGGAACATTTACTATTCCGGTCTGTTTTCCTTTTTTCCACAACGCCTTATGGAAGTGGAAAAAACATCCGCTTATATCAACTAATGGAAAAACTTCTTTAATAGCGTTTATTGCTGCAATCTCAAAATCGATTTTAATTTTTTTTGGTTGAAATTCTGGAATGTTATCTTTTATCATTTCAAACATATGCACATAGGTCGATTGGCATTTATCAGGTAACAGCACAAAAATGATCGGCACTATTACGGTTTTGTCTGCGGTACTACCAATGTCGGCATGTATGGTATATAATTGATAGAATGGTCGGGCAATTGAAAAGAATGTTCCATCAACAAAGAACAGATTCATGGACTGCAATGCATTTTTGCAATCATTTAACATAAATATCAAAATTTTATTTATCCCACCACTTTCTACAACCAGAAAATCTTTTGCGATCACTGGTGAAATTTTGACATCCTCTAAATTCTGGAATGTAGTCTTACTAACATTTAAAAAATTATTTCTTGAACGGTAGAGTGCATTTTTCACACTTTGGAAGCTACGAACTTGGTCAACGTAATCATTATTATCTTTTAAACTCGCCATGGACATTGCATACATAGTGGGTATGGGTTTCAAGTCTGTCCGTACGTCCTTTTTACATTGATTAAACTTTTTTTCAAATTCTTCTTTTTTGTAATCTGGCAAACAAACATGATCTGTTGCTCCAGTCTTTAGAATGTTTGCTTCCTTTTCATCTAAAGTTAAGGAAGCTTTACAATTTTTTTTTGTGCAGTACCAAATTGAGGAGCCACATTTATTTTTTCTATTAATGCGGTACCGGTAGCCATCTTTCAATAAAATTTTACCACCTTTTTGACTTTCGACGAAAATTAAATTATTATCAGTATTCCTCAATGAACTGCATCCAAGTTCTTGATTCTCTTGGCTACTGCCGTCTTGAGGTCTTTCTTCTGTGTTAAAATTACCCCATGTGCTGCAGCCGGGTTCTTGATTCGTTTGGCTACTGCCGTCTTGAGGTCTTTCTTCTGTGTTAAAATTACCCCATGTGCTGCAGCCGGGTTCTTGATTCGTTTGGCTACTGCCGTCTTGAGGTCTTTCTTCTGTGTTAAAATTACCCCATGTGCTGCAGCCGGGTTCTTGATTATCTTCATTTTGAGGGGTTGATGTGCTACATTCGGGTTTTTTAATTATATCTACACTAGCGGTATTTTGTTGATCGAGGTTTAATAATTCGTAAGATTCGCTAGAATCATCTTTTTCTAAGTTTTCGTGTTGGATAGGTTCTGGTGGTGGTGCATGTATACTCCCATCGTTTAGTTCAGCATTAATGTCACCTATTTCGTTGCCTTCCAAAATATTTATTATGGTAATTAAATCCATCATTGATATTGTGATTATACTTCATACATCTTCAGTAGGTAATCCTAAAGAGAGAAATAATCATTACGTATTTATGTATTTTTATACTGTGTTTTATGTATTTTGATTGTTTATATTTTGATATGTAGTTATGTACTAACGCAATAGTTACATTTACATTTATAAAACAAATAAATATAGATTACATATAGAAAAACAATGGTACTTACGTGTTTCATGCTATCAAACGTTTTTTAACCACTACAGAACTTGCACTTACACAGTAGTTACCTACGTACGTAGTGCACTCTTTCAAGGTTAAAAGGGCACTGGTAAGTTTTGCCCTTCATAGACTTGGAACGCGCAACGCTGATAACTATAAATGTGTAAGAGGGACAAGTATATATGTGCGAAAGAGAGGTGACATCTAAGTAAGTCTTAGATGTCACCTCTTTCGCACATTCCTGTTATTCGAACTTGAGTTGCGCTAATGTACATATCTACATTACGTATTATTTTAGGTACACCGACAACACGTCCTAATATTGCTGTACTTAATTTATGTAAAATCACCAATGCGTCATTGAATTTCGGTTAGTCAATTATAATCTAGTCCGTATAATAAATGAACTTAATATTTTAAAAGATAGGTACTTTTTCATCATGCACATAATTTCGAATATTAATTATATACTGATATTATGACATACTTTGATGGTTATTAAAAAATATAATAGTAGGTACATAGCTGTACTGTATTGTTAAAGTTATTAGTTGTTTTTAAATTCTTTTTTGTGTATAATTGATTCTAAATTATGTGCATGTGCATTTCATTGGACGTGACTGTACTTCTAAAATATGATATTATTAAACTCGACATAAAGGTAATAAAAGCGTGGTAAATAAACTCGACATAAAGGGAATAGAAACGGGACAGAAAACTAAGCTCGATATAAGGGTAATAGAAGCGAGACAAGGTTTTCGGCTCGACATAACGGGACTCGACATAAAGGGAATAAATCGAAATAACCAGTTATTACCTTATAACTGTGGACTAGGTGAACCGATTTTTAAAAATCTTTTTTTATAAAATCTGAAGCTTCCCATTTGGTCCCATAAAAAAATGTTGAGGATCTGATGAGTGGATCCTTGGGAAATCGAGAGAAACCCTCAAATTTTCTACGTAGATGACGCGTTTATTGTTCAACTTCTTACATACCATCACATCTGTTGTTCCGGAAAGGTTAGGCAGCGGTGTACTAATATACACCCACGTTTCGCCGGTATGTTTTAGGTCCCATGTAATAGGGGGCGAGCCTATTGCCCTTAACCGGACACGAATCCAAACTCCGAGCTGCTACTGAGAATTTCACAGAAAAACCCAATAACACTTTGCTCGACCTGGGAATCGAACCCAGGACCTGATGGTAGTTGTACTAACTTGCCTTTCCGTTATTTGGCGTATATAGTTTGTCGGGAGTACCTCTGAACGCCATATTGTTTTCAGCTAAATAAAGTGTAATATGCATCAATATGGACAAAACATTATTCCATCTTGTAGTTTCCTTTCTAATCAAATGTTGCTCTTTGCAATCTATTGTTTTTCCTATTTTTAATCGTAGTTCAGCATCAATCCATAAAAGGTAAAACTTCTTATGAGAAGTGCTATTTTCATGAAAATTTAACATTTCAGACAAGTGTTTCCAGTTGTTATGCCCTTCAGATACTAAGATTGACGTTAAACTACTAGTCGACAACAAAAACAATAAACTCGATCCTTAGAAACGGAGTAAATTAACCAACGACGCTGAATTGTTTCGTTGTTTGCAAGTTTTTTTTTTGTGAAATAAGAATTAGGGAAATGTCGCCCTGAATCATTCTTCGGATAAATTATCAATGTGAGTTTGCACTGGACTACTAGTAACAATATGATCAATAATTTTGTTATTTCGAGTGACTGGCCAAGTGGCTGGATCTGATATATTCGGGACAACAGTACTTACGTCATCTAGAATTTGTATTGGTTGTACATCACCAATGGAGTCATAATTTAAGTGTTGTCAACATTAGATTTTTTCGCTTAATTTTGGGAATTTGCGAGTCGAATTATGAGCGATAAGGTAAAAAGGGGCGCCTGCGGCGCCCCTTTTATCCGGCGCCCTGGGCGATCGCCCAACCGCGCCCTACCCTAACGCCGCTACTGATGACTTTCGATGTGGTTTAACACAAAAACAGTGTGTTGATTCCGATCAACACACTGTTTTTGTGTTAAACACTTACTTACTTACTGAATTTGGTGATGAAGCCCCATCCAAAACCACAATTTATCGCTGGTTTGCTGAATTTCAACGTGGACGTATCAAGCTCAGTGATGATCCCCGTCAAGGTCGTCCAAAAACTGCAGTCACCCAAGAAAACGTTGTGCGTAAGCTGATTGAGGAAGATCGACGTGTGACATACCGAAATTCAGGCAACTTTAGACATTGGCATAAGTCAAATACGAATAATCTTGCATGAACGATTAGGTGTAAAAAAGTTGCTTTCCCGATGGCTACCGCATTCGCTCTGTGAAGAGTAAAAAGCGGCTCGCGTTACTTGGTGCATCAGAACTCGCGAAAGATTCCACGCAGGATCCTCAAATGCTGTATACAACATCGTATCAGGTGACGAATCCTGGATATATGCGTACGAACCCGAAACAAAAAACCAGTCACGAGTTTGGGTGTTCGAAAATGAGTTAAAGCCAACAAAAATTGTTCGTTCACGGAGTGTTGCAAAAAAAATGGTGGCCACGTTTGTCTCCAAAACCGGCCATGTTGCGACTATTCCTCTTGAGGGACAAAGAACGGTTAATTCAGAATGGTATGTAATATATGTAAACTAGCATTTGTTTGCCACAGGTCGTTTCTGAACTCCGTAAAGAGAACTGCAACCGCCGCATCATCCTCCATCACGACAATGCAAGTTCTCACACCGCGCAGAGAATAAAAGAGTTTTTGGAGCAAGAAAACATAAAATTATTAGACCATCCGCCGTACAGCCCCGACCTAAGCCCTAATGATTTCTATACTTACCCTAAAATAAAGCTGAAGAAGCTGTGGACGCCTACAAAACGGCCATTTTGGAGACCCCAACTTCCGAATGGAATGGTTGCTTCAATGACTGGTTCCATCGTATGGAAAAATGTGTCAAATTTCGCGGAGAATACTTTGAAAAGTTGTGTCACTACCTTGATTCCCGAAATTTTCAGTGCCGCCCTCGTATTACCAAGAAAAAAAAATTGATGGTTTTAAAGCAATTTTTTTTCACAAAACTTAATACTTTGTTTTACTCGTCTCACCCTGTACAAAGTTATGAAGAACCACGTGAGTTACACCTGGTAAAGATATTGGCTAATTCATATTTAAATTTAAGAATATTTAATACGCAAAATCAAATTTATTAAAAAATTTAAGCAGCAAGATTGGTCTGCGTCAGAAACTACTTAAAACTGTAACGCGCATCATATACCCGCCATATTTTATTTTACCAGTAAGCCGCCCTGCGTTGCAACTAGGTACGCGCATGCGCGATGTCGCGATTCGCGGGCGGCGGCGCGATGTCCCGTGCCCCCGCCCTTTTTAGTGCGCTTGATACTCTGAAACTCTGAATGCGTCTGGTCGATATTTGATCAATTCTACGAGTTTGTAGCATAAGTGTGACTCTCCTGTCTGTTCAACGCCATCTGTTGGTGTGGCGCGTGGCACTGCAAAATCGATAAACGCTTTGCTCTTTGTTTCACGCTGCACAATCAGACGGCGCTTTTACTACTATATTAATTTTACCAACTACGCCACCCCCACCTCTAATAGAACACTCTCAAACAACGCAAAACTTGTAATTGTGATTATTGTAGAAGCAAAATAATACAAACTATTTTATTATCCTAACACGAAAATACAATTGTTAAAGCAAAACAAACGACTATACACTGTATGGTCCCCTTTTTAACCGACTTGCAAAAGGAGGAGGTTATCAATTCGACTGTATTTTTTTATGTTTGTTACCTCAAACTTTTGACTTGGTGCATCGATTTTGAAAATGCTTTTTTATACGAAAGTTGATGCTTCCCGTGTGGTCCCATAAAAAATGGTGAGGATCTGATGAGTGGATCCTTAGGAAATCGAGAGAAACCCTCAAATTGTCTACGTAAATGGCGCGTTTATTGTTCAACCTCTTACATACCATCACGCCTGTCGTCCCCGAAAGGTTAGGCAGAGGAGAGAGGCAAGAGGTCTTCATACCTTTAAAACTAAATTGAAGTAAAAACTGTATTAAGTTATTTTTAACTTGTTAGTTTTGAAGTCGGTTTTTAAACGCAGTTTTATAATGTATCTGCACGATACATTATATAATTGTGTAAAATGCATAATTTCGTTGAATATCGTGGTTTTCTTATGGCTCGCAAGCTATAAGTGGCGCTCCAACTAGTGGCCGCGAATTCTACCTACCGACACATACATCGCCAGGATACATGCCATGCTGTCCAAGGTACCCTATTCATTGCCCGAGGAAGCGAAGCTGGATATCATTGATTAGCTTCTACCCAAACGTATCCGTAAAAGAATACCTAGAGAGGCTGTTAAAACCATTGAGTTGCTTACTGAGAAAGCGCGATCAATAGAAATAGCTCTCATGGAAAACACAAATACATGGATCGCGTCCGCGTTGGCGTCGACGTCCACGTCGGTGCCTTCGACCGCCTCACGTACGACACGCGCAACTTGGAGTTTGGCGGGAAACGACCGGACATCGGGCGCTCCGGGCTCCGCAGCGTAGCCGTCTTATCCGCACTCTCCACGTCGACCCTCTGCCTCTGCTACCCACAAGGCCGGGTAAAACTCGAGTGATAATAGTGTTTGTGATAAAATCTGTGATAGTGATAAAAAGTTATTCTGTGTCTATTGTAAGCAGGGACTGAAAACGGTAAAGGTATAAGGGTATGGTACCGGTATAGCATTATGATACAGTTTTGATTTAGCGGTAGACCCAAAAAGGTAGAGAATAACGGTTGTGGTACCGTTAAAAAAAATATTATACCTGTATTATTTTACGGTATCGTTTATACCCTTATATTACTAGTACCTTAACCGAAATAATTTCGGTACCGAAAAAATCTATGACATAGCATCGAGCTGACAACGTCGCTCGTCATTCCTTAACTCGCGCCACCGGGCACCGTGTTCGCTCTCGCTCTCACCTCTGCAGTGCAGCGCAGGCGGCGAGTAGCGACGCGACGTTGCCAGCTCAAACGAAAATCGTGTCGAGTTGTTCGCGATCTCAGTCAGTTGTATTTGCAATAGGTATCTGAGCGAACGCATTCAAGTTATCATTATAAACATTCACATTTAATTTATTATTATAGATTAAGTATTAATTTCACCTGTAGCATTGAACTATAGTACATACCTATCATATTTATTTACATACGTAGGTATAGGTATGGGAAGAAAACGAACGCTGTTTATTCTTTCTTTTCCTACGACAAAACGTCAAAAACATCAAAATGTTTAGTGCCGGGTTGTGAAGCCACCATCAAGGTAAGAACCTATCCTACATAGCTTTTCATGTTTTATCTACCTATGTTAAATTGTATTGTAGGTATGCAGTCTCGACAATATATAAAAATAACTATCGTTAACTTAACGAAATCTGTCGTAAAGCTAAGTACCTATAATGCTCTCAATAGGCGTATTGCCATTTTGGTTTATTTCTAACGTGACCCAAAAACCTAACCCGGTTGCGGGTTACGTTAGGAACTGGAAAAAAACTATAAAATTCATTCCCAACGCAAGTTCATTTCATAACCTGAACCGATTTCACCCGATACACTATTCCTAAAGTAACCCGAATTGTAATGTAGGTAGATTTACCGTCGCTTTCTTTCATAGAATAAAAGATAAATATGTGTCAAACCACTTTGATAAGTACGTAAGTACACCTATTAAAGTGGTTTGACACATAATATTTATCTTTTAGGGGGGAGTTACATTTGGAATGAATTTTATCATTTTTTTTTCTTGTTCCTAACGTAACCCGCAATCAGGTTAGGTTTTTAGGTCACGTTAGGAATATCCCGCCATTTTACCCCCGCGAATTGGAGGCACGCCGCGTACCTACAGTTTGATCGTGGCTTTAGATGAGAGTCGTTGTTGGGCTGGTTGTTGCTGTTGAGTTGTTTCACGTATATGGTCATGTATAATGGTCACGTGAATAGCGTACCTACTTATAGTAGTTGGCATTTAAAGCGAAGTTTCCGTACCGCGAAATTAAAATTTCCATTTTTTTTTTAAATTGCACCGATCGCGACTACAACCATATACTTATCTACTAATTTAAAACCATTATAACCATTCAAATAAAGCAATGAGTACACAGATTAGTAAAATATATATATTTCATTAAAAAATTAGGTACTTATCATATCTATAGACTTATTGCTTGCGTTGAATGCTTGTAATGGTTTTAAATCAGTAGGCATACTATGGTTGTAGACGCGACCGGTGCTTTGATGAACATTCTACCAAACACAGACCTGCAATATGCAAAAGAGGATAGGAAATTTTGAATTTCGCGGTTTTCACGGACACTCCACCTTAAATAAATATTAAATTTAATATACCTATTCTGCGTTACTCATTTTTCAGGGCGAGCACGGAACAAACTTGTTATATCATTTGTCGTCCAAACATCGTGAGGAATATAACATAGTCAACGACCGAAACAAATTGAACAAAAGTGATGAATTGACAGAGACAAATGATGAAAATGATCTTAATATTTCAAATAATAGTGACTGCCCAGACAATAACAATAAATCTCAAAAAACTAGTTCATCTAAATTTACGTATTTACAAACGCAGTGTGTTAACTTAGTAACAGTACATGGAAGGCCATTTTCGTTGATGGACGATCAGGCATTTAAAAATATCATAGCAATGACAGCCATAAGCCCCAGAGAATCTCAAACTTTGAATTCACACTCAATAAAAAAAATTATATTAGAGAAGGCTGAAATTGTGCGAAAAGACATAGCTAAAGGTGTCAAAGGAAGGTTAATTTAATTAAAAATTGATAGTGCTACTCGACTAGATCGAACATTTTTTGCCGTCAATGTACAGTATATTGAAAATGCCTCAGTAGTAATTAAAACTTTAGGTGTGACAGAGATGTGGGACAGAAGTACATCAGATTATCTACGAGAAAAGTTATTATATATCTTGAGAAAATACCAAATAAATGTGGATCAAATTTTTACGATTACATCAGATAATGGGGCCAATATGTTGAAATTGACTCGCTCGATGAACGATATTTTGAAAGGAGATATAAGTGACGATGAGGATTCGGATCCAGAATGCAGTGACCGATTATTAGATATAAATTTTCAGTCCGATGATGATGTCCCATATGAAATCACAACAGTTCGTTGTGCTGCACACTCACTGCAGCTTGCTATTCAAGATGCGCTAAAAGAAGACGAATCCCTTCCTATAATTGAACATGCGCGCTGGATTGTTAGAAAACTCCGAACGCCTACTATGAAAAATTTTATAAAATCGGCTAAAAAAAATAAAGCCATTTTAGATAATAACACACGATGGCATTCAACTTTTGATATGTTAGAGCGTTTGAAAACTTTAAAGGATTTTTGCTCTGAAGTCTCTGGAGAAGCGTTGTATTGTTCTCACACTTTTTGGGATGCTACTGATGATTTACTAAGTTCTCTGAGGCCAGCTAAAATGTGCACTAAGAAGCTACAAGAGGAACAGCTTACTCTGAGTGATTTTTTTCACGTTTGGACAAAATGTTATTTAGACACTTCACACGTGCAAACACCTCTTGCGCAACAGATATGTTTATTTATGAAAAATATACAACAAATTTTGATGACAAATCCCACATTACTTAGCGCATTGTATTTAGATCCCAGGTTTCAAGTCGTGTTATCAAGCGAAGAGGAAGCTTTAGCTGTACAACATTTAAATGTTACTTGGCGACGAATTTTTTAAATTCAAGCCAAATATTTAAATATTAATCAAGAAAGCGAAGAAAATGTCTCTCTTCCAAGTACGTCCTTGGCAGCAGATGAAAACGATGAAATTGAACTAATGTTGGCACAAACTGAAAGAGATAAAAGACATGAACAACGTGTTCGTTATATTAATACTCGAGCTGATATTGTAAATACATTACAAAATTTCTCGAATCATGCTCGTCTACCGCCGAAAGAAAAGATACTTACATTTTGGAAAGAAAAAGCTTTGTTAGAGCCTCAATTATATTTGCTATCACAGGTGGTGTTTGCAGTGCCAGCCACGCAAGTTAGTGTGGAACGCCTTTTCTCCTCATTGAAATTCGTTCTTAACGACTTACGTTATAATTTAAACAAAAATATCGTAGATGATGTTTTAGTTATTAGAAATAATAAATAAATACCTGTATGTACAAAGTGAAGAAATGAGGTAAGGATTATAACTTACTTTAGATTTAAATTATTTTAGTGAGATTTTACTTTCTTGAAAATAGATAGGGGACTTTATAGTCACCAAACAATGGTTGTGGCATTTATTTAGTTATTATCCTTAAAGTATTTTCTATGATTTTCACATTATGATAAAACTACAATTTAACGAGTTAAAAGCGACGTATATTTTGGGTTTACATTGCGAATCTATACTGCGAACACGATTACTGAATAGTAGTCTAAACATCAGTGTAAACCCAAAATATATATCGCCTTTAACTCGTTAAATTGTAGTTTTATTATAACCCTTATCTCATTTCATCACAAATCACAACAGTTTGTACAGTCAACTTCAGAGGTCAGTGGTAATAGTTTTATAGAAAAATCGTACTTATTACTATTGAGTTAAGGTGCATGACAGTTACCACTAATGTGCAGTTTACTGTACAAACTGAAAAGATTTACGATCTTTACATTACCTACTTTTTAATATTATTTTACTAAATTACTTCCTTTCTAAATAATGTTTCAATACATTTGGCATTTATTTTTCTAGTTGTAAAAATGAGTATTTCGAGCTTATTAAAATGAAAATTATGACCTTGACCATCGTGCACCTTATATGTTTCGAGAAAAAAACCTTACTGTATTTCATGTTCTAAAAAAATAAAACATTTTACATATGTCTGTATTATTATTTATTATATCAGTTAAATCATTATTTATTTAATTATGTTTACCATGTGTTTAAAGACTTGGTATTCTTAACCTTCCAGTTCTGATTCAGTTACAGGAACGTCTTCAGAGTGCTTTCCTTCTAAAGAATGTAGAAATCCTATTATTCTTGAGTACACACGTGCTCTCATACAAGGTTCTATATTTTTCATCTCTTCTCTTATAAATAAACTAAAAATGTCATTTCTTTGATCCTCTTCTCGATGGATAGCTATGCAGTGGGAACATCCAACTTGTTGCTTTTTTTTCTCCAGGTGTTTTGTTACTTTTGGATGGAGAATTGAGGGAGATTGTGATCGTTCCGAGTTCCCTAAAATATCTGGCGAGTGATGACGCTTTTTTGCTGGTTCTGAAATAAATAATTAAATGAAAACATGTTAGTTGGTACTTACCGAATTATAAATAACTAGCTTTTGCCCGCGCAGCTTCGCTTCCGTTCTTCCCTACTCTACCCTACCCTAAACTACTCTACACTACTGTACACTACACTACTGTACATTACACTTCTCTACACTACTCTACCCTACTCTAATCTACTCTACCCTACTCTACCTTACTCCACCCTACTCTACCTTACTCCACCCTACTCTATCCTACTCTACACTACTCTACTTCCTTAAAAAACTACTTACTTAAAAAAAAAACCGTTTAAACCGTCCCTAGAGTATCACTAAAACCAAAACCAAAATAAGTCATCTCCGTTCTCAAGTTTTAGCGAGACTAACGAACAGCAATTCATTTTTATATATAAGAAGAAGATTGAAAGTTTACGATAAATTAGGTTTATTCCTAACGTGACCCTAAAACCCAACTCGGTTGCGGGTTACGTTAGAAAATGGAAAAAAATGATAAAATTCATTCCCAACGTAACTCCCATCATAACCTGACCCGATTTGACTCGATATACTATTCCGTATTGTAATTAATGTAGGTAGGGTAGATTTACCGTCGCTTTCTACATTATAATTTTGTTAAAGGTAGGTAGGTACTAGGAAAACAGAATCATGAAGAAGATACCACGTAATATAAGTACAATACTATTGGATAAATTTTGCGTTTTAATACCTACTTCATTACTATATTGTCCTGGTAGGACTTTAGTCATATTACATATTGACATATTTTTTTTGTTTATTATTTAACCAAGGTGGGTCTTTGTCGCCGAGCCGCCGCCGTGTATTTTGCCCACGCGGCGCTCATATCTACTGCTTAAGGGTTTGTTTTGACATACATCTACATAAGTACTTACTTTTATCCATCTTGGCGACAATCTAGTAGTATTTTGTTTGAACAAAAACTGCTCACAACACACGCGTATACACAGACGACACGAGCAAAACAATCTACGTGGCACGAATGTCAGTATAATAATATTTTTGATCAAGTACTTACCATTGCATGCCTCAACTAGCGCGGGCGGCAGGATACATGGAAAACCTCAATTTTATTATTTAAATATCTAAAAAAAATAATGATACCGCAATATTACGATACCAATATAAACCGGTACCGTTTCTTTAAGGTATCGAAATTTAAAGGTATGACGTCATACCGCTTACCGTTTTAACCAGTATTTTTTCGGTTATTCAGTCCCTGATTGTAAGTTACGTGGACATTCTAGAGACTCTTGTAGTAAACTCGTAAGTAAGAAAAATAATAATTCTGAATCTAAAACTAATCTAAACTAAAACTGATTTGATAAAAAAACTATCATTTAAAACCGCGAAATGGAAGGCGAAGGATTTTTGTAAGTATTCATAATTTTTATAACTGCAAATGTAGGGGAGATAAGCCTAAATCGGGTACCCCGCCTAAATCGGGTATGCTTGTTTGTGTGCGTGTTACGTCTATTAGTGAGAATGTACGAGTGCAGCGAGATGGCGTGACAGTCGGCCAATCACAGGCAGTCGGCTCTCCGCTGTGACGCAAGCGCTTGCAAGGTAAGATTGAAAACAATATTTTTGATGGTTTTACTAAAAAAAATGACTTTTGGTAACAGTGAATACTCAAATATTGTATGGATTATGTTTACTTAAGTTTTGTGTTGTGATTTTGTAAGGAATTATGCATCTAAATTAAAAAAACTTGTGGCATTCCTGCATTTGGTTTTGAGGTTATGGCGGTTCAAAATAAAAACATGCGTTTGGGCATAACGGGTAGGGGTAAAACGGGTATGTACCCGATTTGCCCTAGTATGGTCATGTAAGTAGTTTGGGTGGTTGAAATGAGGTTTAATTAAGATTTTTGGTTTGTTTTATTCTAGATGGTTAACAAATATAAAAGAAAAACCTCTAATGCATCATGGGACGAGGCAGTTATGAAACTTGCTATGGAAGAAGCTAGCAAAACCTCAGTGAAAGGTGCGGCTAAGAAGTACGGTATAAACTTATCCACGTTGCAGCGGCACATCAAAAAAGGATGCCCGAAGAAGAAACTTGGCAGGTACACAACTGTATTCACGGATCCTCAGGAACTCGAGCTTCTTGAATATGTGTTTCATATGGAAGGTTTGTTTTTTGGACTGACCAAGAAAGAATTCTTAGAACTCGTGTACCAATATGCCGAAAACAACAATATTCCACACCCATTCAAAAATGGAATGGCAGGTGAAGATTGGTACATTGGGTTTAAAGTACGACATCCTGATTTAAGTCTACGCCGTCCAGAACCGACGTCATTAGCACGCGCTAGGGGTTTTAACAAACCACAAGTACAGAGGTTTTTCGATTTGCTAGAGGGAGAGATCGATAAACATAAAATTGACGCGACGCGCATTTACAATGTTGACGAAACTGGAATTCAGACTAATAGCAACAAGTCGCCTAGAGTTCTTAGTAGATCAGGAAAAAAACAGGTTGGTGTGATATCTAGTGTCGAGCGTGGTAAACTCACAACAGTGGTTTGCTGTTGCAATGCAGCAGGTGCGTTTATACCCCCATTTTTAATCTTTGGGAGAAAGCGAATGGTGCCAAGACTTCTAGATGGCGCTCCACCTGGATCAGTCGCAAGCTGCACAGACAACGGCTGGATAAATGGCCCAACATTCTTAGACTGGCTTCGACATTTTGTGGCTATGACTAGGCCAACTAGTGAGCAAAAAATAATTTTAGTAATGGTTGTCCATTACTAAAATTATTTTTCACGTGTCACATAAATATTTAGAAGTCCTGGATTATGCTTCAAAGAACAATGTGATTTTTGTGTCTTTTCCACCACACACAACGCACCGATTACAGCCTTTGGATACGTGTGTTTACGGGCCACTTAAAATTATTTCGAACAAGCTGTTTCGGTATTTCAGCGTACCCACGTCGGGCGCATTATTTCACAGTATGACGTGGCCCGATTGTTTGGTGAAGCCTACATGAAAGCGGCCAGTGCCCATAACGCAATAAAAGGGTTTTCATCTACTGGCATTTGGCCAACCAATCGGAACGTATTTGACGAAAGTGATTATATGCCATCTACTTTGACAGACAGGCCGGAGCCAGTTACTGGAAATGAGGAGTCGGCAAATATTCAACCCGCTGTGTTGAATATCGAGATACCTACTAACGATAACACCGATATTACAGAAACACCGACTATTTTAAGCAAAACAGCAGAAGTGACAGCAGGACAAACTGAAGAAACAGCATCTGAGATGCAGTCCAACAATTCTCCGCCACTAGTAGCTGACACAGACTTGGAGTTACAGGTTACTGAAGTCAACAGGCCCACAACTCCGGAAATGCAGCCGTCACCACCAATAAAACAGCATAAAACTCCAATAGACATCAGACCACCCTCAAATCACACCGAATATAACTACACGAAAACGTAAGGCACAAAAGGCTGAAATACTAACAAGTACACCAGTAATAGAGGAACTAAGGGAAAAAGAAGAAACCTACTAACACTAAACTTAAGGCAGTGAAGAAAAATTTAAAGGAACCCAGCACTAATAAGAAGGAAGTAATAGCTTGTTGTAGTAATACCAACAAGAGACAGGTAAGATCCAAACGTGGTCCAAAAAACAGTCAGAATGACAAAACTGAATACGCTTGCTTAGTCTGTGCTGATCTATATACTGAACCACCTCTAGAAGATTGGATCAGGTGTGACGATTGTGACATGTGGGCTCACGAAGCGTGCTGTTATACCTTCGATTCCCTTCTAGACTTCTGCTGACTTATCCTAACTTAACTTTATCCTATTCCGAGTCAGCTATATTCCTCCCGAAACTCCTCAGTCGGTTCCTATCTCCCAACCGCGCCGGTCATACCATATTCTTGTATTTCTAAATCTAAATTAGTTAATCTATTAAATAAGTTCAAGGTTTACAAAATCCTTTTTTTTAAAAACCTAAATGCTAGACCCCGTATAACATTGGTGGCAGCTTAAGGGATTTAAAAAATAAAATCCTCGGAACGCCTCATCCCTAACCCGGACAATAACTGTGAATAGTTTGGCCTATAAGCCTAAAAGTGCGTGAAAACTAACAAGTGAAAATATTACTTAAGTGCCGAATATACAGGGTGACTTTCAACCTGTATATGCTGTGATAAACCTGGTTATTATATTAACGCCGTGTCTACATTATCGCTGTATCGTCGTGTCAGTTTCTTCTATCCGCATTTATTACGCAACAGTGCTGAAGGCACTGTGGTAATCATCACCGCTGTATCCTGCGTCACCCAGCGACCCTGAAAACTATCACCAAGACTTCCGGTCCCTGTCGGACTACTATTTCGAATTACGAAATTTCGAAAATGTTCCTGGTCTTCCTGTGAGTCTTAAATTTTGATTATACACCGTGAAATTGTAGTCGTTGTGGAACCGAAAGGTGGGAAACTTATGATAATTAGTAGAACAAAAAAAAGTCTTAGATTAACTCTACTGTTTATAATAAAAAAGTTGGCAAGTGAAAAGAATATTTTCACTTGATCGAGTTTGCTAGTAGTAGTGCATCAATATTTCATTCAAAATCGGCCGCAGTCGCTAGCTCGCTACTCTGAAGCCGCCTCGTGAGGGCGGCGCGGGCGGCGGGATCAATGACCCGAACGCCCGCCAGTCAGCTGGTACTAAACGGATACCGGCTGTCCGAGCGAATAAGTAAAGTACTAATAAGTACTTACGCGTTATTTAAAAGTAGTAGGTCAGTACTTTATTGATGTCATTTTATTATTGAAATAAATTGTATTTAGCAATACGATGCAGAAGGCGACGAAATTGATGGTAAGTATTACTTTACACCTATCTACGTATTACCTCCAATTAAATAAAAGGGATTAAAAATTAAGTAGGTACCTAGGTTAAGTAGGTACATAGCTTTAAAAAAACCTTTTTTTTGTAACTTTGCCCCAAGCAAAGATTTAACACACACACAGACCTAGAACAATTACCTGCAGATCATACATTTTTTTTCCGAGCAAGGATCGAACTCGCGACGCCTTGCGCAGCAGTCACTCGTACAGCCGCTGCGCCAATCATTGCGGCAACATTTTCACGGAATAAATTGTACTCCAATTTCTCCTTCATACATTCCACGAGCTTTGACCCCCAGAAATACTTCACTTGAACATAGTTTTAGGTATTTACTGTATCAATATTAAAAACAGATAGCTGAAACAGTCAAGAGACTGGGTAGGTATTTCAGGCGTATTTAAAAAATTGTACCTTTTAACATAATAATCAACTTTACATACAAGTTACCTGCTAAAAGTGTATTTACGACGACGAAGTGGAGTCCGCCGCGTTCAATACACAAACGTGCCCGTTTTATACTATTGTCTTTTAGCTTTCTTAACGTGTCTCTGTCACTTTTCATTCTATCAAAGGCGTCCACTATCGCACTGCGTAACTCGTCACGATTTTCATGTTCACGGGTATAAACAAGTCTTTTGATTTCCGACTCGGTGTTCGGTGATAGGCGGCCAAGCCACGGGACCGCCGCCGTGGCCTATCCACCTATCACCGAACTGAGTGTTTAGGTAGGCACGCACTACACTTGAATAATGAGCGGGGCAGCCATCATGCTGATAGTAAATCCCTGCTAAGTACGCTACAGGGATATCATCTAACAGCCAGCCCCGATATTATCGTTTATAACATGTCTAAAAACGAGCTGTTAGATAGCGTTCAATGAAAATAGTCACTATTAATTGGCCGTTATAATAACTGCCTACACATTAGCACTAAACTGAACTTGGTGATGGTCTTCCCATATTAAGTATGGATTCACGAGATTCCATTAATGTGCACAGTACAGTACAGCTGAACAATTGCTAAGTACTTCGCGTTCGTATATTCGTACTGACGACACATTTTCGCGTGACAATGTAAATCTTACCGCGCGCGAGTTGCAGTAGAACTAGCGCCCGGCCCGCACGCCGACGGCGGCGACACTGCGGCGGGCGCGACACTGCGGCGCCGCCGCCGCTCAGCGTGGTAGGTAATAATAGGTAGTGCGTCCGAGTGGATTGTCGGCAAATGTGTAGGTAAGTTAGCGGCAGCGCGCGGGCGGCTTTTATGTCTTTGTCGGCATGCTTTACTGCTTAGTTGTGTTAGTTGTGTACCTATGTGTGAGTAACATTGAATGATATCGATCGTAGTAATCGTAGTACGTTAAATTTAGTGGCGTTACCATGTATCCTGGTTTCGTTCTAGTTTTTTGTATGTCTGTCACATTTTTTATAAAAAAAAATATCTTTATTTCATTTAAATTTCACATAAATGGATTCCATTATTGATATAGAGTCCAAAATTTTCGTCCCAGCAATAGTTATAATTTCACGGTGTATACTGTGACTCGAGTGTTTTGTGTGGTGCAAAAGTGATAAATAGAATAAGAAACTTTTACTTTAATAACTAACTTTCAATTCATTATAATTAATTTAATTTGTATTTCAATGAGTTCTAAGCTCATTAGTACTAGATATTTAATCATAATTCGGAGAGTTTATTAATAGTCTAAACAATCGCCGAGCAGTAGCTCTTCACCCACGCATTACTTACTGGAAACTGATAACGCTGTCTTGCACCCAAGTCGTTGTGCGCTTATAAGATTATTTTATTAATGAAATTTTAACCTTGAATCTTACTTGCTCATCCTTATTTTGTACTTAATAAATATATATGCGCAGATTAGTAGAAGTAAAGGACGAAGAACAGCAGGTGAAAATGTCTGAAATTGATTTAAATGTGCTTATCAAATTTATCGGAACCTTCGACGGTTCCAGA
Source organism: Craniophora ligustri (assembly GCA_905163465.1). NCBI lineage: Eukaryota > Metazoa > Arthropoda > Insecta > Lepidoptera > Noctuidae > Craniophora > Craniophora ligustri. The sequence goes on along the minus strand of LR990971.1, from coordinate 11,008,124 downwards.
GATACTCTGATTCCGTTTCTAAACAATTACCGCAATGCAAATTAATTTGGCATCATCTTCCCAACAGGATATTCTTTTTAAATATATTTTAAGTAAACTAACAGGGAAAGCCGAATCTGTGTGTGCCATAAAAGAATTCACGAAATGGTCCCAACTTGAAGACTTCCTTAAAACTCAATTTGGTGACAGGAAGCATTATGCTCATTTACTTGCGGATCTCCAAGGTTGCAAGCAACACCCGAATGAAAATGTGAGCCAATATTCGTTGAGAATAGAGGGCTGCTTGTCGAAATTGCTTACTGAGATCAATATTACTATACCAACTAAAAAGAAAGACGAATTATCTGGCCGAGTAGCCACTATGCAAGACTTAGCATTAAACAGATTTATGATGGGGCTTGATCCCCGATTGGCTACAATCGTGAGGTGCCGTGACCCATCCACATTGAACGAGGCTATAAATTTTGCCACAGCCGAAGAGAAAATCCTCGGTATTACTTATAAAAAAAATACTTTTGCCCCATCTAATCTACCCAATTACATGTACAGACCTAACTTTAACCCATCCTATTCTAAACCCCAAGGTCAGATGTCACAACTTAAACCAAGGGGTCAATCTTATTTTGCAAGACCTCAAGGTCAAAACCAACCTTTCAATTCACAAGCCCCCGTGTGTCGTTATTGTAAAAATATAGGACACACAATCGAAAACTGTCGTAAGCGACAGTATAATAACAGTCGCCGCAATAATACTGAATTTAAAAATGGAAATAACACTTCTAATAACAATTTCAATCGCACTGTTCACAACATAACTGAAGATAATATCGATACTATTCGTGAATGTACTCAAGACGGATATGACACAGTCGATAATAATTTAAACGAGTCATATTTCCTGAGAGGTGTCGCACAGGAAATCCTGATTCTAAAGCCGATACCAAATCTTCTAAATCCGCTGTTCCTGCTAAATCCGCTGTATCCAAGAAATCTACTAAATCCACTAAATCTACTAAATCCACTGAATCTACTAAATCCACTGAATCTATTAAATCCACTGAACCTGTAAAATCCACTGAATCTACTAAATCCTCTGAATCTATTAAATCCACTGAACCTGTAAAATCAAATAAATCCACTACCAGATCTTGTCTCTTATACCCAGCACCTGTAACAAAAAATATTAATTTAAAAACATATAACATTTCTACAAATCCAAAGAAAAAGCACCTACCTTTAGGAAATCCCGTAGAAACGAATCAAACGCTTCTGTACACCACAGTTTGTGTTACTAATTATTATATTATTTTTTCCAGAAAAATGCCGTTTTAATTTAAAAAGAAAAATAAGTGACGCGTAATCCCTAAAGAAATAATATTACGTGCCATAGAAGAAATTACAAAGGGAGCAAAAATTAAAGCGACTGCAAATAAATACGACATACCTAGATCAAATCTCCAAAGATATTTAAAACAAGGCACTGTAAAAGATGTTTCTTCTAAAGCAAAACTGTCAGAGTACCTCATAACATCTTCTAAATTGAATTATGGACTTTCAAAGTGCAAACGCGTCAGTTGGCTTATGACTATGCCTGTGCAATAAATAAAAAATACCAGAAAATTTGACTAAAAATATCTATCATCGGATTTAAATATAAATAAATTATTTAAATTTATTTATATTTAAATCCGATGTATAGACATAGATATTAATTATTTAAAGTGTAAAGTACACTTTAAATAATTCATTATTTAAACCTGATTTATTGACCAGGGAAATATATAATAAATGTAGTAAAAAGATGTTCCTGATTTCTAGAAGTTTATCTAGTTAACAAGATGTTGTTGATTTGTGATTATTTCTTTTAATTAAAAGGCTCAAATTTTTGTAGCAAAACATATTTTGCACTTGTTTTTCATTTTTTACAACCCTAATTCGCATGAAATCCTTCAAGATCAAAGACGGTAATGTAGACCAAAGTTTGGTACCAAAGACGGCCATCTTGCCTTGGTTTGGGTTCAAAGACGGCAATCTTTAAAATTCAAAACCAAAGTCGGCAATCTAGCAAATTAAATGTCCTTTTAAACCTTTTTGCTTATCTTTTACACATATTTTTTTTCTCTGGCTCAGTACACGCTACAGTAACATGATTACATATTTTTTATTATTATCTATGGATTAATTTGAAAATTAACGGTTTTTGCCCATTTGCCAAAATTAAGGTCAACCCTACTTTGCCGCCTTTGGTTTTATACGACTCATATACACAAATTGTAGATCACCAATTGAATTTTTCTTGGCTCGTGGAAGTCGCAGACGTGGACGAGGGGTTCGTACTAGAGGTGGGAGCGTACCATCTCAAGTTCTTAGGTAATTGAATGCTTCTTTTGTGAGTTATTATTGCTTTTTTTTGATAATCGTGGTTAAATTAATGCATACACCAATTTTAGATCACCAACAGAAACTTCTTTGACTCGTAGAAGTCACAGAGGCCGAGGACGGGTTCGCACCTGAGGTGGGAGGGGATCATCTCAAGTTATAAGGTATTATCATATTTGTGTAATTTTGGTAAAAATCTACTCTCGTAAATTTATTTATTTCGTTTATCACCGCTTAACTAACACCGACAAAACTGGCATCACAACTATTCGCTTAGTTGCCGATGGATGCGGAGGCGAGAATAAAAATTGTATTATTGTGGGAACATGCTGCAAATGGCTGTTGGAAAACCAATCTATCAAAGTTATTGAACTAGTTTTCCCAGTCACCGGTCATTCGTATATGCCTGCTGATAGGCAATTTGGTATAATAGAAAAAAAGTTCAAGAAATTAGAGGTACATCCAAATGAAATAAGTGAGATAATTGGCAAAACGTCCACATTGGTTAAATTTGGAACCGACTGTCCTGTCTACAAGTGGAGAGGCTGTGAAGAGTGTCGTGCAAGTAACGACATCTTGGCCTATGGCCTTCAAAGAGTGTAAAAGATTTATTTTAAAAAGATCGAAGAAAACTGGAAATGTTCTTGTCAGGGACGAACTCTTCTACAAAAGTGACTTGGAAAAAATTGGCACAAATGTATGTCAACGCCAAAAAGTTATGGCCATGATCACACCACAAATTATGTCTAATATTGTTCCAGTGAATAAGAATAAGCTAACAGAAATCAACCAACTCCAGCATTTCGGGACGGATTGGAGAAATATTCCTTCCCTACATTTTTGGAGGATTTTTGGAACATGGAATGTGAGAACCCTGCTAACGCCGGGAAAGGTAGAAGAACTGAAGATAGAAATGAAGAGATTGAGTATAGATATTTTGGGGTAAAGTGAAGTACGGTGGGAAGGAAGTGGGGATTATTGGAGCGACGACTATAGAACTCCCTGTCTTTCTCCTGTATATATTATACAGGAGAAAGACAGGGAGCAAATGGAACGGCAATAGTATTAAACAAAGCATGGGGTGTGAAAAAATTAAATCCAGCCCTACAAATATAGTTATTATCCAGGTATATATGCCTACCGGTAGCCACGATGATGATGAAGACGAAGGTATTTATAACAACATAGACTCAATTTTAGATTCAGTTAAAGAAAACGACAACATAATTGTAATGGGAGATTTTAAAGCAGTAATAGGTGAGGGTCCAGAAGATAACATTGTCGGAAAGTTTGGACAGAGAAATAGAAGACCTCTTATACAATCTTTTTGTATTTTTTAGCATATTTCAAGGTCAGATTTTTAAATTTTTATTAAGAAAGAAAAATTCAACCTCAGGCGGGACTCGAATTGGTCTGCGTCTTCTGGATTGGTACTCCAGAGTTCTGGAGTACCAATCCAGAAGACGCAGGGTAAGTTAGATAAAGCATAAAGAAATTGGAGTAATGACAGTTGCATCACAGTATATTTATGCCAACATAATATATATAAGGCAAAATATACATTCCTATTGTAAAAATAGTGACATTGATAATATTAACACGCGAAATAAACATAAATTATGCGCTCCTAGTCACCGTTTACATAAGGTGCATAATTCATTTGAGGGAGTCGGTATACGTATTTATAATAGAATATCTAGTGACATTTTGAATCTACCGACTGTCGCTTTTAAACGTAAAATAAAAGATTGTCTTATCAAGAAGGCATATTATAATTTAACCCTAGAAGCCCAATCTAGGTAATTTTTACCTATTCGAAAACTAATAATTGCTTTCTCTTTCGCACACTTCTTTCGATCGCCGTGATTGATCGAACCAACTTAGTACAGCCCGCGAGCCAACAGGAGACGGCCGTATTGCCTTGGTAAGTACCTCCACATTGTAGATATCGTAATGTTGTAGGTCAATTTGGCCTATGTTTAGGCTTTGTGTAACTTTTACACTGGTTTTGAGTTTTTGGAGATAGTTATTTTAGGAGGATTTAACGTTATGTTTTAGTTTGTTTTTAAAAAATAAATATTGTTTTAGGTAGAAAAACAAGATGGCGTCCTCTAGACAACTGGGAACTGACGAGATAGCGTCCTTTTTAGAAAATATAAGTGACTCGGAAACATGCGACTCAGACTCGGGAGAAGAAGATTGCGTGACTCATGACGTAGTCAATAGCGACGTGGAAGACGAGGTTGTGGACTATGTTGAGTGTTCAAACGAGTCAACTAGCCAAGAAACTCTTCAAAATGATGGTACGTCTATTGAATCCACTAATACAGATATACTTCAGTCATCATCAGGTAGAATCATTGTATTACCGCAACGTACATTACGCTCAAAAAACAAACATATTTGGAGCACTGTGAAGGGTAGATCTAGCGGTAGGACTTCTTCAATCAATATAGTACGTACAAATAGAGGACCCACACGAATGAACCGGAATATCGTCGATCCGTTACTATGTTTTCAACTTTTCATCAAAGATGAAATTGTAGAAGAGATAGTGAAATGGACTAATGAAGAAATGGTACGAAAGCGAGTAAATATAAAAGAGATTTCGGCAAATTACAAAGATACTAGTGTCACAGAGATTTGGGCGCTCATAGGAATACTTACGTTGACGGCTGTTATGAAGGATAACCACTTGTCCACTGATGAGTTATTCGATGCATCATTCGCTGGTACTCGATATGTTAGTGTAATGAGTAAAGAAAGGTTTGAATTTCTACTAAGATGTCTCAGAATGGACGATAAGTCATTACGGCAAACTCATAGACAGGACGATGCTTTTTTACCTGTCAGAAAGATATGGGATATTTTCATCAACCAATGCAGGATAAATTATACACCAGGGTCAAACTTAACGGTAGACGAACAATTGCTAGGATTTCGGGGTAGATGTCCATTTCGTATGTACATTCCAAATAAGCCAGATAAATACGGAATTAAATTCCCAATGATATGCGACGCTGCAACTAAATATATGGTGGATGCAATACCTTACCTTGGTAAGAGTACTAAGACTAATGGCCTCCCTCTTGGCGAGTATTATGTAAAGGAGCTGACGAAAACTGTGCACGGTACTAATAGAAATATTACGTGTGACAACTGGTTCACTTCTGTACCACTGGCTAAAAGCTTACTAAAATCTCCATATAATTTGACATTGGTTGGAACCATAAGATCTAATAAAAGGGAAATTCCAGAAGCACCAAAAAATACTCGTACCCGTCCGGTAGGATCTTCTATATTTTGCTTCGATGGTCCGTTGACCCTAGTATCTTATAAACCTAAGCCGTCTAAGATTGTGTACCTTTTATCATCATGTGATGAGGACGCTGTAGTCGACCGTACTAATGGAAAGCCAGACATGATTTTATTTTATAATCAAACAAAAGGGGGTGTCGATTCCTTTGATCAAATGTGTTCCTCTATGTCTACTAATAGGAAGACGAATAGGTGGCCCATGGCTGTTTTTTACGGCATGCTCAATATGTCTTTCGTAAATTCTTATATTATACACTGCCATAACAAGCTATCTAACAAAGAAAAACCGCTAAGTCGCAAAAACTTTATGAAAAAATTGAGCACTGATTTGACTCGGCCATGGATGCAACAGCGTCTGGAAGCCCCTACATTGAAGCGTTCAGTACGTGACAATATCACGAATATCCTTCAAAAGGAGCCGCAGCCAATGCCAGAGAATACCACAGAAGAACCAGAGCCAAAAAAGCGTCGCTATTGTGGTTATTGTTCTTATAAAAAACAGCGAAAGACAAATTCGCAGTGTACAAAATGCAAAAGAGCAATTTGTCGTGAGCACAATATTGACATGTGTCAAAACTGTTTATAGTGTGATAATTATTGTACGAAACTTGTTGATTGTTTTGAAACATTTATAAATTAGTTAGAAAGAAAAGATTTTATGTTGATTTTTCTTTATATTTTTAGTTTATAAGAAGAAAACCGGAAGGGTCTCATTTTGTGCCAAATTTTTATATGTTTACGTATTTTTGTATTTTCAAAGATATAATAAACAGATTTTAATATAATTATGCGTTTTTTAATTTCATGAATAACCAATAAAAATAAATAATAACGAAAACTAGTCAATTTAACATCATAAACTATCCTATACGTGTATTTATTTATGTAGGTAAATTTGACCTATGATTGGGCCTTTTAGATAGCAAAATATGATTGGGCTTCTAGGGTTAAATGACTATTTTAGTGACAGTACAAGATGGTCACCGGATTGACCCAAGACAACTCACTATTGTAACTTGTTAAAACGTGTTATTACATGTGAGCGGGCACATACAGACAAATGGAGGCTAAGTGTGTATTAAAATATTCATAATTATATATTTTTATTGGTAAAATGGATTTGTGTATGCTAGCTCACATAATAATAATAATTTAGCTGATTCGATAAACTGTGTACCAATTGATTCATTGTAATATTGTATAGAATCGTTAAATTAATTAACAGACAGAACTGTGTTGTTGGGGAGTTTGTTGCGCCGCTTCTTCTTCCCAACAAAAACACTAGGAAGCGGTGAAGGGCGGGCGTTTTGGGGGCTGTCTTTATTGTCGACGTTCAAAAAGAGCCAATTAAATTTGGCCTACTTTGAATAAATGATATTTTGATTTTGATTTTGCATATAGTTTAATAAAACAATTAGATAAGAAACATAAGTCAAAAAGTACAGCCATATTAGATGAAAACGGTAAGATATTGGCGGGTAAGATATATACGGCCAAAACAAAAATACCACAGTTTTAGCAATTTGTTCTAAGTGGCTAGCTGAGGCTCATCGCCATGTAAAGACTTTGGAGCTTATTTTTCCCACAGTTGGACCTTCTTTTATTCCTCCAGACAGAGTTTTTGCACTGATAGAAAAGGACATACGCAAACGCGAGATAATTGCAAACCCCAATGAATACTATAATATTATAAAAGATTTTGGGCAGGTAATATCTTTAGGAAAAGACTGCAAGATATTTAACTGGAAGGATGACGCGGGAAGAGTGATGAAACCTATCGGAAAATGGCATTTCCAATTTTAAAACGCCAAACGATATATTCTAAAACGTTCTAAAAAAGAAGGAAACATTCTTATTAAAGGAAATATACATACGTGTTTTTAAGAATGTTAACCTTCCAGGAAAGCTATCTATTAACTTGAATCCTACGGAAATTCTACCTACAAATAAAATTAGTGATTCTAAAGCATCGGATGTTCGTAAACTTTTAGTCAATCATTACGGTGATAATTGGCAATATAAAATAAATATAAATATTCCTGGACATTATGACACAGCGCCATCTAGTTCCGTGGTAAGCAACGAGGCTTGTGTTACGGATACTAGTTGGTTGATATACTACATATATACTTTTTTTTTTGTAAATACATACATATTATAAATAAATACATCCATGACTCGGAAACAAATGTTTATGCTCATCACACAAACATTTGTCCCTACCGGGATTCGAACCCGGGACCCTTAGCACAGAAAGCAGTGTTAACTACCGCTGGACTAAATGGGTCGTCATATATGTTGAACGCCTTAACTTTTTCGTTCCATTGATTTCCGATACAAGTAACAAAATGGAGTTGATTAATGCTGAAACCACTGCGACTGTAGAAGATACGATTTGTGAACCTCAGGAAGAGATTATGAGCATGCTAATTTAATTTAACTAAGTATTATCTACTGAGAATATTTAAAAATTAATAATATTGTTTTGTAAAAGTACATACTGTAATAGCATTGATTGTGTCTATTATAAAATTATAATGTAAATCTTTGACTAAATAAGTAAATATATTTTGTTAGTTTTGAATTTATGCGTATGTATTCAAACCGAAATCAATAAAAAGAAGTACTGCACATATCTCATTAAAGTATCTAATTGATACGTCCTAGTATACACAGTTTTAATGGCGTCTTAAGGTGCAACACCAATATCCCTGAATAGGAAATTCAAATCCAGCAATATCCTACTGTTATGATCAAAAGCAGCAATATCCAATTATTTTTTCAATATTTAAACATTATTCTTTAGTCATTTAACCCTTTCACACTCAAGGGAAACATTTTTCCCTTCTACGAAAATCGTTATCGATTGTTCAATTATTATTGAATCGTTTTTTTTTTTACCGAATGTCAAAATAAAACATATGTCCAAGGCAACAAATGTGTTTCTGAACGAAAAAAAAAAAAGTACAGACAACATTTATTGCGCCAAAACCAAAAAAATCGCGGGCTGAACTAATAATATCTTGAAAGTGTTTTGAACTTGAGAAAATAAAATTACTGTATTTTGTCACGTGTTTTATATTATATATTAAGTATAATTTTATATAATAATACAGTAAACTGCAGAATATTAGCACAAGTACCTAAAAATTGCAAATCATCTAAAGGGAAATATTTTTCCCTCTGGTCCATATCTGGTGTATTCGTTGTAGTATTGTTATATACTACAACGAATACACCATGCTTTATGATAATGTATGGTTTTCTTGTATTTTTATATAATTTACCTTCATGATTTTTACAGAAATGGCTAAAAGAGGGTGCAAAGAATTTCATATTCAAGAAAAAGAAATATTGCAGTTACTTATAGCAGATAATAGTGACGGAGAAGATGACTTACAGTTAGACGAAGAAGACCAGCAGATCATAGCTCAAGATATACAAAATGGAACCGATGTAGTTGAAATTGAAGATTCTGTTCAAGAACCGATTAATCAAACCTCATTACCCACCTGTTCAGATACTATTCCTGTTTTCAACTGGAGAAATAAAAGAGAGTATGATTTTGGGCGCATAAATACATTATCTGACCGGCATGGCATGTTGTTGCCAATGGACATTTTCATGGAGGTGACACAAATGGATCAGTTAGTGTCTAATATCATAATAAAAGAAAGTGTCAAATACGCACAACAAAATGGAAGAGAAGTAAATTGTGCAAAACGACGTATAGAAAATAGGACACATAATAAATGTGTTATGTGCAATGTCCACTTGTGCTTCACAAGTAAACGAAATTGTTTTGTGGAATACCATAAGTAACTATTTATTTTACTTTTCTGATAATTTTTATTATGTTTTTTTGTATTCCTAGGCAATAAATAAAATATCGATATAATAAACCTAACTCTTCGTTTTTCTTTTATGAGGAGTTTCAAAAATATGGTACAATGCTCATTTTGGCGTGTCCCTCAAGTTCATGTTTTTTTTTCGAAACTAGGTACATTATAAGTTGATGTATTATATAAATTATAATTCAGCTTGTTTACTTGGTTTTTAGTTTAAATTAATTCTAATTGAACAAAAATTTAATTTATCTAGATTTTTTTACTAAACCAGACGCCTTAATGTTGGTGTGTCCCCAGTGTAAATAAAAAGTTTAGCTTAAATTATCGTTAGTATTTTGTTGAATATCTTGACATATTTTGTTGTTTATACAATAAATGGACCTTGTTCTTATTGCTATATGTTCATTTTGTTGCTTAAAATAACTTTAATCTGTTTAAAATGACACTCAATTGTTGTCCCCGAAATTTGTTACCTCCGGACATGTCAGTTTTGTTAATACTATTTCTTTGAAAAATAATTCTACTAAATATATTTTTTGAGTGGCAAATGGTAACACTGATGACGCACATTAATAAATTGGCTGTTATACAAAAAACGTCACAAGTGTCATTTTTTCGGCGGAGTGAGTGAGTCAAGTAGCTGGCTGGACTGGAGAGAAATTGGTGTCAGGTTTGTAATATTTGCAATCTATAACTTTACCACACATTTTAATGCATGTAATATCCTAAAGAAATGCCATGTTTTGTACGAACAACTTGTTGTATGTAGTTTAACTTATTGAGAAACTGTACTGATAATATATTTTTTTGAATTGAAGGTAGACACATTATGTTACTTCGGTTTTGTTACTTCTGGTACGGTAACATATAGATGGACCGAAAAAGTAACAAAATCGACAACATAAAGCTAGTTTCACGTAGCATTTTTATCCGAAATTTAAATTATTTTTACCCTATGAAGTGAAAATTTAGAATGATCGTGTTAAGATTGTTGAAGTATGTTCAGCGGTATTTTCGCCATTTGTAAACCGATTGTAATCATTGTTTTTTTTTTAAAGAAAATTCTTTGTTCTCATTTAAATTAAGTGAAGATATAATTAAGACCTTTGGAATATATATGGAACTCCTCAATAAGTGACAGCCAATTCCTGGAATTGCTGTAATCGCATCTCTTTGTACTTTTTCTAAGATGACGTAACATAATATCACTCCTACGACGAAGGGGTATGCAAAGTTGTATAGAGGTACTGTATACAACTTTCCCTACCCCTTCGTCGTAGCATATAAACTTAAAAACAACACCCTAAAATAAACTTAAAAAAACAGTACAGCTACCGACTTCAAAAAGCATAAAGTAATTTTATGTGCGAATAGTTTAGGACGTAGGTGCTTTCGATTTGAAGTTGAAGAAGAACTTGTTTGATAAATGTTTGTTGTTGTGTATGGTTTTATGTTTTAAAATGGGCAGGTACCATACATAGAAGTTAAAAAAAGCTTTATAAATAAAGTAGCTATTTTAATAATACAGAAAATAATTTAACCTCTATGTATTTTTCAATGCTGTTTGCTGTTAATTTTCTAGCAGATACTGAAGAAGTTTTTCTGAGAATGAGTTCTTAACCAATTGATTAGGTACGTAGAATATAAATTTTCTTCGTTTCAGAAATATGCCATTAACAGCTAAAGAAAAGATGCGAAGGTATAGAGAAAGGCTAAAAAATTAAAATCCTGAAAAATATGAGGAACAGCGTAAAAAAAATTTAGCAAGGATTAAGTCTAAAAAAAAGAAAATTTCGGAAATGGCCCCCGCTGAAGCAGAAGCCCAAAGGAAAGAGTGGAGAGAGGAAAAAAGAGTAAGCAGGCAACGTCGTCATGATATGAGTAGAGAGTTGCCTATGCATGAAAATATGTGTAGTACTGCTGAAAATAATGTCAAGAGTGGAAAAACAGAAGTTAGCAAAATAAAGAAACTGCAATTAAAACTTAAATTGGCCTTAAAACAAAACAAAAACTGTAAGGCTCAAATAGAAAAACTTAAAACTAAAGTTGAACGATACAAAAAAAGAATACAGAGAGTGTAATCACAAGCTAGTACGTCTATTGCTAATTTAGAAAAATCACTTGATAATGTTAAAGCCCGGAACGAAGTATTAGAGAGCGCATTAAAAACCAGCTTTTCAGGTTGTATCAAACATTCAGAAAAACAGTTGATCAAAAAAGTGGTCCACAATTCAAAAAATAAACAGTACACATCGAAAGTGCTTGGGTTAAAAGTGACAGCTAGACAAAAACCAAAGAAGGCGAGAAAAATTGAGATACCAGAAATAACATCTTTCTACGTAAGAGATGATGTTAGTAGAATAACGTCAGGTAAAAAGGAATGTAGAGTTAAAAACAAACGTAAAATGCAAATTAGGTACCTTATTGACAGTATACTTAATCTTCATAAGAAATATAGAGCTGAAGGAGGCCGTTATGGCATAACTAAGTTTTATGAAAAGAAACCTTTCTTCGTGTTGTCACCTCATGTACAATCAAGGTCAACGTGTCTATGCTAAAAACATGATAATATAAAATTTCAATATGAGACATTAAAAAGAAATCAGATAGTAACTAACGAAAATTTTGACAAATTATTGCAAGAATTGGTGTGATACAAAAAAAAATTAATGTATGTACAATACATGCAATGAATGCAAAAACAAGAAACCAAAATATGTGGCAGATCAAGACATATTTGAGAAAACGGTTAATTGGTACCGATGGGAACGCCAAGCTCATGTGTATACCAAAAAGGGTGGAACCACAGTCCAAACAAAGAAGACCGTACGTGCTATGAAAACTGATACGGCTCAAAAATTGATGCAGGATTTTAACCGCGACATTATGCTTTTAAGAAACACCACTTTAATAATATTCATCAACAAAAAGAATATCAAAAGGCGGTTTCCAATATGAAGGTTACTGAGGCTGTAATAGTTTGTGATTTTTCAGAAAATTATGAATGTAAATTAACGGAAGAAATTCAATCCATGCATTTTGGGGCCTCAAAATCCCAAATCAGTCTCCATACTGGCATGATTTATTTGAGAAGTGGCTCAGTCTTTTTGCACGATATCAGATAACCTCAATCACCAACCTCCAGCAATATGGGCCCATTTAACTCCAATTTTGGCAACAGTTAAAGAAAAATGCCCTGACTTAAATGTTATTCATTACTACTCCGACGGTCCAAGCTCCCAATATCGTCAGAAACACAATTTTTTTTTACATTCTCTTTTTACCAAGGAACTAAATCTCTTTTACTCAACGTGGTCTTATTTCGAAGCCGGCCATGGCAAGAGCGTGGCAGACGGTATAGGAGGTACCATTAAACGAATGTTAGATTTTAAGGTATGCCATGGTACAGATGTAAAGAACGCCAGAGATGCATATGAGGCTATAAAACAGACTGAAACAGTCATACAGGTTCATCTTATTGAAGAAAAAGCTATCCGTGAGATTTCAAATCGAATTCCTGGCGATATTCCTGTACTACCAGGTACCATGGAAATCCACCAGATTATTGCATCCGACGGAGTGAAAATAAAATACAGAGATGTCAGTTGTTTTTGCGAGCCGCTGAGAGGAACTTGTTGTTGTTTTTCACCAGGTCAACACACTTTGTTATCAAGTAACATTAACTACAACTATCAAAATAACGTGGTTTCTTTTCCCGAAAATAAAACCCTTATGAAACCTAAAACTACAGGCAATGACAAAATTGAAGTCGATTTATCAGTATGTGAAGTGAACACTGAATTAGTAGTTTCATCCCATGCAGACCTGGATGAGGTCGCCTTACGTGATTTAGTTGAACTCGAAAATCCAATACCACCAATTACACGTTTAGCTGACTTGTCCCGTACAGAGATGGAAGAGACCACTTTATTCGATGCAGTTGATATGGAAGGGATAAACGACTTTGTGGGGTGTTCGACCAGTATGATAGATTCAAATCTAGATATCAACATAATGCCTCTGTTTTTTTTGCCCGAAACTCTTCCAAGTTCAATTTCTAAAAAAGATAATCTTCTAACCCAAAAATCGTGTTTATCTAAGAAATTAACAAAGACCACTGCAATCCAACCAACCAAAAAAGAGATCAATTTTCAAAAATGCAATAGCTGTAGTTGTTCAATACTTGGCCAGATGACTAAATGTATGGCTTGCAAACAATTCTACTGTGAAGATTGCGTTGGCGGTCCTAGTTTTTTGGATTATTTATGTGACACTTGCCTTCAAGCCAGTGACGAAGGTAGTTATGTTTCTAGTCATTAAGTATTGTTATTTGTTACAAATTACGCTAAACTCTAATTATTTTTTACAGATTGACTTCCCTCCACTTATCCTGATTTATTGCCTTCAATCACATTATAGTACCTAAGTCTTCAAGCTGTGATATAGGTACTTAGTATGCTTGCATTGTTGTTTTAGGTTTATTTTTAAATTACTATGGTCACTTTTATTATCTTATACATGGTTTTTGCAGATCTGTTTCTGCTTCTGCAACAATCTTTGAGACGTTTTTAAGCAATAGGCCTTTAGTGGAAACTACAAAGATGGTGATTGTTGTGGACATTGATATAGTATTAAAAAAATACGATTTGCTGCAATATGTATACCACAACTTGAAGTGGCCATGGGACGAGACACATTTCATCCTTTCTGAGCAGTGTTTGGAGTGTCACCAAAATATAACACAAATTACAGCTAAGGGGATTCGACGCTCTCACTTTGCCTTAAAAATTACTAGAAATGATATTAAGTTGCTTCTTAATAATTTAAATTTTTGGTGTGATTATTGTTATGCATCCATTTACGATCATTATCCAAAAGATGAATGTACAATATGTTTTTAAAGGTGAATGTATAAAGACCCAGCAGAGGTGGGCTTTTGATCTTGACTTTATGATCAATGTTGATTAAAAATTGACTTTATGATCAATGTTGATTAATTATAGATAAGTACTTATGGATCTCCTACGTAGAATTTAATTTAGAACAAGCTAGACTTTTACAGGGTGATTACAAAAAATTTAAACAAGTGATGAATCGGTGTATAAAAATCTTCTACTGATTTTATAATAGAAGAAGGTGTTTAACTAATCATGTTTATTTTTTTTGTTTTTATACTTTTTATATTAATCATTACCGGAGTGGTAAAGATTAATATAAAAAAAAAACTAAGTGCAATGTTTCTTTCGCATTGAGGCCATGTAAACTGTGCTTTACAATTTTGTTACCAGTCGGTTTGGTTACTGTCCGTAATTTTATTTATGTGTTCGAAGAATTTGCTAATAATTGTTTTCGCTTTGACAAATATACTGGGCCTTGATTCAAAGTAATTAATAATTTGAGATTTTTTATTGTATTTTTGGTAAGTTTTTGCTCATTTTAAATTTACAGCATGAAAAACAAATATAGTTTTGGAACCTACGGTAACAAAACCGAATGAAAATAATATTTATAGAGTTTAAATATTTTATGTTCCTAATTGATTAGTTTAATAATACAAAAGAACTGTATTTATCTAATAAATTAATTGGACTGATAGAATTTATCATAGTTTTATTTACATTTGACTTTAAGTATGGTACCAAAACTGACACCAAATCATCACCTTACCCTCATATTTTATTATTTTTTGACGAATTTTTTTTTATTTAATATAAGAAAAATAGTAACTCTATTAATTTAGAGAGTATAAACATTAAAATGCGATTCATAAATATACCCTACTGTGAAGTTATATTTATGGTGATATTTTGAACAGTTGTACCATATTTTTGAAACTCCTCTTATGGTCCATAGGGAAAAATATTTCCCATGAAATTATAGGAAACCTATACACCCTGCTATGTTTTTCTGGTAATATTCTCTTACTTTATACTCACAATAGCTAAAATATTGTGTTGTATTGGCATATTTAGTCTTGGACATCTTATGGTCCTGTAAGGGTTAAGTGTGTAATTGCTACTTAGTGTCCATTATAACATCACTGATAGGGTACCTACAGTGGATATTTTTGAAAAAGCTATAGATATTTTTATGAAAATGTGTTTTATTTAATTTTCCCAGTCACCCTGAATGGAGATTGCTATATTTGCTTTTATATGATTCATATATCCTATCTGATGACTACTGAAGTATTTAGGATCTACTGAAATTATAAGGTTTTAATTAGGTATCCCTAAACTTTAAAAACGCAATAACACAAAACTGACTTGAATGCATTTAGGAGGTTTTCGCAGTCCCTCGATAACCTATATCCTAAATATATTCGATCAAGACAGGAAGCAATGGTAACTACTGGAGAAGGAGTTTGCCACTAAGTTGAGAGACATCAAGACAATCATAGAGAACAATCTCACCCAGTTTTAAATGAATAAATAAATATGCCACTAGAATTCCGCTATGGCGACACTGTGACTAATCCATGCTATGGAAACTAGGAACTTATGAAAATTTCAGTTTTGTCTTAGAGTGCAGCGCCATCTAGTGTTTAACTACCCAAAATAAAAATACTGTGTTGCCATAACGTAACATAGGATGATAACGCTGGGTGACGATTTTCAACACTAACATAAAATTAAAGAATTATTTCCAAACATTGAATACAAATAAATCAATAAATTTATCGAGTAATAAACCAAGTAAATGGATGCGTTAGATCGTTTTGTTAAGTGAAATAAGCATTTTTTCATAGTTGACTTTTCATTTAAATAATGGGAATTTACTATACGTGCAATAGCAACACTTTAATTGCAAATGTCTGCCTGCGCTGGAGTACGTTAGTATTTCCATTTCTCGGGTTTAATATTTGCAATTAAATTCTGTTTGTTTCGCAAGTGCATCTAGCCACGTCGAGTTGAACCTCTGTTCCTCCGTGTCGCCGTGCCGCGTTACAATCATCCTCTTTTCGTACGAACACGTTGAGTTGAGTCCTCCTCCTCCGTGTCGCCGTTTCGAAATAAACTTGTGAAGTTTCTGTTCTGTGAACTACTGTGCATAGGCACTCTTTTGAGTTTGGACCCATAATTGCGAATAGTGCACTGAACACTGAGTGAACTTCCATCATGTCACAAAACTCTTGTTGTGTACCTGGATGTCTAGTGACTAAGAAAGATGGTATGTATTTCTTGTTTAGTAAGTCTATTTACGCTGCGTACCCTGTTCCATCTTCATAATACTTAGTGCTTCATGTTCATGAACATGACATGAGCAGAACATGTATTGACTAACTATTACCATCCGAAGCACAACTTGTCATTTCTCAACTTCGAAAAATATAAAAATTAGTCTAATCTTTTCCCATCAAGGGGAACAATAAACTATAACAAATACACAATGCACTCCTTAAAATAGATAATTACCTTTATAGCTAGATTATAACTTTGTATGAAGTTTACTAAGATATTTACGTATATTTTCTATCACCAACATCATACTTTTAAAGTATTTACACAATAGAAACACACTATTATTGGTAAACTCAATTTAGAATATAAAACTTATCATTATTATTAGCAAACATTATGCGATGAGCGCTGTGACTACTGCCTCGAAGCATATGGCTATGTGTTGCATCTCATGGCTTTGGTATACAGTCTGCTAACTTTACAACCTACATAATGAAGTACACAAATGCACATTCTTAAAACAGGTCTGCAGGTCTGGTTGAAAACCAGCACCAGGCAATCTGGCATATGCTGAACCAGAACCTTTCTAGCGCAGTAGTGGGCACACATTATTATAAATTTCCTATAAATTTATTTTGATTGTATGTGGCCACTAACTACCTGTATAAATGTTTCATTCTGCTTTCTTTCATTCACCTTAATCAAATCGGATCAAATGTTAATTTGCAACAAGTACATTATTTTTGCAAAGGTAGTAATTATATTTTGCCTGCAAGCTTCTATTATATGTTTGTATTATTATTATTTTATCAGCTATTTTATTTCCCAGGGATACCATTGCACCACTTTCCGAATCCAGATGTGTATGCAGAGAAATTTAATACTTGGATTTCAAAAATAGGCGGAGAAGTAGCTGTGATGGATAATTCAAATGTTTTTAGAAACAGACGTGTCTGTCATAAACATTTTGAAAGAATACACATGAATTCAAAAAATAGACTGAGCATGTTAGCAATTCCCGTATTATATTTACCAGGTTAGTAATATCTTAAATATTTATTAAAACATGTGTCTTATTAATTAAATTTAAAGAACATGAAACGATTTTTGGTGTATTTTTCTCATACATAATATGAATGTTTTAACTTTCAGATCAATTAGTTACTGAATCTGTTGCTATGCTGCCTGCCTTACCTACAACATCTGGTGTTCAAAGGACTCAATCGAATATTCAAATGAGAGGTTTGTATCTTATTCATAATGAGCTAAAAGCAGGAAAGCTAAAATATTGAGCTCTTCAAGAGTCATACATTGAACAAAAGCTTTTACAATAATTTTAGTAACAGGATATCAAAAAACTATGTACCTTTTTCATATACTTAATATCAATGTTTAAACTTTCAGATCAACTGGTTACTAAATCCGTTACTGTGCCACCTGCCTTGCCCTCAACATCTGGTGTTCAAAAGACTCAATTACAAAGACATATGAAAGGTTTGTACCTTATTTGTATATTTATATAGTTTTGTATAATTTTAACTTTTTTGTGTTTAAAAAACCGACTGCAAAATTTAAGCCGATAATAAATTATTATTTTTCACTTTCCTAGTAATAGAGTAAGAACTAAAACGATCAAAGTTAACATTAGCCCTTTTGTGATATAATTTTAGTTTGCTGCTTTATTTATATTTAAGCAAAATAGACCAATGTAGACATTGGTTGGATAAATTACTATATTTTACAGAGTATGTAACAATAATAAGTAACTAACTAAAAAATTAATCTCCTTTCTTGTGCGTTTAAATTTTTTTGAAGTGTTTTGTTTTTGTTAAAATAGTAAAATAAAATATCTAAATATTGCACAGTCATAAAATTCATCTTATTAACTTAACTTTCGTCTTACTTACATTAACTTTCATTCCCTTATAAAAAGAATAGTAATGATAAAAGTTTAACAATGTACATCTGTTTACTTAAGCTATTTTTTTTTTCAGGTCTTTATGTACCCTTAACAAAACATAGAGAGTATAAATCGCTTTTAAAGCAAATGAAGAAAAGTGAAAGTATCAAGGTGGCTTTTAAGAAAAAATATTATCTTGCCAAGAAAATGACAAAAACGACAGCATTCAAAATTATGACATCAAAAATGTCTTCTACTGCCCAAATATTCTGCCAAATGCAAGTTACTCAGGGTGGCAAGAAAAAACCTGGTAGACGTTTCACACTAGATCAAAAAATTTTAGCATTATCTTTGTATAAGCCCTCGCCTAAGGCTTATCGTTTGCTAAGTCAAATGTGCGTTTTACCGAGTCGGAGAACTTTACAAAATTTACTGCACAAATTGGATTTAAAAGCTGGAGTCAATAACATAATATTTGAAAACTTAAAAAACAGAGTTGCAAAGTTGCCTGCTAATTATAGATACTGCTCATTATTGTTTGACGAGATGGCAATTGGACCAGGGCTTACACACAACAAAAAAAATGATAAATTACTCGGATTTGTCGACAATGGAGACAAAACGGAATTGGAATATTGCGACCATGTCCTTGTATTCATGGTAAGGGGAATTGTAAAAAAATACAAGCAGCCTATAGCTTACTATTATTGCAGCGGAAGCACTAAGGCTATTGAGCTAAAAGCCCAAATTAAAAATATTATTTTAAAATTGCAAGAAACTGGATTGAACGTCATTGCAACCATATGTGATCAAGGTGCCTCAAATGTGGCAGCGATAAACATGCTATTAAAAGAGACACGAGAAATGTACATAAGAAATGGTGAAGAATATCGGGACGGATTTTATAAGGTGGGCGAACACAAGATTTTCCCCTTATACGATCCACCTCATCTCATGAAAGGGATTAGAAATAATCTACTCACAAAAAATTTAAAATACATTTTGAAAGAAAAAGAATGCACTGCTAAATGGTCTCACATAATAGATCTATACAATAGGTGCCCAGGATACAGAGGCGTCAAACTTGTGCCTAAGCTGACAGCTCTGCACGTATTACCAAATTTAATCCCCAAGATGAGGGTGAAACACTGTACACAAGTGTTTAGTCAGTCAGTTGGGGTAGGACTTGCATGTCTAGCAGGTAATGTTAGTGTATTCCCGTTCGTCCCCTAGACTTCGTTCCCCGAGGGGGACGAACGGGAATTTACAAAAATAATATTTAATTTGTTCCCGATCGTCCCAATCCTAATTCAAGAGAGGACGAATGGGAATATGTTCTTCGATTAGTGCCATTCGTCCCACTAAAAAGATTTGTGCAGAAGCCTACAGCTTATCAAATAAATGACTGTACTACGTATTTAATACTTTAACTGTAAATCCCCTTTTTTCAATCAAAATATTCGAAATTACAACCAAAAATACTGAATTGCACACTAAATTTGAACCGAATCGGTCCAATTCATAATTATTGGTTTAGGTTAGGTTAGAACTGTGACCACAACGCACGAGCCGAGCGAGCGAAGCGAGCGTGCCGCGGCAGCGGCCGGCGAAGTGCCAGAACCGAATCAGTCCTATTCATAATTATTTGTTTAGGTTAGAACTGTGAAAAAGAATTAATAAATTATTCCCATTCGTCCCCCCAAAAAATTTTGAGGGACCATCGGGAAAATAAATAACGAATTCCCGTTCGTCCCCCTCGGGGGACGAAGTCTAGGGGACGAACGGGAATACACGGTAATGTTTTGTTATTATTGATTAACTGTTTCGCTATCTATATTTTATATATTTTAATTGCTTAAGACTTGTCATGGCCACAATCCCACAGTGGGCAGTAGTATGCCTTCTCAATTAATACATTATAATAAATACTATTTTAACGTCTTATTGTGCATTAGAAACAGCATATTACTATAGGACTGACTGCAATAGCAAAAATAATAGCTATTTTATAAATTTTGTGGTGTGATTATATTCTAAGTTAAACAGTGGTTTTTACTGTTAAATAGGTTATATGTTCATAAAACTATTTGTTTATTGTTGCAGATATGGGAGTCCTTGATAAGGACAGTCACGAGACAGCAGACCTTTTGATGTTTTTCGACGACCTTTTCGACAGCGTGAATGGCAGCTTTAGCGATATCAAACAGGGGAAAAAGTATCATGCAGCAGTTACCCCAACATCACCGCATCTCAATTTGTGGAATTATAGTCTCCCAGTACTGAAAACCATGAAATTTGTAAATGGTTACAAGCAAGGAGTAGTGCCTTCTTTATCCAGTTGGATTAAGACAATAGAAAGTTTTAGAAATATTGTAAAGTTTTTAAATTCGAAAGGGATCAATTCCTTATTGCTGCGAAATTTTAACCAAGATCCATTGGAGAACTTTTTTGGAGCAATTAGAGCCCATGGCTGTAGTAACATAATGCCCTCGTCGTCTGCATTTGAAGGTGCTTTTAAGACTCTTTTGATAAACAATATAACTTCTTCACATTCAGTTGGATCAAACTGCGAAAAAGATGATAGTGTTTGTCTCCAGTCGCTAAAATCTTTTTTAGCGAGTCCTGGAGATAACAACGCAGCAACTGAATGTGAAGATGAAATAGAACGGGATCATATGTGTCTCGACCTTTTAAATACAGACACAATAATAAGAAGTAAAACTCCAATGGATATTGAAAAATGCGCAGCAATTGGTTATTGCAGTGGCTGGATAGCACAAATTGCCAAAAAAAATGTGTACAAGAACTGTGTCACTTGTAGGCATGATTTGGAGGCAGAAAATATCTTAGATTTTCATAACTATATTAAAATTAAAGAATATGAAAACAAAAAGTGGTTGTGCTATCCTACTAGGGCGCTGTTTGATTTCTTTGCCCAAGTGGAACACATTTCTATAGAAATATTAAAAGAATACAGCAACAAAAATAATTTATTGAAATATATTAAATTAATCGTTACAATTAATATAAATTTAAATTTTGTAACTTGTGTTATACATAAAGATGATTTATCAAATTTTTTAATTAATAAATCTACCAAATTTTTTATTCATAACTGGTGCAAAGAAATCAACAGCATCCTCACTGGCAAAGTAACCTCTTGGGATATGAATGACCCTATGAAGGAAAAAGCTCACAGGCACTACTCGAAAAACAAAGGGAGGAAAAGGCAAAATAATGTCTAAATATTTAAATATATGAATATATTATATCACGAATAAATTTCTTAAACAATAAACTGCATTTTGTTTAGTTTTTCTTCTGTATCTGCAAGTCAAAAACAAAGCACCTGGGATTTTTTACAATAGCGTATAAATTATTGTTTACTCTTAGTGCTTTTCTAATAGTTATGTAATACATTCTATCTACATAATTGTTAGTAAAGCATTAAGGTAAGCAATAATATAAACGCTAATCAATTTCATAATTTAATCAATCTATAGTATATATACCTACCTATACGTACAGTATGTATATCTAAAACTATAAATAGGTAGCTATAGGCAAAAGATTTAGTTATCTGAACACTAGGTGGCGCTTTGTGCTGACAATTAAAAAAAAGCCAGAGCTGCCTGTCTATACCCGTATATATATTGTAGTCTTTGGACTAATCCAATACCTATGTCGAGTTACACATTATAATCTTAACAATATTGCATCGCGAGAAAAGAAAAGGAAATATCAGTATTTGGTTTGGTATCGATAACACAACACGCACGTATATTCGACGCAAATTATCGGCGAGATGAAAGATATCAATATTTTTAATATTTCACTCCATGATACAAATAACTGCTGCTGCACAACAAAATAACAAATCAAATTCTGACCACAGAACATAATTATATACCCCTAGAAGGGGTTCTGACTTGTATACGATTACAAAAGTAGGTACTCTGAGTTCTTGGCTTCCTGAGTTTTTCTTTTTCACAGATGACAGAACAAGAACAAGCGTCTTCTTGACAGTTCATATCTGAATGACAACGAATGTTTTTTTTTTCTTGTCTTTCTTTTCGGAATGAGGCGAAGGAATCTAGTCCAAACAGCCTTTTTTGGATGACAGGATGTCATGATGATATGGTTGATGATGTGGTGTTATTGACTTAATATTTAATAATCATTTAAATCAATAAAACAGCCCTCATAGTGCATATAACTGTTTTGATTGTCTATTTCATGAAAAAGTCATTCAATCCAATCGTATGCAATGTTAGGGTTGTATTGATGATATTAATGATTATAATTCTGTAACTAAATACCTATTACAGGCGCGCATCATATTGTGTTCAATGTACCGCCTGACAATGACCGGCAAATTGCAAAAAACGTACGAAAATTCGAATTTCGCGGGCTAGCGTGGAGCTTCCACCTTAATAAATATGGCCAATATCTGACGAGCCAGTAAATCTAAATTACTTTCGCTGTAACGAAAAATATATAGAGACTAATAAGTTGAGGATTATCCAAAAATATTGATACATTAACATATCAAATTATGTTGATGCATTAATATTTGGATATATTGATATTAATAAGCGATATATTTTTTTCGATATATCGTAATTTATTTATCTATTTTCTAGGGCATGGGTAATTTTACAATAGGTATAAGTATTGCGACTTATTTTCATTTCTAACGTCCGTAAAGTATACGTAAAGTCAATGGCATAGCGGGGATTACACACAGCTTGCTGCCGTCCCTTTTCATATGCCAGGGCCAAGGAGATCATGGCCCCGGGCAACCTACGCCCACGGGCACAACATTCTCCTAGATTAAAGTCAATTTTTTATTTTACTTCATCTGTCGGTAAATCATAAACAGCACTAGGTGTTCTATTAATAATAAAACTATAAAATAAAGTAAAGGTAAAGTAGAAAAGTAAGTAATTTGTTAATAAAAAAAATATCGATTTTTATACTTCTTCGATAGTTAAAATTTTAAATCGGTACATTCATTTCGCATAATATATTGAATACTACAGAATATCAATACATCAGACAAATGATGATATCAGTATATATATCGATGTATTGATATGACGTGTCTACAAGCCTATTTTGAATGTCTGTGACAGATGTGACCTGTGAGTCCTTCCTGTGACTGTCTGTTTATATCTGAGAATTGAAATTTGAAAAATGTCTACGGAATAAGGAGTCGTACCACAAAAATCATAAAAAAAAGAAGTCATTCATTCACAATCAGTTTTCGGACTTTTTGGCGGGAAAGTGAAGCGTCATGTTCAGCAGCTTTGTTTTATTTTCTAAAATTTGTGTTTTGATAAACTTTAATGTATAATAATGGTGGATTATTAGCCGTTAAGTGTTTGAAGCTGTGGTAGCCTAGCAGTGTGACCAGTGGACTGAGATGTCAGAGGTTTCGAGTTCGAACCCAAGGCACGCACCACTGACTTTTCAGAAGTTATGTGCGTATTTATCACATGCTCAAACGGTGAAGGAAAACATCGTGAGGAAACCTGCATGCTTGAGAGAATTCTTGATGGCATGTGAAGTCTGCCAACCCGCAGTAGGCTAGCGTGGTGGACTATAGCCTAATCTTTCTCAATTGAGAGGAGACCCGTGCCCAGCAGTGGGACATTAATGGGTTGATGATGAAGTGTTTGAAAACGTGCATGAGTGTTGGCAAATGAAACAAAACAGTGTAACGTGACTTTCAAATTCTCCCAAGAAGTCCGCCTTAGGTTTCAGTAAAGAACCACATATTTACTGAAACTAGAAAAAAAAAAAAAACATCTATCACCCTTCATAAACCATTAATTCACCCTATCATCAACCATTATCATGAATCATCCAGTCATCCATCATAAATAAAATAAAATAATACTGAAGACTAGGCTGTATGGACTAGATTCCTTTGCCTCATCCCGAAAGGGAAGAAACGTTTAAAAAAAAAAAAAACAATCCGTTTTCCGAAAATTCCGAAATTACGATTTGTGCGTTATTATTATTAGTAGCCGTCGGTGAAAATAATCATTAAAACTTGATATACTCCGTAATCATGTTTACTGTAGAAATCGATGAAACTGCATATATAGAACAATCAAAGGGACTTGCGTTGTTATTATCACCAAATAAAAATACTCGGATATGAGAAATACAGAAGTGGTTAAAACCTAATGAGCCGGCTGTCAACACTATGATATCATTTGCTTCCACATTTTTACGTCTCTTGTCTTGCATTGGTAAGTCACGAGTTTATTTTGTCGCCATTTATCAAATATTCTGAGTTCATCATGGATTATGAACTTAGCGGGATGATCTCTCACATGCAGTAGAAGCAGTAGATTGGGTAACTGGCAATGCATCATCTTCATGTTTTTGGATGTGTATAGGAACTTGATAGGTAGCCGTATGAATTTTCTGCATTCGCTTCAATAGTCAATATTTATGGAGAAAATCTTCACACAAGCTTGAATATTTAATGCCCATGTTCCTTTGTTTGATGGGCTTTTTTCTTAGATTTATACATATTCCACTTCGCCCCTAAAGCGACTCTGACCGGTTGGTAGATTTAAACAATTGATATAAACAATGTCAAAATTGGTACACACATGGTTATTTATTTTAGTCACAAATATGGGTGATGTGTCTTTGTGCACATACCTACTTCATAATTCTATGGAGTCTTTAACTTGCTGTGCAATAATACACATCTATTATTTAATATTCAAATGATGTTATCACTTAATTCAATCAAACAAATTAATCAAAATGTAGAACATTATCAATGATTAGACTTGTATATGAATAAATTTGGTAGAATAAATTTTGAGTGGGCCATAAATACTTATAGGTTGTCTTATTGGTGCTGTATTGGTTCTTCTTTGTGACCAATTAGTAATGAGTATTTGGTACACAATCAAGATACAGAGTCAGATTTGAGCACCCTAGTTGTATAATAATAATTGTTTATTAAATAAAAGTGCAATAAATTTAACAGTAGGTATCTTACTATTAAATATAAAAGGTTACTTATGATATGCCTGAACTAGGTGGAACCTATTCAAGTCACTGCTTTGCATAAATAACCACACAATCCTAAAAAGCAAATTTTACAGTAGCCGTTAGAAAATAAGACAAAATATTTTTCCCTTAACACGTTCCCTGTCCAATGACTCCAAAAGAGTCACGTTTGTGCCAAACTCGTACGTCTATGACTCTATTTGGAGTCATACTCCAAAGATAAATGTGATGCTTCATATTTCATTGGACGTATGACTACGAGTGAAACCATTATCATGGACGTATGGTTAGATAACAAGGTTTGATAAAATTCAAAAGAGCCGCCGTAAAATGTCACAAGTTTCTTATTATATGAAGATGGTAAAATAAAACATTTTTTTAGTAGAAATTGTACTTTATTTAACTAAAATCAATGAAATGCATTATAACATGGACGGCAGAGCACTATTTTACATTTAGGGCACCACGTTGTTACCTTTGACGCCTTTGTGGCAGCAAATTTTGAAGTTTGACCCTCTGAAATGTGCTTTTTGTAGCACCCTTTGCATCGTTTTTTATTCGTCTTACGACTTGGCTCTTTGGTAATTTTCTCCAAGGTGTGTTTATCAACACGTGATGAAAGTGGATGTTCAATAGACGGTCGGTTTTCGTCGCGTATTTCTAGTAGATTTTTTATTATTATCTCATGTGCCGATAGTACCGATAGCTTTTTTTGGCCCGCGTTTCTTTGCAGCTCGTTGAAAATAAGGCACGAGTTTACCACTGCGATTGATAACAAATCCACGGCAATCTTTTTGTACCACGTTATCGATTTTCTTGTAGGACTATTATAGCTACTCAACTGATCAGACACATCGATTCCTTTTTTTCCTTTATTATATTCCAAAACCATTTCAGGTTTGAGTACTGGTCTTCGTCCGCCACTCATTTTCATTTGCTTTCCATTGCATGTAGAAAGAAGCAAAACGTCTCGTTTATCGTGCCATTTTAGCACGGTAATATTCGCTTTCTGCATAGCCGCAATCTCTCCTTTCTTCAATTTACTTCCGGTAACAGGTTGAGGAAGGCCCTTTCGCTTTTTATTTAGTGTACCAATCAAATCAGTACGACGGCTTTTCAAAAAGGTGGCTAGTGGTATACTGGTGTAAAAGTTATCAGTAATAATCAATCTACCCTCATCCAGCAGGTTTTCAGCAAGGCGTGCAACTATACTTCCAGATAAATCCAAATCGTGGACTCTTTGGCTTTGACCACAATAGATTTCATACTTCCATACAAAACCATCCATTGTGCAGAGTTTATAAATTTTAACGCCGTATTTGTGGGCTTTAGATGGTATGTATTGCCGAAAGCAAAGACGTCCACGAAAATGCACCATCGATTCATCGACCACAATAACACGGCCTGGCGTGTATATTGCATGGCCGTTTTCCATGATCAGGTCTACAAGTGGTTTTATTTTATAAAGCCTGTCATCATCATTCCTCGCGGCGTCATTATCGGCAAAATGCCAACATTTTAATAAAACGCAGAAACGGTTGTAGGATAATTTTATATTATGCATGAGGGGATGAAAATATAGAGGGTTCTTTTTCCAGTAACTCTCAAGTGTGGGTAGCTTGACAAGTCCCGTAAAAAGTACCATGCCCAAGAATTTTAGCATTTCATGCTCTGTTACGTCCGTCCATCTTTTGATCCTACTAAATTCTTGTAAAGTACTCTCTTTCAGTCGTTTGCCGTAAATATTTGTCTGTTCCACCATTAGTTTTATCACTTTATCATCCACAATTTGGCGGAATATTGTGAATATATCGGTGTTCATGTCAAAGTGAACATATTGACGAGAGAGATTATTCCAACCAGTAAAAATTTCTGAGCATAAGTCATCGACTTGAAGCGACCATTGATTTTCCACTCGGGGATCTCTCGATATATTTGCCTGAAGGAGCAGGTTAGACTGTTGTTCTTCTTGTTGCAGGTCATCCTCCTGAATAAAGTCCCTAATGTCGTCGATTGTCTCATAAATAATAGTTGGGGTAGACTCACGTTCAAAATTCACCGCATCTTCGTCCTCTGAACTCGATTCGTCGCTGTTTTCCAGTAGACGGATTATGTGAGCAGCGTTAACGTTCCTAGCAGTCATTTTGGAAAAAAAACCTCGTTTATTTGAACTTTTTGCAAAATTCTATCGTTCACTATCCTATTTTCATAGATCTGACACAAACCTGACATATGACACTGACATTTCATGCCACAGAGTACGAAAAAAAGCAAAATATTATTTGTTATTTAGATCACACGTTCATGACTCCGTAGGAAGTCATATAATTTTTAGTTCATACGTCCATGACTCCATAAGAAGTCACACAATTTTTAGTTCACACGTCCTTGACTCCTTGTGGAGTCATAAATTTATTTTTCAGTTTTGTCCTGAAAAATATACAGTTTTTTAACTGATATTTGTATAGATGTAAACTCTTATAAAATTATTGTCAACTTATAAGAAAATGATCGATAGACGTACGAATATTTTTTTTAACTTTGTTCTGGGACAGGGAACGTGTTAAACTTTTAATTTACTAAAGATACATTAACATAGATTATATACATCAAAAGGGCATTAATCAACTTCTTTTTATTGTTATGTTTTTCTGAATGGAAACACAACACAAAATGAGTCGACTAATTTCAAAGACGGCAATCTGCGTTTTTGATAAATGTTGGGAAATGACAAAAATAGTTTTGTTCACTTTATAGTACCCCTGCAGTAACAAAACCAATTCAATTATCGTCTTAAATATCTAAAAGCTTTAATTAAATCCCTATTTATATTTATTAATGATGTTTCAGTCATAAACTCTGTTTGAATTTTGCAGATTGCCGTGTTTGAAGCTAAATTTTAAGAATACTGGTTTTGAAACTGACATTAGTACAGATAACCGTTTTTGATTCCAAAAACCTGCTGCTAGAATCAGGGTTGTCATGAAAGTATGTTTGTCTTCATACCTTCTATTATAATTTAAATTATTAAATAAAAAATACCATGCATTAAAACAACATTTCAAACGTAATAAACATTTATTTATTTAAAAAAGTACAAACTAGAATTATATATGCAAATCCTGGATTTCGTCCATGATTTCTTCACAATAATTTTCTGTAATTTCAGGCACAGTAAGACACTCCTGTGTAGTAAATATATTATCATAAAAAGATAATGATGTAATATCCCTCCATTCTGGGCCGAAATAATAATAATAATAATAATCTTTATTTAAATTCTTTTACAAAAAAGGTGTACATTTCTTTAGCAATAATGTTTAATAGTAAGGTAGCGTATATTAGTGTCTTAATAATCACAAAAACTAAATTATTTATTTTAAAGGTGCATACAAGATAACAATATTCGTAACTCTAGATATATGTCGCGACCTGCCTGAACTAGGTTAGTAGAAACCTGTGTCTCAGGCTATCACTTTACATGATAATTAATTATGAGCAATATAATACTATTCCTTAGAATTTAAATTAACAATTTTCTTCTTTATTATTATAGATGAAATAAGACTAAACTATGCGATGCGATGCGATGATTAATAAAATATAAAATAAAATAAACAATACATAATAATTGCCATCGATGTGTTTACGGAAATTCAGTGATGCACAGATATTTCAATGGTCAGCTTATAATAAAGTGGGACAAGTACATGTGTACTACAAATTACAACATTAGTCATGTTAGTTTTAATAAAGCTACGTAAACATTTTTTTTTTTTTTTTTTTCTAGGTTATTATATTTGTAGTTAGTAAAACAGGTTAATTAATGATCAATAAGCGATGAATTTTCACAAAGTTGATTAATTTACTTAAAGTATTCAATGTCAGCTTTAGGACCCTTCATAATCTATGGAGTTAATATAGTTCGCCTCTGCATATATGCGCGCGGGACAGCTTACATCACCTGTTGGATGGTCACATTTCCTCTTAAAGCGTTTGCATGTCGCACATTGCGGAGAAGTAGATGCTGCAGTGCATTCTTTGAAGGAGTGTCCAGACTCCCCACAGTGGTTGCATGTAGGACTTGATTCTCGGCAAAATTTGGCCGCATGACCGAACTGTTGGCAATTGAAGCACCTGGTGACTATAGTGAAATCTCTCACAGGGCATGATGTCCAGTTTATGAAAATTCGGCTTTGATGAATCAGCATCTTTCGTATACTAGCAGTTACTTGTACAATATAGTTGCAGGTAGAGAGGTCTTTCTTGCCTGATTTATGGCTCAACTTGATGTTCTCCATAAATGACTCTCGATTTGTATTCGGCAACTTGTCAGAGAGGTTTTGTTCATAAATACAATTAAAAACCTCTTTTTCAGTAAGGGCTACAGGGACACCAATTATAGCTACTCTAGGGCGGCGTTTAGGAGGTTCTTCTATTGTGAGGCCCGACGAAACTAGTTTCTCTGAATTTTTAAGTTTGTCTATGTCGCCTTTACAATCAGTGCTGATTAGAACGCCCCCATTTCTCACTCTTCTCATGCCACGGACATGCAGCCTAAGTTCTCCTGGTGAGATGATCTTTTGGACGAGAGACTTAGTGTCGTCGCTGGTTTTGGTCTTATCGCTGGGATATATGGCGACAGAACTTAAATTTGCAGGACGCACAAAATTGTCTGCTCCTTTCTTCACCATGGTAGCGTAAGAAGTTTTTTCTGTGGGAGCTAGTTGTGTTTCAACAACTTCTTTGAACTGCTGTATTGAAGTAGCAACGTTCTGCTGACTCTGTAGGTGCTGAATCGTGCTGTGGGCCTGGATAGTTTTTTGTTTTAGCGCCTGGTATAGAACTGCCATCTGTGATGTGCCATTTGAAACTTTCCGGCAAAGATTGGACACGCGGAGCTTCTGTTCTGAGTTCATTTTCCCTTCAGCGACAATAGTGCAGATATCGTTCAGAATGCCATCTATCGATCCCATCCATTTCTGGATCTCCGGCGTAGGAATAACTTCAGATGGTAAATCGCTGACCGTGGATTCAGGTACATTTCGGGCACTCGGGGGTAATGGTCTGGTAGGCGTCGGCGGAGGGCTTCGCCGTACTAACTGGCTACGTCCAAACGGGCTGAAGTCTGGGTTAGACATAGCCGAAACACTTTATTTATTGTCTATACAATGGTTAATACATTTTGCACAATATTAGTAAGTAGGTAACTTAGTTAGTTGCAACCTACAAGTCACACGCGACACACTTTTTCGACTGACGTCGCAAAAAATATTTATTGTACTTGTTTAGAGATATATCATTATAGCGAATACTAGAACGCGTCCGCTTAGTCTCGCGGCTGGTAAAGCAATGATGCTTTTGCAGTAGTTTTTTAACATCACTCAATTTATTTTTATTCAATGGAACTATATTGGGTACTTGTGGTATAATATTATTTATGAGCTTGTGTCTTTGACACACGTTTTGAGGTTTTGCTATATCACTTTTGTAGTAAAGTTCACCTCTCACTAAAACACTGCCTTGTAATTTAGAATGTCTTAATACAAAACGTTTGCATTCTTTAAATGCCATATTCCATGAAGTTGTGGGCTTTAAAACAGATTTCACAGCATCTCTCCAGTTAAATATTGGACAATCATTCCCGAATCTTATTAGTGTTGATGTTTCTCCTAAAATGTCTTTTATTTGATCAGGGTGTAAAATCTCCATTTTGCACAATTTTTTTTCAGAAATGCCGTTACCGGGAACACCCACTCAATTGTTTTGATATTTTGATGTTCCAAAAACCATTTAGAGCACGATCCCACCAAGATGCTGTTTTTATTTTGTCCACCACAGCCATCTGCTACCAAACGAATGTTAGAAATGTTGGACAAATCAGTATGATTAAGTCTGTGCGTAATAGCTGAAACAACTAAATTAGAGTCTTTGTTGAATTCGTTCTCCATGCAGTAATAGGTGAATACACGATTTTTGCTCAAGGGAATATTAGAGACCTCCACCACAGTAAAATTAAAAAAATATAATTGTCTTGAATAATACGACATTTGGTCAGGAAGCTTTGGTAATGGAAGGTTCTTTTGGCAATCGAATGATAAAATTTTAAGACCATCCGAAACTTCTTTTAACTTTTCATAAATAGCGTTTGCTCTCAAAGAGTGCACTCTTTTTTCTGTCATCAGCAAAAGTTTATTTAGTGGATCATTCTCAGTAGCAATATTGCCGGATTTGATACCAACCAAAGATTTTAAGGAGCGTTTTCAATGACATTTAGCCGCTTTTGATACTTTTAATCAAAGCAAACCTATTTTATTCAAACCTATCTATGTTGCCATATCAAACACTGATTTTGTACAAAAACGACAGATTGCCACCTTTGAAACTAGTCGACTCACATGTTACACTTGTCTAGTGTACAATTTTTAATGTAAAATGATGAAACTGAAAATAATGCTCATCAAGCTAAGAAGTTTTTTTAATATCAACACAATTGACGACCCTATTAGTCCAGCGGGAGTTAACACAGCTTTCTGTGCTATGGGTCCCGGGTTCGAATCCCGTATAATATGTATGTATTTACAAAAAAAAAGTATATTATCGTCGGCGTCAGTGCAGGACCTTCTAAATGCAAAAAAGTATTTTGTACAGTAGACGATAAAAACTTTCTTAAAAGTGATGCGAACAATTTAATACAACTTTTTTCACATTATTCGTTTATTTATTTTATAACCATGTTATAAATAAGGATTTGAGTTTCAAAAGCAAATTAAAGAATTCAATAATTCACTTACATGGAAATGCAGTAACTAAATTGATAGAATTTTTGTAGATACAAGGTAATGTGTTACTCATAGAAATAAAACAATATTTTTTTAAGTAATTTTATTATTAACCCTTTAACCGCTTGGCTAAATATCAATTGTCGTGCCCCTAGCGCGAGGCTACAAATCGACAAAATAATACCTACAATAAATAAGGAGGGGCAATCGTTGTATCGATAAAAAAAAGTCAAAGAATTTTTTATGTTTTTATTTTAAATCAGCCTTATGGCTTCTACAAACAGGCGCGACACAAAGAAACCGCTCATGTTTTTGTGTCGCGTGTCGCGCCTGTTTGTAGGACCTTTAAATTAACCACCCTAATCACTTTCTTCGTGTCACAATCGTTCATCTTTAAGCTAATAAGTAAATGTTTTTAACAGTTACTAATTGTTTAACCTTACTAAATTCGAATTGTTTACATCACAATAATCTCTTATTAATCGACTAGGTACTTTTTTTCTTTTCTTATAAATCTACCTACAACAGCAATGGCTAAATCTTTGTATCACAATTGTTTAATCTTACTATCTAAATTTTAATTACTTACATCAAAATAATCTCTTATTATTCGACTTTTTCCTTTTCAAATCAAACTAAGTATAATAAATCTTTGAATCACAATTGTTTTTTTTGTTTTTGCTTACCAGTTACTATACTCCATTTGTTTAGGTAATTAAATAAAGGTAAACAAAAAAACCACGTGACTTAGTTAGCCGACTAAACGTAATATCACTCACTTCACTTGTCATGCTATGTCACAGTTGTACTCTTCAATTTAGCAACATTATTAACGAATTATAACGTTGCTAAATTGAAGAGTACAACTGTGACGTAGCATGACAACTGAATAGACTGGTATTACGTTTAGTTGGATAACCACGGCACGTGGTTTTTTTGTTTACCTTTATTTAATTACCTAAACAAATGGAGTATAATACTTTACATCACATTCATTTACACATATTCCTCAGTATACTATAAAATACCTAATAAGTTTTGATTACCTATTAGATCAAATGCAATGATTTACGCATTTATAATAAGTAGGTTATAGTTGTTACAATTCACGAGCGCACTTTTCATTTAGATGTGTGTTGAACTGTTACCTATTTGTAACTACCTATGAATGACGTCCGCGCGCAACTGTTCGCTTCGTCGGGCACACACACAAGTGCAATGTGTACCTACGTGACGTGTACGTACACGAAACCTACACGCAAAGGCTTGAGTGCGCTCGTGAATTGCAACAACTATAATTAGAATTACGCAGTCATAAGCTAAAAACAAAAAAAAGGACAATTAATCAGTCAAACAGTAGGTAACAAGTAGTAGGTACATGATTCATAAAATTATTCGTTGTCTGTTTTTATCAGACGTATTATAGATGTCACAAAATGTGTGTACGTTTCTATAAATTTATTCGTGCGAGTCACATTAGTACCGAAATGTTTTTCGGCTAATATTTTTGCCGTTTTTGAAATTAGGTCAGTGCTGATCGCTTCGTATTGTGTGCCTACACTTGATATTTTTGTTAGAGTTTGTGTTCCTCTTGATACAAATAAATCAGGCGTACTATCTGTACTTCGTAAGTCACCGTCATGTGGTACATAGTAACATAACTGGGATTGTGCTACCGACGAAGGCAAACATACATCTTCTACATCTTCAAGATTCATTTCGTCTTGACTATCGCTAGTTGGATCCAAAATTGATTGACTACATTCCTGAGACTCGTCATACTTTCCTTAAAAGCAATTAAATATAAATAAGTACCTATAAAAATGGCTACAGGATGTGTATAATCAAAGGCTACAAGTATCAATTTGGCACAATTTACTTACTTTTCGATGTCATTTCGTTTTCTATCAAATTTAAATTTAATGCTCAACAAAACTGTGACGTTCAAGGTGTATAATATAACTAGGGTTCAATTCGCATAACACTTGCACTGAACCGTAAAAAAAGACGTGGGCTCGGTGTGTTTGACATGGACGAAGTGAAGTTGAACACAGACTAAATAGAGCAACGCAAGAAAAGAAATTAGTGACAGGATGATCTACCTACTTACTTAAACTATCGATATTTAGTCGATAGCTTCTATCTATGGTATTCCGCAGCACATGTGTCAACGCAAAGATAAACATTACACGTTTTACACATATACCGTGTGTGTGATCTTTTATTCTTAGTCGCGCATACTTTACAACGCTGACTTTTGCCACTGGGAATTCGTACAGGAAAATGTGCCAAAGCATCGATATGTAGACTGCGAGGAGGATTGGACTGAGTACCAGAAGTGAACGCTGGGCTAGTATTTGCAATTAATCTTTTATTTTTTTCTAAAAGTTGCCGTATCACATTTAATTGAAAATCTGCAAAACTATGTTTTTTGTTATTTTTTAAGACTCTGAACAAATAAAAAGCATTAAGCATAAACAAATCGATGATGTGGAAGCCTAATTTTTTATACCACTTCCTAGTTTTCCTTATACAACCTATGCTACTCATCATCATGTCGGTGATGTCCACCGAACCCATATTTTTATTGTAATCTATTACACATTGCGGCTTTAATTTAGGCAGACCAGAAAAATGATCCAAATTGTCTGACGGAACA
This sequence comes from Craniophora ligustri, assembly GCA_905163465.1. Lineage (NCBI taxonomy): Eukaryota > Metazoa > Arthropoda > Insecta > Lepidoptera > Noctuidae > Craniophora > Craniophora ligustri. The sequence goes on along the minus strand of LR990971.1, from coordinate 10,973,016 downwards.
ATTTTGTCATCATGTATGGTAGACAGCATGGTAACAGCTTTTTTGTCTTGCCATTTTAACGCTAAAAGAGGAGGAGATGAAAATGCTTCTATTTCTCCACGCTTAAGTTTTTTGAATTTTGGCATATGTTTCCTATTACTTTTGATCGTACCGCATGCATAAATGCCTCTTTGTTTTAAATAAAGAAAAAGTCGCGGACTAGAATACCAATTGTCGACATATAGCTCTCGATTACTATGATAATAACCTTGTACCAGTTCAGTGACTACTGATCCTGTAATACCTAAATTTGGTACATGCTCTATTTGTGTTTGTGAACCACAGTAAACAATGAAATCAATTATAAACCCTGATTCGACATCACACAAAACAAAAAGTTTTATTCAAATTCTGTTTCGCTTTTTTGGCAAATATTGTTTGATTACCAGACGACCTTTGAAAGGCACAATGCTTTCATCAATGCATAGTTTGCCTCCGGGGACCAATGTGTGTCGAAATTTTTGTCGTGCGTGGTCAATCATCATTTCAATTTTATATAATCTTGATAAATTACTTACATCGTGTACTTCAGAAAATGAAAGCATTGCCAGTATTGCGCAATATCTATCTCTACACATAATACTATGAAATATGGGACTATTTAAAAGGGGGTCTACAGACCAATGTTCTTCAATAGTGAGCCTTTTATTCCTTGTAAAGAGCATCGTAAGGGCTAAAAAGATATAAATGTCATGAACAGTCACATCTTGCCACCTTTTTAAACGAGCGTACACCCTTAGATCCGTATGCCTGACATAGAATTGGTGATATTTGTTAGTAAAATAACATATTTTTTCTACAAAATCATTGCCACAAAAATGTTCAAAAATATCCAGTTCCGAGGAGTCGCTGCTCAAAGGTACTGAAGGTGATACCCCCGAAATAAATTCGTCAAAGTTTTCTTTATCAGGTACAGTTATGTCTAACGTCCAATTAATGCCTTCATTGTCGTCATGATCCTGAAATGACAAATTAAAATTTATTACGTAAGTATATTATTTTTTATATTCATTAGGTAGGTATATAACTTTAACAAAAAGGAACCTAGTTAGCGTTCCTGCACACGATGCCGTCACCGCGCCGTCGCCGCGCCGACGCCCGCCGCACAGTTACACTGTAGAATAGGAGTCGCGCGAAGCCCGCCACCGCGCCGCCACCGCGCGCGTTCCCGTCCCTGTCTGGTTTGATTCATTCCATTGATTCCATTACCGACCGCGTACGAACGTGCACGCCGCGAGATCGCACGCAGCCGGTACCTAATGGAATGAATCAAACAGACAGGGACGGGAACGCGCGCGGTGGCGGCGCGGTGGCGGGCTTCGCGCGACTCGTATTCTACAGTGTAACTGTGCGGCGGGCGTCGGCGCGGCGACGGCGCGGTGACGGCATCGTGTGCAGAACGCTTATTAAAGCTATCTTTTTTTTAAAGATAACTCATGCACTAGGAATAATTCCTGTGTAGCTTGGGACTTCACAAACACACAAGTCACGGACACAAAACAGCTACACCCAAACTCGAATAATGATTTATGAAAGAGAGAGAGAGAGAGAGAGAAAAAGAGACAAAAACGCGAGTGCGAGTGCCTGTCCGGCTTGGTAGGTACTGTCACAGTACCTTAATAATGGTAAGGACAACATACAACACGGTTCCAAATTTGAACAATCAATAGGATATGTAAGTAGTTAAGTAGGTAATATAGGTAATAACAGAATTACATCACAATATTTAAAATACTATTTCGATTCATCAAGGAGTTACCTAAACCCAACGAAAGTCTTATTTATACCTATACCTACTGAATAATGTGCAAATAACCTAAGAAGAAATTGAAATAGGTACTTACCTCTCCATCACTTCTAAATTCTATCGAATCGGATAATTCCAATTCGTCGTCACACTCGTCGTCGTCACCTTCTAATATTCTTAATAATTCCTCAGTAGTCGTCATTATTGAAAATTGAAATGTGACTATTTTATCGACAATGCACAAATACCAACGAACAACATTAATGGAACTTTCCATTCGTTTGATCCGCTTGTGACGTAGGCAGTGGTCGTATTAATGTGACAGCCGCGCTAGACTAACTAGAGAAATATGTTGCAAGCATAGGAGTCAAGGGATGGGAACTAACGTCAAATGTTGGCATTATACAAAGATCGTGAGGGATATTTTTCTTATGAATAATAAGGAAAATAATTAATAACACAAGGCAATATGTTAAATTTAACTTTATTTGGTATGACACCGTTTATTTTATGCTGAATGATGCATTATACCTGATTATTTAACTGTTTGTTATTTCGTTTTTAAAATGCGCATTGCATTGTATCCCATCCCTATGGTCATATTTATGCGACGCGCGCGATAGACGCCGAAGAAAATTTCAAGCTGCCAATTACTTATTTTTGTTTAAGTTTTTTGAATGCTTAGAGTTATGACACATAATTTTAAGTAATTGTTGTAAATAATAGCTCTATTTAATAATAGTTTTAGTTGTACCACGCAATTAATAGGACGAAAATAGAACGAAAAAATCATGCATGTTCTCTGTCGCAGAAATACGACACGCGCGGTAGGGACACGGAAATATTTGTCGCATATATGCGACACGCGCGGTTAAAGGGTTAATGAAAGAATATGAAACGCAATTAAATTCAATCTATTTTAAGTAACTTTTTTAATTACGATGGGGTAGAGACTCGTAATATGGCCAAAAATCCCTGGGGATCACATTTTTAATCTCTTGTAAATCTTTAAACTTCCTCTCAGTAACTGACAAAGGAGCAGAATGTAATTTTGGAAATTCAGCGTGAGCAAGGTCTATATTTTTTGATCTTTGTGGTAACAGACGGTATTTTTCATCGAATTGCAGTTTGTAAGATATGCCCTTACTGGTGTATTTTATAGCTTTGAGTTGAACAACCACAGGATCTCCAACACTGCGACCAGGGCGTATACTTTAACAGGGATTTGTATCCATAATCACGAAAGAAATCAAAAGTTGGCACGAAAACCTCATACGGATTTCGTTTTCTTGCTTCCTGAGAAATACGGTGATAATCACTGGGCAAATAGATGTCAAGATTTTTTAACGCACTTTCAATAGTAGAGGAACTGCAGCATATTTGGAATACTAGTTTGTTTTTTAATGATACTTTTAAAGAGAAACGGGATGGCTCAATGAAAAAGACAATAAAATATTGAAAAATTATTAAACTTTAATAATAAAAACAATCAAACATTACTAACACCAGAAATCTTATCAAAATGCCTATCAAACTAAAAAACTCCAAAATAGAGATTTGACTTAGGGTGCAGGTAATTTGGAATATAGTATTCCAAATTATATTCACTTACATTTTTTTTGACATTTGTTAACACTTTTCCTTAGAAACTAATAGATTTCTTATCTTTGTAACAGTTTTATAGTCTTTAGATCTTTAGGTAATCAGTATTTTTTAAACAAAATAAACTAAAATAACATCTAATTAAGTAATCAGTCACAATAATCACAGATCAGTCTTTAGTTTGATTTTACAGTTTACTATTCTTAATTACTATTTCTTGCAGTAATCACAAATATACACACCGGATTCATAACCACTACAAGCACCGTGAACCCACAATTCGCACATTAAGCACTGTACCCATTCTTCACCCCTTTTATCCTCGCTATATTTTCCGTTACAGAAAAAACATTCGGCGTCTTCGTTAGTAGGGACAGTAGTCTCATCTCTCGTTGCTACATCGTCGGAAGAGTCTGTGTTATTTCCAGATATAGCCCCAGAAATCGGATCTGATGAGTCACTATCTGTCACATTTCTTTTCTTTGTCTTCTTTGTAATTTTTTTCTTGCCTTTTCCTTTTTTCTGTGTTCTGTTTTCTTTATCAGACTTTTTAAGTTGTGCATTCTCAAGGTCTTTTTTATAAGGAGAACTTGTGATTATAGCCGATCTTGCTGGCTTACGGCCCCTGTTGCTAGTCCTCTTTTTTATAGTGGGCACGGGAGAAATATGAGAGGGAGTAACAAGGGGGTGAATTTCTGTCCTAATACCTGACGGCCCTGGTTCTGTTTCATCAAAATTCCTCCATTGCAAAGAATCATCCATGGGTGAGGCGATCGTCGTTGAAATTGTTTCACGGTCTTGATCCTCTTCAAAATCTGTAGCAGCGGCCATGTAATCAGCTTGAGTAAATATATTTCGATTAAACGGATATATGCCACCAACTCTGAAACCATTAGCAGCAATTTCTCCAGTCTGGCACTTGATGTAGGCTTTTCCGAATAACTCAACAACGTCATATGGTGTTAAGGGCCTATTAGTTTCTCTGAGAAACACCCGAACTTCTTCACTATAATAGGATTTTAAGGGTCCCATGAAAGTGCGGTCCAGTGGTTGAACTTTATGCGTACAATGAGGTGGTAGTGACAATATCGTCACATAATGTTGTTTTGCTAGATCTATCAACTCTATATTCTTGGTGTGACTGTAATGGCCATCGAGAATCAAGAGCACTGGGGATGCTTCTGTTGGTTTTACGTATTCTACAAAGTGTTGAAACCATTCTGTAAATAAGTGAGTTTGGATCCAACCCGATGGATGTACTTTTCCTATAGACCCAACTGGAGCTCCTCTCATTAAAGCATTAGACATATTTTTACGCGGAAAAATGATCATGGGAGGGACAAATATTCCCGCAGGGCTCATACAAATTACAATAGTTATTAAGGACCCTCTTTCGGCTGACGTCATTGCTCCGATTTGTTTCTTCCCTTTTCGAGCTATAATTTTTGGTATTTTACTCTGGACTATGGAGAGACCACTCTCATCAACGTTAAATATGCGCGCAGCAGGAAAAGGCTTATCAGCCTGGATTCTTTCAAGATTGTCGTAAAATTCATCCATTCTTTCTTTGGTAAATCCATTAGCTCGGGCTTGAGAAGTTCCAGTTGGCTGTCTTATAGATAAAACTGCCTGATGTCGTTTTAAAAATCCTTTTAGCCAGTATCTGCCAGCAAACCCAGCCTTAAAAGGATTTTTTATATTATTTTTTATAGCTAGTTGATATGCCAAACGTCGCAAATCCATTCTGGTCAGGCCATAAAACTTATTCTCCATGGTTAATACATACTCCACCAGCAGGTTTTCAATATCTTGACTAAAAACTGGCCTTCGACCGATGACTTTATTTGTTATCGATCCAATAGGAGAGTCTTTATCATTTACAAATCGAAAAAGTGTTGACCTGGGTACGTTGAACTGTTTAGCAGCCTTTAAATATCCCATTCTCTTATCTCTAACAGCGGCAATGGCAGCGGCCATTTCCTCCTTTCCCCACTTCTTTCTCTTATTATATTTGTGAGATGTTTCCATTTCTAAAAAAAAAGAATAAATAATATTACTCCTAAAAATGTGCATGTAATTTGGAATATTCCAAATTATGCTCTCTTTCGGTATTCCAAATTAACAACATACTGCCCTAACCTAAAATTCCATAACACATTTTTATTTCTAGATATTTTCACAAAATCATAGTACCATCATAAACTAACAAGGTCACTTAACCGTTTAAATAATTACGATGAAGATTTAAAGTATTACAATAAATGATTATCACTGATTGCATTCTTACCGATTTTTTTTCCAAGCAAGCGTCTCGTTTCCTTGTGTCTGTTAGCCGGAATGTCAAGATGGCGACCTGTTTTTAATACTCTATAACTTTGTGTGTCGTATGACTTTATGTTTACGTAAAAAAAATATAGATGGCGTTTATAACTATTTCCATATCGAAGTATTCCAAGTTACCTGCAGTATCTCAAATTAGCTGCAGTTCCTCTACTATGGACGGAGTCGCACTCCATTTGAGTGTGTCCTTTGGTAAGGTACTTTTGAATTATTTCAACATCATATTTTCGGCAAGACTTAATAGTACATTGGACATTATTACATTTCGGTTCTGGGCTGTACAACCATCAGAGTATATTATAATAAGGCCATTATCACCCTTTCCCAGAAAATTGGATTCCAAGTAATGAACCAAAAAAGTAGCAAAAGTTGATTCTGAGCCGTCACTAACAGTTTCATCGAACCAGTTACATGTTGCACCACTTGTGGCAAGATTGTAGATTGTAAAATTGTGGTTACATAGCTTAGTCCGATAGTTAAGAGCACTGGCTTTCGTCATCGGAGAAAATTTAACAGCTTGGACATCCATGGTTAAGACATGGCATTCACCCCCCAAAGCCCTGATTTTATCTTTACTTTTTTCGTCTCTTGCTTTCTTCTTTTCAGCTTGATGAACCTCGTACTCATTTTCTGGTAAATGTCCGTTAGTATAGGCCAGACACACGTCACATTGGTCTTTACGAGGCTTGAACAAAGAAACATTCATTTCTGAAAGTACATCTTTCATTTTGTTAATGGTTAGGGCATCTATGCCTTCTTTTTCACAACTAGACTTATAAACATTGTAAAGCGATTGATAAGTAGTAAAAGTCTGTTCCAAGTACAATTTTTTGTTGATTTTCCACAGTAATGGCTGGGTAATTTATTGAGAAGATTAACGATGTTTTTTAGAAACTCAAGCTTATCAGTGTTCTTGTTTTCTCTATGGGTTCTGGAGGCCACAGCTGTTGAATGTTGTTCTATAACACCATGCTGGCTTTTTGCTGACCAATCTGCAACTGACCACTGACCCAGTCCAGTTGTGTTTAAGTACATGGTTTTACAAACAACTAATAAATTATTCCTTATTTGCAAATGGTAAGCTAAAGAATGACTACGTCTGCTATTGATAAAAAGTTGTATAAAAAGTTGGTTAAGAATGGCATACATTGTAATTTTGTTAAGTCACATCTAAAGTTTTATGCCTATGGTGGTAAAGAAATACCTAATTTAGGTATATTTAAAATTGATATGTATTGTCCACTGACTGAAATTAAGTTAAATAATGTTGAGAAACTTGTATATGATGGCACAGGACCATGCTTATTAGGTAAGAATACATCACTTGATTTAAATATGTTAAGAATTGGACCAATTAGTGTCATAAACTCAAACCCAAGCTCTGTAAATGTTGATAGTAGACATGATCAATACCCACAGTTATTCAATGGTGTAGGAAAACTTAAAGGTTTCAAACTAAAATAACATATTGACCCCAACATCCCTCTGGTAGCTCAGCCAGCCCGCAGACACCCATTTAATGTTAGGGAAATAGATGCAAAATTATTTAAGGAATTAATTGACAATGACATTATTGAACCTGTGACGGGACCAACAACATGTTTCCCCTTCTCACATTGTTAAAAAAAAGAAGAAGGACAATACCGGCTAGTAGTGGATATGAGGCGAGCTAATGAAGCCGTCCTCAGGGAACATGTTCCGCTTCCAACATTTGAAGAACTGCTGACTGATCTTAATGGCTGTAAGTACTTTTCAGCCCTAGACGTCAAATGGGGCTATCATCAGATTGAACTTCAGGAAAGCTCCAGATTAATTACCGTATTTAGTAGCAGCTCGGGACTGTTCCGTTATAAAAGATTTTTCTTTGGAATTCGATGTGCATCTGAAGTTTTTCAAAGAATTATTGCTCAGTTACTGCAAGGAATTGATGGTGTAGCAAATTCCCAAGATGACATAAGGATTGGTGGGAGAACAAAAGAGGAACATGACCAACGACTTCACATAGTTCTGCAACAGTTACAAGAAAATGGCATAACCTTAAACAAAAAGAAATGTGTGTCTGGTGTTAAGCATATTGATTTTCTAGGACATCATTTGTCTGCTGATGGCATAAAGCCTACATCAACTAGTAGACAAGTCATAAAGGAATGTAGAGCACTGGTTAACAAAAGTGAGGTGAGAAGTTTCCTCGGTCTTATGAATTTTTCAGCCCGGTTTATTCCAGACTTTAGCACCTTAACTGAATCGTTAAGACAACTAACCAGAAAAGATGTAAACTTCTGTTGGGAAGATCAACACCAACAAGCATTTGAAACATTAAAAGAGATGTTAATATCAGCCCCCGCCCTGGGCTACTATGATAAAAATGCCCAAACTATATTATTTACAGATGCCAGCCCAGTAGGTATTGCAGCAGTACTGACCCAATACCAAATAATTGATAACAAGAAACAGCCAATTGCAATTAATATGTTAGCAGAGCCTTAACGCTAACTGAACAAAAGTACTCTCAGTCAGAGAAAGAAGCATTGGCTATTATATGGGCATGTGAGAATTTATACATGTACCTTATCGGGAAGGAATTTATCATCATATCAGACCATAAGCCACTAGAAATAATTTATTCAAAAAATTCAAAGCCAAGTGCAAGGGTTCAAAGATGGGTTCTTAGATTACAGCCATATACATTCAAAGTAATATACAAACCAGGGAAGAGCAATATAGCTATTGAAACAGATGTATGGCCAAAAGACCTGAGAAGATACGAAATCATCAAGACAGAGTTATGTGTGATAGATGAAGTCGTACTAAGAAGAGACAGAATTATCATACCCAAAAACTTGATACAAAAAGTTTTAGAGATTGCTCATGAAGGTCACATTTCCCTAAATGGTATGAAGGCCAAGTTAAGGACATGTTTATGGTGGCTGACTATGGACAAAGGCATTGAATACTGGATTGACACTTGTAAAGAATGCAGTCTAGTTCGGAAAAGTATACCTCCAGAGCCAATTAAGTCCACCGAACTACCAAGTAGAGTTTGGGAACAAGTGGCAATTGACTACTTAGGACCACTACCATCTGGTCATTACCTGTTGTTTATCGTGGACTATTACAGCAGGTATTATGAAGTTGAAGTTACAAAAAACCCAACAGCTGAAAATACAATTCAAGCATTATCTAACATCATTGCAAGAATGGACCAGCATTTGTTGACAAGACGTTTCAAAAATTCCTCCAAACAAATAGAATAAATTTGAGACATACTACTCCTTTATGGCCACAAGCTAATGGAGAGGTAGAAAGGCAGAACAGAAGTGTATTAAGGAGATTACAAATTGCACAAGCGATGCAACTTGACTGGAAAGAGGAATTATTTGCTTATTTGGTTGCATACCGGAATACACCACACTCAACGACAGGACAGTGCCCTGGAAATTTGTTTAAGGGAAGATTAATCAAAACAAAGCTACCTCAAATGAGGTTAAAGATAAATATAGACGATGAAGAAGTAAGAGACATAGACAGATACAAAAAACCAAATGAAAGAATATGCTGACAAAAGGCGGCACACACAAGTTTCAGATTTAACTACCGGTGACAAGGTTCTAGTTAAGCAAAGAAAAGAAAACAAACTGACAACACCATTCTCACCTAAAGAGCATACTGTAATATGGAAAAAAGGAAATTCAGTGATAGCACAATCAGAAGATTGAAAAACTGTAAGAAGAAATTCCACATACTTTCAAAAGATAGTTTAAAGAGACATGAAGAAATTAGGAGTACAGGATAAGAACTCAAATAATGAAGAAGAATATACAGGGTTACTGGTAACTCGACGTATTCCTTGCAAGACGTCATAGTAGGGTTAAAATGCAACAAATTAAGCCACCAAATGTTCTACCGAAGTTCAGTAGTTTTTGAGTTAGTTCGATTTTTAGTGATTTTATGAATAATCCCCGAATAAATCATTTGAAGCTAATTTAAAAATAATTTACGGCGCGACTGTACTGAAATTTAAGTTCATATCATAGTTGATGCCGTAGCAGATCTTTGTTGATAATTAAAGTTCAAAAATGACTAAAACTTTGGCGAAGATCGCTAATCAAACATATTTTTTTTTTGTAATTTTTGCCATTACTTCATAAGAAATACTGTCTAGTGCAAAAAAAGAATACTACGCCTGATGTACAAATTACTAGGAAAATATCCTTGTCTTATCAGCTATTCAAAAAGGTATGAAAGTTAATAGTAAGTCATGCACTACATAATTAAAATCGTTTGGTATTCGGAAAATCAAATTAAACAATTTCGTAAACATTATTTTTATTTTTATTCACAATCAATTTAAAGACTATAATTACAAATTTCACACGTCTTGTTCGATGTGCTGCCCTCGGTTTCGAATACATGTTCTTATTCGCTTCCTCACTTCGGTTTTTGTGATTTTTGATGTTATTGTTTCCCTCATCTGGTCCGCCGCATTTGTGATTCTCTCCCTTAGTTCTTCAATTGAATTTACTGGGGTCACATAAACTAGGTCTTTCATATGACCCCAGACGTAAAAGTCTAGCGGCGTCAGATCAGGGCTTCGTGCAGGCCACGGAATCGGCCCACCGCGTCCTATCCATCGGCTTGGATAGCTTTCATCCAACAATTGTCGAATAGTGATTCGGAAGTGGGCTGGACATCCGTCATGTTGATAAATTATGTTTGCTCTTCTTTCTTCCGGTACGTCCGTGAGCAGTGCTGTTAAATGATTTCTTAGGAAATCTTCATAAAGTTCCCCATTTAGTGTTCGGGGTAAAAAATGTGGCCCAATTAATTTATTGTCGATAATACCCATCCAAACATTAAGCGAGAACCTACGCTGAGATGCGGTTGGTTTCATTTTCTTAGGGTTTGCTTCTGCCTTCGGTGCCCAGTAATGTAAGTTATGGTAATTTGTGATACCATCACGGTCAAAACATGACTCATCGGTCCACAGAATGTTTTTTAAAAAGTTTGCGCTTTCACCATCGGCACTTAGCATAAAACGACAAAATTCAAGCCGTCTCGATGGATCTCCCTCTTCTAATGATTGGACGGGTTGGTAGTGGTATGGATGTCGACCTGACAAGTTAACTACAGACCAGACTTTCCACTGTGACATACCAAGCTCACGCGCTACGATGTTTGTCGATATGTTAGGGTCATCAATAAAACGTTGAAGAATCAGCTCCTCGTCCTCAGCCGTGTATCTCCGGGAACGGCCAGTGTCAATTTGCCTGCTTCTTTGGACGCTGCCAGTTTCAGATAATCGCCGATATGTCGATCCAAAGACAGTAACATGTGGGAGTCGGCGGGTAGGAAAGCGAAGTTGATATTCTCTTCGCGCCTCAGCAGCGTTACCGTCACAAAGTCCGTAACAGTACATTATGTCAGCGTATTCAGGATTAGAATATGCAGCCATAGTCAGCACTTATGAGGGCACAGCACAGCACAAGAGCAAGATACGCGGCAACAGTTAGGGAAATAGCCAGATAACAAAACACGAGCTTGCGCGACGTAGAGTTGAAACTAACTAACCAGATTTTGCGAAGTCGCACTCCGTGGCATGCCGAGAGAACAATAATGACCAATCACAAAGCGTACCGTAGTGTTTGGAGTGTAAGCGCAGGTAAAAACTACGAATAATACGAATACGAAACAATAGGTTGACCGCCTCGCAACTTTACCTGCTCCCCATAAAACCCTGTCGCACATGCAAAAGTATTGACAATTATACCTTTCTGGATAGCTGATAAGACAAGGATATTTTCCTAGTAATTTGTACATCAGGCGTAGTATTCTTTTTTTGCACTAGACAGTATTTCTTATGAAGTAATGGCAAAAATTACAAAAAAAAAATATGTTTGATTAGCGATCTTCGCCAAAGTTTTAGTCATTTTTGAACTTTAATTATCAACAAAGATCTGCTACGGCATCAACTATGATATGAACTTAAATTTCAGTACAGTCGCGCCGTAAATTATTTTTAAATTAGCTTCAAATGATTTATTCGGGGATTATTCATAAAATCACTAAAAATCGAACTAACTCAAAAACTACTGAACTTCGGTAGAACATTTGGTGGCTTAATTTGTTGCATTTTAACCCTACTATGACGTCTTGCAAGGAATACGTCGAGTTACCAGTAACCCTGTATAAGCTGTCAACAGCAGTCGTTAGATGAAGGAGAAAAATACTCCCTTAGTCCGGAAGAAACCTTAAATGCCATCACAAATACTTCTACATATGACATGACCACAAAGGCTATGCCTTCTATGACTGAGAAAGACAGACCCAAAAGAGTACATCGGGCCCCACCTAAGTATAAAGACTTTTTATTATGTTTGATACTTGATACTATTGGTTCTGTGTAATACTAGTGCAGTAGCCGATTAAGCTGATTATAGATACTATCATGTCAATCATACCCACATTTAATTCTATTTTGTTAATTATGTTTGAAATTTATTGTAATAATTAAAAATGATAAGATGTTGTCATATTCTACATAAAGGAAGAAAGGGGTTGTAGAGTTTATGTAATCTGTATTATGTTGTTTATTATAATTGTTGTCTGTGGTAGCACGGGAGTTTGGACAATGGAAAAGATCAATGATTAAATTCGGAATAAATGATTAAATCGATTCATTTGTGTACTGTTTGTTGTAGTAAGTTTCAAGCACACATCTACAGTTATGACCTTTGATGTCTTAATATAAAATGAAACAAATTTTTATTAATCAACACAACTTGCTTTATTTTGAAAAAATATTACAATCACAATCAGTAGCGACATAGATATAGCCCCATCCATAGTATGAATTTAATAATAGCACAATGTTGCGAAGCTTTATCTTAATAACACTTAATAATACTAATAATAGGAACTATTCAATACTAAATAAAAAATAGAATACAAAAGTCAGTCAAATTTGGTCAGTCTTACTGTTATACTTATGGCGCCGAAAAATCACAGATGTTTATTACAATATTCTTAAATTCTATAACCCTGAACATCCAAAAAGTTACTCATAAAAGTTAAACATACTCTATATTAACCCTTTCCCTGCCAGATTTTGCTACAGTAATTGTGCCCCCAGCGCCAGACAAGTTTAGGTATAATTTCAAACAGTGTTGGGAAATCTGAATAATAATTGTTATCGATATTATATACTAGCTTTTGCCTGCGACATCGTACGAATCTGTTTTTAACCTTAGGGGGAGTGCCGTAGGTATACAACGTGTTAATAAATTAACGCATAACCTCCGACAGGTCAAATTACTATTTTATTAAGATAACGATTTAGGCAAGAATTATATTTTTATCTTAACTATTACAGAAGATATTAGCATTTTTGATTTCGTAATCCGTTGGAACGATTTATAACTCTGTGTTCGCTACAGTACTGATGTCCCCGGACTTCCCCAAGTGCAATCCTCCGCTCCTGCGTCGTGTTTTTAGAGAAATGTATAGGAGTAATAGAGCGCGCTACTTTAAGAATGGACGATATGCAACAATAATATTCTAGAAAAAAATAACCTATATTAAAAAGTAGCCTAATCGACTGTACTGTCGATTCCGCGAAAACTAGTTTCTAGTTTTGCGTTTAATCATTAACACCTTGCATAGATTGATGCAAAATAAAACACTCATATGTAATTGACATTAAGGCAATGTTTAATAATAAGTAAGTATAATTAACACACAAATAAATTTCTCACTCATAATCTAATCAGCCTTAATTTATTAATCAATTTGTCACTCATAATCTAATCAGCCTTAATTTATTAATTTAATATTCTGGAGATGAACACGGTCTGATTTCTTCTCGAACTTCTTCTGTTGAATCTCTACGAGCGTGGTATATTAAATTAATAATTTTCATATATGGGTCGTTCTTCTTTTTTATCGACAATCTGACCGGCAAATTTTTATATTTGATAAAAAAATAAACTTGTGATTTATTTAGTGAAATGTGATTTAAACTATTGCCTCATTATTGTAGATTACAAAAACATTTAATGCAGCGAAGTATTACATGTAATTTTCGTTTTATCTCAAATTTCGTAGGAATGGTATGAAAAAAATAACACCTCAGTCACAAAAGTATTTATTTTTTTTATGTCTCATTTTAAAACAGAACTTCAGTTTCTTATTACTTTCTTATCAAGAATATAAACATTTACTATTATCTAGCTCCATTGGACGGAATTTTTTAAATAATCATTTTTTTTTAATTATCCAATACCACTCTGTCACATTTTTGCTTCATAAGACATAAAACTTTTTAATATTATGAAAGTCGCCCAATAAAGTCGCTTAAAAATCTAGTGAACACCTTTATTATTTAGCATATAATACTAGAAAACGTTATTTTTGTAAATACTAACAATAAAGTGGTTCATAACTTACTTTGAACTAAAATTTTAAGAGGGACAAAATTGTGACAGAATGGTTAACGAAGTGACGGAGTGGTAAACAATGTTTACGTCCGCCGAACAAAACTAACCTTATAACAATTTTTAATTTTAGAAAACAATAACAAACATAGTATATACTTAAAATGTTACTACAAGTCTTGATGATTGGTGTCCATTCTTTGGTAGATATCAATTTAGTCTTACAATATCTTTTCACTAACTCTACTTTTCAAAAACTTCTATTGGTTGATCGTATTCGTAAAACACGCGTTTTCCTTTTTTAATTATCTTAGGAGGTGGAATAATTTGTAACGAATTTTCATACATCACATCTGACACATCAGTCTTTACCAATTTAAACAATTTCCCAGTATCATCAACAGATTTATAAAACATCACTCGAACATCTCCATCTTCATCCACTCCACTTTTTGCTACTCCTAAGTAAGTGTACTCAATTTTTCTTTCACTTAGTACTTTGACTAAAAGATGTATTCCATTTTTTATTAATAATGGATGGATCTTATCTACTAGTAGATCGTGTGATGTACCTGGTTTTGTATCTACAGATTTTCTCAAATTAAAAAGAGGCTGGTCATCTTCGTCTTCTGAAGTAGAGGTATACACAGTCTTATAAAATCCCTTAGTAGAACCAATTATATTAGTTATATCAGTCAGTGGTTCTTCCATATCCGAGGTTGAAATGTCAACTTCTGCCTCACGTTTCGGCAATGGGCAGTAAGTCTTTAAATTGTAACAATCACAAAATTTTCCGCAAAAACAACTTAACATTCGGTAGCTCAACATTCCAGGCTGCTGAGCAAGCAATTGATGGACTTGCATAGTTCCTTTTAATGGAGCAATTCCTTGTGGGATTGTCATCAAAATCTGTGCGATATCGTCTTTACCGACAAAAAAGACCTTTATCTTACTGCGATTGTTGACTGCATCGAAGAATTGTGATGCGTCAACAATATCGTGTCCGCTGGCGACAAAATGATCAGCTAAACGTTTAATAGACCCCCCTATGCCGTCAGCCGCACCCTTGCCGTGGCCAGATTCAAAAAAATTCCATGTCAAGTCATCAAATCCGTATTCTTTAAAAAATCTCGTGGCAATGAGATAAAAATTTATTTTTTGTTTATATTGCGTCGCTGGCCCGTCTGAAAAAATGTGGATCGTCTTAATATGAGACAGTTCCTTTTTTACGTAATCAAGAATTGGATGTAGGTGAGCCCATATAGCGGCAGGGCCATGTTGCAGATCAGAAGACACAGTACAAAAGGAAGTTATATTTTTATCCTTATTAAAAGTCAAGTGATATAATACTGCTGTATGCAAAGTTACTTGGTTTCGAGATCCTCCAAAATGCACAGACTGGATTTCTTCATGGTACTTACAGGCATAGTTTTCGCTAAAGTCAATATGTAAAGCAATTTCACTTTCTGTCAATCCATCTATACATTGTCGGTATGATTTATATTGATTTTTAATATTAAATATGTGGGATTTAAAATCTTTTAACTCATCTTCAAATTTTTGAATCAAATCTTCAACAGTGATTTTTTGAATTTGTTTCATATTCTTGCTGATTTTAACTTTTTTTCCATGTTTCTCGACAATATCTGTGATTCTGACCCATTGTGGTAATTCCAAAACTTTTTCTTTTGTGATCGTGGTTGTATCATAATTGAGCTTTTTTGCTTTACATTTTTCGCATTTCCCTTTCATACATGGTAATTAATTTATATTGCATACAGTTTGTAATATTATCTGGTTCATGTCATTTGTCTTGATAACTTTATTTTTATACAAAATAACTCTCATGAATGCAATGTTTGCGTGTACCCTGCACATACAGGTTTCACGACTGTCAACTGAAGATGGTACGACATAAAACGGCTTAAATTTTGCAAAATAACTGTAGTGACATTTAACGTTGGGGCACTCTTTTAGGAATGACTTATAGAGATTTTTCTTAGTATCCAACAAAATTCTTTTCTGCATCTTCCTTTTTTGATAAGTGACTGTCTCTTTTTTTCCAGCAGTGGCTCGTGACACATCATCCCTGAGATAAAAATCATGAATTTTTTGTTTTAATATACTAATTTTCGGCAAGACGGAACTATACTTTGTCACTCTCCTGATTCCAATGGTTTCTTTTGCCAGTTGAAGTTTTTGTCCGGAACGTTGAATTGCTGGGTCTTCAAGTATACTTCTAATATAGCGTTTTATTTTGCGGTCTTTTGTGTGCTTGTAATGTTTCTTAATGGTATTTGATAAGATAGTATATTTTCTGTATTCTTCTTTGCCATGTTCATTTTCTTTTTTACTATGAGTTGTTGTTGTAAGTACTTTATTTTGTTTCTTTTTCTGTCGCTGAAGTCTTTTCTTGTATTTCTGTACTTTTCTTAGTAATTCTTGTGTTTGGTTTTGAAGTTGAATATTTTGTCTATAAAGGCGTGATCTATCTCGTCGCACTTGTTTTCTTCCCCTTCTACTGGCAACAGACGAGGCTGGAGTCAGTGAACGAGATCTGGGACTTAATGGAAGTAGTCTGGGACTTGAAGGAGGCGGTGTAGAAGCCGGAGTGTTAATCAAAATGTTCTGCAAAGTTTTCTGTCTTTCTCTTCTCTTTTTATTTCTAATCTGCCATTGTCTTCTTATTTTTTTATGTTCTTTTGGTGTCATATCCTTAACTAACGTTTTGCGAGCATGATATCTTTCTAAATCTTTACGTTTTACTTCTGCAACAAGTTCAGGGTTAAGCTTTCTTTTTTCACGACACCGTCGATGTCTTTCAGCCGCAGATAATGCCATTTTTTCATTTACTTGATGGTAATACCTTAAATTAACAAAATAGTTGACAATAAAATAACCAACATAAAAAAACTAGCAATCATCTATTATGGATATTAACTAAGGCCCTAAGTTCCATACAAAAATGACCACTCCGTCACGAGTTATACCACTCCGTCACACATTTTCGTGACAGAGGTGCTACGTGACAGAGGTGTAAAATAGTAGTGTTCAAGATATTCAGCATTTTCCTAATTAAAATTTACGCATAAAACTGGGTATATATGATATATTTATCATACATTAATCAAATAATATTAAAACCCCGAAATTAGAATAACATTTGAAAGTCGTAACTTACGTGACAGAGCGGTCGCTAAATAAACACACGCACCTCCTTTTTCTGTTTGCGAGCGACTGACTGGTATTGCCGGGGAGTGGGAACGTATAGCGCGAGTGCGGGGTGGAGGGGGACTATTCTCGAACCTAGTGACCATGGTCAAAGTTTCTAACGCACACTATTTTGTACCATAAAATGAGTGACAGAAGGTAGCAACTAAAATCATATACATCGGGAGACAGCTAATAAAATATTTTTTTTATTTAATAATATAAACATTAAAAATTATTTCTTCTTATTAATGTAATAAAAAAGGTTAAGTAGTTCAGCAAATGTTCTTGGATAGAAACTTTCAATGTGATTTTTTTTTACCAGAGCAGTTTGTTTACATTACTAGTCATAGAGGGACACACTTTACTTGCATGTATAACACCTTCGTCACGCTTTTTGTATACTATGTCACACTGATTTTGTAAAAAATAATCATGGATAAAATCTAGTTTTGAGGATATTAAAATTATTGCATTGTCAAGTGTATTTTTATATAAAAAAATTAAGTAATTTAGTACTTATGAGCAAAATATTATTTTTTTTGCGGAGAAGACAAGTCATTGTCGATAAAAAAGAAGAACGACCCATATAATGCCGATCGCATATCTGGTCGAACAGTCTCCATTTCGAATGCTATTAAGGAAGCGAAATATTCATTACTAATTTTTTTAATCAAAGACCGAACGACCCTCTCGTTCGGTCTTTGATTAAAAAAATTAGCATCAGGCAAGTTAACAACAGCCGTAAGATCATAATCACTTTCTCCTGATTTTATAAAGCACACGAAGTTTGGCTCGGTCTGCGTAGATCTATCAGTTTTGAATATTCTTCTTTTCTTTGGATAGAGGAGAGATGGAGATAGTGGCGGTGATTCTTCAGAGGTTGACATGACGCACATCCACTCTGTCTGAAGGTCGAAATAATACTAATACGTATTTGTATTTTGAGCTGTCTCTACGGTTTGAGTTGACTACAATAGGGATGTTCCGCACATCATCGATAAAATAATAATTGATCAGCTATTTAATTCAAACTAAAACTCTTTATACTTGTGATAGATTTTAAAGCATGGGTTGATACATAAGGTTACTCCGCACACTTTGCACATAAACCGGGACTCTTTGCGACATCTTTTTCTCAATTTTGTATGCTGACAAACAAAACAAACTCTGGATTTTTTCCCTTTCGTATATTCTGGCATATGATCAGCAAGATGGAATGCCGACAATCGCAGAGCATTTATTGAGGGGGATGTGGTTGGAATGGAATATTCTAACTCTTTCAGTTTATATTTTTCAATCAATTGTCTTATGACGCATAACTGGAATTCAGCCAAGCTTGTTTTAGTTCCTTGGATGATTTGATAAAACGCGTGAGCGTTTAACAAGCACAAATCAATCAGATGGAGACCGAGCTTTTTTTGCCACATTTTATTTTTTCTTATGCATTGCATCGAATGCAACAGCATGTCCGTGTTGTCAACTGTCCCTTTTTTTTTGTTATAATCTATAACAATTTCTGGTTTCATTTTCGGCAATCCTGTTTCTCTACAGTATTTATTCGTAGGGCCAAAAGCTGCATTGTGAAATGTTGAAAGCATATGGATTTCTCTTTTGTCTTTGTATTTTACTGCAATCAGGGGTTTGCTATATTTTGCTTCCATTTCCCCTTTCTTCAGAGGTTTGAATTCTCCGATATTAGCTTTCTTCAACCGGTTGAGCCTTACTGTACCACATGCATATGTTTGACGATTGTATAAATAATTATAAAGTTTCGGACTACTGTACCAATTGTCCATATATACGCGCCTGTTCGCTTGCATTAAATCCTGTAGCAGTGTCGTAACCACACCACCAGTAAGGCCTAAATTTTCGGGATCTACTATAATTTGAGTTCGAGCTCCACAGTAGATTATGAAATCAATTATGTATCTGGTTTTTACATCACACAATATAAACAGTTTTATTCCAAACCTATTCCTTTTATTAGGGATATACTGTTTGATTGAAATATATCCTTTGAAAGGCATAATACTTTCATCAACGCAAAGATCCCGATAAGGCGTGAATGAGCATTTGAATGTCTTCTTAACGTGTTTTAGGATTGGCAATAAGTCTTTTAATATGTTGGATGATACAGTATTTGGTGCAGAAAAACTGAGTAAGCCAAGTATAGTTGTGTACCGATTACGAGACATAGTTTTTGAAAATATTGGGCACTGTAATAATGGATCTGTTGACCAATGTTCTTGTATGTCCAAATGTTTATTTCGAGTGAATAGAAATGTGACGGCCAGAAATACATACATTTCGGCAACGGATACTTCTCGCCAGTTTTGCAGTCTTGAATGTAGTCGTATATCACATTCACGAACAAATTTTTGATGGTGAGCATTAGTAAATTCTACCAATTTGCTAACTATTTCTTCACATAGAAAATGCTGGAAACAATCAGATTCCAATGATTTAGTATCAAGGGTATTACATGTAATGCCAGCTGCATATTCATTGAATTCACAAATTTCAGGTTGGAAAGGTCTTGAACTCAGAGAGTTATAAGGTACTTCTTGTTCCTGAAACAAACATTAACTATTAATTACATAAAATAGGCTGGGTATGTTTAACACATGTGACCTATTTAATAAATACACATTTATTATGAACCAATACACCAACAAAAAATGCTTTATTCCCACACTTTCTCGTGTAAAATAAACCTCCTCCTCCTCGTCTGTTACATCTGTTCTGCGCAGTTACAATTTGGTAGGTACTAAATCTGACCCGAGCCAAGAAATCTCCAGGGATTTTCCCACGCGCGCTTTTTGACATAAATCTCCAGGGGACGGAATAGTCACGATTGAGCTGATAAACATAGTGCGAATTCCGCGCAATTTTGAGAAGCTCCCATAGATGCATAAGGCTAAGTTCAGATGGTCGCGCGTTCATCCTTACGCGCGTAAAGAACTTCTAAGTAAATACATCAGACCGTTTACATGAACGCGCGTGTACAGGCAGCTACGCGCGATCGTCGCTGCTCCATCGCCGGTTTCTTACACGCGTCAACTCGCAACCATCTGAACTTAGCCTAAGGCGCGCGAGTTGAGTGCCGAGTCGCCGACTATAATACCCGCAAACTAACATTGCACATGAGCGAGCCGGAAACACATAAATTTTACGTAAGCAGACGAACAATCTGTTACTATCGTAGGTACAGATTGTATGACAGCTTACACCAAATTTACGTGTTTCCGGTTTCACTCATGCGCAATGTTAGCTTGCGGGTATTACTCAAAGTACTAAACTCAACAACTGCATTTACTATCACGTAATTTACATAATGAGCGGTATCGAACTCCCAGTAGTTTGGATAAGTTTCCCGACGTGTAATTTTTTTTTCACACATTATATTTATTTCCACGCGAACGAAGTCACCGGTAACTTATGGGTTTTAAAATAAAATGGGAACACTAACTTACCGATTCTTCATCACTTGTACTACTTGAACTGGAACTATCATTGTTGATATCTCCTTGTAAAATATTCAATAATTCGTCGTCTTCCAACATAACGTTTTACAACACTAGGCAAACGAAGTGTACGAGTTATCACGGGGACGGCGCTGCGGGTACTGATGTTTACAAACAAATATGGCGTCCGTGTCGCTTGCGCCGCACGGAAAATCACGGTGATGGCGGCAAGTGATCGTCAGGCGGTGTCTGCATTAGTGACGACCCAAAATAATATCGACATCAAGAATATATCTTTATTAATTTCGTAATTTTATACCGATTCTCTTCAATTGTTGTCCATTATTCAAATGAGAAGTTTAAAAAACACATTAAAGATTAAATTTATAGTCTAGACATGGATTAACAAGATAATTAATAATTCAAAGCCATTGTTTTTATTATTATTTAGTTTTTACTAGCGCATCACTAGCCCACGTAAAATTACGGGTTCGGCGCTGTGTGTCAGGGTTGTAAAAGCACCTCATTTTATTACTGCATTTAGATCTCATTTTTATGTATCAAAATGATGAGCCTATTGTTTTAATGTTGGATTCTTGTAAAGTACACATCCTGAAGTATTATAAAAAATATCAAATTTCTTCATATTTTTTTCATGTAGCCAAAAATTTAACTTAAAAAAGATAGAACGTAATATTACGGGATTAGTGCCACGGGCATTAACATCAAAACACGGAATATTACGGTGACGGCAGGGAAAGGGTTAATAACTTAATGTTTAATGGAATGTTAGAACAGTTTATACATTTCAGACTGTTTATCGCTATAAAGTACCCAAAAAAGACTTAACAAAATAAAAAGTATATAACATTAAAAAAAACTTAATAACAAAAAAATAATTAAAACAAGCTTTCGTAAAATATATATATTTATTTCGTATAATATTTATTTCGTATAGTATAACATTATATTTCGTATAATAATGTTTTTTTTCAACAAAGTCCGCAAATCCTGCTTTTTTTTATCAGAAATCGTTATTTTGTAATTATAAGCTGCTTTCAAACGTATTTCAGTAATATTTACATTATTATCTGATCGAGTTTTACGCGTATTAATAGTTGTTTTTTATTTTATAGTTAGCCATTCACTCACGTAAACTATTTTAGATCGTAAGTCTAACTATTTTTAACAAAATAATAATGAAAAAAGAAAAGTATTTACTCCTTAAACATTCACTCAAGTTGAGTCAACTCAATATCAATATCGAATCTATCAAACCCATCAATATCATAGAGAACACTACTGCTACCCTTTATTTTATTATAGAAATTTTGGCAACAGCCGGTATTTAATGCATCATAGAATTTATGTCATCCAATTTAGCTTGTGCAATCTCTTTTCTCTGTGGCCATAGAGGTGGTAAATAATCTAAATTAAAATTTCATACAGATTGGTTTCTGACACTCTCGTTATATCTAATTCTTGTAATTTGCCACTCAGGCCACTTCTCATAAATGTTGAATGCTCTTTCTCCTTCTTCAACAGAATTTCCTTAGTAGATAACCAACTGACCTTGATTTTGTTAACGTAATTTTTTCTATTGACTATCTGCTTCTCTAGCATATTTCTTTTTAAAAAGTCATCTGGTTTCATCCTTATTATTTTATTTCGTTATCTGATGACCTTTGACTTTCAGCAACGAAATATTGAAGTCGGAACTGCTGGGTCGAGGAATGCCTGAAGAGCTTCCTTGAGAGTCACTTTATATTGTACATATAACTCTTGGAATGTGTCGTATATTTTGTCTTTCAAGTACGGATTTTTTCTTTCATCATCATTAGTAATCATAGATAAGAATAAGTACTAAAGTATAGATAGCTCTCTCACGATCTTGTACACAAGGGCGCCATCTAGTTCCCAAACCCAAAACTACCAAGTACCAAATCTTACTATATATATATCTAGATATACCTATGTATGTACATGTTAATGTTCATATCTATAGATAGGTATTGATATTTTGTGTGTTTTAATGTTTCGATTTTAGTTTCGTTACTTTTTGTTTAAAAAAGTAACTCAATAAATAATAACTAAAAAAAGTAACTAAATAAATAAATATTTTACAGGAAGGATAACGGAAGAAGTTGTTGTTCACATTTTAAATATTTATTTTTTCTTTTTGTGTCATATAATAATTATGCGCAGATTTTTTAATGCCGTAATTTACGTCGAAAATTGTGTTTTTGCCACATAATAAATTATTTACTTCTTTGCACCAATCGTTTAATATAAATACAAAGCTTTTTTTAAAAATGAGTATTCTTATTTTTTCAGCGTGTTTGTCACATTTAATAAAGTCAAGTGATATAATCGAGGTGGCCACCAATTCTATATAACTTACAAACTGAGTGGACTCACAGTTACTTTTTAAAATTTCTATTGTGATTTCTTCAATATTTAACAAGCATTCCAGCAAATGTTTACTGGGATAGTGAAGAATACACCTACTCGTATTTTTTTCAAAGTTATGAACTTTAGAATCTTTTCTTCACTATCCCCTTCTAGCACAGTTTTACAATATGTACAATTTTTTGAAATGCCAGCCACTGCAATATGCTGCTGCTGCGCATTTTTCAATAGTATTTGGATTTTGGCTGTTTAATACAGTTTCAATATTAGGCAATTCGATATTTAAATGGTTGACATTTATTTCTATAGCGTTAGGTAGGGGCCTGGAAATATTTTGATTAAAAAAATATTTAAGGCCTTGTAGGCAATGAGTATCATCACTCTCACAATTAGCCCCTACCGACTTAGGCGAAACCATATTATTGATTAACAGAGCCTTGTATGATCCCTCAAAGGAGGTTGCACTTGGCATAATATTTTGATGCCCATGAGCCCGTATCGCACCAAAGAAATTATCAAGCGGGTCCTGATTGAAATTGCGCAGCAGTAGAGATCGCTAGCCTAAGCTGTGTAGCTTTTTAGTTATTTAGTTAGGCTTGTATTGTTTTTATCCAGCTCAAAATTGATGGCACTACTCTTGCTCGACCACTAATAAATTTCATACTTTTTAAAACAGGCAAACTTTTCAGCCATAATTTGTGATGTGGCGAGTTTGGCGAGACAGCAGACGTATATATTTTCCCTTTTACAATTTTGTTAAAATTTCCATTTACCGAATCAAATAAACGGTCAAAAACAATAAAAGTTCCGCAGTGTCGGTGCTTACCTGGGGAATCAGGCCAATTCCTAAAGAAATAAACAATAATTAGATGTATACACAGGCATTTTAAACATACATATAATAAAGAGCTGTGGCAGCCTAGCGGTGTGACCAGTGGACTGAGATGTAAGATGTTTCGAGTTCGAACCCAAGGCACCACTGAGTTTTCGGAAGTTATGTGCGTATTTGTCAAACGCTCAAACGGTCAAGGAAAATATCGTGAGGAAACCTGCGTGCTTAAGATGTTTGTCTCGATAGTATGTGAAGTCTGCCAACCCGCAGTAGGCTAGCGTGGTGGACTATAGCCTAAACCCTCTCAATTGAGAGTAGACCCGTGCCTAACAGTGGGACATTTATGGGTTGATGATGATATAATAAAGATAAAATATTAAGGTTACCTGCTGTGAAACCCATGGCCACACTGACAGTTTTACTGAAGACTTGTGTACTTTACTTTCATTTTCGGGATTAAATGAGGTATTACAAGACGAGCGGTTAATTTGGGTACTAACCGCATTCCTTTATACCCGGGGTCTTTTTTAATATAATGCTTCAAGGTGAGCCCACTTTGCTATTCGTTTTTTGCCATCTAGGAAATATTCTAGATCCTTGGTTATAAGGTTATTTCTTATGCCTTTCATGATATGGAGCGGATCATATATGGGATAAATTACAGCATCTTCAATTTCAAAAAATCCTCCTTTAAATACTATATTATTTCTAATATATTTTTCTTTTGTTTCTTTTATCAACAAATTTATTGCTGCCATATTTGTTGACCCTTGGTCGCATGTAATTGAGACTATTTTTAGCCCAGTTTCTATAATTTTCATCAAAATTATTTTAATTTGATTTTTTAAGCTGTATGAGCTTGTTGTTCCAGAGCAAAAGCTAAATGCGACTGGCTGTTTATATTTCTTTAGAATTCCTCTGACCATGAACACGAGCGCATTATCAGCAAAACCCTTAGATTTTTGACCCATCCCATTATCACAAAATCCTTTTATGTGGTCATTTTGTCGGTCATATGTTAAATTAGCTGCAATGGCCATCTCATCAAAGATCACTGTGCAATATTTATGTGATTCGGGCATTTTGTTTACTCTTTTTTTTTAAATGTTCAAATATAATTTCATTTGGTCCGGGGAACATAAATATTTTTCCATCAATTTATTTAATGTGCTTTTTTTCGGTAAAACACATATTTGGCTTAATAACCGATATGCCGTAGGACTTGGTTTGTATAAAGATAAGGCAAGAATTTCCAATTTTCTCGTCTAAAGTAAACCGATGACCTTTGGGGTGCTTTACTGCTTGTCTTATTTGCAAATCAAAGAGTGTTTTTGCTGCTGGTGACAAATTCTTTGTGACAATTTCATGAGAGCGTGTTAGATACGTTAGATACGTACTGTATATTATAGATACGTACTGTATATTTAATTAGTGTAATTATATTTGTTGTGCCCGACAGGGTCCATAATTGTGTCTAACATAAGATTGTCTGTTACCATCTATAAAAACATTGTGGAATGCAAATAAATGATATGAATATGAATATGAATATAATTTTTTGGCTATTTTTAGCTTCTCGATCAGTCTATCTTTTGCTTTTTTGCATCTGTTAAATTCTTGTTGAGTTTTTGCTATTGTTTTATATAGCTCCATTTCATATTGGTATTTATGGTGATGCCCTGAAAATAATAGATGATTATGAATTAGCTTTTTTTTTTAATATTTTGAAGTTGTGGGTGTATATTCTAGAGAATGTCAGTGCCTTTGGGTTTATCAAACATCTTTATACCAACCGACACAAAATACATAATTATAGACAGGTTTCTTTTCATACGAAGTTTACACCACAAAAAGCTTTTACAAAAACATCAAAGCCATTGGACCTATATTTAAGAACTTAGATTTATGATATATATACATGTGTACAGGATATGAGGATATGCTGAAACGATACTGCCGAAATACTCGAGACAAAAAATTTACTATTAATTTAGATGAGGTGTTAACTAGACAAAATTAGTACAGCAAATGCAGTTACATAAAAATTAAAAAGTGCTAATGTGGTAATTAGCATAGAGTGTTTGATTGCTATTATGAATTACGCAGGCGCAGCAACATGCCCCCGGGCGTTGAAACCACCAGTTTCAACCACAATCTGAAGACACTGGTAATGGGCATATTCTATTAAATGCCCGACGAACAACTCCAAAAGATGTCCGAATGTCGGCAATACGAGCGATGCCATCAGTTCCTAAGTGAACAGCCACAATCCGTCCTAGTCGCCACTTGAGAGGAGGAAGATTATCCTCCTTAATCACAACTAAGGAGTCTAACTTCAGACCATCCTGACAGGACCGCTATTTTGTTCATATCTGTAGTTCTGCTACATACTCCTTACTCCATCTGCTCCAGAAATGTTGGCGGAGTTGCTCAATTTGTTGAAAGCGAGACAGATGTTTGGCAGAGTGGTCCTGGTAATTAGGTTGCGGCAAAGAAGCAAGTGGCCGTCCGACAAGAAAATGGCCAGGCGTCAGCGGCGTATAATCAGCTGGATCTGATGATAGTGGCGTCAGTGGACGAGAGTTCAGAATGGCTTCAATTTTAGTTAGTACGGTGTAAAGCTTCTCGAAAGTCAACTTACAATTTCCCAACACTCTCTGAAGGTGGTACTTGGTTGACTTAACACCAGCCTCCCAGAGTCCGCCGAAATGCGGGGTGTACGCGGGTATAAAATGGAACTCTTTTTATTCAGAAGTAATTCATACTCAGGAAATGATGTTAACTGACTATCAACAATAACAACATTTAATGCGTCTTGTAAATCATCCTGTGTTAAATAATTATTTTTTGGAACTTGTTTCCTACATAATTTTATGAACCTCAACACATAATCAACAGAACAATCATTTATTTCATAAGGTAATGCTAAAAATTACACTTGAAATACGTCTAATCTACATATATAGTATTTGGTAATGTTTTTTAAGTACATGCTACGATCGGAAAGCTGTTTTTTTTTATAAAACTTCAAAATGGGAATTGAAATTAAAAGCGTGCGTACGTTTATTTAAAAGGTTATCAAAAACTTGCAATTATACCACTTTTAAGTTGAAGAAATAATCATTTTTATTTTTATTTATTATTTTATTTTTTATTTGGGCCCAATTCAGCTCAATACCGTTATACTGACAATGGTATACAGAGAAGGGTGGTAGTCGAAGGACCTGGTACCCTTTTTCTTTTGCCATTTCGTCCAGAGCATAGGTAGGAGTTGGTGGCTTATGACGCCGGACTAAAAGTTGTTCCACTCCTCTAGCTACCTTTAAAAGATTATCTTAACTAGCCATAAATCATATTCAGCTGCTGTAATTCTGGGTGCGCAAGATCTGATAACTGCGCAAACTTTTCTTGGATATAAGAGAGAATACTTCAGTTAGTTCCTTGTCTTCCTGCTTGATGTCGACAATATCCTGGTATATAAGAACTGGCCTTTTTTCCACCAAATAGCCGCTTCCCCTTTCAAAATCAATGGCACGCTTGCAATGGATTCCTTGTCATTAATTTCTTCAATGGGCTTGAAAACAGTTACTGCTGTCAGGAAAGCTTCCACGACTTTTGTGTCCCTTGCTCCTTCATAACACACCTTACATGTAGCAAACGAACTGTCGTTGTTGTGATCCTATCTTCGCTAATAGCATTCCAAACTGCTCTTCAGAGAAGTTCATCATGCCGCCTTCAGTTCCTTCTTTTTTAACTAGTCTTCGGGCTTGCCGTCTTTCGGGCCTTAACGTTTAGCGAGTTTTGTAACACCTTACAGTCTTCTTCTTCTTATCGTGTCAATGGCTAAAAAATTTTTGAATAATAAAAGGCCACACCAACAACACCTTATAGTGAGTGATACATGCAAATTATAAAACACACAACTCCTTCAAATGATCTATTCTGCTATTTATGTAATGTATACAAACAATGACGGACATTAAACTTGGTATGTGCGTAGACTGAATCGGTAGGGACGCGCGCCGCGCGCGTCGTCGCGCTGCGCTTAGATGAACCAGATTGCGAGTTTATATTGTTACAAATCTGTTATATTCATATTCTTTGCCTTTTCTATGTAGGTATTTAGCTTTTGATTGCGCACTTTTTGTTAAATACTGGTCAATAAACTACTTTAGTTAGTTATTGTTGCGCCTATTGTGTTAGGAATTGGCTCTAAAAATATGTCCAGCAACCATTTGTCACAGCAGCTAATATATTTGCAGCGTTGTTACTGACAATTGCCACAACTTTATCCTCTATATTTCATTCTTCAAGAAGCGTGAGAACGTGGTCTAATTACAAGTAGTGTGACTTTTTGATACATTCTATTCTATTTGAATATTTCATACATTTCTTGGTTAGTAATCAGGGTTCAAGAGGCAAAGGAAGGTGGAAAGTTCTGCCTTTTACTTTTTTCACCATATGCTTATTAGGTAAAGGTTTTTTTGCAACAGTATTAATTAGCATTACTATCTGAAATGCTTTAGCACGGTGAATTAATATCATTTCATAGTCATTTAACTCGGTTATCTGTAGTGGAACAGTGCTGACGTGTAAATCATTTGGAACACAGGCTGCTGGCAGTTGATTTGCTCTAAATTCGAAAATCGTAAACGTTTCACCGGATTATTAGAATCACCAGTAATCACCACCGAATGATCCTCTCAGAAGGCCGCTTTCGTTAAGCTCGAATGCATTGGGATACGAAGCGGCGGCCACCATGAGTTCAGACGCGGAACCATAAGTATTTGTTTTTAACATTGCCGTCATTTACAAATTAGCGTTATTGTATAGGTCTCCGCGTTCGTCATAAGTATACAGTTGTAACTCGTCCTAATGCGCTGCCAGATACTCTACTATATCAAGTCTTATCTCATCTCATCGACGACTCAATATTTCAATACATAGATGACAGCGCCTAGTTCTTGCGCCACTTAGAGGAGTACCGGCCGATTTGGTACGGCTTTCGTCGTGGTCGCTCGGCCGGTGATCTTCTAGTTAAATCTGGTATGGCAACAAGCGCTTCTATCGAACCAACCATATAAATATATAAGGTCTAACAAAAATAGTGCACAATATTTTAACAGGTGATATAGTACATGATAAGGATAATGTTTACCTAAAAAAAAATGTAAACAACAACATGTTTAATTAAATTTAGCATTACATTTTTGCAAAATTGTAGTTGTGTTTTTACGCATAACGCCAGCCGTATGGATGCGCGCGGACGTTTATCTTACGGGTCAACGACCGAGCTTTTCGATCGTTATCGATTTATTCTGATTTTCCATCACAATTTGTGCAGGCTTTGGACTGTCAAACTACTGTAAAATGCTATCATACCTACTTTAAAGAAGTCTTGTCTTGAGATTTTGATAATAATAAAAATAATGTAAATTACGTATTGGGCGGATTTAAAATGCACTCCACGATTTGTGATAAGTATTTAGATATTGTGAATGTTAGATAGGTTTTAGTTATTAGTGAGAACAACAGATTTATCGTAAAGCACTGATAGTTGTTTTACAGTAATAAGGCGTGTTTAAAAATCAGATCCTATTTACAATAATTAAAAGTAACTTACAATTTATTTACATTAAGTGCTGGACAAATTCACCTAGTTGTTCGATACACACATTGGCACGCCTTATCACGTGTCCTTGAACTCTGCGTAACGTGTCTCTATCATTCACTACACTGAAAGCGTTAATGATTCGCGTTTTCAACTGTTCCACACTTGAGATGGTATGTCCATCATTGCCATACACTAAGTCCTTGACTCGACCCCACAAGTAAAAATCGAGTGGAGTAAGATCAGGTGAGCGAGCTGGCCAAGGCACAGGCCCCCCGCGACCTATCCACCGTTCACCGTACTGAGCAGTCAGATAATCCCGCACTGTCCTAGCAAAATGCGCTGGAGCGCCGTCGTGCTGATAGAAGATCCCTGACAAATAATGTAGAGGTACTTCGTCGAGCATATCCTCGATATCACCACTCAGCAAGTCAATGTAAGTACCTGCGTTTAAACGGTCTAAGAACACAGGCCCTAACACAATGTCGCCGAGGATCCCAGCCCACACATTTACACTAAACCGTGTCTGAAAATGAGCCGGCCGCACTGCTCTCGGATTAGCGTCAGCCCAGTAGTGGGCGTTATGTATGTTAAACATTCCGACACGGGTAAATGTTGATTCGTCCGTCCAAAGGATGTTTCTGTTGGGTTCTTCTATCAACCACCGACAAAACTCCACACGCGGGGTGTAATCTGACAACATAAGCTCTTGAACTTTGGTGAAGTGGTACGGGTAAAGACCTTCCTCACGCAGGACGCGCCAGACGTACATCCGGCTCAAATTAAATACTCTTGCTCCGTCCTCTGTACTTGCCATCGGAGGCCGTTCGAAAAAATCTAAGACTTGTTCTTCGAGATTGGCCGAAACACGAGGTCTGCCTGCGTCCACAGCCGGCGGGTTGAATTTGCCGAAATCTCGATGTCTTTGCACGGCGCCTAAGATTGTTCGACGACTCGGTCGCCTTCCATATCGTTCAAAGTACAAGTTCTGGGCTTGTAGTAGATTTTCACCGACCTCTCGATAGCATATCACCATTTCCAAGTACTCATGGTTTGAGTACGCGTAATTCGGCATTTTTTTTTTATAAAAACATGTAATTACGCCAAGAGTAATGAGATCGACTGGCTCCCGATTGGGCGTTTGCATTTTGCGAAGGGTGGTGCGCGGTGCGGGGGAGGGGCGAGCCGCCGTCACATTGCACCGCGGTTGCCTACTAGCGGCTGGCGGTTTCTTTTGTCGGCACGTTTGAAAAATAAAAGAGATAGCATTAGACTAATGTTGTCGCTCGCACAGGACGCGCTGATTGGGAATAGGTACATATTGCAGGATGGCATTATAAGTAAAAAGCAATGCAAATAATAAATGAGTAATTGAATTATTAAAAATAATTGATAAGTTTTTATAAAATATTTTCATAAAAAAAATGATGTTTATCACATACTAATTGACCTACTAAAATATTGTGCACTATTTTTGTTACACCTTATATATCCGTGGCTGGCGTGAATATGTTGACATGTCTAAAACTGCAATTTGTCAGGACGGCCATTTTAAAGTTTTGGCGTCTTCTGGTAAATCGGTTAATTAATTTTACATATGTGTTTAAGTTGTTTTAAAGGTTATTTTGTGCCATCTTTTCAATGATGACAATAAATAAACGAAATTTTCCATAGATTGCAAAATAATAGACTTGTCAAGTCGTTCACCAACGAGTTATCAACTTATGCACCGAGTTGTCAACTTGTTCACCAACAGTTATCAACTTATTCACCTTCTGAGTGGGAAGTTATAGTAAGTAAACAATGTAAATTAATGACAACCACATTATTTTAATTGGATAGCAAACAGATGACAAACATAAAAAAAATATTTAATTTGCTGCTACTCACTCAAATCAAGTAATGTTGTTTTAACTGAAGAAATATTTAATTCAAACACCACGAAACTATCAGTTTAGTATTTTCGCAATAAAAAAAATTATAAAAAAATAGAAAATTGCTTTATTGGACCACAAACAACGTCATCAAACAGATACAAGTATGTTACTAACACAAATAACTACGTTGACTCCTCAACCTCGTCGCAGACCATTCGTATTTTATTAGACCTCAGAATCCTCTTCATCTGGGTTGTCTTCGTCCAAATCTGGATCAGTAGATGCAGAGACATCACCGACAGTTTTTATATTAATATAAAACTGAAGTAGTACTCGACTCCGGCTATTAATTTCGGTACTACTTGCAATACTATAAGAATATAGTTATCGAGATACTGAAGGACTTTCGTGGTAGGCGATAAAATAAAATTATGGGCGCGTAGTAACAGCGTTTACTTATAGTTCAGAGTAAGAGCAGTAATTAACTTTTACATGAAACGACACAGCTATTTATACTAGATACTAAAAAACAAATAATAATACTAAAGGTTCGGGCTTGACCGTTTTTGGCGCAGGAGTAACACCCTTTCAATATGGTCGCCAAACGCCGAACAATGGGATAATTAGCGGCCATCTTGCGTCATTAACGATGCGTCCAATAGATGCGCCGGCGCACGGCGCCATGTTCCTGTAGGGCGTGGTTACAACAGGTAGTAGCGGCTAAGTAGGCGGGGCTAAGTACTTGTTTTGCACGCGGCACCAAGATCACCTCATGTGACGTAAAATCGTATGATCCTGTGCTGCGTTGAGTTGTGCGAGTAAACTTGCCTACTCGCCACACCACTCCCCCAGTGAGACCGTGACTACGGGTGATAGTAATCAGGAAATCTTACTGTCCTTCCGCTTCTTGTCTTTCTGACTGTGTCGCCAGCTTGTGCTTGATCTGGAGTTTGGGTTTGACTTTGACCTGGATCCTGATATTCTCGTGCCATGTATGCTGGTTTGACACGGTCGATCGTCACCTTCTGTCTTTTCCCATTCACGAAAATGTCCATAGTCTTTTGATCGCGCGCAAGAACTTTGTGTGGGCCTGTATATGGGGCCTGCAGTGATCGTTTACTTAGACCTTCGCGCAAGAAAACGTGGGTTGCCGTGTGCAGGTCTTTCGGGATGTAGAAGGTACGGCTGGAGCTTGTACGCCACGACGTTGGTTGTGGCGTTAGCTTGGTCATGTGTGCTCGTAGTCTGCTGACCAAGTCACTCATGTCCACCATGTCCTTTGAGGCTTCTGTTAGGAACTGTCCAGGCAAACGAAGTGGCTCGCCGTAGACAAGTTCAGCGGTTGTTGAGCCTAGGTCCTCTTTCCACGCACTACGGATGCCTAGCAGCACCCATGGGAGGACCTCTGTCCAGTTTGAGTTCGCATGGCACATGATCGCGGCCTTCAATTGACGGTGTAGTCGCTCGACGAGGCCATTAGCCGCGGGATGGTAAGAGGTAGTCGAATGGTGAGTGGCGCCTATGAGGGCGGCAAGACTCTTGAATGTGTGGGATACAAATTGCCTGCCGCGGTCCGTGGTGATATGCTCGGGACAACCAAAACGGGCAATCCACCCAGCGGTGAGAGCAGCGGCGCAGGTCTCGGCGGTAATATCCTGCAGTGGATATGCTTCAGGCCACCGTGTTGCGCGGTCGACAATAGTGAGGCAGTATCTGTGGTTTGAGGACAATGGTAAAGGGCCAATCAAATCAAGGTGGATGTGGCGAAAACGTGCTGACGGTGGCTTGAATGCCTGTAATGGGGCTGAGGTATGTCTCGTCACCTTGCTCTTTTGACACGCTTCACATTCCTTTGCCATCTGTCTACAGTCCTTGCGTACTCCTGGCCATACAAACCTTTCCGTGACCAACCGGACACTTGCCTTATGCCCGGGGTGGCTAAGGTTATGTAGGGATGTGAATACTTGCTTGCGGAACGATCTTGTTATAAAGGGCCGCGGTGTACCCGTTACGTCGCAGTAGATCTCGACATCGGATTCGGGTAATTTTACTTTCCTCAGCTTCAAGGATGACCCATTTCTCAGTAACTGCTGAAGTTCTGAGTCGGTTCTTTGTTCCCTAGCTAGGGACAGGTAATCTATGGGCAGATGAAGCTCGCTAATGCGCGAAAGGGTGTCTGCAACCACATTGTCCTTACCGGCTACGTACCTGATATCGGTCGTGAATTGACCTATATAATCTAGGTACCTAAATTGCCGAGGAGAGCAGTTAGAGCGAGGGCTTGCGAATGTATACGTCAATGGCTTGTGATCCGTTGTGACGTGAAATACACGTGCCTCCACCATGAAGCGGAAGTATCTGATCGCCTCATATATGGCCAACAGTTCCCTATCGTACGGGCTGTATTTCTGCTGTGAAGGGCTGAGCTTCCTTGAAAAAAATGCCAGGGGCTGCCATCTCCCTTTGCTCCGCTGCTGCAGTACCGCTCCGATTGCTGTGTCAGAAGCGTCCGTTGAGATGTTTAGCTCGGCGCAAGGATCTGGATGCACCAAGAGTGTGGCTTCTGACAAGCTCTGTTTGCAGCTGTAGAAAGCTTTTAGTAAATCTGGTGTCATGTCAACTGGGTGTGATCCCTTTACTTTAGGACCTGCGAGCAAACTGTTGAGAGGTGCCTGTTTAGACGCTGCTTCTGGGACAAATCGGCGATAAAAGTTCAGCATTCCTAGGAATCGCCTTAGTTCCTTGATCGTCTTAGGTACTGGAAAGTCTTGTATGACCTGGACTTTGCATTCAAGCGGCCGAACACCTGATGCCGAGACTTCGTCACCCAAGAACTTTACCTCTTTTTGGCCGAAAATACATTTGCTGGTATTTAACAGTACACCGTACTTGACTAGTCTCTCAAACAGTAGTCTGAGGTGTTGTTGGTGCTGATGGGTATCCTTGCTGAAGACTAAAATATCGTCAAGATACCCATAACAGAAGTTTAGGTCTCGCAGAACTTCATCCATGAACCTTTGGAAGGTCTGAGCTGCGTTTCTGAGTCCGAAGGTCATGTAGGGAAACTCGTACAGGCCAAATGGTGTTGTTATCGCTGCTTTGTGGATATCCTCTTTAGAGACTGGGATCTGATTATAGGCCTTTACCAAGTCTATTGTGGAGAAGACAGTACTGCCCGCCAGCCCGTAGGTGAAATCCTGTAGATGCCTAATAGGGTAAACATCTGGGATAGTTCGGGCATTCAATGATCGGTAGTCCCCACAGGGACGCCAGCCGTCATTTTTCTTGGGCGTTAAGTGAAGCGGTGAGGACCAAGCGCTTTCCGATGGTCGCGCCGTACCATTTCTCAGCATCTCCTCAAACTCCTGCTGCGCTATCTTGAGGCGCTGTGGGTCCAAACGGCGAGGTCGACTGCAGACCGGAGGACCAGGTGTAGTGCGTATATGATGCACGGTGTTATGTTTCGGTACACCTGGTTTACCAGACGGACGGGTGAGGTCAGGGTACTCCTTCAGGATATGATGATAGGTGGTCTCTTCAGCTATGGTGCGCACAGACGATATGACTTCATTTGATTCGAACTGGGGTGCCTGGACTGTAAGTGATGTCAGGGTATCTATGAGTCGCTGGTTTCGGCAGTCAACAATCAGACTATAGTAGGCTAAAAAGTCAACTCCAATAATAGGCTTGGTGACATCGGCAATTATAAATCTCCACGTAAATGATCGGCGAAGTCCAAAGTTCAGTGTGAGCGGAAGAAAGCCGTATGTGCTGATGACTGACCCGTTTGCCGCAAATAACTCGTATTTCGTCTTTTGGTGTGGCTCCCGAACGGCGGATCGTGGAAAGACACACAGGTCTGAACCCGTATCGATAAGATATTGTATCTTTGTTTGACGATCCGTGATGAACAGGCGGCTCGAAATTGCATGGCAGTCGTAAACCGCCCTTACTGGCTGCCTTGGTGGTTTAACGGCTTCTTTGTAAAAGCACACGGTTGCGTGCATCTGCGGGCGTTGTCCCCGAATCGCCGATGGTAATAGCAGTGCCGGTTGTCTCTAGAGCGGGATTGTGATCGGTAACGGTTCTGACTGTATCTGCCTCTGGACCGTGAACGTGACGACCTATGACGTATCTGTGCGCTCATAACCTCCAGCTTCCGTGTCAGCTCGGCCACTGTCTGGGTCAATGATTCAATAGCACTGTCTTTATGATTCGTTGCAGACTGTGTGCTAGCTACTTGCCCGGGTACTGACGTTCCAGTGGTGGCAACTTGCGTAGTTACTGGAACGATATCGTTTATGCGGTCAACTAATTCTGCTACTTCTTCTAGGCTGGAACTTGCCTGCATCGCGACTATGGTCTGAAGATTTGTAGGCAGTCTACTAGACCAAATGGACCTAACGAAGTCACTCGGGACAGTGGGACCAGCTAGCTGTTGTAGGTGGCGGAGGAATTGCGTGGGCTTCCTGTCTCCCAATTCTTCGTGCATGAGCAGCTGCTTAATCTTGCGTTCCTGTGAGGCGGACAACCGCTTGATTAGCTCTGCCTTCAGCTTCTCGTATTTTCCAGAGGTAGGAGGGTTTACGATGAGGTCACGCACTTCTGCTGAATGTTGAGCTTCCAGCTGCGCCAGCACATAATAAAACTTTGTGCTGTCAGTAGTGATGTTTGACAGAACGAACTGACCCTCAAGCTGCGCGAACCATAATAGTGGGTCATCGGCGTTGAAAGCTGGTGTCTTGACCCCCACTCGGTATGCCATGAAGAAATTCTTATCCTCGTCCTTGTGTTCCTCCATATTAAGAATTATTCAAGATTTTCTGTTGTTGTCGGTGGTCACCAGTGAAGTAGTACTCGACTCCGGCTATTAATTTCGGTACTACTTGCAATACTATAAGAATATAGTTATCGAGATACTGAAGGACTTTCGTGGTAGGCGATAAAATAAAATTATGGGCGCGTAGTAACAGCGTTTACTTATAGTTCAGAGTAAGAGCAGTAATTAACTTTTACATGAAACGACACAGCTATTTATACTAGATACTAAAAAACAAATAATAATACTAAAGGTTCGGGCTTGACCGTTTTTGGCGCAGGAGTAACACCCTTTCAATATGGTCGCCAAACGCCGAACAATGGGATAATTAGCGGCCATCTTGCGTCATTAACGATGCGTCCAATAGATGCGCCGGCGCACGGCGCCATGTTCCTGTAGGGCGTGGTTACAACAAGTAGTAGCGGCTAAGTAGGCGGGGCTAAGTACTTGTTTTGCACGCGGCACCAAGATCACCTCATGTGACGTAAAATCGTATGATCCTGTGCTGCGTTGAGTTGTGCGAGTAAACTTGCCTACTCGCCACAAAACTCTTTGAACGAATCGTCAATCAGGTCAATCATGTCCATCAAATCCTTTTTTTTCTCTGCACTGATTGGCAAAGCTTCCTTGGAGATTTGGCTCAACCTAAAGACATCTGTGGTGGTTTTTCCTCTTTTCCGAAAGTTCACTGACTCGAAAGTGGGTTCGCGATCCAGGCTTTTCTTGAAATTTATTTTTCCTACGCTGTTTTTATTATATTGCAGCCATTTAATAGGTTGCCATAGAAATTTGTCCCCAGAATCGTCCAGTTTTTTGATAGTAAAGGGTCCTTTCTTGGCTTTTAGTTCAGCAAAATCCAAGAAATCATTTACCGTCATCACCACGACCTTAAATGGCTTCTGAACTTTGCAAGTCCACACCAGCTGCACCCAATCATACAAATGATTTATTCTCATTTGTGTTCTCTTTTTTGTTTTCTCAATAATAGCGTGGTCAGAGTCACACTCCATATGTGTGTGCCCACTGAGGAGAAATTTGTGATTTATCTTTTGCAGCGTCGGATGATTATGTAGCAAAAACATAAACATCATTGCCACGACATTGTTTTTGTTTTGACCACCACAAGTATCCGAATAAAAAATCAGTTCTTTTACTTCGGAGGACAAATTGTTGCAGAAGTGCCACAAACATGAGGCAATTTGGTTTGCACCTCGAGCTCCTATTGTCTCGTCCCACATGTAGCAGGTAGCCTCATTAGTTGCTAAATCATGCACTGTTAAATTAAAAGACCAAAGCTGTCGTTTGTAAAACGAGACAGATGTTTTTAAATATGGAGTCGGCAAGCACTGCTGGAGGTCGAATGCAAATGCCCTAACAGACGAATCTGCTTTGACATTCTCTTTATCCACACGTTTTTCAGCATAAGCTTTATCAGCTTGATGTTGGTGTTCAGCTAATTCAGCAGTTAAATTAATTTTGCGATCTTCATCTGCAACTTTAATTTTAGCGTTCAGCACATCGCACGTGTTGCATGTGTCTTTTGATGGTTGCTTAAACGACAGATTGAGGTCGTGAAAGCATTTGGCATATAATTTTAACGAGACAGGATTTGAAGAAGTGTTTTTATACTCTCTGTACATTTTGGCGATTGACAGGTCAGCAGCTAAATATTTCTTCCCAGTCGAATTTCTACAGTAGTGACTCTCATAACTTGGAAAACTCAAAATGTGGTGATTGACAAGCGAAATGTCTTCGATAGTCTTCTTATTTTTGGGAGGTTGACGACCTCTCTGATCCTCATCAATGATTCCGTTGGGAGACATTTTTTTTTTTCTATTATAACATTAACAAATCCCTTGGTCTCTCCTACAATTTTACAAAAACACTCTTTACAAACCGGTTTCATCTCATTAGAAATCTCTAGCATGTATTTACAGTAGCACTCTCTATTTAATGTCCTGCTGCCCGTTTTTTGTGATTTTTTCGGGAAAATCATTACTGACTTAGACACAAATGCTGCCCGTCTATCTCTATCTCCTAGTTGCCAATAATTTTCAAAACAATGCGTCTGTTCAGCCGTTGTAATTCTTTCAGCACATTTTAGTCTACATGAACTCAACTCTTTCGGTTTTCTGTCAGGAACTACTTTACCTTTTTCCGTTATATAACTCTTTCCTGTATTCCGACGTGTTTTGCTTGCATTTCTCTCCACTCTTGATCTTCCTTTTTTTGTATTATTATTAGTCCTTTCTTCACTAGTACTTTCGGTTTCCATAGTTAAAGTTAAAATCTCATTTCTTTCACTCGTCTTTTCTAGGATCACTGTTGGTGTTTCTATCTCATATATAGTAGGAGCTGCATTCTCATATTCATTCATTTCAGGTGAAACACTTCGGTTGGCCGTTTTTTCGTCTGTCACACACGTTGAGCTCCCCGTTTCCTTGTTCTGTGTATTATCCATAGATGAATTTTGTGGTGTTTCTTTCGTATTTAAGGTAGGTGCTATATTTTCGCATTCGTAGTTGACTTCGATATATTTTTCCGGATTTCTTGTTGCTTTCGATATTTTTCCGGAGATTGGTATCAATTCTTTGCTTTCAATTTTGGCATCATCACATGATTCGCAGTCAGTTTCTGAATCATCTACTGTGACTTTTTTTATGTTAAAATCAGGATCACGAACACTGTCGTCACTGTCGCCATTAAACGATTCATTTTCTTCAGACGCTTCACTGTTTTCGACAATGTCTGACGTATTATCTAATTGTAGGCTTGGGTCAGTAATTAATACATTATAAATTTCTTGGGTTGCTGGGGACATTACCGGAAAAGGAGATAATGGATCATCGTTACTTATGTTCCTCAATAACGAAGAGTTTGACAGTGGAGTGGCAAGATTAGGGTAACCTGAAGCAATAAAAAATAATAATCAGACAGATAAACACAGTTACTCTCGTATTTATAATATTAGTTTGGGTGAATAACTAGCGGTGTCTAACTGCTGAGTCCTATTCCTATTACAGGGTCTAGATTATCTACACACCAAGGTTCATCCAAATCTGCCCAGCAGTAACAGATGCAAATCGTTTCAAACACACACACACACACACCCACACATAAACTTTCAGATCTAAAATAGTTCAGGTAAAGAAAGAAAATAATCATTATTACGATAGTAGCCAAAGTTAAACCGTTATACTACACACCCTTCATTTCTTTTAAATAGTTATTTTTGTTTTGATTTCAACATTAGAGGAGCAAGTTACTCATAGAACAATTAGGCTGACCCCACATTAGGCGTGCGCGATCCTCGGGCGTGTGAACGCCCGAGGATGAAGCGAGGATGAGCGCCGCGAGCACGTGTGAGTAGCGCGCGCGGCGCCCGCGCTACTCACACGCGCGCGCGGCGCTCGAGTCGCGTTCATACCCCTTCGACTTTCGACTTGACTGAAGGGCTTAAACGCCAACGCGAGCGCCGTGTGCGCGCCGCGCGGTCGCTGCACACACGTTACACGGTGGCAACACGTGACGCTTACGCAGCGCGCTCGCGTCGCGCACGCGGCGGACGCGTCGCTCATACGCCCGAGGAACGCGCGATCCTAATGTGGGGGAGGCCTTACCCACGACGGTGTATATCTACCTACTACAGCTAGATTCCCATCGTCTACATACATCTAAGTTCACAGTTTCAAGTAAACAATCAGCTGACCGCGACGTTCGCACGGACGTAAACATATCGCAGCGGGATTTTATCGCGCACTGGATTTTCAACTCTCGGTGTTGAGCCGAGCATTGAGAATCCAACAGAGTGCATTCCAACGCGTTGAACAAACACACTGGTTGGATTTTCAACTCTCGGCGCTAAGCAGAGCGTTGAAAATCCAGTGCGCGAAAAAAATCGCCACGATATTTTTACGTCCATTCCGAACGTCGGCTTACAATATGTTACTTACCTAGATAACTAACTCCCAACCTTCATCAATATCTACCTAAAAAGTGGCAAAAAAATATTTGTGAGTATAAGATCTGTATCTTACCGTTTTCGTCCACTTCATTCATTCGCTGACGAGATGAATTTAACTTAATGTCACGAAGTTTTGTTAACTTGCGTTTCCTAGCCATTAATTCGGCAATCGTCGGATTCTGCAAAAACCAAATATTGAAATACCTAGATATCACGTCACATAATCAGGTAGGTATTCCCTCTGTTACGATAATACACTAAGGTAGACCGTAAGGTTTGGTCGGTAGGTACTCACTTTTTCCTCCATTGCAAATCACAAACTATACACCCAACTTATGAATTGAAACACTGTAGTAATAAATCAATCAATAGATACACTCAAAAACAAACGAAATCAATTTGAAGCACTCACACTCGTTCGCGGTTCGCGCGCGCGTGGCTTCTGAACTCTAAACTGACGTTTGTTTACCAACACACGAGCGAGGGATTTGCCGCGATATTTGAAAAATTATTACATCTTACGAAAGTTTTTTGATAACTCGATTATTTTTTAATACAACTTGGGTACATAAGTTGTCAACTAAACATATTAATTTAACGTTACAAGTTTTTTATAACGGACATGTAGTGATACCTATACTTATTACTTTTAGTGCTCAGAACTTCGTTGGCCGTAACTGGACATCTCAATATATCGCAATTTCAACAGAAATTCTTCGGTGGGCCATAACTTGATATCTCAATTTGTCACGATTTAATCAAAAAGACCTCAGCTGGCAATAGCTTGACACTTCAATTTGTCAATTTAAAATAAGTACTTAAACAAAACTTTTAAGTGTATTAATTGAGATATCAAATAACGAATATTATTTTGGGTGCTGAGTATAGGTTGATATAACAAAATATCAATGTTCGATCACAAAAACATGTGAATCGTTAATTTGACATGAGGTTTTGTTAAGTTAGACATGTCAAAATGCGAGATGTCAACATATTACCAAAGTCGATTGCTCCAAAAATTATGTATATCTATAACTGTCAATTTTTTTCATATAAATTCCTAATGCGTAGGATGTAATAAGCCAATAAAAAAAAGTCATAGAAGTCGACATGTCAATGTGTTCACGCCAGCCACGGATATATTATGTTCCACCAAGTTACTTGGCTAATCGAGTAAAGGGCGGGTGGGCGTTGAATTTTTTGACGTTTCGCGCGAGCTAGCCGCACGAAAGTGGTGTCGCTAGAAGCGTCTCGGCGAGGGTTATCCAACGGTGTGCAGATTGATGGTAAGTGGTATAGAAATTTTAGACTTGAGGTCAAAAAAGTGGGTTTTTAGTATTAATTTATGTGGTTTTTTGTGTTATTTTTTCAGAATTACGATTTAAGGCGGGGTCTAGGCGCACACAGCGGTCTAGACACCGGCCCCGACAAGTTAGCAAAATTGGATGACTAATTAGTGAAGCTAATTAGCTCAGAGAAAAGAAAAACGGATTTTATCAAAAAAAAAATCTAAGTTTAAATTTCTATGGGGAACCTAATGTTCTGAAAATTATTCGTTTCGCACCTAGACGGTATAGAACGCGTCTAGGAGTTGAACAGAGCCGAGATAAAATGATTTAAGGCGCGAAATGTACGAAATTACTAAGTTTTGGTGAGAAATTACTAGGTTCCGGTTATCTCTATTACCTGTATTAAAGATTTAAGCAACACTGGAAAATGAGATTTATTGAGTTGCGTTTCTGATGGATTCTCATGTTTGTAGGTGGTTAAAATTTTGCGCCATTGCTTTTTCAGCGGGCCGAAAAATGCGACATCCAAGGGCTGCGAAATGTGTGTGGAATTAGGTGGCAAAAATGGGAACCTTATATTTGTTTCTTCGCATAGACTAATATATAAATATTTAAATGGCTTGAAAGGTTGGTCGCCAATCATTAATTTCGGCCCCTCAAGCTTTTCAGCCCATGGTATGATAATTTTCTGAAACCAATCTTCGAACACGGTGGCATCAAACCAGCCAGATTTTGTCCGATTATATCGGGCATCGTTTGGTCCATTTTGACACCACGAGGTCCACAAATGCCTTAAAAACAGTATAAGTAGGCAAGAGTGTTCCATCTGCTACCGCTGCGAACATTATTGAGATATTGCCTTTGGTGTGATTGAGTACTCTTTCAGGATACTTTACTTCGCGCTTGAAGATGCACTTGGACGATCCAGGATTATCAGATAGATTGGTTTCGTCATAATTGAGTATATTACTTTTGGGTATGTCTTGTAAAGTATTTCTTAAATTATCGAAATAAATGTTAAATTCATCTGACGTTTTTGCAGCGCGAACCCTTTTTATATTTTGTGCAGCTCTAACTGTTAATTTATCTTTGGGTCGAACGAGAAACTTTTTTATCCACCACTTTCCTGGCGGTTTATTATTGAAAATATGTTCTCTATTGTTACCTTTAAGGTAGTTGAACACAACGAGACTTAGATCGAAACGAGAAAGAGGTGCTCCATTTTGGAGCACCTGCTGCTTTAACAATATATTGTTCTTCTGTTTCAGAAAGTCTTTGCTGTCCGCCTGGCTTCCTATTATGCTTATTTTTTACTTTATTGTCTATAGTTCTGCGTGGTATGTGGAATCGTTTTTCAGCTTCAAGGGACGAAATTTCTTTTCTGCTAACTAAGTCTACAGCAACTTCTAACATTTCTTAAGAATAATCCTTATATGCTCTGTTTCCTAAAAAGGTCGGCTACGTCGTTTGTCCATCTTCTAAAAAAGGAAAACTAAATGTTTATTTAGTCAATAGTTTTGTACACAAGGTACTCATGAAATTAACCTAAAGGTAAACTGGATAGCGACTACAACATTTAACGACTCATCACGTCCCATATATGTTAAACAGTGTTTAGTCAAATCATTTTGGACCATTTATGGGAGTTATGAAAGTCAAAACAAGTAATTGCCACGATCTAAAATATTATTTCCAATGGAAACAACATAATAAAATATTATTTCCAATGGAAACAACATTTTAGATAAAAAACGAAAAAAGCATGTAGGTAATAGAAAGTATTGTAAAATTGCAACGCTATACAGTATTTGCGCAAATAACTAAATCACTTCACATATTTAATTCTAACTGATCCAAAACAAAAAAATACTTTTTAAATTACCCAACACTCTGTGTACCTTTTGTAAAACAACCTTCATTTAAGCACATGCACTGTGTACCTACCTATTATATTATAAGTAGGTACTTACAATGACAATTTAATTAAAATATTAATCAGAAATTTTGTGAAAGCCCTAACCTCCAATAAAACATGGCAAAGTCACCATCACAGACGTTGTGATTGGGGTTGTTGAATTTACCAATACCAATTGCGAACTACAGGTAGCTTGTAGCACAGTAAATCAGCTTTTATTTAGCTAAAGACCATTATGCCAACATAATATCAGAAATGTACTTACGTAGGCAATGCTTTTCCCATTTGTTTTTGTGAAAGTTCCGGAGCACTAAGTTTTACGCCACCAACATTCGAATAAAGTAACCGCCAAAAATGACATCTCAAAAACAAGCTGGTTGCCACATCTCATTCGGTGTTGCAATTTAACTCATAAATTTTACTATAAAGGTATGCATACATGACCAAAAACTGATATTAAGATGTGACTACACTTTTTCCCTCAGAAGTTCGCTATGGCAAAGTCGGCAAACGTTGGCAAAGCTAGCAGGTTTTACGTTACATCTCCAGTA
This sequence comes from Craniophora ligustri, assembly GCA_905163465.1. Classification (NCBI taxonomy): domain Eukaryota; kingdom Metazoa; phylum Arthropoda; class Insecta; order Lepidoptera; family Noctuidae; genus Craniophora; species Craniophora ligustri. The sequence goes on along the minus strand of LR990971.1, from coordinate 10,928,915 downwards.
GTAGTTATTATCACGCCTCTTATTTAAATGGTACGAATATCCATCATAAATTAACACATCTTTGCCACGTTTCGACTTCACAATATCACATTCATTCATTTTAAAACCGTTAATTAAAAACAAACACAATCGTCAATGAGGATCAATCAATCAATAAATCAAAAAGGTTTTTATTTCATATGAACTTTTTCAAGCATTTATAAAACGTTATGACTCTAGTTGCACGGTTCCAAGATGTTGATCTCATGGAGAAGAACCGGTAAGAAACTCCATAGACACTCTTTTAAATAGAAGGTATTGTTACATTATTTTGGTAATAATTATACGAGGTCAATGTAAAAAATTCGTGTCTTGAGATGTCAATAGTCAAAGATAATAAAAAAATAAAAGTAATATGGTAAGTATAATTCTCTAGACTGAACAATACACTGGACTCACATTTACAAAAATTATAACAATTGAATGGGGGCGTGAAATACGCCATTAAAAAAGACAACGTTTTTGTAATGGAAACAACCTCACGGTACCAGGGAGGCCACATGCGCACCAGTATCTACATCCACACATTCCTATCGTCAACATAGTCCTTAATTTTATAATAGGCTTTCTTGACAAGAACAGATTTTACATGATTTTTAAATTTCTTGCCGGTGAGATCGGTGACACATTTCGGTAGTTTATTATAAAAGCGTATACAATTCCATAGAAATGATTTATTAGTTTTTGTAAGTCTATATTTAGGTACTACTAATTTATTTTTATTCCTAGTATTAATGTTATGATAGTCACTATTGATTTTAAACTGTAGATGGTTTTTCCGGACGTACAATGTACATAATGTTTTTGAGTATAAAGAGTGACGGAAGTGTGATTATATTATATTTTTAATGACTTCTCTTAAGGATTCGCGGAGGCCCATGTCGTAGATTGCGCGGATGGCCCTTTTCTGTAAGATAAAAATAGAATCCACGTCCGCAGCTGAACCCCACAGAAGGATGCCATATGCATGATGCTGTGAAAGTATGCGAAGTATACCAATCTAGCTGTAGGTATGTCAGTGACTTGTTTAATTTTCCTTACTGCATAGGCAGCAGAACTTAACCTACTAGAAAGAGCTGAGATATGAGGCCCCCACTGTAATTTGTAATGCACAGTAATACCAAGGAATATAGTTTCATTAAATAACTCGAGTTTGCTGCCTTCGAGCATTAAATTAGTTTCGCCTTGAGGAACGTTTACTAGCATTTAGAAGTAAGTTATTCCCATCAAACCATTTAGATAGTGTTTCTAGGCTCTTATTAACATCTAGAAGTACGCGATCTTTCCTATTGATTTTAAGATTAGTGAGTGAATACAATATTAGACAAATCTGACATCATGTAGGGAAGATCATTTATGTACGCCGGAAAAAGAAAAGGACCTAAAATTGAACCTTGGGGAACACCCATTTTAACAATAGACCCTAAGGAAGTGACTCCGTCTATACTAACTTTCTGACGTCTTTCTGAAAGTTAGGAAGAGGCGAGCACTAAAGAAAGCCCTCGTTCTCCGTAGTAGCTGAGTTTACGGACAAAAGTGTTATGATCAACGCAATCGAAAGCTTTAGAAAGATCACAGAAGATACCTATAGCATCCTGCAATCCCTCCCAAGCATCTAAAATGTGAGAGACTAACTTCGTGCCTGCATCAGACGTCGATCTACCTTTAGTGAAGCCGTACTGTCATGCAAAATATTATATTTGTGTAAATGTGCTACCATTTGCTCGAGCATCAGTTTCTCAAAGACTTAACGTTGGAAGAACAGAAATTGGCCTTTGTTTGAGGGATTCATCTTGCAACCTGATTTAAAAATTGGGAATAACTTTACTTTCTTTCATTAAATAAATCAGGGAAGGTTCCCGACTTGACGCTAACATTAAACATATTTGCAGAAACTTGAAAGAAATCAAAATTTGGTATATCTCTAGCAACAAATTGTTTCACTAGAGATTCAGCTAATACAGGCGACGAGTGCAATGACTTTGTCACCTCGATGGGAATATTGGTAAAATATTGTTCGAGCGAATTTACTACTTCAATTTTGTCTGAGACTACTTTATTGTTTATTTTAAGAATCAGATCGGAGCCCGGTTTTTTCCCCTTTCCCGTCTCCGTATTAATGATATTCCACACAGCTTTAATTTTATTATCAGATTTATTAATTTTATTACTAATAAGTTTTGATTTAGCTAGAGTACATACTTTTTTAAAGCATTTAGAATATTTCCAAACATAATTATGAAAGTTGGGGTCGGAGGCCAATGACTTATCATAATATAGCTTATAAAGCACATCTCTACTAATACCTGTAGTGACATTGATTAAATTTAGTTTTATTGCGTAATTAAATGCTTCACATATTATATGGAATAATTTACTGTACATTTTATCGGGGGTATTCAATGTGAATTTTGTGTTTAGTAATTTAATTTTAATAGCATCTTGCAGAGAGTCTAATTTATTTTCCATCAAAGGTCTAACTGATATAGTTTTACTCAGCCACGTATTTTTAATATTTTCTACCGAAATGAACTGTCCCATATGGTCCGACCTAACACCGCTAACTAAAGAAGAGCCTTGGACTACGCAATTCACAAAAATATGATCAATACAAGTGCGAGTAGTGGGGGTAATTCTAGTAGGTTTATCAAAAATATGCTTTAAATTAAAAGAATTAAATAAAGCAAGAAATTTGCTTACTTCCGGCGATTCAATTATAATACCAATATTAAAATCCCCACAAACAACAATATGTTTCTTACATTTAAAAACTTCTGAAAACTTCTTCCATTACTAACAAGAATGTAGCAAAGTTTGAGGCCGGTACCTATACACACATATAATAATATAGTTACCTACTTCTGCACATGCTACCTCACAAAGGCGATCAACAGAGCAAGGGGTGATGAAGGGTCCCTGCGTTCTTTAAACTTGGAATTATTCTTACAAAGTATTAGAGTTCCACCCCCACGGCTGAAAGTCTATTGTACGCACTGGCCACCGTGAAGTCATTTACATTAAATTGCATGCCATCTGGTTTCAACCAGGTTTCACAAAACACGATATATCTATAGAATATTTATCCACTAAAAGTTCAATATCCACTATAAGTTTGCCAGAGAAGCGATTTATATTCTGGTGATATAATAAAATATGGTTCTCCCTCTCTATTGTCGGTTGTAAAAGTTTAAACAATTTATCTCAGTATCAGTAGAATGACTGATACTGATTCGTCAGGAATTAGACTAGTCTTTGGTATAGGTACTATCACAAATTGAATATTGTATGCTATTAAAGATGCTACTAAGTGTTTGCATCTTTTGGGAAGAAACATATCTTCACCAGTCAATTTAAAACCACTAATAAATTTATTTGTGTCGAAAAACAGTAGTCTATCCTCATGGCGACACGTTAACAAAATAAATTATAAACACTGTTTAATCTAGAAATGCAGCTATTCTATAAGTCAGATAGCATGTCTGAATAAGGCAAAGCACATATCATTATTTTTCCTACATTTAATCCTAATAAGGTGGTGATACCATTTACAATGTCTCTTCTCCTAACTCCAATGCTATTTCCTAACCATAACACAATACATGTTTGTTCACACATTTTTGTGTTCACAAGTTTGTCAATGATTTGATTAAAATTTAAATTATGGTAACAATGGATTGTTACACTACAAGTTTAGGTAGTATATTTCAATTACACTATTGCTTATGGAGCGGGCTGTTAGGTTGTTTACGAAACCAAATCCATTCATTGAATTCAGCATTTAGTGGCCATACTTCCGCATTATTCAGCAAGGTATAGTGCTTTTCGGATACGCCCATATAAAATCATAAGCTCGGCCATTTTTGCCTCACAGGAAGAACAATTTGATTCCCCATGGACAGGGTTTGCCTTTTACATATTGTTTAGCCGAATGCTTCCCTGTAAAAGGAACTATTTTTTCATCGACACACAGTTGTCTTTCTAACGGCAGTTATAAGCAACGGTTTCGAATTCCATCGTAGATTGGTCGTACTTTATAAAATACATCTTGGCAATTTGGGGGGTCCTACATTATCTACTAAATGTAGGTTGTTACGGAGCTCAAAAAACCTATCTCCTGACATATTGTTTATAAAAAGAGGAATACTTATGTTGTTTTCCCAGTACATTTTCAAAACTGGATAATTGAATACTCCGGTTGCCATGTGTAAGCCAAATAATATCTCTATTTCATTGTTAGACGTCGGCTTATACCTGGCTTTTCCTGATTGCATAGCATATACATTTGTCACTTCAGCCAGCAAAAAGCTGTTTAGGAACATATTTATGATAATAATCAAGAGGGTCTTGCACAACTAGATCAAATGCTATTGGTGGTTGGAAATCTGTCGGTATAGTGTTATTTATTTGCCTGTGCCTCCACTTGATGTTCGGTTTTGGTGTAAGATAATTGAAATTCCCACCATTCGATGCTCGTACTCTTTAATAGCCAGCTCCTCTGAGTCATCGGTCTCAAGCTCAAAATCAAAAGCTAACATACCTTCGTCTTCATTTTCGTCTTGATGTTCATCGATGGGGTGTACTCTCTTTGGTTCTGTGTTATCACATCAGCACCCAGTCGAACATGTCTTGTACATGGGATATTACTATTATTTCCTACTTCCTCATCAACCGAAGACAACTTCAAGTTCGACAGGTGTCCATGTCCCAAAAATTTCAAAGCGTCCCTCGAGAACATGATTTTTGATAATAAATACGCCTGTAAAAAAACATTATAAGATGCTAATGCTAACATTATAGATTATAATTTATTTATATGAATATATTAAATGTTTATTAAATACCTAATACGCTTTTTGAAAATAAATATAAATTTAGGTAGGTATTCACTAAATGTGTATGAATGTTTGGCATAATATATCCAAACAAAACCTATTGTCCGCGTTTGTAGACATAACGTATATTCGCAATGTATTATACAAAACACTAAATAATTGTTTGTAAAATACGATGTTCTTTGCCTTTGTAACATAACTTATCGATATATATTTATTACAAGGCCTACCTTACTAAATAACTTTAAAATTATAAAGCAAATAAATCACTTACCTACACACTTCAAACTTTCGCCGGCGACTGATAGAAACAGATAATTATTTCATAAACGTACTAATAGATGGCGTTGGGGGTATGTTTTTTAGAGATTTATAATGTTCGCGAACGATAACAACAGTTTTTAATTAAGTAAAATTTTATTTTATTAGGATTGTTTAACAAAAATGTTATGTCCTCAATTGCGCACGGTAGGTCTGAAAGGGTTTAGGGTGGAATCTTGAAATTATAACAAAGTTATCGAAATATTAGGGATTACTGAGTTTTAAATAAGAATTATTTTGTAGCGACATCTATCAAGCTACATTCGAACTACCAATCCTACATCGCGCAAGTGACATTTGCACGCGAGATTGTATATATACAACCACCCAACATCAACCGTTGGGCAGTAGCCCGCCAGGCACAACACCACGCCTGGTCGGATGATCCTCCTTTTCCAATGGAGGGATTCACACCTCCTTCCCTCCAAATTGGTGACCCCGACGTGATCAAGACGCCTACGCAAGATAATGTCGAAGGACCAGGCTGATGATTTTTCCGATGCCCAAGGAACCACTTCGATGAAGAGCGACGTGGCCACAATTGCACTGCATGCGCGTCTACCATAACCATCTCAAAACCTGTCTACAGTCACAAGTCTGCAGATCAATCTCCTATCAAAACAAATTAAATAAATATCAATTGAAATCGCCGAGCTGCGCAGCGCACAACAGAAGGTGCAATACAATACAATATTTAAATTAACACAGGAAACTATGTATCTTCCTAAGAGATACAAATGTTTGATGGCTACTTTGATAGCAAACAATATTAATTTAATTATAAATACAAAGCCAGTTGTATCTAGCTATACAAAGCCTAGTCTAGTCATTGACAATGTGGACTATTGTTCACACATGGGGAGGTGTACGCGAAGTATAACCTTGCCAACTAATTCTGACGTTGGGGCAGTAGATCTAGCTCCAGATTCTAACAATTATAATTTAAACTAGTCAGTAAGACAACAGAAGATAGTAATATGAGAGGCATAATATCTTCTGGCATGTTATTAACCTCAGCTGTGAAGGGGAAAAGTCTGAACATTCTGAAATTATACCATCAGAATATACAAGGACTCACTTCCAAAGTGTTAGAGTTTGAACTTTTCCCAGGTGTTAATAAGTTTTGAAAATTATCATGTGGCTAGTTGTTTCAACCGAAAGTTTATGATTCACGGTGGTTCCCTTATATTAATAAAAAATTCATTAAAGTCCAGAGAGAGAAAGGATATTGTCTCAATGTCTGTTGAACATAGTATTGAAATGTCTTGTGTTGAGCTGGATAAGCATATTGTAGTGTGCGTATATAGACCCCCAAATAGCCAAAACTATACAACATTTGAGTCTGTTATGGAGGATGTACTTAAACTAGTTTTCAATACAAATAATTTTTAATAATCTTTAATTGTTTGTGGTGATTTTAACGTCAATATATTAGATGATAACATGTATAGTAGTAAATTATTGTGTCTTTTTAAATCATTTAATTTAACTAATTTGTTCAAAGAACCAACTAGGGTAACAAGTACGTCTGCGACATGCATTGATAATGTCTTCTGCAGCTGTGATTACTCGGATGAAGCGATTGTAAATTGTATGTCCTCTGATCACAGCGGACAAACCGTCACATTTAACACTAGTTCTACTTTAAGTAAAATACAAATAAATACAAGGCAGATAACGAAAAGTAAAATTGAAAATTACAATAAACGTTTGAATAGTAAATTAATCAATCAAAACATAAATATAAACAATTGTAATAAACAATATTCAACTTTTTTCGCGATTATAAGTAATGAATTCAATAAATATTTCAAACTGAAAACCAAGAACGTTAGCTTTAGATTTAGTGACTGGGCAACTATAGGCATTCGTAAAAGTCGGGAACGCTAATTTGAATTATATGAGTTAAAGTCATTTAATAAAAGTGAACAGTTCAGTCAATATGTTAGTAAATTTTCAAAAATTTTTAAAACAGTGTGTCAATTGGCAAAAAAAATATATATTAGAAATAAAATCAAGAGTGCCGAAAATAAGATAAAAACGACTTGGACAATAATAAATAATGAGAATAAAAAATCCAAAGTATGCAATAATGATAACGCACTACAAACGGCACGTGGTCTTATAACAATAAATTCGGAAATAGCTCAAGAATTTGAGACATATTTTGCGAACATACCCTCAACAATAACTAAGAATCTAAATTCTTCTCCCGCACTTTCCGGTGCCGTACTTAAACAGTATGTAACTGTATGTCCAGTAACTTTTAAATTTAAATATGTTAGTCCTCAGTCAGTCATTAAAGTCTTTAAAGATATAAAAATAAAAGTAACTGAAGACTTGTGGGGTTTATCATCTAAAGTTTGTAGTGGAATAATTAATACTATAGCACCCCATCTAGCTAATATATTCAATGAGTGCGTTGACCAGGGGACCTTCCCGGCTCTAATGAAATACAGTTAAGTAATACCCCTATTTAAATCTGGAGATTCTAAAGATCCTGGAAATTTCAGACCAGTTTCCGTTCTACCTGTACTTAGTAAGATTTTTGAAAAAATTATGCTTAATCAAATGTTGACACATTTTAATACAAATAAACTTTTCCATAATCAGCAATATGGATTCACCAAAGGGCGCAATACAACTGACGCCGGAGTGACACTTATAAAGCACATCTTTAATGCCTGGGAAGAGTCGCGAGATGCTGTTGGCATATTTTGCGATCTGTCAAAGGCATTTGATTGCGTGGATCATGATACTTTATTACTAAAATTGGAACATTATGGATTCAAGCTAAACTCGTTGAGGTTAATAAGGTCATATTTGCAAGGTAGAATACAGAAAGTCCAGATAAACGGGGTCAAATCTTCTGGTTCTACTATTAAAATGGGTGTCCCACAAGGCTCTATCCTAGGTCCGTTCTTGTTTTTAGTATATATTAATGACTTACCGTACATGTGCCAAAATGGATGTGAGATGGTGTTGTTTGCTGATGACACTTCTTTAATTTTTAAATTAGATAGACGTTCACCGAATGTTGACCATGTAAATAGCGCCCTTCTCAAGGTCCATGAGTGGTTTACTATTAATAACCTAGTGTTGAATGGGCGGAAGACTAAATGCATAAAATTTTCCTTACCAAATGTTAGAAGCGATGGTTGTGGCATAATATTGAATAATGAGAAGCTCGAATTCGTAGATCAAACTGTATTCTTAGGAATGAAACTAGATTCCAAACTTCAATGGGGACCGCACATTAAGGCTTTAGCAGGACGCTTGAGTTCAGCTGCTTATGCAGTTAGAAAAATCAGACTTTTTACGGATGTTGAAACCGCAAGACTAGTTTATTTTAGCTACTTCCATAGCGTCATGTCTTACGGAATATTGCTGTGGGGCCGTGCTGCAGACATAGACTCAGTCTTCATACTGCAGAAAAGAGCAATAAGGGCCATTTATACCCTAAGTAGTCGTGATTCTCTCAGGGAACTCTTTAAAGAAATAAATATCATGACTGTGCCCTGTCAGTATATCTTTGAAAATATCATGTACGTTAGGAAGAATATATCACTACATACCAAAAGATGTGAACTGCATAATTATAATACTAGATATAAGTCAAAATTAATGCAGCCACAGCTTCGTCTTGCTAAAGTCCATACCTCTTTCGTGGGATATAGTGTTCGGTTTTATAATAAAATTCCGGAAATAATTTTAAACCTCCCAGAAAACAAATTTAAATCTATCGTTAAGTCTACTCTATGCAAGAAAGCATATTACAAATTAGAAGATTATCTTGTAGATAAAAAAGTTTGGCAGAATGCTAGTCCAGCTCCACAGGTTTACTAGCCTCATGATTATTAATATTATTTTTATTTATTGGTCTGACTTCTTTTGTTTTACATAAAGATATATTTATACACTTTTACAAATTGACATGCTAATTATTTATTAATTTAATTTATGATTTATTAACGCAATAGTTACTGAGTTAGCAAAATAGCTTGTAAAATATGAGACTGATGTTGGCTTTGATGATGTTTTTTTGTTTTTTATAAAATTGAAAATGCCTACCGGTTGCCGGGCAGTCTGGGCTTGTCATGCTCACTCAAATGTCCTGCTGGTGGTGGCGTTGTGTGTCGGGTCTTTTTATTCCCTACAACATGGTTGAGTAGACAGACGCCGATACACGCGTCATGCTCGTGAACGGGTGCTATCAGTTGGGACTGGTCGGCTCATACATGTTATGGCAACCTAAATTGGTTTTAGTTATTTCCTCTCTGCATAAATCATACGTTTCACATCGAACTGCACCAGTCTCATATTAATATTACATTACATACATAAATCTTTGTAAAACAAAACCAACAATTTTGTATTTAATTTAAAAAGAGTATCTATGGAGTTTCTTGCCGGTTCTTCTCCATAAGACCTACCTTTTGGAACCGTGCAACTAAATTCAATTAAATATGACAATTCAAAAGCACCTGTATTGGTCTAATTGAAATAAATGATTTGATTTGAATACCGCCGCTCCCGCAGCCCAACGCCACTTTTCGCGCTCAAACTCCAAAACGCGTTCCCGCGCCAATTGCAAACCAGGCGATGCCGAATGACGGTGCCGTTATCATTACCGATTCGGGGACGACGCACGCCGATGTGAATCCCCATGTTGTGGCGGGAATCGATGTTAACCAGAAAAGCCACCGTCTTTGCGTCATTGACATCAACAATAGGGAGAGATTTTTAGTCGATACTGGTGCCGATACATCAGTTTTAGCGGTAAGAAATAAGAAAAACTTGAAACCGGCAGAACATTCTTACAAATTATTCGCAGCAAATGGCACGGAGATACGTACTTACGGAGAGCATACACTAGAGCTCAACTTAGGTTTACGTAGAAGTTTCAAGTGGACTTTCGTCGTGGCTGACGTGAAGACATCTCTACTTGGCGCAGATTTCCTAGTCAGTCACAAACTACTAGTCGACCTACATCAACGTAAACTCGTCGACCGCGTAACTAACATCAGCATCGACACTATCGAGATTCACAGTACGGATCAAGCCGTCTACACTATCGACCGTATCATATCACGATGTCCTCAAGAAATTTCCTGACGTTCTACGACCCATGTCACTCAAGACTCCAGCACAACACGACGTGACTCACCGTATTGAAACCACGGGTCAACCTATCTACTCACGGCCGCGCCCCCTACCTCCAGATAAATATAAAGCTGCAAAATTAGATTTCGAGAAGATGATGAAGATGGGAATTTGCCAGCCATCAAAAAGTCCATGGGGGAGTGATGTAGCAGTACTGCGCCTGGAAGAGGATCGCATACATCGCAACGGTAGCGCATCATCCTGCCAGCCATCAACCCTCCGGCTTCAACCCTGACCACACGCCTGTAGCGGACACACATGCCTGGTCAGGACCTTCAGCCGTCATCAGCAACTTGACACAGCACACTGCACTTCGGCCGGTCATCTAGAAGAGCCACTCTCTCCTGGTCGACGCAGCAGCCAGCCACTACGCTTCACTGCACCACCTCGACTCACTGAGGAATTCGCAGCATCACAGTCCCGACTCACTGCGGACTAAGCGGCAACCTGTTCCGATCCACTGGGACATCACACCTGGCACTGGCAACACGCAACAACCGCTGGCTCTTCATCAGAAGCATATCGACCTCCGATCTTGGAGGGGAGTGATGTAGCGACATCTATCAAGCTACATTCGAACTACTAATCCTACATCGCGCAAGTGACATTTGCACGCGAGATTGTATATATACAACCACGCAACATCAACCGTTGGGCAGTAGCCCGATAGGCACAACACCACGCCTGGTCGGAGGATCCTCCTTTTCAAATGGAGGAATTCACACCTCCTTCCCTCCATAATGTGTATCGGAACGAACTCACAGTCTTTACCCGTCCCCTATCGGTACGATTATTTAACAAGTTTATTGAAATTTATCTGGAGCGTGGTTGTCTTGATTGTGGTTTGATTCTGGGTGTCGATGGGTGAGCACAATCCAATTCCTGTCTTCACTTCGTCTTCGTCGACTGCTTTGAATGTGACCACGCCACGCGGTCAACACTGGTTCAATTTGTTTCTTGGTTCTCGAAGTACCACTTGTTTGGGCGACCTTAAGACGTGTGTGAAGAATAGAAAAAAAAACTTGCACTGAAGTGGTTACAATGTCTTTAATGATAACTACAAAATGATTTAAAAATGTCAATAATTGTAGTTCACAGAGCCCTTCATTATGTTGCTTGGGAAAGGTTGCTATAGAACCCATAACTACAAGCAATGTGTCTGAAGGTACCCACCTTCAGACACATTGCTTGTAGTTATGGGTTCTGTAGGGACATGAAGTAGCGTGTTGTGTTTTTGATTGCAATCACGACACGGTCCCAACCGACAAACTCTGACAGAGTGTCCAGGACGTAGGCAGTTTAAACAAAGATTTAATTTGGTCATTTCTGTCTTTCTATCACTTACACTCTTTGCCTTAAATATTTGACAATCATAAATTCTGTGCTCTCCTTGACAGATCACGCATCTGATTGAATTTGGGAAACCATTTTGTGAAGAACTGGAGAATGATTTAGTCTGTGAACTAGTTTTTTTTAAGGTGATTTATAGGTTTACAATTAGATTCAGATTTGTTCCGGTTTATTCACTCTAGCACATCAGCACGATCTATAAGGAATTTATGAAATTGTTTTAGTTTAGGAATATCGTCCAAGCTGTTGCGATATTCTTCCCACTTAGCCAAGGTACGACTATCAAGTTTAGTGCACATAATATGAATGACTAGTACGTCCCATTGGTCAGTAGGTTGGTTAAGACTCGATAGTGCGCGTAGGTTTTTCGTAACATGGTCTACTAGGAACCTATAAGGAATTTATGAAATTGTTTTAGTTTAGGAATATCGTCCAAGCTGTTGCGATATTCTTCCCACTTAGCCAAGGTACGACTATCAAGTTTAGTGCACATAATATGAATGACTAGTACGTCCCATTGGTCAGATTCTCAATCGACAAATCTTCGGAATTTAAAACCTCTATTTGACTTTGCAAGTCATCGAACTTGCTGGACAATGATTCAAATTTACTTAATTTTAAATTTAATTCAGCTAATTCGATTGTACTTAAAGTTACAGATAAATTGGACAAGTAGTTTTTGAACTTTGTGATTTGACTCTTTATGGAACTACGTTCAGTAAGAAGCACTTGCAAAGTTGATGAAATTCCGCTTTTAGAAGCTTCACTTCCATCACTCTTTTCTGTGTTCATTGTTTTAAAATAAATTTAATTGTATTATGAAGTGATTTAAATAAATGCAATTTGTTTATAAAGAAAGCGAGTGATGAAATCAAAACTTGTAATGAAATTAAAGTTAAGTAATAATATAATAAAAACTTCTCACGCCCCCTCTATCGGTAGAAACGGCAAGCAGCGTCGCGTTGAATATGCTTAGTTATATGCACAGACAACAGCTGTTTGTTATCAATTCACCGCGCGGCGAACGTAGCCGCGGTAGCAGTGGCGAAGACCGGTTTCCTGGAAGCGTTCGGCGTAAATATGTTTATAACTTAAAGCAGATTTGACGACACAATGTTTGTGATTAGATTTTATGTGATGATGCACGGTATAATGCGTAATTTTAGCAGAAATGTAATGTATTTAACATCGTTTTACGTTATTGTTTAGAAGTAATGAATTTATTCAATTCAAAAATTTAAGTGAACAAGGCATGTCTCAAGTGAAAATAGCCCGAGAAGTGAAGTGCTCGCGTTGCGCAGTGCAATATGCACTAAATCGTTTCAATGAGACCGGTACCCATGAAAACAGACCAAGAACAGGCAGAAGAAAAATAACTACAGAGCGTGAAGACCGATTTTTTTATTTTTTTTATTTAATAATGAAGTCTAAATTTTAATCTATTTTTTCTTATTGCAAAGGTGTTTTGAACCCCCGGTGTGACTTACGTCAGGCGGAGAGTGGGCGAAGAGTACAACCCAGAATGTGTAGTTCCCACTGTTAAACACGGTGGGGGGTCAATAATGATCTAGGGTTGCATGGCTGCCGAAGGAGTGGGTGAAATGGTGTTATGTGAAGGGCGAATGAATAGCGTCAAGTACACCGAAATCCTAGAAACATCATTAGCTCCGTTGATAACGAAGATTTTCAGTGACACAAATGCTGACGGAGTGAAATTCCAGCAAGACAACGCAACTTGCCACAAATCAGCACACACCATGACGTGGATGGCTCAAAATAGAGTCGATCTTTTGGACTGGCCGCCACAGTCACCGGACCTTAATCCCATTGAACTCATATGGTCCATTTTGAAGAAAAACATCCGCAGACACTCGATAAATAATAAACAATCACTCCTGGCTGCGTTAGAGCATGAGTGGAAAAACATTACTCCAGAGGAATGTTTTAGGCTGGTAGAGTCAATGCCGAAAAGAGTGTCTGCGGTGATTAAATCAAAAGGTGGACTGACAAGATATTAGTTATTTGACTTAAATAAATCATAATAATAATATATGTCATTTATTTACATTTCCTATACTAAATCACCCTAAAACTGGCAATACTGTAGGGTGCCTAATACTTTTGCTCGTGGCTGTATAACTTCATAAGTAAATGTTGAGTATTGTTGAAGAGACAAGAAAATCTTATTCAAGATAGCAGAAGAGTGCATTTGCATATACAATATAATTGCAAGAATTATTCATTAACAACATCTAACGTCATAGGCGAAAAAAGAATAATTTTAACAAACTAATAAAACATAACTCAAAAGTGACTGACACTTGGAATGTTAAAGTAATTCAGTACTGCTTGTTAACAAACAAAAAATATCAATTTTACATAAAAATATTATCTTTACAATCAAATGATAACACACTATCTTAAATCGTGTAACAGTCTTAGTTCTGTTTTGGCTTAAATATTAATAATATAAGCCTTTAAAAAATCAATTAAATTAAAAAACCCGCTTTTCTCAAAAGCTGCAAACTTTCATAAAATAGCCTATGGTATCTGGGATAAGATATTTTTGACTAAATCCATTAGGTCTGCTTTTTTTTATCTGATATCCTAGGTTTTTGGGCATATGCATTTTTTAATTCGACGTTGGTGTTCCTTTTCTTTTTAATAACAATTGCTTTTTTGAATTCTGTATCAGCATAGGAATCTTTAAAAAATACAGCTTCAGGGTCGCTTTTTTTTAATTTGAATCACCTTTAAACTTGTGAGCTGATGTGTTGACAAAATCATTATTTTCATCAATTAGCAATGAAAAATTCATTTTGGTTAGCGAGTTTATTCCAATCATAGAAATCTGCGAACACATTTCGTTAACATGAAAAAGCTCAGTTTTCTTCCTAGCACCATTTATAACCAATGAATGCATCAGGCGAATAGATGGGACCAGATCGTAATTGTCTTTATAATTCTCTCTCAATTTGGGTATGAGCGGAATCTACGTTTTTGTCCCACTCACAATGGTGCAGACTATACCAACTGTCCATCAATAAATACAGCTGTGTCTTCATGCCAATCATCTCCAGTGCCTCTTCTTCGATGTAGAGGTAAAAAACGAATCCGGAATTATGATGATTGGCAAGAAGTTAAACGAAAGCGCTTAACGAATGCAGGTAAAGAATACTCCTCCAAAAAGAGCGTTATTGTTTTGGCAAAAGCTATAGGCAGGCCTTGCACGTGTAGATATAAATGTTACACTATGTTGATTTTTGAAGAAAGACAGGATGCATTTGAAAAGTTTTGGAAATGAGGGGATCGTGAGAGATAATGGTTACATGTTGCGAATTATACTACAAAACAGAAGAAGAAAAGGGGTCTTCAAAGAGATTTAAAACAACCGTCAATTCACTTACAAATATTTTTTGCCAAAGGGCTCATCAAAAATAGAGGTTTGTAAAACCATGTTTTGAATACATATTCTATTAGTGAAAGGTTAGTTCGGACAGCTTGGGATAAATTCGACGGAAGCACTTTAATTGAAAAAGATATGAGAGGGAAACATAAAAGTCATTATCGAATTATTGACGATGAAATGATAAAGTCGGTTTGTGCCCACGTTAATTCATTTCTACCGATAGAGTCTCATTATTATAGAGTAGCGTCCAAAAGACTATATTTAGATGGTGACTTGAGCATGGCTCGGATATACAACTTATACAAAGGATGGCCTGAACTTAATAATTATTCAAATATAGCTTCGAGTCTTCGACAGTACCGAGACATAGTTAACACTCATTTTAATTTGAGTTTCCATCTACCCAAAAAGGATACTTGTGATCAGTGCCGGACAAAATCCATCCGACAACCTTAAAGAACAGTATGAAAATCATTTAAATAGCAAAATAGTATAATAAAAAGTTAATGTCAGATAATTTTATTCTGATTGAGTTTCATTTTTCTACCTATAGAAAACTATTTACATACATACATACATACACTCACGCCTTTTTCCCATGGGGGTAGGCAGAAACTACAGAATGCCACGCGCTACGTTCCCTGCATACCACTTTTGCCTCCTCCACATTCATACATCATATTTAGTAGTGTCGAATTTATTTTTATTGTAGTGTAATTTATAGTTATGTATAACAGGTTTTTTTTTCACTTTTAATTAAAGGTAACTTTGCTTCAGATAATGTTATATTTACGGAACCCGCGCATGAAACGTATCGTGGCCGCTATGGAAACAGTAAAAGAACCCTTATCGATCGAAGCCCCCAAAATCTATCTATGGATGAGTTGAATCATATCCCCGATACAGATGAGACTATTACGCTAAATCGAATCGAATCTCAACCATGCCCAGAAACTATAGACTCATGTTCCGTATTAGAACCTCGCATTTCAAGTTTTTTTATCTGAAGATGAATTAACTGCAGAAACTAGGAGATCTCCTTCTGTATTGCAAGTACAGACGCTACCAGAATCAGGTGACCATGTAACAGTGGATGAGTGTAACATGCATCCAGTTAAAGACAGAATGAACATTTCATGCTTGGGCAATTCTGATTTTCCGATGTTAACTGCAGATAAAGAAATAAGTGCACCTGGCTCTAGCAAAAGGGAGAGACTTAATTCATCTAGCTAAGAATCATCTTCAAGTTCTTCATCATCAAGTTCGTCATCATCTAGTACGTCCACGTCGGGTAAGGACTTTTCACCTGATGAAGAAGATCACGATCCAGACCATGTATTGCCAACGTCGCCTAGACGTATATTATTCAGTCCATCTCCTCAAAGTGACCACAATATACAACAAGATCAAGATTTAAACAACGAAGTTATGCAAGAAAATCAGCCGACAGACAATAATGTGCCTATCAAACGATGGCGCAAAGGACAATAATTTATCTAATAAACAAGAAGCTAAAAGGCTTCGCAACAGTGGACAACAGTATACATCCGTGTCCAAGTTAAGAAATATTGTGCCTAAGAAGTAGATAGGACCTCCATGCGGCAGAAAATGTCGACTCAAGTGCAGCGAAAGAATTAAACCAGATGAAAGAGAAATTATATTTAACGACTTTTGGAAACTGAGCGACTTAACCAGACAAAGGGATTTTATTTCAAAGTGTATTTCGGTTATTCAACCTAAATATCAATATAAAGTCCACAATAGCAATAGAGGACCTAAACATTCATTTTCATTCGAAATTAATAATTGTAAACAGCGTGTCTGTAAAATTTTCTTTAAAAACACATTGTCTATCAATAACCGACCTATTGCAACGGTCATATCAATAAATAAATCAGGATTTATTGAAGAAGAAACGAGGGGCAAACATGGCAAACAAAATAAATTGGGTCTAGATGTTATACAGGGAATAAAAAATCATATAGACTCAATACCTAGAATACCATCCCACTATCTAAGACAACAAAAGAGGCGCGAGTATATTGATGGGGGTAAAAATCTTACAGATCTTTTTACAGATTACCAAAACGAATGCCAGAATAATGGTGTTGTACCTGCCAAGATTCATACTTACAGAAGAGTGTTTAATGAGGACTACAACATTAGCTTTTACTTACCTAAGGAAGATCAATGCGAATTATGCCTTTAAAAATGCAGGTAATCAAAACATAGAATTAAAGACGAAGTATGACCAACACCAGCTTGAGAAAGAGTTATGTCGCCAAGAAAAGTCAAATGACAAAATAGTCATTTGACTTTTCTTGGCGATCCAGAGGAACTACATTGTTGCCTGTTACGACCTCCAGGCAGTGTTGCCTCTGCCTAAAGGTGATATTTCTACCTTATATTATAAGCTAAATGTCTGTAACTTTACTATAAGTGAATTGGCAAAGGACTATTGCGAATGTTTTGTTTGGAGTGAAGTTGAAGCGTTAAGAGTAGCTAACGAAATTGCAACGTGCGTTCTAAAATATTTGACAAAGCGGGCAACAGAAGTTGATGATAATAATTTAGAAATTATATTTTATTCGGACAATTGCTGTGGTGAGCAAAAAAATCAGTTTATGTTCTCCATGTATATTTATGCCGTATCCGTTCTTAAAATTAAATCTATCATCCACAAATTTTTAATAAGTGGGCATACACAGAATGAAAATGATTCTATTCATTCTATTATCGAAAAGGCAGTTAAAAAATGCTTACGTTCAGGTCCCATATACACACCGGACCAATATGTTACTGTTATAAGAAAGAAAGACGCAAGAAAGAAAGGTAACCCCTATAAAGTTAATGAAATGTGTTTCTCAGACTTTGTAGATATAAAACATCTCAACTGTAAACTTTAATAAATGCATGAAAATACTAGATGAGCGCGAAAAATCTAAATATAATCAATGCAAAAACCAACAAATCAGTAAATTTCAAAAATTAACGTCAAAGTCAAATGTCAAAAATGACAATAGCAAAAACAGAACGCTCCCGTCACCCGTTTGTCAATCACGCGCAGTTGTCAATCTATCTAAACACAACCTGGATGAAAACACGGTTCAAGAACTTTCTAAAGGCCTAACTTTTGCCATAACACCGCGAAAAATACCGGTAGAAAGCATTATATGTCACGTAGAAGCGATTTAGAAGCGATACATCAAGACGTTTCGTCCGTATTACGTCGTAGCAAACCTCTTAAACTAAATCTGACTAAAAATTAACTTTCCGCGTTAAAGAACCTTCGCGACAGGCCCGAATTAACCATTCTACGTGCAGATAAAGGTAATGCCACGGTGGTTATGGATACATCAGATTACAATGTCAAAATACAAGACCGGTCCTCACCTGTTCATATTATATACACCGTGAAATTATATAGGTTTATGGATCGAAAATTTTGGACTCTATATCAATAATGGAATCTATTTATGTAAATTTTAAATAAAATAAAGATATTTTTTTTTATAAAAAATGTGACAGACGAACAAAAAACTAGAACGAACCTAGGATATATGGTAACGCCACAAAATTTAACGTACTACGATTACTACGATCGATATCATTCAATGTTACTCACACACACAAACAACTAAGCAGTAAACCATGCCGACAAACAAAGCCGACAGAAATCATAAAAGCCGCCCGCGCCGCGCTCGCTGCCGCCAACTTACCTACTCGTGTCATGTTGCCGCCAAGCCGCAAGGCCGCACTATTATTACCTACCTAAAACTGCGCGGCGAGAGCGCGGCAACATTGCGCCCGGTCGCCATTTCTCCAGTTCTGCTGCAACTCGCGCGCGATAAGGTTGCATTGTTTACGTTTTACGTTGCCACGCGAAAATGAGTCGTCAGTACGAATATTCGAACGCGGAGTACTTAGCAATGGTTCAGCTGTACGCTGTTGCCAACTACAATTTAGAAGAGGCCAGGCGGTTGTATTCCCGGCCGGAACATTTAAATGCGCTGCGGCTACGAGGGATTGAAAGTCCTCAAGTGCCTTCACCACATACCATCTTGTCTGCAACTCAGCGCCTTCTCGACCATGGGCAATTCCGTGTACCAGCTCACGCGCAAGGTCGAGGTCGCCTGAATAACTCGCCGGGGATCGAAGACGCTCTTCTGGAGTACTTCGAGCGGGATCCGCGGCGAAGCACAAGAATGGCGGCACAAGAATTTAATGTTAGCCAATACTTCGTATGGAAAACATTAAATACTAATAACTTGCATCCATATCATTTCCGTCGAGCTCACGTCATCAACAACGACGATGCACCGGCAAGAGTTGCCCTTTGTCATTGGTTGCTAAATAATAGTAACGCTTCCATACTTTGGACAGATGAGTCATTGTTTACTCGAGTGGGACTGTACAATGTACACAATGAACATTACTGGGCTCTTATGAACCCACACTTAATACGGGAAGATCATCACCAAGTTCGATTTAGTGTAAATGTGTGGGCCGGTATTATAAACGACCAATTAATAGGACCTGTTTTCATTGAAGGCCATCTAACGGGCAGCTCGTATTTAGACATGTTACAAACGGTAATATCGGAGCTGTTAGATGATATCCCTGTAGCGTACTTAGCAGGGATGTACTATCAGCATGATGGCTGCCCCGCCCATTATTCAAGTGTAGTGCGTGCCTACCTAAACACTCAGTTCGGTGATCGGTGGATAGGCCGCGGCGGTCCCGTGGCTTGGCCGGCTAGGAGCCCGGACTTAACGCCTTTGGACTTTTTCTTGTGGTCGGAAATCAAAAGACTTGTTTATACCCGTGAACATGAAAATCGTGACGAGTTACGCAGTGCGATAGTGGACGCCTTTGATAGAGTGAAAAGTGACAGAGACACGTTAAGAAAGCTAAAAGACAATAGTATAAAACGGGCACGTTTGTGTATTGAACGCGGCGGACTCCATTTCGAGCAGTTGCTTCGGTACAGAGAAGTGTGAATAAACTTTTTGCAGGTAACTTGTATGTAAAGTTGATTATTTTGTAAATAGCTCCAATTTTTTAAATACGCCTGAAATACCTACCCAACCTCTTGACTGTTTCAGCTATCTGTTTTTAATTATTGATACAGTAAATACCTAAAGTTATTTATTGAAAAGTTATGTTCATGTAAAGTATTTCTGGCGGTCCTAAGCCCGTGGAAAGTATGAAGGAGAAATTGGAGTACAATTTACGTTATTCCGTGAAAATGTTGCCGCAATGATTGGTGCAGCGGCTGTACAAGCGACTGCTGCGCAAGACGTCGCGAGTTCGATCCTCGCACGGAATTGTATGATCTGCAGGTAATTGTTCTGTGTGTGTGTGTTAACTCTCTGCTTGGGGAAAGTTTAAAAAAGAAAGGTTTTTTTAAAGCTATGGTAATACCTAGGTACCTACTTAATTTTTAATCCCTTTTATCTAATTGGAATGTAGGTTTTACGTTCGTATCTCGTATCAGCTGATTCGCTAAGCGCCAATCTTGTCGTATTTCAATTTATACCTAGATAGGTAAGTTACGTAGATAGGTGTAAGTATAAGTATACCTACCATCAATTTCGTCGCCATCTGCATCGTATTGCGAAATAAAATTTATTTCAATAATAAAATGACATCAATAAA
This sequence comes from Craniophora ligustri, assembly GCA_905163465.1. NCBI lineage: Eukaryota > Metazoa > Arthropoda > Insecta > Lepidoptera > Noctuidae > Craniophora > Craniophora ligustri. Next base: position 10,908,143 of record LR990971.1, on the reverse strand, counting down.
GTATTGACCTACTAGCTTTTAAATAACGCGTAAGTACTTATTAGGACTTTTCGCTCAGACAGCCGTTTAGTACCAGCTGGCTGGCGTTCGGGTCATTGCCCCGCCGCCGCGCGTCTTTGATAAGTAGCGAGTTGGCGACTGCGGCCGATGTTGAATGAATTATTGGTGCACTACTACTAGCAAACTCGATCAAGTGAAAATATTCTTTTCACTTGCCAACTTTTTTATTATAAACAGTAGAGTTAATCTAAGACTTTTTTTTGTTCTACTAATTATCATAAGTTTCCCACCTTTCGGTTCCACAACGACTACAATTTCACGGTGTATATATTATTCACAACAAAAACATTAAAATTAACCAGTGATTTAATAAAAAAATACTCCGATACATTGAATCTTGATGTCAAATATCTAATTCCTAGTTGCGCGAGTTATGCTACCTAAGATACACAAACATAATGTTCCGTTACGACCAATAGTCAGCCAAATCGACTCACCAACCTACAGATTGGCTCAACACCTTGCAAAAGTACTCTCACCACTGAGAGGCTACACTACAGCATATGTTAAAGACTCATACCATTTTGTCAGCGAGATAAAACACTTACATACATCTTTCAGACAATGAAACTATGGTCAGTTTTGATGTTCAATCATTATTCACTTGTTTACCTGTAGATGATTGCATCAGAATAGTGTCTAGGAAACTAGTAGAGATTTAGAGAATAACATGCCTATAGAATATGCTGAACTTCTAAAACACTGCCTAACATCTGGCTATTTATTGTGGAATAATAAGTTCTACACGCAAGTAGATGGTGTGGCGATGGGCTCACCAGTATCTCCCATTATCGCTGATATCTTTATGGAAGATTTTGAGGAGAAAGCCCTGCAATCTGCCCCTGTAATACCATGGTTCTACAAGCGCTATGTAGATGATACTTTCACAATACTACGATCACTAAAAGTCACTGCATTCTTAGACCATCTGAACTCCATACATAGTAAAATTCAATTCACTATGGAGTCTGAGGCAAATAACTCTTTAGCTTTCTTAGATGTTTTAGTTATTCGTAACCTTAACAACACCTTGAGTCACACTGTGTATCAAAAGAAAACCCACACAGATAAATATTTAAATGGTGCATCGCACCACCATCCAACACAGTTATCTACTGTCGGTAAATCTTTGTTCCAGAGAGCACGTGGGATCTGTGATGAGCAACACCTGGCTGCAGAGCTAAGACATGTCAAGCAGGTACTAAGCTAAGACATGGCAAGACAAAAAGCTCCAAACACCGCACCCTCATCATAGAAATCGCGTGAAACGTGCCACGGTTGAGCATTTACCTGCTGTACTACCATATGTGAAAGGAGTCACAGACAAGATTGGCTACATCTTGAAGCGTGCTTCAATCAAGACCTACTTCAAGCCGCTAAAGAAGATTAGTCAGTGCTTACCATCGGTCAAGTGTCACATACCTCTACAAGATGCAGGAGTATACAAGCTCGACTGTGATTGCGGTCTCTCTTACATAGGCCAAACTAAAAGAAGCATAGGGACCCGCGTAAAAGAACACATCGCTGATGTTAAACACCGCCGTGCCAAGAAACGGCGGATGTTCTCCTTTTTTAGATAACGTGTTTGATTCAGTAAATGGAAGCTTACAGAAAAATCGGTTTTCTAAACTTTTCCTGGGTCCGTTAACACCCCACTCCAAGCACCATGAAGTGTGGGCAAAATCAAAACAAATTTTAAAATTAATGGAGTTAATTTCTAAAGAAAATAAAATTGCCATTAATAATTGAGTATGGACACTGGAAGGCTTAGAAAAAATGACGAAAATATTGGCTACTGATCACAATATTACTTCTGTATGAATGCGGCACCTAAACCAAGACCCCATTGAGAATTTCTTTGGGGCCATAAGAAGTAATGAGTGCCGCAATACAAATCCATCGCCAGAAAGGTTCGAGTGGGCGCTAACAGCTTTGCTGATCAATAGTCTATCCAGTGTCCATGCCCCCGTGTAATGCAATGCACTACATGCACTCGTCGTTAAGGGGACTAATGAAGCGGCGGAGACTGGTAGTATTTCTCTAGACATTGTAAATGAGATCTCTTCTCTAGAAGAAAAGAATGAGCCTCAAATGGAAAACCTGCAATGATACCATTACAGTATGTGAATGGATATTATTTTAAAATGAGTAAAAATAAAATATTTAGGTCCTGTGAAATAATAATAAAATTATAAATATTCCCGGACATTATGACACAGCGCCATCTAGTTCCGAGCTAAGCAACGAGGCTTGTGTTACGGATACTAGTTGGTTGATATACTACATATATACTTTATTTTTGTAAATACATACATATAATACATAGATACATCCATGACTCGGATACAAATGTTTATGCTCATCACACAAACATTTGTCCCTACCGGGATTCGAACCCGGGACCCATAGTACAGAAGGCAATGTCAACTACCGCTGGACTAATTGGGTCGTCGATCTCTACATAGTGAAGTAGGAAATGAGTTTATCGCAAGTAGAGAATACGCCGGTCGTCGTTGGCTTTCCAGTGCTAGCCCAGATTTTGTTACATGCATATCAAACATGCAAGATATTGTTTATGAAATAATAACAAAAGAATACAAATTCAAGGCCACAAAGGGGGGAATACATAAAAACAATAATTTTATTATTTCTAGATTTTTATTTTTTATCATGCCCCGAACGTAAAGAAAAGTTAATTGAGTTTTTAATAAACACAGTATGTAATTTTTTTATATTTACTTATTGTAAAAATATAAATAAAATATTATCCGGGCAAAAGGAGTTGGCTAGCGACGACGATGTAATGCAGTGCAAAGCAAAAAAATATTGTAAACGATGCTTTAAGAGAAGTAAATAAATAATAAACTCCCCGCAAAAGACCGACAGACCCTGATTTGTCAAGTCCTAGCCCTTCATATAGTCCATTAACGTCAGCCAGCGACCGTGGCGGTAAGAAAAGTAGGCGGGATGAGCCTTTAAGTACTATGCGTTTATGTGTCGACGTTCCTTCGTTTAACCCCAAATTCGACAGCATAGACACATGGCTGCAACTTGTTGAAACGGTAGCACGCAATTATAATTGGAATGACCGCATGTTGATACATCAGGTGTTATAAAAACTATCAGGCACCGCCATAATGTGGTACAATGCCTTCATTCATAGCGGGCGTCATTGTAACGCTTGGAATTGGAGGGACCGGATTCAAACCTAAGCGTAATATATACTCTTTACTACGAAATTTATTGCTAGCAAGACCCACAGACGGGCAACGGCTGGAAGAATTTTATTACCGTCAAACAGCCAAGATTTGGTCTATCAGGTTGCCAATGTCGGAAAAAGATGTAATTAATATTTTAATTGGAACTATGGACAATAAAGACGTTTCTACTGCCCATTATGCGCGCCAAATAAGACACCCCGAAGATATACAGATGTTTGTGAAAGGGATGGTATACAACGAGCCGGGCCGTTTGCGACCTCCAGCTGAGAGATCTCAGCTCGTTTTGAAATGCAACCGTTGTGGCAGTTCAAATGTTACCATTGCGGCAAATACAGATACCTAGAATTAGCTTGACCAGGCATTACACAATAGGATTACATTAATTTCCATTGTTACATCTTACAATGGTTGCTAATATTTATTTATTTAATTTTGATGTGGCAAAGCCGGTAGCTGAAAGACCCCCAGATGCTCTTCGGTAAGACCAAGTGGCTCATTATCCTACTATAACAACCATTAGAGGAAGGTGCATGTATTGCACAAAAGGGCAGACAAAATTTTCTTGCCAAAAATGCAAAATAAGGCTATGTCTATTGCCAAAACGAAATTGTTTCCTAGAATACCACAATAATAAGATATAATAATAATTAGTAATTTGTAAGAGAAAAGTGATTGGCTATTTGATACGACATGACGACTTCTTTAGAACTATACTAGAAGGTAAAATTAAGGGAAAGTGAGGAAGGGGAAGACCTAGCCGAAGTTTCATAGAACAAGTGAAGGAGAAAGTGGGAATCATGTCGTATCAAGGAGTTAAGCAGAAGGCAGAGGATAGAGAACAGTGGCGATTGCTTTATCGACAAGAGCTGAGCTCTTATATTAAAAAAGAATTTGTAAGACTGATTGATCTCATTATAATAATAATTTAGATATAGTATTTTTTTATTTTGTTATAATATTTTGATGATGATGATGATGATAATATTTTTAACCTCTCTGTTAAGAGGTTCTGTTTTTTAAATAATATATGGAAGTACCAAATAATTAGACCTTAAATGTTTATGTTATTCCACATTAGAAAGTAGTTTTTTTTTTATTTTGTTATAATATTTTTATATAACTCATAAAGCCTGGCGGTGCGCCAAGTATGATACACAGATTTTATAAGGTTGATTATTAAAAGTCTGGCAATGTGCTTTATTTGATACATTTAATAAATCCTAAAATAATAAATTAATATTTTTATTTTTATTTTTCCGGCCCTCAATAAATGCATAAGAATTCATTTTTCGTAAAATTTATCAAGATTTCCAAAAATAAATGTCGTGCCAAGTATAGGGTTAGTGTAATTCCACACATAATAACATTATTACATTGATCTATCGATATTATATATTCAATACAAAGTATGTGTTGTTTCAGGACCATTAACTTTGTCAGATTTGCCCTGTAAAATCCGACAACCATTGAAAATTATTGAAATTTTACCACCACAAGGTTTGTTTACAATTATTTTACTATAATCATCAAGTATTTCCTATCAATTCATTTAAGTATAGTGGCTAAAACATGAGTTTATCGCAAGTAGAGAATAGAGCTGTGGTAGCCGAGCGGTGTGAACAGTGGACTGAGATGTCACAGGTCTCGAGTTCGAACCCAAGGCACGCACCAATGACTTTTCGTAAGTTATGTGCGTATTTATCACATGCTCAAACGGTGAAGGAAAACATCGTGAGGAAACCTGCATGCTTGAGAGAATTTTCGATGCATGTGAAGTCTGCCAACCCGCAGTAGGCTAGCGTGGTAGACTATAGCCTAATCCCTCTCAATTAAGAGGAGACCCGTGCCCAGCAGTGGGACATTAATGGGTTGATGATGATGAGAGAATACGCCGGTCTTCGTTGGCTTTCCAGTGCTAGCCCAGATTTTGTTTCATGCATATCAAACATGCGAGATATTGTTTATGAAATAATAACAAAAAAATACAAATTCAAGGCCACAAAGGGGGGAATACATAAAAACAATAATTTTATTATTTCCAGATTTTTATTTTTTATCATGCCCCGAACGTAAAGAAAAGTTAATTGAGTTTTTAATAAACACAGTATGTAATTTTCTTATTGTAAAATACTTATTGTAAAAATATAAATAAAATATTATCCGGGCAAAAGGAGTTGGCTAGCGACGACGATGTAATGCAGTGCAAAGCAAAAAAATATTGTAAACGATGCTTTAAGAGAAGTAAATAAATAATAAACTCCCCGCAAAAGACCGACAGACCCTGATTTGTCAAGTCCTAGCCCTTCATATAGTCCATTAACGTCAGCCAGCGACCGTGGCGGTAAGAAAAGTAGGCGGGATGAGCCTTTAAGTACTATGCGTTTATGTGTCGACGTTCCTTCGTTTAACCCCAAATTCGACAGCATAGACACATGGCTGCAACTTGTTGAAACGGTAGCACGCAATTATAATTGGAATGACCGCATGTTGATACATCAGGTGTTATAAAAACTATCAGGCACCGCCATAATGTGGTACAATGCCTTCATTCATAGCGGGCGTCATTGTAACGCTTGGAATTGGAGGGACCGGATTCAAACCTAAGCGTAATATATACTCTTTACTACGAAATTTATTGCTAGCAAGACCCACAGACGGGCAACGGCTGGAAGAATTTTATTACCGTCAAACAGCCAAGATTTGGTCTATCAGGTTGCCAATGTCGGAAAAAGATGTAATTAATATTTTAATTGGAACTATGGACAATAAAGACGTTTCTACTGCCCATTATGCGCGCCAAATAAGACACCCCGAAGATATACAGATGTTTGTGAAAGGGATGGTATACTATCGGCCCGGCTCGTTGTATACAACGAGCCGGGCCGTTTGCGACCTCCAGCTGAGAGATCTCAGCTCGTTTTGAAATGTTACCATTGCGGCAAATACAGACACCTCGAATTAGCTTGACTAGGTATTACACAATAGGATTACATTAATTTCCATTGTAATATTTATTTATTTAATTTTCATGTGGCAAAGGTACAATTTTGTTATAGGCCTTGTATTACACAGGTCAACAAAATTTTGTAACAAGAAAGGTGCTGGCTAATTTTAAATTACCTACCTACCCTCATTTTATAACCATATTTATTTTGATTCCATCAGATCTAGTTTTCGTGTTACAGCTACTACCCACAAAATTAAAAAATTAACCGTTTTTGTTTTACTTTTGCATTCAGAGAATTTGATTATTTGGAGAACGTAGTAGTTTGTTCTGTTTTTAGAGTGAAGTGATTCTTAAATAATGTCAAGAAAGTGTAATAATGATCCTGATAAGTTTTGTTACATTTGTGGTGGCATTACTTTCAAAACTCAGCGACGGAATTTGACACCATTAGTAACTAAGTTATATGAACAGTATTTTGGTTTTGCCATCGGACAACAAGACAAAGCGTGGGTTCCACACATCTGTTGTGTTACATGTGTGGGTCTTCTCACTGGATGGGCGAAAAAATCTCGATCTATGCCTTTTGCAATCCCTATGATTTGGACGGAACCAACGAACCACCCATCTGATTGTTATTTTTGTCTTACTGATACAAAAGGTATTACAATTAAAACAAAAAGTAAAATCAAGTATCCTGACCTGCCATCAGCTAAAAGGCCAATCCCTCATTGTGAAGATCTACCGGTACCAGAACCACCTCAAACTAGCGATCTGTCCCTTACGCAAATTTCCCAAGTTGAGTGTAGCAAAAATTAAAGAGGGATATTTGTTGTCCCGCAAAGCAGGCAATTGATGAAAGATGATATATTTAAAGAAAAGCTTATAAGTAAGCTTATTAGTAATTTAGAAAAATCAGCTTGGGAATCTTTCATAAAAGTAACTTCCAATTTTCTAGGAAATCACCGATCAAGTGACTATAAATGTATTATCGCGGAGCTTTTATCTACTTATAAGGCTTTGGGCTGTAATATGTCATTGAAAATACATTTTCTCCATTCACATTTAGACTTCTTTCCTGAAAATTTGGGCGCCGTCAGCGATGAACACGGTGAAGGATTCCATCAAGACATTTCTACCATAGAAAAACGATATCAGGGCAAGTGGAGCCCACGTATGTTAGCGGATTACTGTTGGACATTAAAACGAGACGTTCCAGAAGCAAAATACAGACGAAAAGCATAAAAGTAAATTTATATTAATGTAGCAATAAATCGAAATAACTTCTTTTTGTTTATAAAAATTCAAAATTTGTAATATGTTATAAAATAGTATTACAAAATAACTATTCGTATTTGAAGCATTTTAATTTTATTTCTAGTATCCTTATCCTTGTCCTAAACATAACTAGACAAGTTCTCATGTCACATGCATAAATTGTTTTTTTGTTGACTAGTGATTATTACTATTTTTAGTCTTCTACATAACAGATCTTAAGTTGTACCTAAAGGCCATGACTGTGGAAGTACATTGTCATCTTTAATGAATACAATCATGTAACAACAAGTTAGGATTATGTTTATACCATTTATATCTCATTTGGAGAGAATGAAGATAATCATTTTTCCAAGCTTTCCAGAAAGATTGACGCATTTTACATAATTATAAATAGATAACTTATTAATAGATACATTAAAGATATTACCTTCTGGAAGAGAAGTTAAGTTTTCACCTATAATAAAATGTGCAGGAGACAGATATTGGTCATCAGCATCATCTATCTGTAAGAGGAGTGATGGGACGGCTATTCACTATAGACTCTATTTGAATTACTCAAACTGAGCTGCCCGACTGGGGAAGTACCTCCGCCTTACAGAAGACCGCAGTGAATCAACAATAGTTGTATTTCTGTGAGTGAGTAAGGTTACCAGAGCTCGTTGGGGGAGTGACTATTCTGACAGTATAGGCATTCCGTTTGCTGTAGGCTTGAGTAACTCCGGACACAGTTATATCTTCGGATATGTGTCTCACTTTGGATATGAATCGTTCATTCCCTTTCTAACAAATAAATATATCCTGTAACAAACTAACGCCATATATGGTACTAACGTATACAATACCACGTCACCCGGCTGGCTTGGATCCTACATATTATTATCTAACTAAGAACCTGTAACTAAAGTTGTCATAGACAACTAACGCCATCTATGATCATCGAGAGAAACAATCTGCGCGAGCGCCACTCTGAGTATGTTTGGACCACAACTACAAACGCATCCATGTAGATATTGGTCACACATGTAAACCGGCGGCTTTATAAGCAGCGACACGGCAGAACAAATTGTAATTCACTAGCTAGCGGTTCAGAGCGCGGTAGCCACGCAGCCAGTTCTGATCCTAAAGTAAGCCTAGTTCCTGTTCGATAGCCCCGCAGCCTTCAGGAACTAGTCAGCTAGGAAGGTCTGAAATAGCACTCGTTAGGGTTTCAGAGCGCGGTAGCCACGCAGCCAGTTCTGATCCTGAACACACCAAGCTCCTGTTCGATAGCCCCGCAGTCTTCAGGAACTGGTATAACTGGGGAGTGTTATCTCATCACCACACTTAGGGTTGCCGTCACTAAATGTTTATATCATGTAAAGTGTAGTGTTAAGTTACCAGATTAAATAAACGCAAAGTAACTACAAGGGGCCTTTAATTTTACACTAGCAACCCTACAATCCTATATATCAGTTTCGTTCATTCGTTCGGAGAAGTAAGAGAGCGAGAGCGTAATACAACGCAGCGACTAGTGAGCGAAAGAGAAAGGACGATTAGGTTTGTTCATCGTTCGGTCGTCTGTTCTATACCGCAGCGAGAGTAGCGCTTGATAAAAAAATATACATATTACTAGACGTCGTTTTTTATTGTTTTCGCTTGAAGCCTTGAAACGAGACGCGAATGCGTAAATCTATGTAAACAAAAACGAACTTGACCAGCAAGTTTATGACAATATCGCGCGCGAATAATTTAGTTTGTCTGCATCAAAGTTTTAAATAATCTTTATAATATATAATAACTAAATTGTTGAACATCAAAGTGTGTATGAGTGAGTAACAGTGCGGTATTGCGACTTTATTGTACAAATATGGTGATGAGGAGAAAAACAAGTCCGATTTGGAACCATTTCTCTCAAAATGATAATAAGGAGGCGAAATGCAATTATTGCTCGTCTATTATAGCTATATCGGGTGGTAATACCGGAAACTTGACACGGCATTTAAAAAGGAAGCATCCTACCATTTCAGTATCGCCAATAGTACGAGAGCCGGTAGCGACGACGAGTGAAACTTTGCAACTTACTATTGCAAATCCAACTGTTGCATCATTACAAGACAATCAAGGTATTTTATTATCGTTGCCATTGCCTTCGTCTTCGAGTGGACAAAATTTAATGACTGATTATATTCAAAACACTAAACCACTCCCGCCCCAAAAAGCAAAAGAATTGGATGAGCAGTTAATAAGACTGATTGCCAAAGAATTTTAGTATCGTGGAAGGACCTGAATTTAGAAAGTTTATTTACATGTTAAATCCTAGATAAACACAAAAAACTTTGGCTAATGTACTTTTGCCTCAACTATACGCAAAGGTACATCACGAAGTTGAGCAGCTAACAGATGCAGCATTAGCTGTATGTCTCACTACAGACGCGTGGACATCAATAAATGCAATTGCAATAACTGCTCATTATATAGATACCAATGCTAATATGCGTTCCAATTTACTATGTTGCATACAATATGACGAACGACATACGAGCGAAAATTTGTGCGAATTTTTGAAGTTAGAGATGGAGAAATGGAAAATTTCAAACAAAGTAACAGCTATCGTCAGCGATAATGCTAACAATATTGTTGCAGCCGTTCAGAGTGGTGGTTGGCGGCATATTGGTTGTTTCGCGCATTCATTGAACCTAGTAGTGCAGGTTGGCATTTCAGAAATTAAAACAACAGTCACAAAATTGAAACTGATAGTGGAATTTTTTAAACGCAGCTCGCATGCTCAATTAAAATTACAAGAGATGCAAAAGCAAATAACCCTGCCAGTACTAAAACTTAAACAAGAAGTGATAACTAGATGGAATTCGACTTATGACATGCTAAATCGGGTAGTAGCCAGTAAAGATGCAGTTATTGCAAGATTGGCGCTAGTCCGACACGAACTAGCTCTAAATACCGAAGAATGGCAAGTAGTAGAGGAAGTCATACCAATTTTAAAAACATTCTATGATTTACGACCGAAATAAGCACAGAGAAACAAGTCAGTCTTTCAAAAGTCATAGTATATTGTCGGCTTCTACATCAACATATTTCAAACTGTAATTTACAAGTATACTCGTCCGAAACACAAAAAAATATAACAAGTTTGAAACCTCAAATCCACAGAAGATTTTATGATAAGAATGATGTGGAATCCAATGTATTATATGCCGAAGCCACAATATTGGATCCCCGATTCAAAAATAAAGGTTTCCGAGACGTGAATAAATACGAAAGGGCAGTAACAGGACACAGAATAACGAAAGTCGATCAACAGCTCAGCCTCGGCCAAATGTGGTTGCGGGGCCATCGAATTCGACGGCATCAATATGGCAGAAATTTGACGAAGAAGTTTCCGCACTTGTCCCGTGTAACCCTGTTGCCGCCGGTATCGTTGAATTAGATAAGTACATTCAGGAGCCATTATTCAATTCAATTGGTCAAACACGCAGGAAAACGCGAATACGGCGGTTAGGGCTGCGCGGGCTGTGAGGCGCGATTCATTGATAGATTCATCGCACTCGCATTAAAGATAACGGTTATACGCGGAATTATTATCTTGATACTTTCGCCATATTTAGGCTTTTTATAGTGTCAATAAACACCTATTATTTTTTCATATTGACATGCTCTAAATTTTCTTAATTACACGTAGAATTATAGTATATTTAATTTTGTTGCATGTTTTCAAAGTCACCCTGTATATATAAAGCGTGAAATTCATTAAAAAACATATAGTTGCAAGTTATATAAGCGAATTCATTATACTAAAATTAATTGCAAGCGGCTAATTTTTTTTAAGCAACCTACCTCTAATCCATTGCATACTTTCTTTGCATTCATTTAAAATTGGTTGTATCAAACAAATAGATATCTGCAGAATTGAGCAGTGGGATCTTAGAATATACGAATGTAGTAATATTTTCTCCTAACTATTATAATAAACTACTAAATGAAGTTTATGAAAAATGGAAAAAAAACTGCAATGACATCTATGTAGGCTGCTGCTAAAAAAGAAAAAGATATGGCTATTTCAGAAGGTCGTATCATAAACGGTTATCCTGCCATTTATGTTTTGTAGATGGCAAATGGCGTGCGAGGTCATACGATACCAATTACAAATTTTTATCCAGTACGGCCGCAATAATCAGAAGGAAAACTAAAGAAGTCCTTCCAAGGACGTTCCCAAGCAGAAAATAAAAATATTACTCCAAATGAACATGTTTATTTTAATAACTTTGTGGGTTCTTACAGTTTAATGGAAACTGAAATTACAGTAGAAGGCTTCAAATCTTTCATTACAATGTACGGCCTCATTTACGAAAGAATGATAGGGGATGGTGGTGCAACGACATATGCTAAAATCCTCAACGCATAAAATTCACATTCAATCGCTTCTTTTGTGAGAAACGGCTCTAAAAAGAAAAATAAAGAAACAAACGTCTCCTTTCTTAAAAATAATCGTGGGTGTCACTCTAATCACTTCCACGTTGATGATGCACTTAAAAATGCAGCTAGAGCTTTTATTGGAAATATTCTAAAAATAGAATCCCACTACATTCGGGCAAAGAGACACTATATTGATGGTAGTAAAACCATTTCAGACATTCACCGAGACTATGTAGAACAATGCAAGATCAATAACGTTGGGTTTGTTAATTACATTATGTTTTACCGCATATTCACACAGGACTTCAACATATCGTTCTTTATTCCGAAAAAAAAGACGCTTGCGAATTTTGTTAAGCTTATAAAAATAGTTTAGAAGAACAAAAAGAACTGAAAAAGGAAAGGTACAACACCAAGAAGAAACGCGTTTGTTTTTTTGGAACCATCATGTACTTCAGGGAAGAAACCAAAGCTTTCCAGAGTACTTAATAGCCTAAAATATAATATATTCTTATAAATCATAGATCAGAAGGGTATTCAATTAATTAAAAGTTTTTAGTCTCTAAGACAAATTCTCGAATAATATGATATATATAGACCTACGTCCAGTAGTGGACGTCTAACGGTTGATATGATGATGATAATATATGACAGCAAAGGAATTATCATATTACCACAAATTCATCAGTATTCAAGAAAATTGGAAGAGGCCAAAAAGAGGAAACTCACCTCTTTTCAACACAAAAATGTGTAGAAGATTTTTTGAAGAAAATTGAAATATCAGAATCTTTGATAACAAAAGTGGGAGAAAAATACGAGAACAATCCGCAAAGTAAGCCGATGAAAAACCAGTGATAGAACGCTCATATCCCTTATACTAAAATATGCTAACTGACATTGAAAATTATATAAAAAATTGTAAAGCATGTCAAACAAATAAAGCTCTACGGAAAGTAAACAGAGCCCCTATGGTAATAACATCAACCTCTACTTCTCATTTTGAACGTCTAGCCCTCGACATTGTAGGTCCTCTTCCCGAATCTGGAACAGCTTAACTGAAATATATCCTGACCTTACAAGAGGATTTGACTAAATTCTCACTAGCCTATCCTCTTCACAGCAACACAGCTGCTGAAGCTAGTGACAGTCTCCTTCATTGGTTTGGAATACCAAAACAAATACTTACTGACCACGGCACAAATTCACGGCAGATTTGTTTCAGAAGACCTGCGAATTTTTAAAAATCAAACAATTGTGGTCCACTCCATACCATCCACAAACACAGGGCGCTCTTGAAAGATCACATTCCACTCTTATAGAATATTTAAAATCATTTTTTTTATGGTGATAAAGGGGCAAACGAGCAGGCGGATCACCTGATGGTAAGTGATGACCGCCGCCCGTGGACGTTTGTAACACCTGAGGCTTGCAAATGCGTTGCCAAAACCCTTGAAAACCGTTCAGGTTTCTTAAAATAGGGAGTTACTGAACTGACAGCAAACGGAATTCCCATGCTGTCAGAATAGCCACCCCCCAATGAGCTCTGGTAACCTTACTCACTCGCAGAAAAACTATTGTTGATTCACTGCGGTCTTCTGTAAGGCGGAGGTACTTCCCCAGTCGGGCAGCTCAATTTGAGCGAGAAACCTCGCTACCTCCTACAAATACGTTAACAACAACCAAAATGACTGGCCTAGATATGTATATACTTCAATGTTAGCATATAACACTGTCGTACATTCAACAACACATTACACTCCATATGAGTTATTATTTGGACACAAGCCCCATATCCCAGACTCCGCTATATTCACTTGTTATTGAATATTTCTAGCGTAGTTTGTTACAGTTCAAACAACAAGGTTGTTTTTGTATTGCGTATACCTTTAGTGTCCCTAAGGAGTATAGTTTGTACCACAGTATTGCACTGCCTACTCCTCATAATATTATTAAACCAAACTCATTTAGTTTTATCGCCCCTAGTAATAAGTACATAGCATTGACCAAGGATAAATCGGAATATTGTAACCTTAAATCACTAAACGAATGCAGAGTGATTAATTCCCGCAAATACGTACGTTTCACATCAATCTGCACCATTTGTTATTATATCCATACCTAAGCCATTGTAAACGAAAGCAAACAATTTTGTAATTTTTATATTGTTTAAAAGAGTATCTATGGAGTTTCTTGTCGCTTCTTCTCCATTAGACCTACCTTTTGGAACCGTGCAACTAAATTCAATTAAATTCGACAATTCAAAAGCACCTGTATTGGTCTAATTGAAATAAATGATTTGAGTTTGAGTTTGAATTTATCTGTAACGTCGTTACAACATACTTAACTGGTGCGAATCCGAGTTGTGAAAGTGAGCTAATCTCGAATGTGATAAAAACCTTACCAGTGCAGTGCCAAACCGATTTTATCTACGGACACTTAGATTTATGGAAACCACTTAGTAATAATAATTGGATATATGTACAATGAGAAAACAATAAACTATATATAGAATGCCCTAATCAGAAAATTGTAGAAATAAACATTATCGGAACAGGAATTGTAAACATCCCGAATGACTATTATGCATACTGTAAAAGTACCAAGCTAATACCTAAAATCAATAGTATAACTTAGATTATTTTAAGGATATTATAGTCAATGAGCCAAAATGCCAAAATGTCAAAGGTCTCGAGTTCGAACCCAAGGCACGCACCACTGACTTTTCGGAAGTTATGTGCGTATTTATCACAAGCTCAAACGGTGAAGGAAAACATCGTGAGGAAACCTGCATGCTTGAGAGATTTGTCTCGACGGCATGTAAAGTCTGCCAACCCGCAGTAGGCTAGCGTGGTGGACTATAGCCTTATCCCTCTCAAAATGAGAGGAGACCCGTGCCCAGCAGTGGGACGTTAATGGGTTGATGATATAGTCAATGAGCCTCGTATAAAATTACAAAATGTTGATTTAGACATTTTCACCCAGGAGTCCAAAACTAAATTAAAGTCACTATCTGAAAAGAGTGACGAAATTATTAACCAACATCAAATAATTAAATACGGGACTCATTACTCTGTACTTTTAGTTTTAATTACTTGTATTATGTGTATTTTCTGTACAGTTAAATGTGTTTTATATATTAAATCTCACAACCGTCTTCCCTTGAATTTCCCAAGGTTTTCCCGATCCGTGCCTGTTAGCTCGCCTGTTGAATTGACACCTAAACCTGATCCTGTCATTCCTTTTTGGGACGTGCCCACCACCCTAAGTCCCTACTACTGTAACTCCTGTAAGCCAGGATCAACAATAGTAACCATCCAAAATATCGTCGAGACAATGAAGCTCGACGTGTCCCAGGGGAATGATATTAACTGTCTTGGAACCCGCAGCGAAATTAATCATGAAATTAAATCGGAAGAGTAAGAAAATAACAGTTTTCCACTTCCCTCCTTACTAAAACCAGAAAGTTAAAACCACAATAACATATTAAGTGAGCCTAAATTTAAATAGGAAGGAGGTCCAGGTCACCGCTTGTTTCATCATCCTTTTTACCAAATCTCAGGAATCCCAATGCCTGCTCATACATTTCCTCCTCCTCTTGGCTTAGCTCAGCAGAAGACCTCTGCAATTCCATCTGAGCACAGAGATATTCGTTTAAAGGGGTCTTGATATTGGGAATTCTGAGATAAAGTGTAGGGTCCAACAACCTTGCTATTTTTAGTGCTGAAGCGTTGGCTTTTTCTGTTTCAAAATTCCCTTTCATCAACGAGTTCCTAACGGTTCTATTTGTTTTCCTCACATAAGAGAATATGTTCCTAGGCGTGTCAGTTTCTATAGAAACCAAGCACCCTTAGTCTCTACTATAGCTTATCTCTTCCTCTGGCTCTGCAGAGAAAGGGTTTGAGGGGTTCAGCACTTTGTTTAAATAAGTCTTCTCTTCTTCGCTTTTGGCAAGATTCCGCTTCATGCAAATCTCGTCCAAGTGGCAATTGGAAGTATCCCACAAATTCGTGCCTCCATCTGCCACAAGGAGCACGTGCCCTGACACCATTTTCCTCTTATTGGGAGTTATTGGGATCCTGTAGAGCCTTCTAACATTGTCCATTCCAATTCTCAGTTTCCCTTCTGCGCCAAAATGATTGATAGACATTTGTTGTAGGCCCACGGCAGTGCTCTTTGCTGTGGTGTGGCAATCATCATAGGGATTTTTGCCTTGGGGTCTTATTGTAGAAGTCTCCACTCCATATTGAGACAAGAAGGGCCCATCACAGTACCATGAAGTAAACTCGCCATACCCTCTCTTGAAAAACCAAGTCTTTTCAGGACTGGTGTTAACTCCTATCATCTTGAGGGACCTTCTATCAATTTCAATGGCACTTAGAAGATCAGATGATGTCTCTGCTGAGAACAGTGACATGCTGTCATCAGAAGATCTCAAAGTGGTCACTTTTGCTTTTCCAGGGTCTATCCCGTACATCACAGGAATTAACCCCAAAGTAGTGGATCCAGCGTTCAACATCCCCATTAACATCCCTCCTGATGACAGAACATAGTTCTCCCCGTATCTGTATGGCTCTATTTCCTTGAACCACTTTTTGGTGGATTCACCCATGTTGTTGAGGTGAGAGCTAGTCCATTTTATCCTTGAATACTCTCTATCATTTTGGACGAGCACGCCATCTCCTAGTGTAATAATTTTCATGGACATAAGAAAATTCCCGGCACAAGCGACAATTTGGAAGAGCTTAGCTTGCTCAGAGGGTGGAGGCAATGAGAGCTGTTCTCTTGTTTTCTCGCAGAAAAGAACATGATGCATCATTGCAAAGGTGGCAGGATTAACGCATTCATTCCACTTGGTAGCGTCTTGTGTGGCTTGTAATGATCTTTCTCCTGGAACTCCCAAGGATCCTGAACTCATTTCTGCAATCATCTTCTTCCTTTTTTGGTCACCCCCTATCGATATTGTGGATCCCGGAATATGCTTAGCGAGTTCCAAGTGAAAACTCTATGATGTGAAGAAACATTCTTAAAATTGGATTGGCTGACGCAATGGCTCTCCTGTCTCTTTTCCCTGTCATTCCTATTAAAATCAGTAAGCAATGTCAAACCCCAGCAGATACAGAGAGGAGAGCAAGGATACTATAGAAATCTATAGTATCCTTGCTCTCCTCTTCTCTTCTCTCTTCTCTTTTCCTAAACTTCGAAATTTGAACCCCGAAGTTTAGTCTACCCCAGGGAGGTATTATAGATTCCCTCTACACTATTTATTAGCTATTCTATCCTTCCAAGCTCCCCAGATGCCCTCCATGAGTCAGTCTCTATCCATCCTCCTAACCAGACGGTTGTCTTTTCTAACTCATATTTTTATTAGTTTTATTTAAATCCTTTTTTAAAAAAGACTATTTCCTCGCACCTCATAACAGCACGCTGATTATAATGAATGTATTTAGTTTTTGTCATTCATTTAATTTAAATAATACCTACTTTATTTAAGTTATACTGTAAATTAGTGTAAATTATAAGCGTTAATTAGTTTAATTAATTTGTTACAGGTGGAACAGTACATTTTATATGTTGGAAAGAATGATTAAAATACAGGATTCTCTATGCCTGTACGCATGTAAACACAGCATCTCTCAGTTGTCTCCTGAAGAATGGCTGCAGCTTAAAAAAATAGTGACTATACTTCAACCTTTTGAAGAAATTACCCGAAATGTGAGTGACAATAACACCAGTATCTCATCAGTAATTCCACTTATACACACACTAAAGTATACATTACACACTGAACTTCAGTGTGTAATGTATATGTAGGCGTATCCGCCACTATACATTAAACCTCATTTGATCGTAACAATACCTCTATACATCAAACCTCATTTGATGTATTAAAACGAACACCGAGCTCTGGTGAGATGGCCATCTTATGATAACTGACAGTTAAGTCTGAATGACGAGAAGTGCGCTCGCAACCACGTACTCGGTGGACGTTTATCTTAATAGCAAATAATCGGTGATCAGTGACTATTTAGTGCTAGATTGAATTATTAGCGATCATAATCAAATGATTAACATGCGTGCTATTTCGTTCGAATATTGCCTCCTTACCCGATAATCCACGCGTATCTAAACATGTACCAATTCTGATAATAGTCGAAAGACTTTATCAGAAGTGGGATGCGAAGGGTCAAATATCCCGGAGGCAGCACCCAATCAAAAAAAATAATGATCCCCGTGGGTTACTGTCTATTTTCTCACCGTCATGGAGTCAATTCTGTCTAAATCACCGCTAGTAAGAGTACAATGACAGCCTTGCTTTCGTAAGACGACTTTTGTTTAGTTCTAGAACAAGCTCAAGTAATCGGAGTAAGTAATTCTCTTTTAAACTTCTTATACGTTCTGTAAGTATAAAGTTGGTTGATGGGGCCTCCCAAGTATAGGCCACTCTTTGATAATTGGGTGATTGATTAAAAGGGCTTTGCATATCTGAACCATTTCGTGACGACTGGTTGAAGGGGCCCAGTACGCCCGAGCCACGCTATGTTAGAGGGTCGAAGGGGCCTAGAACGCCCGGACCACCGTGTAGTAGCTGGTTGAAGGGGCCCAGTCCGCCCGGCCCACGCTATGTTAGAGGGTTGAAGGGGCCTCGCACGCCCGGGCCACCATGTAGTCGCTAGTTGAAGGAGCCTAGTACGCCGGGGCCACGCTATGTTAGTGTGTCAAAGGTGCCTTGCACGCCAGGGCTACTGTGTAGTAGCTGGTTGAAGGGACCCAGTACGCCCAGGCCACGCTACGCTAGAAGCTCGATAGCGTCTTATACGGCCGGGCCACTGTGTAGTAGCTAGTTGAAGGGCCTAGCACACCCAGGTCATGGTAAGTAACTGGATGAAGAGGCCTAGGACGCCCGGTCCAAGTTAATCAGCAATGACTGAGTTTTATCTATGTCAGGAACAGCCGAGCGTATATTAATCGATATCTTTACTCATCGTTCACATCAAGACAAGTAGTACTGCCGTCTGTGGATGCACAGCACCTGACGCACGAGGTCGTGCGAATGTCAGGATTGGCCGTGTAGGCGTATCCGCCACTATACATTAAACCTCATTTGATCGTAACAATACCTCTATACATCAAACCTCATTTGATGTATTAAAACGAACACCGAGCTCTAGTGAGATGGCCATCTTATGATAACTGACAGTTAAGTCTGAATGTCGAGAAGTGCGCTCGCAACCACGTACTCGGTGGACGTTTATCTTAATAGCAAATAATCGGTGATCAGTGACTATTTAGTGCTAGATTGAATTATTAGCGATCATAATCAAATGATTAACATGCGTGCTATTTCGTTCGAATATTGCCTCCTTACCCGATAATCCACGCGTATCTAAACATGTACCAATTCTGATAATAGTCGAAAGACTTTATATATAATGTAATATGCTACTTTGGGTTTAATTTCATTTATTTTAATTTCTTGTTTATTTGGAAATATGCCAATTTTTTTGCATTGTTTTATTTTATTATAGAAAATTGAAATAAAAAAAATGACTTAATAATGTTTTATTTGTACTTAAATAACAATTCTCTCTCATGCCACCACTTCTGACCTTGCCTCCGACTCCGATTCCGATTCCGATAAAGCAAATTTAAAAACTCCGACTCCGCTTCGGTTCCGATAAAACTACCTCCGTTACATCCCGGATAAATAGTACAATAGTTTATTACCAAATATTTTATTTACGTACCTTCATAGCTTTTAGTTAATTAAAATTTAGTATCTTTACTATGACGTCACATATCTTAGGAACTATCTTGGCGCATTTCATCTCGAGTAAGCGCTCTCACTAAGCGCCCCCGCCGCCCGCACCTGTCTCAGTTCCCTTTGTCGTCATACCCCCGCGCACCTGTACCCCGCAGGCGAGGTTCAGATAAACGGTGGGCCTATACATGGCATGCATGAAGAAGCAACAATTTCCCGTTTTTTTAACTAAAATTCAAAACACAAGACATGCACTTGTACTTCAGAGAAAGCGTTTTGGTAGCTGGTATCACTTAAACTGTAAAATAATATTTTCGACACTACGAAATTCAAATTTCGAAATTAGCGGTAGCTAATCTCTGCGTATATGGTATCCCCATGTTTGTAAATATTTTCCATATTTGTCGGTTGTGAAATCGTTCAGAAAGATCGTCGAGTAGAGCTTTAAGTTCTACCGAAAAAAAAATAGCCCACAGTTCTTTTATCTTTCCAATTGCAGATGTTCCAATGCATCGTTTTGCAAATGCTGATAGTTCTCTGAGCGTTTTAAGGCTTGGCTCAATGTTAATTGTGGAATACCAGAAGCAGCAAGTGAATATGCGTATTACCAAACGAAGCCGGCGAAATTTTTTTACTACGAGGGATCGAAACCGTTATAACCGGTTAAATTACCATTACTCCATTTACATGGCTAGTACAATTTTCTTTTTAAACGTTGCCCCACACGAGGATTTTCTCATGTGTCGTGGATTCGTTTACAAACACAATTTTTTACATACACAAACCGCCCAGACCTGGAACAACTACCTGAACAACGTACAAATATTTGCTCCGTGCGGGGATCGAGCCTGTAACCCGTGACGCACAAACCGATGGATCAGCCACTGCGCCACCAAGTCGTCCAAACAATTCAAAAAATATTCAACAATTATGGAGCTAATTTCCCAACTAATATTATATGTGAAAGTAATTTTATCACCTTTCATCCCGGAAAAAGTACTGTTTCGGAGCAAAACAGCTAGTCATTCTATATTTTTTTATTTTATTGTCTTAAAATTTATTTTAATGCGTGGCCGACATACAGTACCGATCAACCATCTACTACTTATTAAACTATCTTATTGAACATAAACCGTTCTATGGCATTGATAGCTATCAAAGTACGAGTATGTATTTTTACCTAATATCCATTCTATGTTTCAACCACAGTTCCTGGCACTGCCACTGCATCTGCAGTAATCACAGCCACTGCAAGACTAGCTGATTTAGAAAATATATATAAATATAAAATATATAGAACGGGTAAATTTCATTTTTATAGCTAATTTTAAAATAATGGCATACTACACACTGCTACATATCTAGCTAGCCACTCAGTATAAGATGACCTCGCATTGTAAAGACTGTACCTAATGCTGCTATTTATGTTGCCTACTTTTTAAAATAATTTATCTCTTTTTCAGGCTCTACTAAGAGTTCACTTACACATACAAAAGCCCTTTCTACAAAAGTAAAACAACTGCAGTCTGAGAGGAGTCGTTTGCGAAAGAGAGGGTTGTCGTTTCAAGTAAATTACGCCAAGATTCTGCATTCCATCAAGTTGTTAAACATTTTAAAACTCCAGGCCAGCTATACACTTACAACTGTAATCGGCAAAAAAATCCAAAGGTTTACTATAGATGAAAAAAATCCTTGCTTTATAAATATTACACATTACCTTCAACAAAGGCAATGAAACGTTTGCTAAGTCAAATTAAACTCCATCCTGGCTTCCCATCGCTTTTAATAAAATAAAGAAAACTGTACTAAAAATAGATACTGCTGATCGTTTGTGCAGTCTTGTTTGACGAAGTGTCTCTGACACCTCAAATATTTTATAATAACAGAAAGACGCATTTGAGAGTTTAACCACAGTCAAAGACACTAACTTTGCCGACCAGGCAGTCGTTTTCACTGTGAAAGGTTTAAAACACTTTTTAAACCCATACATACATACACTTACGCCTTTTTCCCATGGGGGTGGGCAGAAACTACAGAATGCCACGCGCTACGGTCCCTGCATACCATAAATCATAAAACGGAAGCTCAAATTGCTGCAAGAAATCTTATGATACCTAATGCCTCACTTCCCTTCGCGCTTCCGTACGGTGCGGTAAACGTCAAATCGGCTCCTTATATTATTTCGTGATTTATTGGTTTCGCGATCGAATCTGGACCGTGGTTTGTTGTTTGGTTGTGTGGTATTGTTCTAAATGCTGGCTGAGTAAGTTTTTATACGTGTAAATATTAATATTTGTGATTTATTGTTAAACATTGGATTCGGTAAGTACAATTATTAGTTTTTTTAGTATTGCGGGTAGAGTGAAAAACTTTCTACGACCGTTTAGTTTGTGTTCGGTTATTCGTATCTAGTTTTGTTTCTCGTTACCTGTTTATTCTTATAGTAAGATCATGTCATCTACGTATAATGATGACCCGCCCGATCGAGGTGGGAATGTATTTCGCAGAAGTGCCCTAACAAACAGGTCCCCGACCTCCGCGAGTTCTAAACGCTTATTCAGCGAAATGTCTCCGTCATACATTTCGCCCGAAGATAGATCCAAGCGGTTACAAGTACAACCATCTAACGTCATTGATAACAATTCATCCTTATTGAATGCTAGTGACGCGAGCAATGCCGACTACTGCGAACTAGTGTCGGAGGCATCGGCATATTTATCGAAAATTAACGACCTTGTCAACGATCAAGGATCCCGAATTAACGTTGCGAACAAGTCTGCCATTATGGATATGACTCAGCGTATTACGGCAATGGTATCTCTGCTCGCGATTAAATCTTCCTCTACTGAAACCAAATTAGTTCGTACGGAGCGAGAATTAGAAAAAGTAAAATCTAAAGTCACAGTTACCCCGAATAATAAGATTTCTTACGCGGAATCATTGAAGTTACGAACTTCAAAAATTACTCCCGCTTTACAGTCGCGCCCGCCGCTGCCGTGCGTAGTTGCAGATCCCACCACGGAGCGCTCAGCTGATTACGCGTCGTCGTCGGCTACAAAACAGGCGCTAATGAAAGCTATTAAACCAACTGATGATGGCTTCCAAATCGTCGGCGTTAAAAAAACCGCTAAATCCGGTGTCGTGTTACGTGTAGCGAATGAGACCCAAATAAAAAACTTGCAATCTGTCGACGCGATTAAATCTGCAGGCTTGCGTCTCGAACAGCCAAAAGGCCGTAGACCTCGAATTTTAGTAAAAGACGTTCCCTCTTCTATGGAGGATGGTGCCTTTCTAACCGCGTTATTCCGCCAGAACATTAAAGGTGAACTATCAATTATTGAGGAAGAATTTATTAAATCCACAAAGATTATACGCAAACGTACTATGGATAATGGTAGGAAATGGATAGGTATTGAATTAGAGCCTGCGGTGCGTAAACATTTAGTTAACACTAAAGATAAATTATTTATTGATTGGACTACCTGCCGCTTTATAGATGACATTGATGTTGTCCGCTGCTTACATTGTCAACAATTCGGACATGTCAGGAAACATTGTGCTGCCGAATCGCCCACCTGTGCTAATTGCGCTGAGACCCATGACACCAAAGACTGCCCGCATAGAGATAATATAGATTTCGTACCGACTTGCGTAGTGTGTAAACGTTTTAAAAAAGCATACAACCATCGCTGCGGGTCACAAGACTGTGCTTCATATAAACTTAAATTAGAGCAACTTGTACTTAATACTAACTACTAATTACTATGGTTAGTTTTGCTATAGGACAATTAAATCTTCACAACGACAGGGTGGCGACGTCTGAGCTAGATAAATTAATTATAGAATATAATATGGATATTGTACTAATTCAGGAACAATATCAAAACTCCAGCTTACGTAACAATGTAGTTCAACTAGACAGTAAGGCACGGGCTGGAATCTATGTATCACGTTCGTCAAACATTACCGTAACATCATTGCGTAATCTCATGACCCCACACTGTGCTGTAGCAGAGATTTCATCGGCTTCTTTTAAAGTTTATGTTGTGAGCTATTATTTTCAATATTCTGACCCTGTTGGTCCTCATATTCACAACCTCCGTAATGTCTTGCGGTCACTTGCGGGCTGCAAAGTAATCATCGGCGCAGACGTTAACGCGTCTTCGCCGCTCTGGTATGGCAAGGTTCGGTCCACAGATACTGAACGGCGCAATGCTGTCGAGGATTTCATCGCTGAGATGAACCTATCAATTCATAATACTCCCGATGCACCACCTACTTATTGCAGCCTCATGGGCGAATCTTGTATTGACGTCACACTATCTAGTGCCGACGTCCGCTTGGATAGGTGGCGTGTCCTCCCAGACGCGTCATGTAGTGATCATCGCCTAATCGTGTAAGAGTTTATTCCTATGTTGTCTCAAGGTTCTAATCAACATCAAGGTCAAAATTTTAGATACAAATCTAAGGGTGCAGATTGGGATTTTTTTTAGTTTATTATTCGCCTCACATGCCAAGGACTTCACTCGCGATGGGCTATCGGCGGAAGAGAGTGCTGAAATTATGTCAGACACTTTCACTTACTGTGCTGGTATCGCCATTGGTCGCGGATCTATGACCAATATCCGTAGGTGTGATTGGTGGAGTGCCTATTTAGTTGAACAACGTAAATGCTTTCGAAGAGCGCGCAGAAAGATAAATAAACTTAAAAAACATAAAGTTACGGGAGACACGTTCACCGTTGCCCTAAATGCGTTTAGAGTTGCCAAGTCTCGATACAAAGCGTACGTTGAAAAATCTAAAAGCAATTTACTGCACAAAGTTGTCGAACGACTTGAAAGTGAGGGTCCGTGGTCTCCTTTATACCACGAGTTCAAAGCTAACAGGTCAGTCGACCTAGCTTACATTCAAAACATAAAAGTAAACAACATACATACCGCTGGTATTGAAGAGACAACGGAATACCTACTTAACAGTCTTATTCCGGACGACTCGGTTTCTAAAGACAACGACTACCACCAACAGATTAGAGCGTGGGCAGCTGAGCCACCTATGTCACCTATGTCAGACCTGCCATCTATTGACGAATTTTCCAACGTTGTTAAAAAACTACCAGTAAATAAATCATCAGGGGAAGACAACATTTCAAATCGGATGATTAAAGAAGCATGTAAATCCGCTGGTGACATGATACTAACTGTTTACTGTCGTTGTATTGCTGAGGGCGTTTTCCCGCGTGTTTGGCGTCGTGGCTTTATACGAATAATACCGAAGAGTGGCGACAAGCCTCCAGATGACCCTAAGTCATATGGGCCTATAACATTACTACCTTCGTTAGGGAAACTCCTCGAACGCCTAATCGTCCCACGTTTGTTGCCGAACGGGCCGAAATTTCATAATAATCAATTCGGGTTTACTATAGGCAAATCTACAACTGACGCCGCGCTTTCTGTTAGGACAACTGTTAATAAATCGAAATGCAAATACGTCGTAGGGATCTTCCTCGATATTTCTGGTGCTTTCGACAATGCGTGGTGGCCAATGTTACTGCTTAAATTGAAAAGTCGAGGTTGCTATAGAAATATTTACACTCTTATATACTCGTACTTCTTACACGGTACCGTTAAACTGACACTTGGGCACCATTCTATGTCGAAGGCACTGACTATGGGATGTCCTCAAGGATCTGTAATCGGGCCGTATCTTTGGAATCTGGGATTTGTTGATTTTCTCGCGATACCGCTCCCGCACGGCTGTTCATTGACTGGTTACGCGGACGATGGCCTTCTGCTCATCCAGTCCAATACGCGGTCTGGTCTCGAAAACTTAGCCCACTCGTGTTTACGTTTAATATCCGCGTGGGGCAAACGGAATCGCTTAACCTTCGCGCCGCAAAAAACCTTTCAACTAATCTTGAAAGGTAATCTTAAATCCGCGCCCAGCATCAAATTCGATAACGTCACCGTTAAAAGAAAGGAGTCAGTATGTTACCTTGGTCTCGTACTAGAAAGAAATTTTTCATTTATTGAACACATTAAAATTGTGGGTGAAAAAGCTAAACGTAACTTTTATGCTTTGAGTAGAATATCAACGGCTACATGGGGTTTATCTTTTCATACATTAAAAACCATCTATGGGGCTACTTACCTAGGTTGTATGTGCTACGGAGCACCTGTTTGGGCCGATAGAGCCACCATAGGCGCGGTACGACGTAAGTTACTTCAAAGTCAACGTCTAGCATTGATATTTTTATGTAAAGCATATAGGACTGTTAGTACGGAAGCACTACCAGTACTCGCTAGTGCTGCCGGTCGATCTTGAAGCACAACGACGTGCAGCAATGTATTTTTCATCGAGAGTGCACTTGAAAAATGAATTTCTTGTAGAACGTGACCGCGCTAAAATTCTTAGACTATTTAAGCCACAGGCTGATGTATGGGAGGAACTTTTAGATGAATATCAAATAAGGTGGGATACTTCTTCTAAGGGCCGCCACCTTCACCAGTTCTTTCCATCCGTCCGTGAGCGGTTGGAGAGGACTTGGTTGCAGGTGGATCACTGCGTTGCCCAATTTCTTACAGGACATGGCAACTTTAAATACCAGTTATTTTCTTTTAAGCTTGTTTCCTCACCATTATGTCCATGTTCAACATCTAATTGTGAATACGAGCAATCTGCTCATCACATACTGTGGGAGTGTGGTTTATGGCAAAGTGAACGCAATATTATGTTTGACAGTTTGCAAATTATATCTGGGGTGATTTACTACTCGGACCTTGTTGCGACTAGGATGAATTTCCGTGCGTTTAGGCGTTTTTGCCATACCTATTATTGGAATCAGATATAATAGCTCATATTTTAGGACCCATAACTAACTTAATAACTTAATGTCTTCCGTGGTGCCTGGCAACTGGGCTTAACCCAGTTGTAAACATCTATTCTTATGTCAGTGACATGTAAACTCTATTCTGTCTCTCGCTTGGTAAGGAGGGAAGTGGAAAACTGTTATTTTCTTACTCCTCCGATTTAATTTCATGATTAATTTCGCTGCGGGTTCCAAGACAGTTAATATCATTCCCCTGGGACACGTCGAGCTTCATTGTCTCGACGATATTTTGGATGGTTACTATTGTTGATCCTGGCTTACAGGAGTTGCAGTAGTAGGGACTTAGGGTGGTGGGCACGTCCCATAAAAAAAAAAAAGATACCTAATGCACTGTTTGAGGGAGAAAATAGGAACCCAATATTGTTCTTGATGGTACTATTTATTTGTTCAGAAAAGTTCTAATTATTTATACCAGAAAGATACTCTTTGCACAAGTATAAGAACTTCATGAAACCTTTTATGATGGTATGTTTTGATGTTATATTATAGATGTGCTCGGCCCCCATCCAGCAACAACATCGGATGCAAGTATCATGATCAATGAATTTAATAATGAATCGAATACTTTACGAAGGTACTTTCAACCTGAAGATGTTTTAGAGACAGTGTCCCGTTATTACAACAATGTAACTACACTGTACATTTTCCTGTATCCTTGCGACAAGGTGAAACTCAGTTATCAAGAGCGGCAGCAAACAAGTCAAGAACAGTGACAATGTGCAGAAGGATAGTTGAGGCAGTAAATGGCATTTTTAAAATGTCATACCAAATCTTTAGAAGTGAATTTTTCAATACTGCATCCTCTTATGCTATGACAGATTTCAAAATAGCTGCTTTGATAAATAACTTTCACAGAAGGGTAACAGATAGGCCAGATGCAGAACAAATCGTTAGTAGAGTAAATGAAAAACTGCACACAAATAATTTGTTGGCTGACTATATTATTGAAAATAACCTAAATCGAAGACGGACACAATTCTGTAACTTAATTGCTAGTATTGATAATGTCGAATTTCCTAGGTTGACATATAATGAACTTATTTTATTAGCAACTGGAACATACTAGATTAAACAGGCAAGATCTTATTATGGTGAACATATAAGAAATGATGATTCCTATACCATTGAAATGTGCATTGATAGAGCCAGTGACCTTTTACCAGGATTCCCTTCGGCTGAAAGTTGCACATTGTTGCGAGGAAAAATACAAAGCAGACATATAAGTCGAAAAATATATTTCGTTTATATTTTATATTTATACGACAATCGCACTCCCGGTATCGGATCTATAATACAATATTGCTGCAACTGTATAGTCGGCCGAAGGACTGTAGGTTGCTGCGCTCACATTATGTCAGTCATCTGGTATTTAAGCTGGGCAAGGTATGGAAATGTAGCTCCATCTGCACACTTTTTATACCATTTTTTATTAACTTATGAAAACGAATAATTTTTCCAAATAAAAAAGTTATTAAAAAAATGAAATTGTATTATTTAACCCATTTTGACAAAAAACTACATATCCATATGTTTTCCGCGTATTGTAAGCCACTCAATACAATTAATAAAAGTACAAAATATTGATGTTCATTCTCAGGCCCAAACTCCATACAAATTGGTTGATGTCCTTTGGGTCTTTTTTTTAGTAAAACAATAAAAATTTGATAAAGAAAATCCACAGAGCATGAGGGGTCTGTAAGACTAGAAGATGACCCCTTCAGTCGACTATTTCAATTTGGCACGCGATGCACCAAACACCCTGTATATGCCAGTACCAGTGAGATTTAGTTCTATTTACAGAAAAAACAATGGAGCACCGTCAGTCGACAAACGATTGTGAAATTGAAGAGCAGTTGGAAGCCATGTATGGCCTTCCAGATTGTACAGATTCAGAAGACAATTTGGAAGAATCCGATACTGATGACCTCGTAAAAATGCTTTCAACTAACGACTAACTGTCCTCTTTTCAACCTTGCATTGAACCAGACTTTGCAGACCCGTTGTATTTGATGCGAATGGGCGGGGTCGATAGATTTGATCAGCAAAAAGCCATTTATGATGTCGCTCGTCGAAGCAAGAAATGGTGCAAGCGGTTGTTTTATTTCTTGTTCGATGTATCAATCACAAATGCGTATATATTGTACTCGAAGCATTCAAGAGTACACAACCCCATGAGCCAAAAGACGTTCAGGCATACTCTAGCCAGAGAACTTGTAAACAATTTGACATTTCGGAAACGAAAGTTTTCAATTGCTCCCAAATTCTTAGCAGAGAAAAAGGAAGTATAGTGCAGAGCCAGTTACTCGCCAGAAGACACTTTTTGGTGTACCTGAAGATATTCGTTTCACCAATGTTAGAAACATACAGGCGCTGCCGAGTATGCAACAGCGCAACTACGAATAAAAGATCTAACATACAATGCGACAAATGTGAAGTGCCTCTTTGTGCTGTTTCTTGTTTCAAACAAGTTCACATGTGTGCTGACCAGTAGTGGTAATTATATGGCCAGCATTTTTTTTTAATACATAATAACATAATGTATCTGAGTTTCATTACATTTGCACGGCTAGTTTCCTCTACCAGTTAAAGGGTTAAAAAGCGGAAATTATCAGAAAAAAGAAAAGGATTGACGTAAACGTCAAGAAAGCTTATGATTGTAAACCAGGCATATCCGATCGAAAGAAAGCAGATTTGTTGGACCTGTTAAATAAAAACCTAATTCCACAGTTCTATGCTCGATTTTATAATTCTTTGTGAGGTCTTTTTTTTTTCTACAATATTATGATAAATGATTCCTATAATATTTAAAAAAGTTTTGAATTTTATGTGGGTATATTTTGCGTTGCAGAGACTTTTTATTTTTGATACTTACTTTGTGATAGCAACATTATGATTATATTATTACTAAGTTGTCCCAAAGTATTATAAGTGAGAACTTAATAATTGAGGCTGATTTTGTGATTTTTATTTTATAACGATAATTTTAAATAAAAAAGATTGGTCCTCTACGGCAACAGACAGAGAGAAGTGGAAGAAGAGTGGGGAGGCCTTTGCCCTGCAGTGGGACACTACAGGCTTATAAAAAAAAAAAACGATAATTTAAAGTACTGTGAGAGACTTGATTTATAAGACTGACGGTGTGGCATTTCAATTTGATAATTTTATTATATTTAAACACAATATTATTGTTGATTTATTAATTATAAAGATGTTAATGTGACTTTGTGTTAGTTAACTTTTGATTCCTATATTAATAAAAAAAAACAATAAAGACATATTTTGTTATTATTACATTAAGTTTACCACAAATTAAAAATTATTATTGGATGTAACGTCATAAATAAAAATATTACAAAAGTGTTGCCTTGCTGAGAAAAAAATGGCATAGGATGTCGTGTGTGCTTTATATGTCAAATTTAAAATTTTAACGGAAAACTTTATTAAACATATTACATTTTTGTCATTATAAGGTACTTAAAATAACAACTATTATGGTTTAATTTTAAATTGAAACTATATCATTGCTCTCTTGTAAAATGATATTTTTTGAGAAATGTTGACGTTGTAGCAAGTGAGCGATATTTAGTTTGTATATTAGCATAAGTTACTATACTAGTGAATTGGTAACCTGTAATGCTAGTATAAGTTATGATTTAAATAAATATTGGCAATGAACCTGTTAATTTAAGAATATCTCAACAACCCTAAAGATAAAAATGTAAGTGACCTTCCTTTTTTACCTAAAGATTTAGTGTGGAAGACGATAGTATCATTAGTTTAAAAAAAAACGTCATAAGTTGATAGTGGCTATACAGGGTTAGTTGGAAAATACAAACAACCTCGCAGGACTAGATAGCTAACATCATAAGCAACAACTTTTGTTCTACGACTTTCAATAATTTCATTGATTTAATTTTTTTTTATTTCATACAAAACCAAATATTAATTTCATGATATCTTTACGCGCTTCCTAACTCTATGCACATAGTAAAAACCCCGCGGGACGCGGAGAAAGGGGGGCGCATTGCGAGTGCTAGCTTTGAACTTGACCGATTGTCCGATTGACCTAGTTAGCCGCCAGCCTTCGGCCAAGATGCGTGCGTGTTACGTTGTGTGTTTCCTTCCGTCGCCATATCGATCGATGTGTTGTTGGGTTATACCTTAGGTGTTATTAAAAAAAACAGATAGTTACAGAAGCCTATCTACATAAAAAGTGCGCGACACCGCTAAGGGACACGATATCTCACATCAGTGCAACTGCGTATTTGAATTTAGAACTATTTTGTGCAAAAATGAAGCAACAAAAAATACGTGTTCAGTGACGGATCTTTAAATTCAACATTAAACAGTGAAGTCTCGTTTTTTAGGCTACCAGTTGTTTCAGAGACGTAAGTAGATATTTGCTTGTCTTTCAATGGTTCGTTTTAACGTAACACACATGACAGTTAGGTAGGTAGGTAAGCGCCCAGCTGATATTAAGTAAGTAGTTTAACTAAACTGTGGAAAGCGTTAACAAACGATTACGTAAATCATTTTCACATACTTTGAAAGTTAAGATACCTAATCTACATACCTACGCATGATTTATTTGCTTTTAATAGTTAAATGAAGCCAGGTAAAGTATGAAGCGATTGTGGACTCAGTGTAGGTATGTACTCACTGCCTGCCCACAAACCCATTCGTGGTCGTACGAGCTAAAATCAGACGGGGCAGCCGCGGGACAGCCGCGTGCGGTGCCTCACTTATCGATCCCTCAGAGAGCGCTGGCGTGGTACCTAGTTTATTTATTGAAATGTGCGTAAATTAATAATTTAATAAATAACACTACAAGGGTAATTTTATAATCGTTAATTAGGTTTAGAAAGCCTAGTCATTAGCGTAGGTGACGATAGCGACAGTGACTCGCTGTCGCTGTATTGTCTATTTAAAAAAAATATTTATAATATTAATTAGTCTCAGTACAAATATCCATTTTAATTTTTTTATTATTTAATATTTATCTTGTAATAATATTGCATTCTTTACTATTTTATAATATGTATAAACATCGACACAACAGGCGTCCCGCTTCTACAAAGGCGGCGAGTATTTGACATAGGTATAGGTAGTTAACTGGCGAATATTGTGTATTTTTAAGGTGCTGCTACACTAATACACACTAAAAAATGTTAGGCATTGCTACATTTTATTAATAATTGTTAACTGTTTTAAGTGCTCCTACACCGGAGGAAATTGTTAACAAACGTTTATAACATTTGAAAAATCAGTTTGCCTGCAGTTTGGATTGCCCCTGCCGTGGCCTGGGTATAAATTTACAAACAAATGATAACAAATGTTTTATTTCATTGCAATTAGTTAACTAACAATTTTGCTCAGAAATGTTCACTAACATTATCTAACAAGAAATCTTTTTCTAATATTATGATCGTATGTTTCTTAACAACTGTTTACTAATACTTGTAAACATTTTTAAGCAGTAGTGTGTTGAAGCCTTTATAAACAGCGCGAGAGTCACGTCGTCCTTCTTTATGAATGAAACTACAGACTTATAATATTCGTGTGTCATACAACAGAAACTTGAAATATCATTTTTTTTTCATGTATTGAGTTATGGCAGAACTCGTAGAACAAAAGTTGTTGCTTACGATGTCAGCTATCTAGTCCTGCGAGGTTGTTTGTGTTTTCCAACTAACCCTGTATATATGCCACTATCAACTTGTAACTACCTACATGGTGGCAAAATTATGTACACTGCTAGTTAGAGGTAAAGTATTTTTGTCTTTCGTATTCTTTTAGATAATCTACAATGAGCCGGAATAAACCCATATCAGATGATCTCATTGCCCAGGAGTTGGAAGAAATATTCGGAATTCCAGATGGTATGATTTCTGAAGATGATTTGGAAGAATCTGATTCAGAACAAGGTGTCGAAGAAGATTTAGTAAGGGTACTAACAGGTAATGATGTTCTAATTAGTTCTACGGCAATATCGTCTCCATCCTCATCAACTAGTCAAAGTCCTTCACTCCCCAGACTTCAAAGCGGTTTAAGATCTACACCAGCAGCCCCACATGAAAGTCCTTCAGCTTCAAGACTTCAACGTGCTTCAAGATCTGCACCAATACCTCCATAACATCAAAGCTCTTCAGTCGCAAGACTCCCGAGTGACGGTGGGGAAAGGGTTAAAAACTACAACTTATGAAGATTCAAAACATGCAAAAAGCTCGTCCACATGTTTGTCCCAGAGTTAAACAGAGCTCTTTATTTCCAGGTAGTCGCGTTGACGCCGTTTCTCAGCATAGGGAGTTGTATAGGAATGAACTGTTTATATTGTTAAGAGATGAACGTTTTTTTCGTTTTTCGTCATCCAAGTGTAATGAAAGATTATTACAATACATAATGGACAAGTGTAACATTGTTGACCCGTCTGAGATTTTGTTGAAACAGTTAAAAGATGTCGTAAAAGTGTTTGTGACAAAACTTTTAAGCAAATGGCGTGAATGTAAATATATGTTCGATCGTTTTAACAATAAGTACTCCAATTGGCTCTGTGAAGAACTTAAACTCCCGGAGATACAATCTAGACCACAACCTACTTTTTCGGAAAAGAAAAGGGGTAGGCCCAAAAAATTTTTTGCAGCCAGCTCTGAACGCAGCAAAAAGAGAAAAGTTAAGCCTCTAGTCTCGGATTTTACGCCTAAAAACCTTTGTTTAGCGACTGAAGCCAGTCTGGTAAAAGCTGGTAAAAGAAAGACAGCTCATGTTCTCAAACTTGCAATAACTTCCACTCCAAAAAGATTTAAAAAAATGGAAAAAGCTCACTCGTGTTCCGTAAATAATGTGTAGTATAGTGCTGAAGAAGCATTAGGTCTCATGATGGATCTTAATTTAACCAAAGCAGAATATAAAACGATGCGTCTAGGTGCAAAGAAAAGAGGTGCTGACATCTATCCCTCGTACCATGTGATAGCAGACGCAAAATTAACGTGTTATCCGTCGAATTTAAGAGTTACTGAGAATGAAGCTATGGTGCCGTTACAAGATCTTTTAGACCACACCATACAGAGATTGATAAAATTAGCTTTTCTTTTCTTCTGAGCTAATTAGCTTCACTAATTAGTCATCCAATCTTGCTTACTTGTCGGGGTGTGTGCGCCTAGACCCCGCTTTAAATCGTAATTCTGCAAAAATAATACATAAATTAATACTAAAAAACCATTCTATAAAACTTACGTTCAATCTGCACACCGTTGGATAGCCCTCGCCGAGACGCGTCCAATGATACCACTTTTGTGCGGCAAAAAATAATACTAAAACTGTAAATTAAGACTAAGATAAACATACAGAAGTGTCTAAAAGTGTTTCTCAATTAAATATAAGTGTTGGTGAATAAGTGTTAATTTTATCAGCTTTGACAACAGCTATATTAAACATAACTTGGTTCTTCGAGTTGCATCGAACGCCATTTTCTGTGGTTAAGGCGTGGCTTGCGAGTTGCTCTTCGGGTTGCGTCGTGCCACTTCGGGCCTTTTCGGTATATATCGCCAGCGCCACTTTCGGACACACAAGTGTTGTTTTACCGATAGGGCCGGAGAGTAACAGCCAATAGGCATTTGAAATTTTAAGTGGTCGATAAAACAGACTTCAGAGCGGATTCAAAAAATCCCACTGCAAAATCGATCGAGTGTTTCCGTGTTCCTCGCTACACTTCCGCAAAATATATTTTTTGTTCTGACGCCGTGAACGGTGAAAAGTGTACTAAAATCGTTTTGTTAAACACAAGTTCGTTAAAAACTCAATTATTACAGCTCACAAGCACCTTACAACAATACGTGTGATTCCATCCAACGCAAATGGAAGAAATAGAAAACTTGCGCACGACACGTGCCGCCATTAAAGGTAAAATAACAAGGATAACAAAGTATGTGCAGAACTACGATCCTGCAAAGCTAACTAAACGCGACCTACAGGTCAAATCGGAAGAGTTGACCAAACTCATGGATCGATATGATGAGATCCCAAACAATATTGAGATGTTGGACTAAAAAAAAAATACAGTCGAATTAATAACCTCCTCCTTTTGGAAGTCAGTTAAAAATATTAATGTAATGCATGATAATATTGACGATGAAGATGATGATAATGTCATTTGAAGAATTTGAAGTTGAGTTGCAACTGACTAATCATGAAAGTCTTTTGGAAGTTAGTGACAAATATAATTCTTAAATGTGTGTCTCGTACATGCCAAATTTGTAAAAATAAAGTTATACCGTACAACGAATTCATTCAGTAACAATCAAGAAATTGAATACTATGAGTGGGGTAGGGATAAGAAAAAAGTAGGTCAAAAAGAAATTAACATCACTAAGAGTTTAAACACACTCGGATAAGCAATCTGATATTAAAACTAGAAGATTCTCTTCCTAAATACTTCTCACATACTAAGTATATTATCAACCAATACCATATTATAACAGAGCTGAAAAAATCCCTGAATGATAACGAAACTTTAGTCCAATGAACTTTTCACAAACCTTGCACTTTGGAAGGTAGTTGTGGCTAGGTTTATTTACACACAGTAGTATTTTATATTAAAAAGAAAAGGGAAATCACTAACTATTCTTTATGCACAGTTAGTGAATGCACTCGCCACGATTCACTCACTAGCAGTGTGGATTCATTTCCAGAAAGCACTGGAGTTTGTATTTGAAAAATCTCCTAATATTACTACTGTGCATATACTAACAGATAGCCCTTCGAGTCAATATCGCAACAAGTATATGTATAGTATATGTATACTTACATTAGGGGCCATCCATAAATTACATTAGTAGGCATCCGATAAGAAAGAATGTTCCAAAGTTCTACTCCTAAGGGAGTGAAAAAGAAGGGCAATGTTAGTATCGGGCAGCGTGATTCCTTGGTCCAATCTACTTCTAATTTTGCAGAAACATTATTTAACAGATTTGATGGACGATGTGTTTATTATTTTATTGCTGTTCATCTCTTAACCCGATTTTCAAAAGGTTGTACTCGTTATAAGTTTGGTGCCCTACAAATACTCTTTAAAATTGGATTGTCTGTTTGTAATTTCTATTAACTAAATGCATCATATGAAAGTATATACTGTACAGCTGATATAGTCATCCCAAAACAATGTCACGTTAAAGTTGATTCGGATGGAAATGTGGCATGTATTCGAAACAACAACAATGCTTTGTTTCTATTTCTGGTGAAAAAACGAGTTTGTAAATTATTCTTCAAAACACTTTAGGGAATTAATAATCGACCCATAGAAACAGCTTTGAAAAAGAAAAATAGCAACACTAACTTTCTTCCATGAAAGATAACCGAGGTACTCATTCAAACCATCATTCAGTGAACTAAAGCATTAAAAATGACATCAAATTGTTTACTGAGTCTATACCAAAGGAGTCACACTACATCCGAGCTAACTCAAAACGACACTATATTGATGGTAGCAAAGCTGTCACAGATCTTCATAGAGATTATGTGGGAAAATGCAAAACTCAAAACGTCCCTATGGAACCTACATTACGTTTTATCGTATTTTTACACAAGATTTTAACATTTCGTTTTTCACTCTACCCTAAAAAGATCTATGCGATGTATGTGAAGCCTATAAAAACAGCCCGAATGAAAAGAAAGAATCAAAGATTATGAATTACATATTAAAGAAAAGAATTTGTCGCGTATTAAAAAAGTAAAAGATAAGAACAACAAAAATATTTTAGTAGCAGTCTATGATCTTCAAGCACTGTTCCAATGCCCCAAAGGAGACGTCTCAGTTTTCTAGTACAAGTCCATGAAATTCACGCCACTAGCAAGAAGTTATCCCGACAGCTTATGAAGTCTGACAAAGAGGAAAGCAAATCTTCTCAAGGGAAAATAATTGCTGGTACTTTTGATTTTCAAAAGATTCTTAATGCACCCCATGGCCAATTGAGTATTTTATATTACAAACGGAAGCTGTCCGTCTTTAATTTTGCTACATTTGACCT
The DNA here is from genome assembly GCA_905163465.1 of Craniophora ligustri. Taxonomy (NCBI): domain Eukaryota; kingdom Metazoa; phylum Arthropoda; class Insecta; order Lepidoptera; family Noctuidae; genus Craniophora; species Craniophora ligustri. Next base: position 10,871,563 of record LR990971.1, on the reverse strand, counting down.
AGCAAATAAAGAGGGTCATTGTTATATGTGGAACGAGGGAGAAGCCAAACGTGGTTCTAATGAGGTATCAGGCTGTCTTTCTCATTTCATACATAAAATGCATGAAGAGCAAAAGAATTTCGATTCTGGTCTGACAATTGTGCCGGTCAGAATCGCAATCGTATCGTGTTTGCGTTTTAGGTTTATATTGCTAATAAGCTTAATATTACTATCAAACATACATTTCTAGAAAAAGGTCACACCCAGGCAGAAGGTGATAGCGTACATGCTCTGATAGAACGTTCGTCTAAAAATAAACTTATTTATACACCCTTTGAATGGTTTAGCTTAGTTAGATGGGCTAAACAGGGGGGCAAACCATATAACGTCATCGAAATGAAGCATACAGATTTTTTAAACTATAAAACACTTTTGAATGGACGTAAAAAAATGTCAAAAAATGTAAATGGGAACGCAATTAGATGGAATAAAATAAAAGAAGTAAGTGTATGTGCAGAAGATCCTTTTAAAATTATGTATCGGTACGATTTGGCAGACAGTAATGCTATGACAATCGCTCTCAATACCAATACCCGTAGACGCCAAATAGTATGCCTGAGCTATGCCCCTTGTATTCCAATAGTCTTCTTATAACTAAGGCAAAATATGAAGAATATCACATATCTTTTGCTGCTGGCGTTAATAATGACGCTGCATTTGCTGATTCAGAATAGACATTAGTCTTTTCCAAATATTCTGTTTATTTTTTCTTTTTTTATATTGCTCTTGATTAAGCATCCCAGGATTTAATATTGATTTCATAAAAATAATATTTATTCGATTTATATTGTTTTAAGGCTCCCATAATTTTAGGTTGTAAAGATTGACAATAACACAATAATTTTAATTTTTAAATTTCTTTATCATTATTATACATACATTAACGACGACAAATTACTACTTTGATTTTAAGCTGATTTCATATAAATGATTAAGTAAGTTCATAATTTTATTTTTTTATAATGATGTTGATTTTCGTAATTCTTTTTGATTAGTTCTTAAGAAGACTTTCTAACGTTACCTACAAAAATATTATTATTAGGGTCATATTCAAAATAATTGTATACGTTTTAATGGTTATTATGTAAAAGGACCAAATACAATTTTCAGCGAGCTTGTTTGTTTTCTCATTTAGGCACTGCGATATTTTTCAATAAAGCACAATTACCTAGTTGAAAATTATAAATATTTTGAAATCTGGTTCTGTCACAAATAGGCTACAACGCACATACGGGTATTTTGCTAATCTACGCGGCCAAAAGTAGAATTTACAAACTGTAGATAATGTTGAATAGGACGACTACGTGAGCTAGAGAACAGTCCAGGGAACAATAACCCGCCCTCCCCGCTCCGCTACCTACACTAGTCGCGTCACGCAATTAGTCGGAATTCGATCGTTCAACTTGTTGTTTGTGTCTGTTCTCGGCGCTCGTGCAAAAACATTAACTTTAAAGTTAAATATTAAATATATTGCGTGAACTGAAGAAGTGTTTGTGATGGGTCCTGATGTAGCAGGTTTTTATGCTGTGTTTTATTATTTTTTTTTAATATTTTCATAATTACAAAGGTAAGATATAATCATTTGAAAGTACCCACATGTTAGGGCGATTTTTCATTGTAAATATTTTATTTCTTCGTCTATTTGTTATACTATCCAGTTAGATCCTGCCATAATTCCATATACAAATGAAAGTTTGAAGCTTTGAGTAGTAAAAAATAAAAAAAACTGCCGCGGATAAGCGCGGATACGTTATGTTTTGATATTTTGAATTTATTTTGAGTAATGTATAAAAAAATGACTGTAATTCTTATAATTAAAAAAATATATATCTTTTTGTTTTAGGTTTACGAGGTACCTCGGGAGTAAGAGTAGTGACCCGTAAATACATGTTTGATCGTGTGCAGAGCTATGATTTGCCGAACTTGGAAGAAAAACTCAATTCCTTCAGAAGCCATTTATTGTCTGATGAAGATTACACGGAAGAACAAATTGAGACCCTGAAACGTAACTTTTCGCACTTCAAATCACAAATTAAGCAAAGATGGCTAAAAGCACATAAGAAGGAGGACGTATTTCGCAAAGTTAACCACTCATGGCTCGAAGGAACGTTTGAGATACCCGCAATTTCACAAAATCGACCAGGACGACCATCTAAGTTATTTAACGAATCGAGTGAAAGGACCAAGAGGAGGAAAACTGAAGAGATTCGGTCTGTTGTGGCACAAGATATTATTGTTCATGCAGCTCGGGTTGAGTTGCGGAAATCTGGAAAAAGAGATGCTTCCGAAATACTTAAAGAGATCACCAGTACTCCAACTCGAGCATCAAAATATAAAAAGGCTTTATCTAAGTCAACAAGAGAAAAAACATGCTCACTTACTCCAGTACAAGCATTGTCGATGTTTGTCGAAGCAGATCTTACTCGTCGACAATACGAAATAGTAAGAAATACTAACAAGAAGTTCTTTCCTTGTTATACTCTGTTACAGAAAGCGAAACAAGAATGTTATCCGCCCCCAGAATCATGCAGGGTGACGAGTACCTATGCTGAAACCGATTTACAACCTTTGGTTGACCATACAGTTAGGCGTTTATCTATTTTCCTAGAAGAGGTTCTAACAACATTAAAAGAACAAGAACGAGAGAGCTTAAAATTAATTTCTAAATGGGGATGTGACGGCTCACAGCAATCACAGTTCAAACAAAAGTTTGCAAATGATGCAGACTCTGATGCCAACATATTTCAAAGTAGTTTCGTACCTCTACGATTAGTTTCCTGCTGTGAAGGTGAAAAACTTGTATGGGAAAACCCAACACCTTCTTCTCCACGATTTTGCCGCCCTATAAGATTTCGATTTGTTAAAGAAAATACTGATATAACGGAAGAAGAAATTAACTTCGTGAAAAATTCTTCTAATTCGCTAAGGGCCACAGAGGTTAACATGAATGGGACTAATTACTCGGTCTCTCATGTCTTTGTCATGACAATGGTGGATGGCAAAGTCTGCAATGCGGCCACTGGCACGAAATCTACAAGTCGATGCTACATATGTGGTGCAACTTCTAAGGATTTTAACAAGATTGATAATCAAAGAGAAATAAGTCCCGAGGCTATCGAGTTTGGACTCTCAATTTTACACGCTCGGATTCGTCTATTCGAAAGCATTCTCCATTTGGCTTATAAATTGCCAGTAAAGAAGTATAGAGAGAGGAAGACAGAAAACGAAAAAAAATTGGAACACGAAAAAAAACTTCAAATCCAGAAAAGATTTCGCGAAGAAACTGGATTATTGGTAGATATACCAAAGGCAAATTTTGGCAATACCAATGATGGTAACACGAGTAGGAGATTTTTTGAAGACCCAAAATTGGCATCTGACATAACAGGCATAAATTATGACCTAATATACAGACTTAAGGTCATACTAGAAACTATTTCGAGCGGCCATATAATTGATTCGGAAAAATACGACAAATACGCTTTGGATACTGCCCGCTTATATATCGATTTATACCCTTGGCACCCAATGACTCCTACAATGCACAAAATTCTAATTCATGGTGCAGTGGTCATAAAAAACGCGCTGTTACCTATTGGGCAGCTATCAGAAGAGGCCGCAGAAGCGCGCAATAAGCATTTTAGATCATATCGCCAGAATTTTTCTCGAAAATTTTCAAGAGAAAACTGCAACAGAGATATTTTGAATCGTTATTATTATCGGTTACGCGTCATAATAGTCTACGCTGGTGGAAGAAATGGTCTTGTCCCCAATGCTTGTTTAATTTATAAGGCCAGTTCGAAGACAGGCGACTACCACGACAATATGAACCATGACAATTACAAGAAGTGGTTCATAACACAACTACTGCCTAACATACCAGAAAAGTCCGTAATTGTTATGGATAACGCCTCCTACCATAACACATTTACAGAAAAAGTTCCCACCTCCAACAGCAACAAAGCAGCCATGAAATATTGGCTGGTGAATAAACACATCCACTTCGAGGAAGACATGAAGAAAATCGAACTCTATGATCTCATTCTAAAGAATAAAGATAATTCAAGAAATTACGCCGTTGATGGCGAAGCAAAAAAATATAATTGCGATATTTTAAGACTTCCTCCATATCATCCCGACTTAAACCCGATTGAGAAAATTTGGGGAGTGTTAAAAAACTATGTCGCAAACAAAAATTTAGACCAAAACTACACATCCATCATGAAATTACTTCATGAACGTCTAGACATGATCGATTGCACGATGTGGACCAACACTTGCAGACATGTGGAGGAGACTGAATCCAAATACTGGAAAAACTACGACGACGAGCAAGAATTTATTATTCACGTAGGAGAATCTGATTCTGAAAATGACACATCAAGCTTCTCAAACAGCGATGAAGAAAATTTTAGTTCCAGTGCCAATAGAGATCATTAAGATTTAAGTTTGTTTGATTTATGTATTATTAATGTTGTGGGCCAAGTGATTAATGAGGGTATTATTATTAATGCCCGGGCAGTATGAATAATGCCTTTGTTATCACTTGGCTCGTAACATATTATAAACTTTCTTATAATAATTATGATTACGTATTTTTGTAAATGATTTTGATGTCTTAGTCACTAAAAATAAATGTGTTATAAATACATTATAAAGGTTTCATTTTATTGAAAACATTAAACATGCAAGATATAGAGTAAATTACATTTCAATATTTGAACACAATAAAATTAATTCATAGTTTTTTTGCAATCAGTACTCGTAATATCTCACTTATTACCAGATTTGTTGGTCAACTAATCATAAATTGCCGAGCGCGCAAGACAACGCACGTGTCGTTTTCATAGAGTACGTCAGTGCAGCGCCATTACTAATAATAATGAGCGATTAATGACGTGACTAGTCGAGCAACAAATCCGTGGATTTGTTTTTGTTTAACGGCCGTCTCATTACGCACACATGCGTTGTGAATCTTGGTGGTGCATTGTAAATACTTTCACAAATACTTTCAAACGTTTTGAATTTTGGAGGGGCGCGCCATGTTATCGTAGTTTATCTTTTATACTTAAAAATACAAAGTCTTACTTAGGTATCTAATTAACATTATGCCTGAACTAGGTAATCCTGTGTTTCAGGCTATAGGAAAAAGCTAATACATTAATAGAAAAAAGTCTAAAATAAAATAATCACTAATCTAATCCTAGGTACAACTATCAAACTATTGTAGTTATTAATAAAAAATAATGTTCAGAAAATAATTAAAAAATAGCAATATAATAATTACTTCAATACAACCAACAATTTCTCTGTATCAAATATTGCATTGTTAACACTTTTATTATGTAGTACAAACAAAACTGTTGAGCAGCAGAAATGTAAACGGGGTCAAAGTCGATGTTGTGTAAATCTTCTAATACCAGTTTAATTATATTTAATCGTTAATGAAATTATTGAACATAAAATCTAAAAGTAAGTAACAAGAAAAGAGACCAATAAAATAACAATAAAATCCTATATGCGCTTTCAGGCGCATTCATAGTTACTAGAACCGATGTACCTCTTTTCTGCCATGGTTTTCGCCGGGCAGTCAGCAGCGCCAGTGCTATGATTATTAGGCTTCTTGAAATACGAACAAGTAGCACATTTTGGCTCCTCTGCTTTCTTTGGGTAATCCTTTATGGAGTGGCCTTGGTCACCACAGTGCCCGCAGGTATAAACTGACTGCCGACATGACTTAGCGGCGTGACCATACTGCTGGCATTTATAACATCGCGTCACCAAAGTAAAATAGATAAAGATTGCGACATATCATCTAATAAATCTCAGAGAGATCGTAGTGAGCCACCGAAACAAGTAATTACTAATATAAATGTGTATGACACTTTAAGTGGCAGCGAGGGAGAAGAGGAAACGCGCTTTTCTGATAAAAGTATTAAACGCAAAAGGTCTCGTTTGGGTTCGAAACAATCGGCTAAGAAAGAAAAACGCAAAATAATAAAAAAACGCTCGAGAATTTAAAACAGTTCTACGACTACAGACACTGACGTAGAAATGAGTGAACACGACGATTCAGATTTATATGAAGTGCCCAGCGATCCTATAATTGATGACGTAACGAACTATATTTGTGAACCTCAAATTCTGCAAAATAAATATAAAATAGAAGAACATTTACAAGAAGCTACTGAAGAAAAGGAAAACTTCACTTAGGTGAGATGAATGTTGATAATTTAGAGAATATTACACAAAATAAGACTGACAAGAGCAATGAAAGAGAATTATTAATTGATTATAAGGAACAGTTTAATGTAGGAGACAAAACAACTGGCAAAAACAATGACAAGAAGTGTGTAAAACCTAAGCGCATTGTTGATAAGGATACCGTCCCTGAAAGTTCTATTGTGAAAGTTGTCCAACTTTTCAAAATAAATGAAAATCCTGATGAATATATCTTAATGCAGGATGAGGATTTTATTTACTTTGCTTGATTATATTTACTTTGTAAGCGTAATTATTTTTAATTAAAAAAATTCAATTATTTTTAAGCATAAATTGTTAAATATTTAGGTAGGTATTGATTTACCTGCCCACCTTTTGATGTTGATTTATAAAATCATGCCTACGTTGTATAGCCAATTATTGTACCCTAAAATAATATAATAGGTTGGAGGTACTTGCCCACTTGTAATAGAAGAAAACATTTTTTTTATTTATATTTTGTAAGCGTCATTTTATTTTATAATTGCATATAGAGTAAGATCGCAGGGCTGCCAGACGTCACGTATTTTCTGACGAACCAAATTTGGATTATTGAGTAGTGCTAGTATGTACTAAGAACGCATGCCTACCAGTTATCTTGCCTAGTGGGCCAATTTTCAGGTATCAGGTAATCAAGGTACACAACTATACAAGATAGTATTTATGAATTTGAAGCTATGAGAATTGCTTTTCGTACAAATTGACTTTTGTTATGTTTTTTCTTGTTTATAGTTTTTTGTTCTACACTAATGTCAGTAAAGAAAATTGTTAATTTAATATTAATGTAAGACTGAATGAAGACTGATTAAACTAAGTAGGTTTTCAAAAACCAAATTTATATGCAAATAAATAATAATATGTATTTCTGCAATAAATATTTCATTTCATTTCATTTCATTTCATTTCATTGAAATGAAATATTTATTTTGTTTCAAAAGTCAACTTTAGCGTCGATGTTTTCCGGGCTATTTCATCTAAACGATATTGTAAAATTAGCCCGGTATAGTAGCCCAGAAAGGGTCAAAATATTATTTTATATTTTAATATAGTCTTTAAGAATTGAAAGCAGGCCACCAGCGTATGAGAATTGCTTCTCATACATTGGTGTTCAGCTCCAAATCGACCATAGTTGTGGTTCTTGTTTGTCAAACAATTTCTAGTTTTATATACTGATCTGCTCAAACGGCAATAAAAAATATTAATTTAATATTAAGGTAAGACTGATTAAAACTAAGTAATTAGGTTTTCAAAAACAAATTATAACCTGAGGCATTGTTAGATTTTTTTTTTTTTTTAAACACCTGATTTAATAAAGTGTTTATCAGAAAAAATATATTTTTTTTTCGACTTATGGGCAGTAGTGAAGACTACTCTTAACAATTCCGTAATTGTAACACTTAATGTCTCTTTAGTAACAGTCCCAAATATTTTTCATTGTTTTTCTTAACAGCAGCTGAGTTATTATTAATTATTATGTACTCTAATTAGTTTTCAATAAATAAAAACATATTGCTAATAATTTTATGTAATTTTTTTTATATTAGCTCTTTTATATATTTAAAACTGAAAATGAAACAAACATTTGGATACTTTTGTTACTAAATTGACCAATTTTTAGAATTTTAACAAGATATAGATATTTAGTATGATCTTAATTATATTTCTTATAATCTATTGAACACTGGTAAAAATCTCTAGTCTATTTTTCTCATGTCAGCTTCTCAGTTAAATTTTTATCTAGTTTTTATTTTTGTGACTATCAGGACAATTTTTTTTTACTCTCCTTATAAAAATACGATTACCATAATAATTACGTATTTAAACAAGGAACTTTTAGCTAATTCATATAATTACTAACACTAACCATTGAAAAGAAACCTAAATTTTTAAAGGTGGTTTTTAAAACCTGCGCCGTTTAAAGTGAATTTGCCCATAACACATCAGGCAATCTGTATATTCCAGATGCTTACATTATTAATCTTAGAAAGGTAGAATCAGGAATAATAATGAAAAAAAACCTACCTCATACTTGCAAGTATTCTTAGTAATTTTAATTTAGAAACTGCAGTGAAATTTTAACACTGATATTACCAGTAATAACTTACTAGTGTATCTGTAGCCACCGTATTTATTATTTTAATAATGTATCCACATTCCACACCCACAGTATCCACTGAATTCCACTGCCTAAATTGACAGCACAGACTCCACAGAGTACAATAAAGTATATTGACAGGACAGCAAACAGCACTATTGTATTTTTTTGTTCTTATAACACTGACCGCCATATGTATTTTTTTTAATAATATTTTTATATGAACATGGAATCTAGTCCTTCAATCACATACAATTACATATAAATATCACTACTCAACTTATATAATTTATTTATGATGGATAATTGATAATAATGGTTGATAATTTGGTGAAGTAATGGTTTATGAAGGATGATAAATGTTTTTTATTTTCGAGTAAAGATGAGGTTTTTTACTGAAACTTAACGCAGACTTCTTGGGAGAATTTGAAAGTCCTTTTAAACTGTTTTGTTTCACTTTTCAACACCCATGCACGTTTCTGGACACTTAACGGTTAATAATACACAATTACTATACATTAAAATTCATCGATACACATATTTTTAGAAAATTTAATCATGACACTTTACTTTCCCTCCAAATAGTCTCCACTCGCCATTCATCATCATCATCACATCAAATTTTGACGACCCAATTAGTCCACCGGTAGTTAACACTCCCTTCTGTACCATGGGTCCTGGGTTCGAATCCCGGTAGGGTCAAATGTTTGTGTGATGAGCATAATAAACATTTGTATCCGAGTCATGGATGTATCTATGTATAGTATGTATGTATTTACAAAAAAAAAGTATATTATGTAGTATATCAACCAACTGGTATCCGTAACACAAGCCTCGTTGCTTACCACGGAACGGCGCTGTGTCATAATGTCCAGAAATATAGAAATATAATGATCCTATTGAACCGTTACATGTCCACTGCTGGACATAGAACATCCACTCGCCATTGCCATTTACCATATGTAATCTCTTTGAGGCTCTTCGTCACACGAATGCCATTAAATTAGTAAAAAGGCGGGGTTTCACGAGCGGTCCGTATGGCCTTCGCGCCATGGGCTCGAAGTCACGCTGAGCCAAATTCATGCCATTCACGAACGCGCCAGCGAGCCGTTCCATTTGATCATTTAGAGTGTATGCGTCGACAGCACCGGAAGTGTTCATAATGAACTTCGATTCAGAATATGAGTTTTATTTATCTCTCATAGCGATTTTTCTAGTGTTAAAAAAAAAGTTAAAAAGAAAGTGGTGTAAGGATTGGTTGCTTGAAAGATCGCAACTCACTGACATTAATTTATTGAAGGAATCAACTTTGGAGCCGACTGACTGGGGAAATTATGATGAACCTACCTATTTTAAACTTTTGGAACTGGTGTCTCCGCTGATAACACCATTCACGAACGAGAAAAACATATGGCGCGACGGTTCAGAACGCCCGGACCATTGGATTTCATTGGAAAATATTATTCGAAATATTCGAAAGTCAATCAATGCAGTTATATGCATTTTGAGGGCTGTTTTATTGATTTAAATAATAAATAAATAAATATTTCTGGACATTATGGTACACAGCGCCATCTAGTTCCGTGCTAAGCAACGAGGCTTGTGTTACGGATACTAGCTGGTTGATATACTATATATATACTTTTTTTTTGTAAATACATACATATTATAGATAGATACATCCATGACTCGGATACAAATGTTCATGCTCATCACACAAACATTTGTCCCTACCGGGATTCGAACCCGGGACCCGTAGCACAGAAGGCAGTGTTAACTACCGCTGGACTAATTGGGTCGTCAAATGATTATATTTCTGTAACTAAATACCTATTACAGGCACGAATCATATTTTGTTTAATGTTCAGTCTGACAATGACCGCCAAATTGCAAAAAACATACGAAAATTTGAATTTCGCGGGCTACCGTGAAGCTTCCAACTTAAGCTCCCACAATAATGGTTGAGCTAAACGATGGCTGACGTATACGTGCTGTCAGTATGGACAGGTCAACTCAAAGCTGCTCTGGTGCTGTCTTCAAAAGGACATGACTTGTAAAAGTGTCTTTAAAAAGATCTATTTACAGAAATAAACAATTATTCAATAATTCAATCGAAAATATTAGCTCTGATAATATCGATACTATCGAATACCAGCATAAGTGTAAGAGTAAGAGTATCGATAGTCCACACTTTGATAGTTTAATAAATAGCAATAGTATTCATCATCACATCAACCGTTAGACGTCCACTGCTGGACATAGGTCTCCCCCAAAGATCGGCACGATGCGGGCGGCGGCCGCGGCCTCCCGCGTCCACTAGTAGTATTGCCTTCCAATAATTAACCATTTTATTTTACATACATAGTATGAATTGGGAAACGATAGTATCAGCGGCTATAAACTATCAATAGTTTGACAAACTATCTTTAGCAAGGCTGCCCAACGTTATTATTAGTCGGCCCAAACGGACAATACTTACCAATATTTCTGACGGGCCACTGATGATTACTCGTGTAATTAGTTAATAATAACACTTATGTAATAGTGCAGGTCGCCCTCCACCTAGGTGGAATGATAATGTGTGGAAGTCGCTAGTGGAAGCTGGATGCGTTAAGCCAAAGACGGAGGGCGCAACGGTGCTCAATGGAGGAGGCCTATGTCCAGCTGTGGGCTGCTGTAGGCTGATGAAGTAATCTAACGAAGTAAAATAAGTTACGTTCTTACGTACTGTGTACTCCGCAGGTAATACGATTTTTTATTGAATGATCCATAAAATGAAATAATGTGAAAGCGAAAATGTTAGTAATTTGTTTGTCAGCATGAAATAAAACATAGTATTTTAAACATTTTCGGTATTATTATAGAAATAAATCAACTACGATATATAGAAAAAAACAAGTATCGACATATCTAGCAACTTAGTGTAGCAATGCATATCAGTCCTGTAATGTTGCCAGCGTTTCGTTCAGTTCATTCGTTAAAGTTTCAACCTTCATTCGATTTCATTTTCAATTTCCATCTAGGGATGTACGTTTAAAATATACATCGATGTTTTTTCCAATGTAATGCATCGATTGGTTGCATCGATGTTAATTCGATGTATTGAGAAATACATCGATGTTTCTAAAACATCGATTGTTTTAGCAATGGCATGTTTAGGCCTTAAAGAAAATTACGTAAGTACAAGGAAAAATTTATAATGTACTAAATAATATATAAGAACGAAATAGTCATTTACACAGCAGAAACTTGGTAGGCCATATTATTGTTTTGGTTTTAATTTTGCTCTGCGCCAAAGGAAACCTAACCAATTCATCCAAACTAATAAGGCGATCCAAACACTGCTCCGCGCTACGCTCCGGGATGCGTGGCGACGGAGCCACGCATGCGGGTGCAGGAGTGCAGATCTGTATTATCATGCAGATTCACCGCACAAACGTGCGGGGCTGCTATAATGATATAAGGCTGTATGGTCATGCGGTGGCCTACAAACATCAATTCACAGCAGCTTGCGGTGGTGAGAGTACTTACATCGAGAGCATTGGTTTTTATAATAAAAATGGTTATTAATTTTGAACTTATTCAAAATGCTGAGTTAATTTATATGCTTATTTTTGTATAATCTAATTTTATTAGAAGAATTCGGAGCAGATATTGGGTACATCCTTTTTTAGCGGACAAGATCGGTGTTGTTACCATCGATCTTGTTCGCTAAAAAAGGATGGTCATTTGTTCAGAATTATTCCAAATAGCTTCACGACCTGCGATTTCAAATATTAATCGAGTGATATCGAGATCCATTTCGAAATATTACGTCTGGCTCTGCCTAAATCACGCACAAACACAGGTACTTGCGAACCACGTAAACTCACGCAATCCCGCGCTACGCTGCATGATGCGGAGCAGTGTGTGGATCGCCTAAATTATAGATGTGTTATATTGGCAGCACCGATTATAACGTTTCGTTTCACGAAACGTCGTGAAGTCACTGCAGTCGTCAGTCAGTGTTGACTGTTCGAGTTTTTCGATGCATCGAATGCAAAAACATCGATGTATATTCGATTCTGAAGTATTAACGATACATCGGTTCAATACGATGCATCGTTACTATACATCGAGTGTTTAAAATACATCGATGTATATCGTCCATCCCTATTTCCATCACTCGTGTCAGCTTGTAATTAATTTGGACTATCCAACTATGATGTATCCTAATATTATATTCAGTATTTTGTATTTATTTGCTTTATAATTATTAAACTTTATAATTATTTGTTTTTACGTTTATTAGTTTTGTTTATTTACCAATGTCAGCAATTTTTATCAGAACACTTACGCTACAAAGTTAAACTCATATACTTTTTTTTTTTATATACGCTCGCTTCTCCATGGCACTTTTGACATTGGCAGAATTGTCGACATCGGCCAAAGAGTATAATAAGTCTACGGGTAACATCGGCATAGTTTGCCATTTTAAATAATTGAATTGAATTGACTCGGTGTATGGTAGGTAGAACATTAACAATATCATTAATCATACTACGTTCTACATTGTGAATTTTAAAGTCTAAAGATGCACCTATATTTAATTCATTTCTAAATCTGTGTAGGCGTCTGATATGTTATTGTAATTTCTATTGTCGGGTTGTGTGGCAGAAAGACATCTTCATGATTGTCATTAACAAGCTTTTATTTTAATTGTCAATTTAAACAAGTATTAGGGAAATTATATTAGTTGTGTGATTTGTCGAGTGATCAAGTTTATATTGGACTACTCAAGTTTAGATTGGATCAGTGGTTTAAAAATGCTATATTTCAACTCGCGGCCCGAACTAGTGAGTGTGGGTATGAGAGAGAGTGGGTCTAAGATTACATTATAATGTGTAAATCTTCATCGTAATTAGTTCTAGTGGGATACAGATAGAGGCTACTATATCGCTGTGTTGAAGTGGTATTCCTGCTGTTCATTATGTATGTTGGTAAGTATAGGGCTGCCGGATCAGTTCTAGTTTGAAGGCAGCCCTATATTGGGTCAGAGTGTCGTCTTAGGGGCGGTTGGTACCCTGTCTCTGTATTTCAGTAATGCATTCTTGCAAATTGCCCATGTGGTGCGTGGGTAACAACTGTCATCCACAAGCTACATACAATGCTATTATCTCACATGTGGTCGATTTTTTTTATGCAGAGAACTCTGCTGTATCTGGATTTTCTACTATTTATGGATTCCAAAATAATGTAAAGAAAAAGCTGTTATGTTGCCTTGTGTGATCATAATTTATATTTTATCTAGATATTTTAATATCACTATATTACAATTACCAGAACTTCCTATTCTAGTCACAGTTATATTTCTGTGCTACTTTGTCCATATTGTTGGTCCTTTCTTTGGCATTATAGCTTGCATCCGGCAGACAGGTGGTCATTTAAAAAATCAACAAAAAAGTTAGCAACATATCGGGTAGTTAGAAAATTTGGATTCGGAAATAGTATTTGACTTCTTCCTTTGGTCTAAATCCAGGATTTTTTTTAAATTGCATTGCTGTATTAAAATTTTGTGTGATATACTGAGAAAGAAATCTAGTTTGAAATTATAATTAAAATAAAACCTTGGTACATTTTGGATTTTGCAAGTATTCTTGGTTGGTGGTTTTTTATTGTTTTGATAACTTTAAGGAGCCTACAGCCAAGTACACAGTAATCCCACAGTGTAAAATAATTATTTGTCTGTGTTAAAGCCAGTTAGGGCTTAAAAGTTACAAATGATGCTTTGTAGGCGTAACTTAAATTCTAGTTAGTGAGTCTTTGGAAACTTATGTATGATATTATGCATCAACATAGTTGTGATTTAGTAAAATATTTAGTCTCTTCAAACTCAATTGTTAGTATATTATCATAACTGGAAAAGCTTTATGTACCACATACATTTACAATGGGAACAAAATATGTTGTATCTAATCTCAAAAATAAATTGTCTGAATGCGATGAAATATTATACTATTAACCAAACAATTTATTGCTTTAATTGCTGTATGTTGTTTTCTAGAAATTAAATAAATTTAATGGACAGGACTTTCCATTGGTCAAGTAAAATTGTTGAACAGTTTTATTTTATGGTGATAAGGGGGCAAACAACAATGCGCCTCCCCTGATAGTAAGTGATTACCATGCTCATGGACATTTGCAATACCAGAAGGATTGCATATTCATTGCCAACCCCTGCAGAAACGGTGAAGGTTTCTTAAGTTAGGGAATTACTAAACTGACAGCAAAAGAATTCAAATGCTTTCAGAATAGTCACTCCCCAACGTGCTCTGGTAACCTTACTCACTCATAGAAATACAACTATTGTTGATTCACTGCGGTCTTCTTGAAGGCAGAGGTACTTCCCCAGTCTTCATTTCGCACCCTTAGAATATAAATGACACTATACGAAAATTTTCATTTTACAGTATGGCTGTTTTAAGTTTTTTAAGTATTGTATGGGTGATATGGCCATACAATAAAATTATTGATTATTTATCAATGCAGAAGCATTTAAAAAAAAGTTTTGCTTAGTGTTGGTTATAGTTTCATAGTTATTCAAAACTTTTTGCTTAATGACCTGTAAGTTGTTATTTTACCTACATTGTAAAACAATATAATTACTGAAATAATAAAGAATACTATTTATTTGTCATCACACATGGAAGAAAATATTAAACAATGTGTAATATGATAACAACAATATTTATTGACATGGTTTTTTAAATTATAAATACAAATTATAAAGTATGGTTCATGACAAATATTCTAAGTGGGACAAGAATTCACTTTGTTTTTCATATTCAAGAGGGTAATTTATTTATTAATGATATGAATAAACATGTTAGTAAGTTAGATAATAAGATACTGGCGATCCTAAATTGTAATCTCACTAACAATAACATCAATCATGTAATACAAATTACCCCCTGATATTTTTAATAGCCGATTGGTGCGCCATCACTATCTATTACTTGTTGCAAACGTGTCCTCATGCTAGCAACCATATTCCAGCACAAATCAGAGCCATGAAACGATTCCCATGACGAGGTAACGACATCGTCTAAATTAAATTTGGACCTGACTTCAGATGAGTCCCAGTTTAGCACCATGTGACCCCATAGGTTTTCAATGGGGTTCAGGTCAGGACTTTTTGATGGCCATTCAATAACAGTAAAGTTTTCTTGGACGAAATTCAAATTCATTTATTCAAACTTCTTCAGTACATGGTATACTTAAAAATACAAACTCTTACTTAGGTATCTAATTAACATTATTCCTGAACTAGGTAATCCTGTGTTTCAGGCTATAGGAAAAAGCTAATACATTAATAAAAAAAGTCTAAAATAAAACAATCACTAATCTAATCCTAGGTACAACTATTAAACTATTGTAGTTATTAGTAAAAAATAATGTTCTGAATATAATTAAAATAGCAATATAATATTTACTTCAATACAACCAACAATTTCTCTGTATCAAATATTGCATTGTTAACACTTTTATTATGTAGTATAAACAAAACTGAGCAGCAGAAATGTAAACGTGGTCAAAGTCGATGTTGTGTAAATCTTCTACCAGTTTAATTATATTTAATCGTTAATGAAATTATTGAACATAATACCTAAAAGTAACAAGAAAAGAGACCAATAAAGTAACAATAAAATCCTATATTTTCGGTGCTTTCAGGCGCATTCGTAATTAATCGAACCGATGTACCTCTTTTCTGCCATGCTTTTCGCCGGGCAGTCAGCAGCGCCAGTGCTATGATTATTCGGCTTCTTGAAATGCGAACAAGTAGCACATTTTGGCTCCTCTACTTTCTTTGGGCAATCCTTTATGGAGTGACCTTGGTCACCACAGTGCCCGCAGGTATAAACTGACTGCTGATATGACTTAGCGGCGTGACCATACTGCTGGCATTTATAGCATCGCGTCACCGAAGTAAAATCTCTCACTGGACAAGATGACCAGTTCACAAATACTCTGTCTCTTATTATAAGGGCTTTGCGTATGGCTGCAGGTGTTTCAATTATATAATTACAACTCTCTGCATCTTTTTTCTCGGACTTATGGCTTAATTTAATTGAGGCCAAGAACGTCTCAAGCGTAAAATTCTGCAGCTTGTCTGCCAAATTTTGTTGGTACAAGCAGGTCAAAACTTCCTTCTCTTGCATAACAGTGGGCACTCCGATGATAATTATCCTCGCCTTACGCTTATGGGGCTCATCAACTGTATGACCCGAGTTCGTGAGTTGCACTGATTGTTTAAGCTCGATGTCATCCTTGGTATCTGTGCTAATTATGACTGTTATGTAGCTTCATTTGTTCAGGGCAGATAATTTTTTGGACAAGGGATTTTGTCTCTTCACTTATTTTTAATTTATCATCAGGATAAATGGCCACTGAGCTAAAATTTATCGGCTGCAAATAATCTTGTGCCCCACGGCCAGCTTCACCTTCGAGCCACACATAGCAGAAGCCATTATCGCTAGATTCTGCATGTATTCCGCAGTTATAGAGCCATAATTAGCGTATGTAAAATACTATATATACAGGTTGTTTGGCGCATGGACCGACAAAAATTTTTGGGGGTTTGGTGAGGCCATGTACTAGTTTTCACCCATAGACCCAATGTCCTATATGTCACTGTATTCGAGATACGATTTTTTTTGTTTGTTTTTAAAAATTACCGGAACTATCACCTTTAATACGTTATAAATTTTTAGTCTGTAGTCGTATTTACGCCAAATCATTTTTATTGCGTTTTCTGATGTATTATTCTTCTAAATAAAACATAAATTTATAACACTAGATGTAAAAAAAATACTTGTCGAGCTTCCAAACTCTTAAAAATTAAATAATGTATGAAAAATGACAAATTCAAAATAATTATAAAAAAAAAGTCAAAGCTTTTTTGAACTTCATTTAATTTAAAAAGAATGCCTACTTAATACCCTTTCCAACGATATGCCACATTGCTTTGAAATCATTAATAATGTGGTCATAAAACCTAAAGGTACACATTAACCAGTGTCAGGATAATGAAAACACAAAAATGTTTTAAAATGTTTTAATTCAATTTAAGTTACAAATCAGGTTCGAAATGACTGCCTCCGTTGCGAATGCATACACGGCATCTTTTTCTAATTTCTACAGTCGTCGTCCTAAGTCGCATTTCTGCTTTCATAATTTCAAAGGCGTTATTTATTCGTTCGATTAAAATTTCTCTTGTGGGTACTTCAGTCGCGTACACAATTTCTTTTGCACGCCCCCAGACATAAAAATCCAAGGGCGTCAGGTCTGGTGACCTTGCAGGCCAAGGAATTGGGCCGCCTCTTCCAATCCATGAGTTTGGAAAACAGTTGTTCAGATGTTCTCGTACGTCTCGCTGGTAATGTGCTGGACAGCCATCATTTTGGAAAATAATTGGTTCTCCGTCTAATACTGGTAATACCAATTCAGGTAAATCGTCGAGTAAAAAATTCAAATAATTTTCTCCGGTCAGGCGCTCTGGTAAGAAGTGTGGACCGATCAGGTGTATTCCAATAACCCCCGCCCAAACGTTTACACTAAACTTAGTTTGAAAGGAACTTTGTCTTTTCTTGCGGGGATTTTGTCCTTTTTCCGCCCAATGGTGAAGGTTGTGGAGATTCACAATTCCCTCGTGATTAAAATTGGATTCGTCAGTCCACAAAATTCTTTTTAGAAAATTTGTATCTTCTACGTCCGTATGCATCATAAATCGGCAAAAATCCAGCCGTCTCCTGTGGTCATCATCTATGAGACCTAGAACAATCGATTAAAGAATGGTACAAACGCGATTTTTATTTTCTTCTGTAAACCGACCTAAGAAAAAAGAATGTCACCCACAATGAATAAATGACTTTTTGAATGGCAAAAACTAACATAAATTTAAAAGTTAAAATTAGAAAACATTAAAGTTACTAGGTATTTATTTGAAAAACGAACCAGTAAAGCTACAAGGATATTTGTAAACGATTAAAATAAATGTATCGTTAAAACCATTTTAAAATACAAGTTTTTTTGTATGCAAAATTTCAGTACAATAAGGTCGAGGATAACTGGTTCAAAATTCAGTCTCATGATTCCGCCTAATAAAATAAATAAACTAAACGTACCTTGAACAGGAGTGTAGTGATACGCATGCTTGCCATTTTCCCGAAGAACTGACCAAACTTTCCAAACCGACAAGTCAAGTCTTTCAGCTACAACTCGAATACTTGTCGTTGGATCCTCATCAAAAGCTTGCAGAATGTTTTCATCAATTGCAACATTATGTTGCCTCACATTAACTCGAGGCTCTTGGAAATTTATGTTTCCAGTCTCCCTCAGACGTCGATAGGTTGTAGCAAACGTCTCGTGGTGTGGTACACGCCGGTTAGGATATCGCTGCTGGTAAATCCTGTTAGAGTGCGTGTTCGTTCCTGCTTTGATTTTGACGACATTATTAATGATTTCAAGGCCATGAGGCATATCGTTGGAAATGGTATTAAGTAGGCATTCTTTTTAAATTAAATGAAGTTCAAAAAAGCTTTGACTTTTTTTTATAATTAATTTTGAATTTGTAATTTTTCATACATTATTTCATTTTTAAGAGTTTGGAAGCTTGACAAGTATTTTTTTACATGTAGTGCTATGAATTTATGTTTTATTTAGAATAATAATACACCAGAGAACGCAATAAAAGTGATTTGGTGTAAATACAACTACAGACTATAAAGTTATAACGTTTTAAAGGTGATAGTTCTGGTAATTTAAAAAAAAACCAAAAAAAATCGTTTCTCGAATACAGTGACATATAGGACATTGGGTCTAAGGGTGAAAACTAGTACATGGCCACACCAAACCCCCAAAAATTTTTGTCGGTCAATGCGCCAAACACCCTGTATATGGCAGTCGTTTCATTGTCGGCGAATTGCATCAGTCTTAAGTAAGTGAAATCTATTGTGTCATGATTTTACGGAAAAAGGCCATAGTGCCGAAACCATTGAATTTAAAATATAGCTCTTCAGCATTTCGTCTGTATCTGTCGGTACCCAGTGATGAAGGCGAGCGCTGAGCGTAAGTTTGTCCTGCGAGCGTAAAAAGTAATTTTTTTGGTCGGCACACCTATTAGTCTCCCTACAAATTAAATCGGTTAACTCGACGTCGATCATTTTATAAAAGACGTCGAGTATCGAATTCGAGTCAGCCATGTTAAATGTCGGTCCTGGTGTCCCGGTGGAGACCAGAGACATTTACTGGCAAATGTCTCTGGTCTCTCCCGGAATATTGCCTATTCTTTACGCCACGTAAAGTCGTAAGCGTTTTCCGGGGCAATACTCTGCAGGGCAGAGTCATTTACGGTGTCTTGAGTCTCCAAAATAGTCCGACGTGGATGCAGGCTCGGTCGGTAGAGTCGGTCCAAAGTCAAAGTCTATTTCGTCATTGTTCAAGTAATCATCATCGCTCTCAGCTTGCCCAGTCGACTATCGTGTCCTCATGTCGTGGGTCATTAAAACTTGTAACAAAAAAAAATACTTTATGTATATGGGCATTATCTAATTTAATGTTAAATATTATGTTGTCCAATATTTACCAATCACAGTGCATTTGCGAGCAGCATCTTCTCCAGAAAATTTAGATATTATAACATTATTTATTGAATGATAATAAAAAAAACAAACAAGAAATGGATATAGATGATATCTCTTCAGATGTCGTTTACTCATCCTTTGAAGAGATAGGTATCGTTTATAAAATAGCCCCTATTTAGCGGAGATCGCGACGCCGCCGCCGCGTCTAAATTTAGTTTATCGAGTCGATAAACGACTCGGGTCGCTATCGCGCGAACTCGGCGAATTAAGGACTGTGTCGAAGTCAGGAGTACCGTAACGGATACCAATCGTGTCTTGGGCTCCATCCTCCCCGGAATTATCATACATATCCACTAAAACAAAAAAGATTAATTTATTATTTTATTATATTATTTTATTTTATTTTCAGAAAAGGTACAGGGGTTATTGTTTTTGTAAATAAAGGCATAAAAAAACGGGTTCCAAAGGTCCCCGATAGGGTTCACTTCTGTACTTCGAGATGTCCAGCGCATAATAGGGATCCCAACCTCTTGTAAGTAGTCCTTTACAATGAATGCAGTGAGACAGCGAGCGTTATCATGCATTGACATGAACTCACTGCCAACAAAACCCGCATAGGTACCACATGCTCTTCCAGAATCTTTGTTATGTACCGAGGAGCAGTCATAGACCCCTGTCCGCGAGCACCTCCAGTCTGGGAAACGCACACAAGGTTGGTTTTGCCGTCGATTGACATCCCGCCACAGAGCATGCACGAGCCACCACTGTATTACACTGTCTTTATACAGGCTTGCGCGAATCGTACACTCTTCTACGCCTATCGTTGCAGAAAAGACACCCTCGTCTCATCTGAGAAGAATACAGCCCTCCATTGTTCTATTGTCCAATAGACTTGGTCGCTGCCAAATTGCACCAGTCTCTCCTTTGCTGTGCAGTCAATTTTGGGCCTGTAGCAGCTCCGTGAGCAGCAATTTTCTTCTTCCATAACCGTCTCTTAACCGTGGACACGCTTACAGAAGTTTGGCACATATATAAAAATAGTTGCACACATAGTTATTAGTGTCAATCAAACTAAATGTAGCATTATTGGTGGAGAACGTGTGCAGAGTTAGGTTAAGCCTAAATCGTATGTCATTTTCTTCCTTTGGCAAACTTTTTAGTGGGAAGTGTAAATAAAACAATATTATTAACTCTATCAAATGACACAACTCAATAAACCAAAAAAAGAAATACCTCTGTCACCAATAAATATAAGTATAGTGATGTCTAGATTAAAATTAGATTGAATTACAATTTTTATTTACAATTTCCTTATAATTCAAGCCGGGCATACAGAAATTTCTTGTGACTTGGCCTATATCATTTGTTAATAACTGGCTCATTCGTTGTCCAATTTCATCACTAATTAATACATATTTACTGTTTGGTTTATAATTAATTTTAGTGGGCATTTTTCATTATGTGTCGTTAAGGAACTATCAGACTCTAAACTAGGCAGTGTTAGTAGTACATATCGACAGTGAATGCCGAGGATGAGAGGTGTTTGAATGGATGGATGACTTTATGCTTGTCATCGACTGCCTCCGGTCATGATCACATAAACATGCACTTACCAGCTCATTAATGGCTAACTCCTTCATTTGCATTTCTGAACTTTTATATTTACTGGTCATGGATATTAATTTTTCAATAAGATTACTTAGTTCTAAATTTAGTTTTTCTGTGTCATTCTTATGTTTTAATGTATTATTTCGTAATGTTGAAGAATAAATATTCAGTTTATTACGTACCTGGAGCCGCTCTCTATTGAGCTTAACATTTTTTATGAAATACTTTTGTTACCGGTTTTTTGTTTTTTTTAATGTATTTATTAATCTTAACATATTTTTTTAATATGTTTTTGCTGCAGTTTCTACCTGCACTGTGTTATTATGCTCTTCTGTGCATGTAAGGTCAATAGTTACCATAGGTTTGTTAATTGCAGTAAAAACCATGTCATGGGCAAGTGCCCATGATATGACAACGTTGGTAGTAAGTACTACCAACTCGTTGGATAGACTTTGGTTTAACGAGGCTGTGGTGTACATTTCTCATGGTGAGATCTTGTTATTTGCATGTAGCTGAATGTGCACGACTGAGAGCTTGTTCATACTCAATGGAGTTGGAGTCCCTGGAATCTACAGCTTACATACTGCAAGTGCAGTTGAGCCATTTCTGATTTCAATGTTCCATTTTTATTAAAAATATCTAATAGTTCCCTCTCATTGTCATCTCTCTCCCTATTCAGTTGGCCACACAGCTCCTTAGAAGCCTTAAGTTCGCTCAAAGCCATTTGAAGTTTGGACTCCTCCTGGCAAGCAGAGGCGTTGCGAGTGAGCATGATTAATGAATAGAGAGAACAAATAAAAGAGGAAAGTAAGATTTAGATTTAGGGAATTAGAATTAGGGAGAAAAGATACAGTTATAATAATAGTTGTGTCACCTAACTAAAATAAGGTTAAGTTTATATTACATGTCTACAAACCGTACTTGCGAAATAGATACTTCAAAAGTATACTTGTATATGTTTTTTAAATACAAAGCGTACTGCTTTGTATTTAAAAATGCAAACTATGTAATTATTGTAAATTTGTAACTGATTTTGAAATGACAATTTACTAAAACTTGTACCGGTAACCGTCAATAAACACACTGTTTTTACACATAAATTACGTCTAATTAAGTTATTATCATACATTATTTCTATATTATACTATACACTATTTCTATTCCACTAAACTATTTCCATTCACGGTGAGTTTATCACTTCGTCTTCTCTCGACTTTTGTGGTACGTATATGTAGTTCTTCTTTCATAATGACGGAATCCGCCTCAATGTGTTAGACTAATGCATTCCCAGTTTCAACTTCCGTGTTGTCAACAAGTTGTTTGGCTCGTTACCGTACGTAGAAATCGAACGGAGTCAAATCTGGGGAACGTGGAAGCGTAGTAGGGCCTCCCTTCCAATTCACGAGACTGGGAATGAATCATTCAAGTACATCTTTATACAAAATTGGTAGCTCGGCTACTAATAATGGCAAGTCTGTTTGCATAAATTCGAGGTAATTACCTCCGTTCAGATTATCAGGTAAGAAGTGTGGTCCAACAATTTGATTCGCAATTACTCCTGCCAAACGTTTACCCTGAATCGTGTCTGGTATGACTTGTCTTTTTTACGCGTGGGATTTTTACCGCTCAGCGGTGTAAATTGTACAAATTAAGGATTCATTCTTTAGTAATATTATTTGTCCACTGAATTCTTTTTAAGTCAAAACCATTCAGATTATATTTTGGATTGTTAGTGTTCAATTTAACATGTTTGATCAATCCCTTATACTTAATGTAAATTCCTGTTTGCCATATTTCACTAGTCTTATGGTAGCCTGGATAGCACTTTTCTAGTTTTGGAATCATAGCCCATGAGTACCACACACATGATGTTTCATGCCAGCACCATGTATCACATCCAATTGTATCTGACTGGCATCCATAGCCATTAGGGTAACGCTCACAAAACTCCGCTAAAGGGATGGACGTTCACCAGGGGACTTGCACTCTGTCCAAATCGGTGGTGCCCCACAAGAGAGAAAAACCTCTGCTCTATATCTGATAGGGCACTCGATTGAGGAAGCCCTCCACCCGTTGCATTAGCATCGGCATTTATGTCAGCAACTGTTTTCTTCAGTTTACTTTTTATAGTTACTGACATACTGAAATCAAAATTTAAGACGATAAAAGTTTAAGTTTGGATGACATTAAGAAAACACTGTAGGTAATTATTTAAATACTTATAATGAACCACACCTTCGGAGGTTCGGTTGTGCCGCTTCACTCAACAGTGAACACATCTGCCACAAGCACAAAGATTCTGCTATTCCTTGGGCGCTGTTGTTATAACCCCGGGCCCTAGCTAGGACAGGGTGGCGCTCCATAAAATCGAGCAAGATGTTAAACTGGGCCTCGGAAACTCTAGCACCACGTCTTGCCATTCCTACAAAAATGGTCAATACAAATTAATTTATTTGCATAATAATGATTAAACATTCATCAAAAGTAAACATAGTTAACACTTACTTTAATAAAAACGATCCAACTCTAACCAAACACACTAGAAAAATAATGTTACGCATTATAGAGACGTATTCACGAAATTTACAAGTGGTGTTATTACACTCACAGGCACAATTAACCGCCCACCTTGTATTTCTTTCAATTTTCAGAAATCGACTAATTTAGCCTTCAGGTTATTATAGGTATCATGAAAGCTACCTCTAAAGTTACAATAAAAAAGGAAATTTCGAAAAAATACTCGTTTATTAAAGGATGCATACCAAAAATAAATTTTGTGAAACAAATCGATGAAATTTTAACAACGTTGTTTAGTGAAAAAAAGTGGTCCAATAAAAAAAAAACAAAATTAATAATGGGTGTTGCCGCCTCGGGCTCTAATGACTTCCTGGAGCCGGTTTGGCAATCCATCCATGATGTCTTGGATATCCGTTTGGGAGATATTGTGCCACTCCTCTACCGCAGCCATTTTGAGCTCTCCTAGTGTTAAAGGGGCTGGTATTCTTGCTCTGACACGTCTTTTGAGGTTGTCCCAAATTGCTCAATTGGGTTAAGATCGGGACTGCGTGCTGGCCATGGTAAAACTTGAATGCCGACCTCATTCAGATACTCGGTGACGGATCTTGCGGTATAGCAACGTGCATTGTCATGCATTGGTCTAAAGTTGTCACCAATGAACGGAGCGAAAGGTATGACATAGTCTTGGAGAACTTCTTCCACGTATCTCTGAGCATTCACACTGCCTCTATCGAACACAACAAGATCGGTACGAGCCTCGTAAGAGATACCTCCCCAAACCATTACAGACCCTCCCTAGTAACCCACTGTTTCCGTTATAGCGCATGGAGCGAACCTTTCATTTTGGCGCCAGTAGACACGCTGACGTCCATGTGGACCTCTTAAAGCTATTCTGCTCTCAACAGAATATCCTTCCATTCCTCCACTGTCCAGTCAGCATATTCTTGCGCAAAAGCAAGTCTAGCTCTACGGTCTTGTGGGAACAGTATTGGTACAGGTATTGGCTAAAAACAGGCGCTCATGTATAATTGAAACAAACTGCTCTGCATGTATATTTTCTGCGAATGGCGAAGTAAACGCATTCAGTAGAGCAGCTGCTATTTTAAAGTCTGCCATTAGATTGCGACAACCACGGTTAAAATATTAATGACGGAATATTTTAAAGTCTTTCTTAAAACGGCCATTCACAGCTTCTACTACCCACCTGTTTATTGTCACACAGCGTGATCTGTTGGCTTCAAGAGTGGCTAGCTGTGATTGGCCGTCTTCTCTAGTTTCAGGCATACGACCAATGTATCCTTTCGCATGCAGACTATCTATGCAGTCACGAAAACCTCTATCCAAAATAAAAACATCATTTTCATATTGAATTCCGTTTCGATAAATAAATCATTCATTATGGTCGCATCATTTGTAGTGGCACTATATGGTGCCGCGTACATCTATGATATATCCATCAGAGGCACAGGATAAATGGCTTTAATAAATTCCTATATTTATGTAGGGAATATGTCTCCTTTTGGTTCAAGTAATTACTGCTTTTTTGTGTATATATATATATATATATATATGTTGCATCTGCTATTGTAATTGCGGGTTTTTGTTCAGCTGGTGCACCAAGCTCACCAAAAATGTGATCAGCAATGTAGGTATATATATTTTGCTGCAACCTGCTCGATTCTTAAATGAGAAAAACCAAGAAATTGTGGAACATCGTCTGTTAACAAAATGTTTCTTGCTACAGACATTAATATTTCAAGGGTCCGTCTTGGTACTTGAAATAAACATGACAATCTGTCTCCCGAATCTCCAGTTCTTAACTTGCACAATAAAGCTGTTATTGCAAAACTACTCCGATGCATATTCCTAAGCCTGAGTGTTGCTTCTAATATTTGTGCATTTTGTTGTTTACTTATGCCTATAAAGTACTGCAGTTGGCTATCAGGGTAGTTTTGAATATTCTCATAAGAGATGTTTTGAAGTCCTTCCATTAATATGAAAATAATCTCTTCTATTTGTATGGAAGTAAAGTTATTAAGGCTATACTCAGCAGTATAGAGACTGCATAATTTGCCTCCTGTTTATGCAGAGAACAAATACGAGCACCTCTTGGTATAAAATATTGATATCTAACACTTCTTGCCTGGTTTCTTCGGGCACAACATTTCTCTCTGGTTTTATGCATTCTTGGAAAATGCATTGCCTTAGTATTTCAGCCGCTCTTCTTATATTGGGCAACACAATATGCTGGGATCTTTCTTGAGGTTCTTCTGGAACATGTAAGCTCAAATCTCGAGCTTGGTCCCAACAAACTTCATTCATGGACGACATCTGTAATTAATTCATTTCATGAAATAGCCATAGATATCAAAATAGCATTGATGAAATATAAATGAAACACTAAGTTCACATAAACAAAAAAGAAGTAGGACACAGCAAGATTCCTGATTGAATTTGAGCAACCCAAGCCAGTCAATGGTTCTTGAAATACAATAATTGGTTTCAGCGAACCAACTTCATAAGTGTCCCAGAGTTAGCAACATATATAAGAGTAATGCCCTTTCATGGCAAGTGTCTATAATCTAGTTACTATAAATATTATATCTCATAATGTATACCTGCTGGTGCTCCAATAAACGGGCAATGTTGTCAGGATTCCACTGTTCATCTGATCTTGTGATGGACAGCAGGTGTTATCTAGAAATAATTAAGTGATTTGGAGTACTGTTCAATATTATTTAATATACTTTCCTATTATACTAATCCTAAGACGACACTCTGACCTATGCCTTTCCTATTATACTACCTATTCTACCACTCTTAAGTAAACCAAGATAAGATACTATGTAAATAACAATTTGTATGTTATTCATACATATAACCATGTTTGTTAGTTTTCTGAAGAGTATTGAGATTACTTTTAGGAGACATACAATATTTTTGTGTGGTATGGTGTGGTCTAAATGGTAAGGACGACTTTTCAACACGTAAAACTTTTCACAGAGTTCGTCACTGGATGTGGGCCAGTACAACAAACACAAATGTTATTCGTAAATTACTTACATCTCTAGGATATGTCCACAGTCGAATAGTATTGACGAGAACTTCACTCTCATCGGATAAAGCGTGCCTTCTTATTCGGGATAAGCGAATGTTGCAATTAACACATTGCAAACTCGTCATTTTAATTAAAGCACGTAACAACAAACACGTAAAGCTTGCAGAATGTTTTCATCAATTGCAACATTATGTTGCCTCACATTAACTCGAGGCTCTTGGAAATTTATGTTTCCAGTCTCCCTCAGACGTCGATAGGTTGTAGCAAACGTCTCGTGGTGTGGTACACGCCGGTTAGGATATCGCTGCTGGTAAATCCTGTTAGAGTGCGTGTTCGTTCCTGCTTTGATTTTGACGACATTATTAATGATTTCAAGGCCATGAGGCATATCGTTGGAAATGGTATTAAGTAGGCATTCTTTTTAAATTAAATGAAGTTCAAAAAAGCTTTGACTTTTTTTTATAATTAATTTTGAATTTGTAATTTTTCATACATTATTTCATTTTTAAGAGTTTGGAAGCTTGACAAGTATTTTTTTACATGTAGTGCTATGAATTTATGTTTTATTTAGAATAATAATACACCAGAGAACGCAATAAAAGTGATTTGGTGTAAATACAACTACAGACTATAAAGTTATAACGTTTTAAAGGTGATAGTTCTGGTAATTTAAAAAAAAACCAAAAAAAATCGTTTCTCGAATACAGTGACATATAGGACATTGGGTCTAAGGGTGAAAACTAGTACATGGCCACACCAAACCCCCAAAAATTTTTGTCGGTCAATGCGCCAAACACCCTGTATATGGCAGTCGTTTCATTGTCGGCGAATTGCATCAGTCTTAAGTAAGTGAAATCTATTGTGTCATGATTTTACGGAAAAAGGCCATAGTGCCGAAACCATTGAATTTAAAATATAGCTCTTCAGCATTTCGTCTGTATCTGTCGGTACCCAGTGATGAAGGCGAGCGCTGAGCGTAAGTTTGTCCTGCGAGCGTAAAAAGTAATTTTTTTGGTCGGCACACCTATTAGTCTCCCTACAAATTAAATCGGTTAACTCGACGTCGATCATTTTATAAAAGACGTCGAGTATCGAATTCGAGTCAGCCATGTTAAATGTCGGTCCTGGTGTCCCGGTGGAGACCAGAGACATTTACTGGCAAATGTCTCTGGTCTCTCCCGGAATATTGCCTATTCTTTACGCCACGTAAAGTCGTAAGCGTTTTCCGGGGCAATACTCTGCAGGGCAGAGTCATTTACGGTGTCTTGAGTCTCCAAAATAGTCCGACGTGGATGCAGGCTCGGTCGGTAGAGTCGGTCCAAAGTCAAAGTCTATTTCGTCATTGTTCAAGTAATCATCATCGCTCTCAGCTTGCCCAGTCGACTATCGTGTCCTCATGTCGTGGGTCATTAAAACTTGTAACAAAAAAAAATACTTTATGTATATGGGCATTATCTAATTTAATGTTAAATATTATGTTGTCCAATATTTACCAATCACAGTGCATTTGCGAGCAGCATCTTCTCCAGAAAATTTAGATATTATAACATTATTTATTGAATGATAATAAAAAAAACAAACAAGAAATGGATATAGATGATATCTCTTCAGATGTCGTTTACTCATCCTTTGAAGAGATAGGTATCGTTTATAAAATAGCCCCTATTTAGCGGAGATCGCGACGCCGCCGCCGCGTCTAAATTTAGTTTATCGAGTCGATAAACGACTCGGGTCGCTATCGCGCGAACTCGGCGAATTAAGGACTGTGTCGAAGTCAGGAGTACCGTAACGGATACCAATCGTGTCTTGGGCTCCATCCTCCCCGGAATTATCATACATATCCACTAAAACAAAAAAGATTAATTTATTATTTTATTATATTATTTTATTTTATTTTCAGAAAAGGTACAGGGGTTATTGTTTTTGTAAATAAAGGCATAAAAAAACGGGTTCCAAAGGTCCCCGATAGGGTTCACTTCTGTACTTCGAGATGTCCAGCGCATAATAGGGATCCCAACCTCTTGTAAGTAGTCCTTTACAATGAATGCAGTGAGACAGCGAGCGTTATCATGCATTGACATGAACTCACTGCCAACAAAACCCGCATAGGTACCACATGCTCTTCCAGAATCTTTGTTATGTACCGAGGAGCAGTCATAGACCCCTGTCCGCGAGCACCTCCAGTCTGGGAAACGCACACAAGGTTGGTTTTGCCGTCGATTGACATCCCGCCACAGAGCATGCACGAGCCACCACTGTATTACACTGTCTTTATACAGGCTTGCGCGAATCGTACACTCTTCTACGCCTATCGTTGCAGAAAAGACACCCTCGTCTCATCTGAGAAGAATACAGCCCTCCATTGTTCTATTGTCCAATAGACTTGGTCGCTGCCAAATTGCACCAGTCTCTCCTTTGCTGTGCAGTCAATTTTGGGCCTGTAGCAGCTCCGTGAGCAGCAATTTTCTTCTTCCATAACCGTCTCTTAACCGTGGACACGCTTACAGAAGTTTGGCACATATATAAAAATAGTTGCACACATAGTTATTAGTGTCAATCAAACTAAATGTAGCATTATTGGTGGAGAACGTGTGCAGAGTTAGGTTAAGCCTAAATCGTATGTCATTTTCTTCCTTTGGCAAACTTTTTAGTGGGAAGTGTAAATAAAACAATATTATTAACTCTATCAAATGACACAACTCAATAAACCAAAAAAAGAAATACCTCTGTCACCAATAAATATAAGTATAGTGATGTCTAGATTAAAATTAGATTGAATTACAATTTTTATTTACAATTTCCTTATAATTCAAGCCGGGCATACAGAAATTTCTTGTGACTTGGCCTATATCATTTGTTAATAACTGGCTCATTCGTTGTCCAATTTCATCACTAATTAATACATATTTACTGTTTGGTTTATAATTAATTTTAGTGGGCATTTTTCATTATGTGTCGTTAAGGAACTATCAGACTCTAAACTAGGCAGTGTTAGTAGTACATATCGACAGTGAATGCCGAGGATGAGAGGTGTTTGAATGGATGGATGACTTTATGCTTGTCATCGACTGCCTCCGGTCATGATCACATAAACATGCACTTACCAGCTCATTAATGGCTAACTCCTTCATTTGCATTTCTGAACTTTTATATTTACTGGTCATGGATATTAATTTTTCAATAAGATTACTTAGTTCTAAATTTAGTTTTTCTGTGTCATTCTTATGTTTTAATGTATTATTTCGTAATGTTGAAGAATAAATATTCAGTTTATTACGTACCTGGAGCCGCTCTCTATTGAGCTTAACATTTTTTATGAAATACTTTTGTTACCGGTTTTTTGTTTTTTTTAATGTATTTATTAATCTTAACATATTTTTTTAATATGTTTTTGCTGCAGTTTCTACCTGCACTGTGTTATTATGCTCTTCTGTGCATGTAAGGTCAATAGTTACCATAGGTTTGTTAATTGCAGTAAAAACCATGTCATGGGCAAGTGCCCATGATATGACAACGTTGGTAGTAAGTACTACCAACTCGTTGGATAGACTTTGGTTTAACGAGGCTGTGGTGTACATTTCTCATGGTGAGATCTTGTTATTTGCATGTAGCTGAATGTGCACGACTGAGAGCTTGTTCATACTCAATGGAGTTGGAGTCCCTGGAATCTACAGCTTACATACTGCAAGTGCAGTTGAGCCATTTCTGATTTCAATGTTCCATTTTTATTAAAAATATCTAATAGTTCCCTCTCATTGTCATCTCTCTCCCTATTCAGTTGGCCACACAGCTCCTTAGAAGCCTTAAGTTCGCTCAAAGCCATTTGAAGTTTGGACTCCTCCTGGCAAGCAGAGGCGTTGCGAGTGAGCATGATTAATGAATAGAGAGAACAAATAAAAGAGGAAAGTAAGATTTAGATTTAGGGAATTAGAATTAGGGAGAAAAGATACAGTTATAATAATAGTTGTGTCACCTAACTAAAATAAGGTTAAGTTTATATTACATGTCTACAAACCGTACTTGCGAAATAGATACTTCAAAAGTATACTTGTATATGTTTTTTAAATACAAAGCGTACTGCTTTGTATTTAAAAATGCAAACTATGTAATTATTGTAAATTTGTAACTGATTTTGAAATGACAATTTACTAAAACTTGTACCGGTAACCGTCAATAAACACACTGTTTTTACACATAAATTACGTCTAATTAAGTTATTATCATACATTATTTCTATATTATACTATACACTATTTCTATTCCACTAAACTATTTCCATTCACGGTGAGTTTATCACTTCGTCTTCTCTCGACTTTTGTGGTACGTATATGTAGTTCTTCTTTCATAATGACGGAATCCGCCTCAATGTGTTAGACTAATGCATTCCCAGTTTCAACTTCCGTGTTGTCAACAAGTTGTTTGGCTCGTTACCGTACGTAGAAATCGAACGGAGTCAAATCTGGGGAACGTGGAAGCGTAGTAGGGCCTCCCTTCCAATTCACGAGACTGGGAATGAATCATTCAAGTACATCTTTATACAAAATTGGTAGCTCGGCTACTAATAATGGCAAGTCTGTTTGCATAAATTCGAGGTAATTACCTCCGTTCAGATTATCAGGTAAGAAGTGTGGTCCAACAATTTGATTCGCAATTACTCCTGCCAAACGTTTACCCTGAATCGTGTCTGGTATGACTTGTCTTTTTTACGCGTGGGATTTTTACCGCTCAGCGGTGTAAATTGTACAAATTAAGGATTCATTCTTTAGTAATATTATTTGTCCACTGAATTCTTTTTAAGTCAAAACCATTCAGATTATATTTTGGATTGTTAGTGTTCAATTTAACATGTTTGATCAATCCCTTATACTTAATGTAAATTCCTGTTTGCCATATTTCACTAGTCTTATGGTAGCCTGGATAGCACTTTTCTAGTTTTGGAATCATAGCCCATGAGTACCACACACATGATGTTTCATGCCAGCACCATGTATCACATCCAATTGTATCTGACTGGCATCCATAGCCATTAGGGTAACGCTCACAAAACTCCGCTAAAGGGATGGACGTTCACCAGGGGACTTGCACTCTGTCCAAATCGGTGGTGCCCCACAAGAGAGAAAAACCTCTGCTCTATATCTGATAGGGCACTCGATTGAGGAAGCCCTCCACCCGTTGCATTAGCATCGGCATTTATGTCAGCAACTGTTTTCTTCAGTTTACTTTTTATAGTTACTGACATACTGAAATCAAAATTTAAGACGATAAAAGTTTAAGTTTGGATGACATTAAGAAAACACTGTAGGTAATTATTTAAATACTTATAATGAACCACACCTTCGGAGGTTCGGTTGTGCCGCTTCACTCAACAGTGAACACATCTGCCACAAGCACAAAGATTCTGCTATTCCTTGGGCGCTGTTGTTATAACCCCGGGCCCTAGCTAGGACAGGGTGGCGCTCCATAAAATCGAGCAAGATGTTAAACTGGGCCTCGGAAACTCTAGCACCACGTCTTGCCATTCCTACAAAAATGGTCAATACAAATTAATTTATTTGCATAATAATGATTAAACATTCATCAAAAGTAAACATAGTTAACACTTACTTTAATAAAAACGATCCAACTCTAACCAAACACACTAGAAAAATAATGTTACGCATTATAGAGACGTATTCACGAAATTTACAAGTGGTGTTATTACACTCACAGGCACAATTAACCGCCCACCTTGTATTTCTTTCAATTTTCAGAAATCGACTAATTTAGCCTTCAGGTTATTATAGGTATCATGAAAGCTACCTCTAAAGTTACAATAAAAAAGGAAATTTCGAAAAAATACTCGTTTATTAAAGGATGCATACCAAAAATAAATTTTGTGAAACAAATCGATGAAATTTTAACAACGTTGTTTAGTGAAAAAAAGTGGTCCAATAAAAAAAAAACAAAATTAATAATGGGTGTTGCCGCCTCGGGCTCTAATGACTTCCTGGAGCCGGTTTGGCAATCCATCCATGATGTCTTGGATATCCGTTTGGGAGATATTGTGCCACTCCTCTACCGCAGCCATTTTGAGCTCTCCTAGTGTTAAAGGGGCTGGTATTCTTGCTCTGACACGTCTTTTGAGGTTGTCCCAAATTGCTCAATTGGGTTAAGATCGGGACTGCGTGCTGGCCATGGTAAAACTTGAATGCCGACCTCATTCAGATACTCGGTGACGGATCTTGCGGTATAGCAACGTGCATTGTCATGCATTGGTCTAAAGTTGTCACCAATGAACGGAGCGAAAGGTATGACATAGTCTTGGAGAACTTCTTCCACGTATCTCTGAGCATTCACACTGCCTCTATCGAACACAACAAGATCGGTACGAGCCTCGTAAGAGATACCTCCCCAAACCATTACAGACCCTCCCTAGTAACCCACTGTTTCCGTTATAGCGCATGGAGCGAACCTTTCATTTTGGCGCCAGTAGACACGCTGACGTCCATGTGGACCTCTTAAAGCTATTCTGCTCTCAACAGAATATCCTTCCATTCCTCCACTGTCCAGTCAGCATATTCTTGCGCAAAAGCAAGTCTAGCTCTACGGTCTTGTGGGAACAGTATTGGTACAGGTATTGGCTAAAAACAGGCGCTCATGTATAATTGAAACAAACTGCTCTGCATGTATATTTTCTGCGAATGGCGAAGTAAACGCATTCAGTAGAGCAGCTGCTATTTTAAAGTCTGCCATTAGATTGCGACAACCACGGTTAAAATATTAATGACGGAATATTTTAAAGTCTTTCTTAAAACGGCCATTCACAGCTTCTACTACCCACCTGTTTATTGTCACACAGCGTGATCTGTTGGCTTCAAGAGTGGCTAGCTGTGATTGGCCGTCTTCTCTAGTTTCAGGCATACGACCAATGTATCCTTTCGCATGCAGACTATCTATGCAGTCACGAAAACCTCTATCCAAAATAAAAACATCATTTTCATATTGAATTCCGTTTCGATAAATAAATCATTCATTATGGTCGCATCATTTGTAGTGGCACTATATGGTGCCGCGTACATCTATGATATATCCATCAGAGGCACAGGATAAATGGCTTTAATAAATTCCTATATTTATGTAGGGAATATGTCTCCTTTTGGTTCAAGTAATTACTGCTTTTTTGTGTATATATATATATATATATATATGTTGCATCTGCTATTGTAATTGCGGGTTTTTGTTCAGCTGGTGCACCAAGCTCACCAAAAATGTGATCAGCAATGTAGGTATATATATTTTGCTGCAACCTGCTCGATTCTTAAATGAGAAAAACCAAGAAATTGTGGAACATCGTCTGTTAACAAAATGTTTCTTGCTACAGACATTAATATTTCAAGGGTCCGTCTTGGTACTTGAAATAAACATGACAATCTGTCTCCCGAATCTCCAGTTCTTAACTTGCACAATAAAGCTGTTATTGCAAAACTACTCCGATGCATATTCCTAAGCCTGAGTGTTGCTTCTAATATTTGTGCATTTTGTTGTTTACTTATGCCTATAAAGTACTGCAGTTGGCTATCAGGGTAGTTTTGAATATTCTCATAAGAGATGTTTTGAAGTCCTTCCATTAATATGAAAATAATCTCTTCTATTTGTATGGAAGTAAAGTTATTAAGGCTATACTCAGCAGTATAGAGACTGCATAATTTGCCTCCTGTTTATGCAGAGAACAAATACGAGCACCTCTTGGTATAAAATATTGATATCTAACACTTCTTGCCTGGTTTCTTCGGGCACAACATTTCTCTCTGGTTTTATGCATTCTTGGAAAATGCATTGCCTTAGTATTTCAGCCGCTCTTCTTATATTGGGCAACACAATATGCTGGGATCTTTCTTGAGGTTCTTCTGGAACATGTAAGCTCAAATCTCGAGCTTGGTCCCAACAAACTTCATTCATGGACGACATCTGTAATTAATTCATTTCATGAAATAGCCATAGATATCAAAATAGCATTGATGAAATATAAATGAAACACTAAGTTCACATAAACAAAAAAGAAGTAGGACACAGCAAGATTCCTGATTGAATTTGAGCAACCCAAGCCAGTCAATGGTTCTTGAAATACAATAATTGGTTTCAGCGAACCAACTTCATAAGTGTCCCAGAGTTAGCAACATATATAAGAGTAATGCCCTTTCATGGCAAGTGTCTATAATCTAGTTACTATAAATATTATATCTCATAATGTATACCTGCTGGTGCTCCAATAAACGGGCAATGTTGTCAGGATTCCACTGTTCATCTGATCTTGTGATGGACAGCAGGTGTTATCTAGAAATAATTAAGTGATTTGGAGTACTGTTCAATATTATTTAATATACTTTCCTATTATACTAATCCTAAGACGACACTCTGACCTATGCCTTTCCTATTATACTACCTATTCTACCACTCTTAAGTAAACCAAGATAAGATACTATGTAAATAACAATTTGTATGTTATTCATACATATAACCATGTTTGTTAGTTTTCTGAAGAGTATTGAGATTACTTTTAGGAGACATACAATATTTTTGTGTGGTATGGTGTGGTCTAAATGGTAAGGACGACTTTTCAACACGTAAAACTTTTCACAGAGTTCGTCACTGGATGTGGGCCAGTACAACAAACACAAATGTTATTCGTAAATTACTTACATCTCTAGGATATGTCCACAGTCGAATAGTATTGACGAGAACTTCACTCTCATCGGATAAAGCGTGCCTTCTTATTCGGGATAAGCGAATGTTGCAATTAACACATTGCAAACTCGTCATTTTAATTAAAGCACGTAACCACACCCTGCACAGTAAATAAAGCGTCTTTTCTCAAACTTCTATCAATAGATAGAGTACGGAGGAGCAGATGCTCAACTCAACGTAAAAACAGCCAGATAATTCGCTAAA
The DNA here is from genome assembly GCA_905163465.1 of Craniophora ligustri. Taxonomy (NCBI): domain Eukaryota; kingdom Metazoa; phylum Arthropoda; class Insecta; order Lepidoptera; family Noctuidae; genus Craniophora; species Craniophora ligustri. Next base: position 10,835,436 of record LR990971.1, on the reverse strand, counting down.
TTGCTCAGATGCAGTCACAAACCACAATCCAAAACAACAGCAAAGAACTGACAGAAAAACAGAATGTTGTTTCTTTATCAGTCAATAAAATAATTGCCATATGGACAAAAATATATTTTTACGAAAATAATTCCTATCATTAAATCGTTAACTATTATGATTTTATGCAATAATTATGCGTTTGTATTTATTTATATTTAAGAAAAATATTTGATTAAAGTGAAATTATTTTCAAAATAACGACTCAGTCTTAAAGTATTTACATACATGACTTATGGAGTTTTTAGGTCATGCAGTAGGTGAAGAATATAGAAACCGTAAGGGATACTTTTCAATGTTCAAGCGATCTGTGATGCCGATTTAAAATTTATGAATGTGGTGGCTCGTTGGCCAGGTTCTGCACATGATGCCACAATATTTAACAATTCAATTCTTAGAGGTATTTTTTATAACTTTATATCATTTGCCTGGTTTCCCCTACTAATAAAATAAAAGACTTGTATTTTGGTTGGTAATGTATAAACTAAATAAATATTGGAAAGATTTTGAGAATTGCCATTTTTGTGATGGCTAGTATTTAATGTTTCAGGTAGGTACAGCTCAATGTGATGCATGTCAGTTTGGTAACATTTTATATTTGAAATAGCAGATTTCAAATATAAAAAGTAAATACTAAAATTTAGTTACCTTTCTATTGTATTCCTGGTTCTAATATGTGCCTTTATAATGGTGTTCACTTGAAAGAGGTGTTAATAAATAAGGTCTGTTTAGATAAGCGCTGTCACCAAGCATCCACCTGTCTGTGTAACACATGCTATAGCAAGAATAACCAGGCCTAGGAAGTTATTTTAATGTAATATGTACTCATAACTATTACACTAGCTGTTTCATGGGTCACCCACATGAAATTCACAGTCTATGTCAAAAGGACCTCTTAGCACTGGTTCAGTAATCACAGAGATTACAAAACCCCTACAAAACAAACTTCTTTAGGTACAGTTGCCAGCACATCAACCTATAGATCCTTTCGAAGTTGAGTTGCCTCCTGCAGATAAAATTGAAGACTTTCAAAATATGAATGCCCAAGATGTTAGTGAAAGAGCATCTCTAATAAATAATTATTTTAATTAATAAGAGTTTTGAATAAGCGTCTATGACACAAAGGCGTTTAAGGAAATGAGAAGGCTGATGAGTTAAGCGAAAACCAGATGAACCAGAACCATTTATGGGATCATGCACCATCAAAAAAGCCTTACAGGAATATGCCGCGATATGAAACACAAAGAGGAGTAGCAAAATAGCCTAGGGCTAGAACACTCACGATTTCTCGGTAGTAACAATATGACCATTATTTTAGAAATAAATGATTGATTTCTAAAATATGTCTTTCATTATAATCCTTGACCATTTCAATTTATATTGTAGCTATTTTACACTTACCTATGGGTATGAAAATAAACATGATTTATTTTTTAAATTTATTTATACTTATTCAATATCAGGAAATAAAAACTACTGTACTGTAAACTGTAAAGTTTCACCAAAATCCATTCAGTAGTTATTGAGTGAAAGAGTAACAAAGATCCACACATCCACCCATCCTCACAAACCTTCACATTTACTACACTACTGCTTCTTTAACTTTTCTAATTCTAGTTTTAATTTTCCTGTTTCCAACAGGAGTTTTAAATTTTTTAATTTGAGTTCGATGTTCTTCAGTTTTAAGCTATCATTTTCAAAATTTTATTATTTAACTTTGCATCTTACATTGTTTTTTTGCTCAAAAATATTCATCTATGGCAATGTTTCTGGTAGTTCTGGTCTCATTTGTTTTTTTCTTCTTCACTGGATATATAAAATTAATTGAAGATGAATAGGCAAACTCAACTTCTAGAAGTATTTTGAATGATACCACCTGGGGACGCCACAGAAAAAAAATGATTTCCAAATTTGATTTGATTTTCAGTTTGATTTGAAACCAATATTAGTATTAGTGATAACATACCTATGTAACTGCCTACTATACCTATGTATAAATAAAAATATTATGTATGTATACTTCAGTGAATAGAAAAAATAACAGCGAAAGAATAGATAATAGCTTACTACAGTAATCTATTACATCTTACATCTATTTCTACTTGCCTATACATTTTTTGTATATCCCCAGTTAACATATGCTTATAAGTTCTAAACCTTAACAAAATAGACAACAAATCATCTTGTACTACTGGACCAACATACTGAATACAACATACCAACAACGCGTAATTTAGTGCTTTCGCTTTGTACTCTAATTACTGCATGATGTGGTAAGTACAGAAAGTAAGCTTAGTACAGAAACAATAATGATAAATGATATTTATTTTTGCAAATAGGCCATTTTAATGGCACTTTGACAAGTCAATGATTTTTTAATTTTTTTCCTAACTGATATGAATGAACAGAAACAGTAAGACATAACGACGAACTGTGCGTCCATGTCAAAATGAATATTATATTTTTTTACCTGTTCTAGGTGTATTAAATGTGAGCCTTTTATTTGGTGTTATACAGTCATTAACATCCAACTTATGATGCTCCATCACTGTAGGCTCAATATCATTTTCATCAGAAAATGGTATTAAGAGTGGACCTTCTAATGGTATTAAAGGTAGATCCCTAAATGCTACATCACCACTACTTTCACCATCACCACTACCACCACCAATAACAATTTCAGCTTCCACTTCCCTCTCACCCCCAAATGACACGATAAAACCAGTGGCCGTACTACCCAGTAGGCACTTCACTCTGTCTAAAATATCATCTGGGGGTATATATTCTCCAGTCCCACCGCCTGTCAATATATACCAACGCCATCTAATTGAACTATGTAGGTAACTAACAAGAGTTGCGGGTGAGTAGTGTATACGATGCAAAATATTATATTTAACAGGTGACACTAATGTGCTCTTTTAAGTATAACTAAATTCGGGCTATAAATAGAACAATTAGATTAAAAATGGAGGCAATGCATTTTTGATAAACAAATAAAAAAACTGTTATAATAACAATTGGTTTTATTATGAATATGGAGTGTACCCCTAGCGATATTCCGGACCTCCTCCCACTCTGCACTAGTCTAGGGGGCCATCGCCCTGGGCACACTCGGCTTACGCCGCCGGGCCCCCCCGCACGTGCAGGTGCCCGCATCTATCACCCTCTACTCTGTAACAGTACTCTGTCGTAACTCCTCAAAATGAGGAGTTACGACAAAGGGTGACTTTATAGCGGTTAACGCGCAAACCTGTGTCTTTTTGGGGTTGAATTGGACTAAGTTTAGTCTATCCCAGTCTGATAAAGTTAAAATTTCATATAAATAATATTGTGCTTCATGAACGGGTACCGCGCCCTTAGTTATGTGCTTCACATAAAGATTACTACTATTGTGCCACAGATTACAAATACCTAATCGGTAGAAATAAATGCTAATATAAGAATAAGGTATAATATGTTATTTAAACAAAAATACAACAACATATTAAAGTTAAAACTGTGAGTGTTGCTATTGAGGGAGCAGTAGTAGTGAAATTCACGATCAAGTTAAATGTCTAATCCATATAACATAAAAACATTTTCTTCCGTTCATTGCAATAGCAGAAATTAATATCGATCAATGAAGTTGTTACCAGTTCTATATAATCAACTATTCTGCTGGATTGACAATTACTTTTCAATATTTTAAGAATTATTTCTTCAATCTGCATAAAGCATTCCAGCACACGTTTTTTAGGATAGTGAAGAATGCGTTTATTTGAATTATTCTTTAAACTTATAAATTTGGAAAATGCTTCCGCACTTTCCCCCTTATGTTTGCAATAGCAAACATTACATGTTTTAATTACTAATTTATGTATAACATTAATTACCCAACCGCAGCAGTATGCTGCCGCGGTTGGGTAAAAAAAGCACATGGAACTCGCTGGAATTTCACCATTTAATATAACGTTAATATCTGTTAATTGCATATTTAACACATTAAACGCCGATTCAAATTTGGTGATGTTCCGTTTGGGCCATGGGGCTCACCGGTGAGCGACAGCAATACTACCCGTTCAGGCCGTGGGGCTCACCGGTGGCCGCGCGACGGGCTCGTGTTTGAACTCATTTTTCTCGCTGGAGGACACAGTGCCGGTACAAAACTATATTGAGCGTGCCCGGCGCGGCCCTGGAGACCAGTTTACGCATGCTAGCTCGTTTCGACACTAGGTATAAAAAAAGCCTTTGTTGATTTTTTGGCTAAGTACACAAGATGTGGTTTTAAAATAAAAGAAGGTTTAAAAAATATACAGGGTTACTGGTAACTCGACGTATTCCTTGCAAGACGTCATAGTAGGGTTAAAATGCAACAAATTAAGCCACCAAATGTTCTACCGAAGTTCAGTAGTTTTTGAGTTAGTTCGATTTTTAGTGATTTTATGAATAATCCCCGAATAAATCATTTGAAGCTAATTTAAAAATAATTTACGGCGCGACTGTACTGAAATTTAAGTTCATATCATAGTTGATGCCGTAGCAGATCTTTGTTGATAATTAAAGTTCAAAAATGACTAAAACTTTGGCGAAGATCGCTAATCAAACATATTTTTTTTTTGTAATTTTTGCCATTACTTCATAAGAAATACTGTCTAGTGCAAAAAAAGAATACTACGCCTGATGTACAAATTACTAGGAAAATATCCTTGTCTTATCAGCTATTCAAAAAGGTATGAAAGTTAATAGTAAGTCATGCACTACATAATTAAAATCGTTTGGTATTCGGAAAATCAAATTAAACAATTTCGTAAACATTATTTTTATTTTTATTCACAATCAATTTAAAGACTATAATTACAAATTTCACACGTCTTGTTCGATGTGCTGCCCTCGGTTTCGAATACATGTTCTTATTCGCTTCCTCACTTCGGTTTTTGTGATTTTTGATGTTATTGTTTCCCTCATCTGGTCCGCCGCATTTGTGATTCTCTCCCTTAGTTCTTCAATTGAATTTACTGGGGTCACATAAACTAGGTCTTTCATATGACCCCAGACGTAAAAGTCTAGCGGCGTCAGATCAGGGCTTCGTGCAGGCCACGGAATCGGCCCACCGCGTCCTATCCATCGGCTTGGATAGCTTTCATCCAACAATTGTCGAATAGTGATTCGGAAGTGAGCTGGACATCCGTCATGTTGATAAATTATGTTTGCTCTTCTTTCTTCCGGTACGTCCGTGAGCAGTGCTGTTAAATGATTTCTTAGGAAATCTTCATAAAGTTCCCCATTTAGTGTTCGGGGTAAAAAATGTGGCCCAATTAATTTATTGTCGATAATACCCATCCAAACATTAAGCGAGAACCTACGCTGAGATGCGGTTGGTTTCATTTTCTTAGGGTTTGCTTCTGCCTTCGGTGCCCAGTAATGTAAGTTATGGTAATTTGTGATACCATCACGGTCAAAACATGACTCATCGGTCCACAGAATGTTTTTTAAAAAGTTTGCGCTTTCACCATCGGCACTTAGCATAAAACGACAAAATTCAAGCCGTCTCGATGGATCTCCCTCTTCTAATGATTGGACGGGTTGGTAGTGGTATGGATGTCGACCTGACAAGTTAACTACAGACCAGACTTTCCACTGTGACATACCAAGCTCACGCGCTACGATGTTTGTCGATATGTTAGGGTCATCAATAAAACGTTGAAGAATCAGCTCCTCGTCCTCAGCCGTGTATCTCCGGGAACGGCCAGTGTCAATTTGCCTGCTTCTTTGGACGCTGCCAGTTTCAGATAATCGCCGATATGTCGATCCAAAGACAGTAACATGTGGGAGTCGGCGGGTAGGAAAGCGAAGTTGATATTCTCTTCGCGCCTCAGCAGCGTTACCGTCACAAAGTCCGTAACAGTACATTATGTCAGCGTATTCAGGATTAGAATATGCAGCCATAGTCAGCACTTATGAGGGCACAGCACAGCACAAGAGCAAGATACGCGGCAACAGTTAGGGAAATAGCCAGATAACAAAACACGAGCTTGCGCGACGTAGAGTTGAAACTAACTAACCAGATTTTGCGAAGTCGCACTCCGTGGCATGCCGAGAGAACAATAATGACCAATCACAAAGCGTACCGTAGTGTTTGGAGTGTAAGCGCAGGTAAAAACTACGAATAATACGAATACGAAACAATAGGTTGACCGCCTCGCAACTTTACCTGCTCCCCATAAAACCCTGTCGCACATGCAAAAGTATTGACAATTATACCTTTCTGGATAGCTGATAAGACAAGGATATTTTCCTAGTAATTTGTACATCAGGCGTAGTATTCTTTTTTTGCACTAGACAGTATTTCTTATGAAGTAATGGCAAAAATTACAAAAAAAAAATATGTTTGATTAGCGATCTTCGCCAAAGTTTTAGTCATTTTTGAACTTTAATTATCAACAAAGATCTGCTACGGCATCAACTATGATATGAACTTAAATTTCAGTACAGTCGCGCCGTAAATTATTTTTAAATTAGCTTCAAATGATTTATTCGGGGATTATTCATAAAATCACTAAAAATCGAACTAACTCAAAAACTACTGAACTTCGGTAGAACATTTGGTGGCTTAATTTGTTGCATTTTAACCCTACTATGACGTCTTGCAAGGAATACGTCGAGTTACCAGTAACCCTGTATGTTTTATTAGAAAATATTTAAAAACGTTTTATTATACGTTAGGCAATCACTTATTTTTGAACTTAGTAAAAAATAAACTAAATAAACTTCGAAAAAAACTTAAAAAACTTCTCAAAAAATTACTACGTATTTAACAACTTTGTCATGAATATTTGGCACATAAATGAAATCAGTGTTAACAAAAATAATTCTCTTCTTTGAGGCTAAAAAATTGGTCAATGATGAAGCACATTGAAGCAAGATATGCAGAGAAAAGGTTTCTCCGGGCATTGTGGACAAAACGTTCTCACCTTTTTAGTCTTGTTTTTGGCCAACTTTCTGCCGTAAGTAGCTACATTAATTTTGTAGCAATTCACACATGTTCGCCTGCTTGTTCTGGCTTGTCCTTCTTTTTGTTGCAGTTTGTGTGCCATTCTTCTAGGTCTTGCAACTGGAACATCTTGTTGGCTGCAAATTGACTTCAGTAATTCTAGCCGAAAGTCTGCCATTTGTATTTTCTTGCCAGTGACGCTTTGATACAAGACCAGTGCATTGACCACTGCTGTGTTCAGGAGAAGGTTGATTGCATACTTCTTGTACCATTTTATCGATTTCCTCAGTGGAGTTGAGTAAGCAGCCATCTGATCTGACATATCTACAGCCCCTTTAGCGCCGTTATAGTCAATGACTATTTTTGGTTTGGAAACAGTTCTGTTGCGTTTTCGGACATTCTGGAATCGCACTGAGTGTTTTGTGGACAGCAAAAAGACGTCTCTTTTATCCTTCCACTTCATTACAGTTATGCCCTCACTGCTTTCCTTTGCCACGAATTGGCCTCGCTTCAGTTTAGCATTTACTACATCCTTTGGCAGATGCTTCCGGTTCTTCCGAATGGTGCCTACGAGATGAGTCTCTGCATCCAGAAGTTTTTTGGCAAGATCTATACTGGTGTACCAGTTGTCGGTCACTAGTGTATGTCCCTTGTATAAAAGATCGCTGCATAGAGACATAACTACGTTCAACGGTGTAGTATTGACTTCGTCGTTGTTCTTTCCTGCGTATACATTTATTTTGTATGTATATCCAGGAATGGTACATAGCTTGAACTCCTTTATACCATATTTATGCCTTTTTTGTTTATTGTACTGCCGAAAAATGATTCGTCCGCGAAAAGGCACCACGCTTTCATCTATGCAGATCTCTTCGGAAGGGGTGTAGTTTTTTTGGAAGTTCCTGTTCACAACTTCGAGCAATTTCTCAATCCTGTGTAATCTATTAGATTTATTGTCTTCGTCTTGCTGAGAAAAGTGCAGCATTTGCAACAGCAGCTCAAATCGGTTTCGACTCATTATTGTTCGAGGAAAATTCTGTTCAAGTACAGGATCTTTTGACCAATAGTCGGATATTTTGGGTAATTTTACGATCCCCATGAAAATAATCAATCCGAAAAATCGTTTCATCTCTGCTGCGGATGTTGGTTTCCACTGGCGAATTCGCGCAGATTTAGATGCTGCGCCAGACCCTGTGACTTTATTGATAGCAAAGCTATTCGTATAATCCGCCACCATTTCGAATATTTCGTCAGGTACTAAAAGATGATAGAAATCTGCTGGGGTCTTACCGACCATTTCTCTTACAAGTCGTGGATCTAATCCTGGGAATTCAGTGTACGGGATAATCCGACGCTGATTACCTTTTGGTTGGTGCCATATGGTAGATGATGCAGGAAGCGACGCGGTGTGACCAGAAGTACTTGGCACGGCATTTTCAAGTTCAATGTCGCTCGTGTCAGTAATGGACAGAACTCGTCGACGTCGCTTTCGTAAAGGTGGTTGTAAGTCATACTCTTCCTCAGACTCCGAACTTAGCTGAAAGCTACTATTGAGCAAGGAAATTTCAATATTATCAATCTGCGTCAAATCGTCATTTGTTATTTCAAAGTCTTCAAAATCATCCATGATTCACACCACACTTTTCCTTAGAGTCAGGCAGGATACAGTTTATTCACTTTAGAGATAACCAGGGTAAAACTTTCACTAAAACAATCCAAAATAATTATGTAATAAGAAATATTAACAATGCGCGTGACCTTGCATGCGATTACTCTCTAATGGCGCGTGTCTAGCGCACGCAGTGCTTCCGGGAATCCCGGAGGGCGCGGGGTGTGGCCGGCGCCCCGACCCCCGCGGCCCGGCCCCGCGCGAACGAAATGCAGATTTTCTATGGCGTGCGCCGTGGTGGTCACCAGTGTACGGCAGCAATTATTTCGTTAATTCTTTGGATAGTAATAAGAAATAATTATTTAGAGTAGGGTTTTTGACTATTTTAAACCGTATGAGCCAATAAAATATAATGTGTAAAATTTGTCGAAATCGCGAATCGGCGTCAGCCCATATGGAAAGTATAGTGTCGCTCACCGGTGGCCACCACGGCGTTCAATGTGTTAAATGTTCAAAATCAATTTCATTTCTTACAGTTCGGGGCTCACGTTATTATTTTTGTAACAAAAAGTTCTTTAAGTTTTGTAAACAATAGCTGTCATCGCTTTGGCAATTGCTCTGTACCGACTTGGGAGAAATCATTTTTTTTTTCAAGAAGTGCTTATTACGATGTCTCAAATGCACTTGGCATAGTATTTGCATGACCATGAGCCCGTATAGTACCAACATAAAGTTCCAGCGGATCCTGATTAAAATTTCTTAGAAATAAAGATCTCAGTCTTAAAGTATGAAGGTTTTTCGCCAGTTGCTGGAATGTTTCTGTTGTTTTAATCCAGCTAGAAATAGATGGAACCAATGCTGATCCTCTATTATTTCCTACAAATCGCATATATTTTTATACTGGTAAACTACTCTGCCATAACTTCCAGTGAGAGGACTTTGGTGTGACCGCTATAAGTATTTTACCTTTAATAGGTCTACTATAGCTTATAGTATTTACAGAATCAAACAATTTGTTAAAAAATAATAATAAATCAGCTGCATGGGTGCACTCCCGGAGTAATCTGTCGGTTTCTGAAACAAAAAAGCCATTGTTAGATATGTCTTACTGTAAATGTAAATCTATTAATATTAGTATTTTCACCATGATAGTTTTTTTGTAACCAATCGTGGTCAGTTTTTTTATTTTTTATTCTTATACAAGGTGTTGTTTTGCATCCTCGTCAAATTTCAGGAGGTTGTCATAAAATACATAAATAATCAATTGAAAGTACGGTAGTGGGCAATAACTAAAAAGTGCTGTTTTTATTTGTTGTTGAATTTTAACAGTGTTTCAGAATTAAACCCTTAATTCAATACAAATAAAACAGAATCACCCGACTACGCACACAGCTACAATGCAGCTGTGTGCGTGAGTGTCGACGTCTTCCTACGAAATGCAAGCGCGGGCGAACGAATGATCGGTAGCAATAATTTACCTAATTTTATTACGAAAATCACCTACATTATTGTCATAAATTTTGCTTGATAATGAACTCATTGTTGAGCATCATTGGAATGCGGAAATCTTACTAATGGCAGTAATACTAGTGCGCCAAAGAAAAGTTCATTGACCTGTTATCAGATGATTAATAAAATGTTAGTTTTGCTTTATCCTTCCACCTAAAGTTTTCGTAGTGATTTTGTTTTGATTTGTGGATTAAATTGATTGATTTGAAATTTTCCTTCCTACTTAACGGGCTTAGGACCGGCAATAATACCTACCTTAGTTGGTGTACCGATCTACTTATGATGGAAATGGAAAGACGTGCTAGTTAAATGTAAGTACGTGGTGATACTTTCGACTCTTAGGTATTATTAGCGTAGTTACAAATTTGAAATCAACTTATTTACACTAATCAAATTGATTAGGCTAACAACGTATTTACAAAATGTACAAATAAATAAATTACCTACTTAAGTTACCCGGAGGTATTGTTCAAAGTGGCCACCACACTCTTCGCACAATTGAGCACGACGTAGCTGGTTTTCCTTCAGCTTACGTAACACTAACACATTAGTTTTTACAGTGTCAAAAGCACTAATGATCCTTGCACGTTATTCTGTTACACTGGTCACTTCCTCCGTGTAAACTAACCTTTTAACGTCTCCCCGCACATAAAAGTCTAGAGGCGTCAGGTGCGGAGAACGCGGAGGCCAGGCCACAGGTCCTCCGCGACCGATCCAGTGGTCACCAAAACTTTCGGTCAAGTACTCGCGTACTTGCCGACCATAGTGAGGGGGGGCACCGTCCTGCTGGTAGTACAAGTTGCGATGGAGTGCCCGTGGGTCTCGCTGGAAGTCTCCACTAATGGCATACAGGCGGACCATCTCTCCATTCAACTCGACATTCGGATAGTTGTCCGTCATCTTGCACTTCGTACCTACGTCTCAACGATGTACCGAGAAGTGAAATTCGCAAAGCGCGCGCACGCGTCGGCGACATCAAACAGACTGTTAGTTCCGGGGTCGCGGCGGCGTGGCTAGGGATTTGTACCTACGAATCGATCGATGAATGATCGTTGCGTATGCGTTGTGTATGTGTTGTTTGCGTTTGTTTGTGTGTGAAAGCGCGGTTATAGGGCTAGTAACAGACGGGCCGCGTTTAGATACGGCTGGTTCACACTTACGGATTTCCGTATACAAGCAAAATAAAAAATAAAAATACCTACTCATTTTATTGTTGCTTTGGGTCGAGAATCATTAGCATAATTACGTCCTTGAATTTGACGAGGATGCAAATCAACACCTTGTATAACTGTTTATAGTAAACAAATACAAATTCCCAACATGTAACTTACAAATAATAATAAGACAAGTAAAGCAACCTGCATGTTTGAGAGATTCCTTGAGGATGTGTGAAGTGTGCCAACCGCTAGCGTGGTGGACTAATAGCCTAACCCCTCTCATTCTGAGAGGAGCCCCGCGCCAATCAGTGACAGTAAATGGGTTAGAGAGAGAGAGAAAATATGCATAAGACACGCCAAGATCAGTGACAGTAAATGAGTTGGAGAGAGAGAAAATATGCATAAGACACGCCAAGATCATTTACTTTCTTACACACTTACATCTATATTATCCTATGTCCATTCACAGATTCCAATTTATCTCCTTACTTAATTTTGGTTTAACCATAAAAAGCCAACAAACATGATAGCTCTAGTATTATCTAGTAACTTTGTCTATCATGATAAATTATGATTTTTTATGTAAATTCACCACTTTTAAGTTTATAATGAACTTTAATATTTCTTGAATTTATTATCATTATAAATATAATTTGCTTTTAGCAATTAAAATAAATTTTGTCAAGTGTTATAATGATATTAGTAAGTACTTTGTTTATTTATTTAAACTTTGTTCTACAACATACAAAACTTACAGAAACGTTTCATAAAACGTTAGAAACTACTAAAATTAAGATCGTTTTTAAAAAGAAAACTAAATACAAAAATATAATATATTATTTATTATTCTAGAATTATAATTTATGTATCTCCAAAAATTGTATTGCTGGCTTGAATTATGTAATAACTTTGTTTAAAATATTTTTCATACTCTATAATTTTTGTATGACTTAAAGTCTTAAAAGAATTAAAGACCTAGTAGAGAAGAATTCTCCACCAGTTAACTTAAAAAAAACTATAATTACATCACCCCTTATAACAGCATTTATCAGTATTAATCAATAAAGTTTAATTTAATCACAATCAATCAGATGGATTTTTCTGTAGTGCTTCTACGTTTGGTAATTTTTTTGCAGTATTTTGACATAAAATCCCACTGTGTCATATTATTACCAATGCTCCAAAAGATATCAAATATTTTACTGAAAGATTTAGCACGCACGGGCGGGAAAATAATGACAAATGTCATTAACAGATCTTCAAAAAGGAGCCTAAGGCCGGGTTCCCACTACGCCGGACCGGCAGATCTGCCGAAAACCGGACACCGGACAGAGTGTTCACATTACATCGGATCCCGGAAGAAATTCAGACAGTCCTCAGTTGAATTTGGACCTGCGCGCACAATGGACGACGAAATTGTTGTGTTGTGGTGGTATCTTAATAGAAGGCAAAATAAAAGAAAACATTGGGTACACCCTATTTTACGGGAAAGATTTTCACTTGGAACATTTGAAACATTAATGGGTGAACTTAGAAGAGACGAATCAAAGTTCTTCAATTATTTTCGAATGACAGCAACCACTTTTGACGATTTACTGGGACGACTAGACATAAGAGTACGAGATACAAGTTTCAGAGAATGTATTTGCCCAGAACAAAGATTAGCCATATGTCTAAGGTAAGATTATTTTATGCACTAGATTGCGTAATAATAGTTTTGACGTAGGTACCTACTTAAGACTGTATGAATGAATGAATGTTTGCTATGTATGTTTGTTTCATGAATGTGAATACCGGTAAAACGAGGTTACTTTGAGAGCTGGGGTAACTTTGATAGCTAAGCTTAGTATGTTTTTTCGGATTTATTGCGTGATACTGAACGCAGCCAAAATATTGTTTGTTCTGTTGGCCAAACTGACAGATGAGCCATATTTTGACGAAGTGTCGACGAGTAGTTGTTGTCGGAACTATTTAAAATTATTTTTTTAAATTTAGTGTCAAAAAGGTTTTAAAAAAGTGTCTGAATAACTTCAGTGGTACAGGCGTAAGTATTACTGTTTGATTTGTAGTTTTTCGCTGTTTTAATTAAACATTTCTTTAAGATTTAGAGCATGATTGCATTTTTGGTGACGGTCGCCATTTTATTTTGCAGGACCACTGTAAGTTCATCGGGGCTACTTTGATAGGAAGACGAGGCGACTTTGATTGTTATCAATTTCCGTTTTACGGTATATATAATGTGTGTGTGTGGGAGGGTGTATGTATTTGATAATCATTATGAATTAAAAATGCAAACAATTATTTAAGTATTTATTTGTACTCAAACTTAAATCCCTTCAAAATCTAAGTAATCTGAGTCTTGGGAATGTATGGAACGATTACTAGATGCTGATGGCGAAGCTGGAATCGGATTCGATGTCTGAGATGAAGTTGATGGTATAGATGTTGTTGCCTGTTGATTGCTACTATTATATTGCGTAGAGTATCCAGGGTAGTGTTGATCTTGCGTAGGTATTGGCTGTTGATTGACGCTATTATGTGTGTAGTATCCAGAATACTGATCTGGTCCGGTTATCTGATTATATGAATCACGCCAATGTCCGTAATTTGGTCTCTCATAATTCCTACTTTTAATTTTTTGCAACATTGTCATGACGCTAGCTTGAAATTCTAAAGTCTCTTCGATAGTTAAAGTGTTCAAGATTGGTATAATGCCTTTGAAGAAAGATAGATGATGGTTTTCCTTTTCTGGGTTTATTCTGGAGTCCAAAAACTTTACCATCCTGTCATTTACCTCTTTATTATCAATTTTTTTTTTATCTTTAATTAAAGGTGAACGAAAAGCTGATTCCATGCCTACTTCAGTCTCGGTTCTTGTTTTTTTTGAAACTGACTCATGTGGTGGTCGAGGTTCGGAGACTTTTTTCAAAAACATTAATTGCTCGTGATATAAATAATTTCGTGTCTTTTTGGTCGAAGATCCAGATTTAGACTCATCTTTTTGTTTCTTTACTGTCTTAAGCCACGAATCTCGTATATTATTCCATTTAGTTGAAACCTGTTTTCCTGAAATCAATAAAAAAATATCATAAAACAATACAATTTGTTTCTTGGTGACGTATAAAGTAATAATGTATTAACAAAAAATACTTTTTTTTTCAGATATTTAGCTTCAGGATGTTCATTCAAAGAAATACATTACTCATACAGAGTAGGCGTTTCGACAATAAGTAAACTAATAAAAGAAATGACCCACGTCATTTGGGAAAACCTAAAGACAGATTTCCTTAAGCTGCCTGATACTGAGAGAGAATGGGAGGACATCGCTTCAGGATTCGAAAGAAAAGCCAACTTTCCTCACTGTCTTGGAGCAGTAGATGGCAAACATATCAGAATTTTGAAACCAGCCAAGAGTGGTTCTATGTTCTTTAATTACAAGGAGTATTATTCTTTTGTATTAATGGCAGTTGTCGATTCAGAGTACCGATTTATTTTTATTAGTGTGGGCTCATTTGGCAAGGAATGCGATTCTAGTATATTAAAGGATAGTACATTTTGGCAAAAGATCAATGATGGTACTTTAAATGTACCAAAGCCTAGACCGCTTCATGAAAACTTGCACGAAGAATTACCGTTTATACTTGTTGGCGATGAAGGCTTTGCTTTAACACCTAATCTCCTACGTCCATATGGAGGTACACATTTGAATACTGATAAAAAGATTTTTAACTATAGACTATAGATATAGATCGAGCAAGAAGGTATGTTGAGTGCGCTTTTGGTATTCTGGCAAATAAGTGGCGAATAATCCATCGAGCTATAGATCTCAACGTAGACACAGCAATTCAAGTAATTAAAGCTTGTGCAGTCTTACATAATTTTGTAAGAGAAAAAGATGGTATAAATTTTGAAAGTTACCAAAATATAGAACATAGACAAGAACAAGAAACTACACCCATGAATCGAAATGTGTCGAGTCGAGGTGGCCCTAATGCCAACGCTATACGGACATCATTTACTAATTATTTTGTTTCAGATATTGGTTCCGTTCCGTGGCAGGCAGCAGCTATAAAATAAAATTTATCAATGCATTTACATTTTATCAATAAAACATTAAAAACTCACCGTACTGTTTTCTTTCTTTTTCATCCAGTTCATCGAAGTTTGGTTTCAGTATTAAACATACTTCACGCCATGCTGCTAACTTTAAGTTTTTGTCTTTATAAACGTCTTCGGTCTTATCCCACAGAACAGGTCTCTCTTGGACAAGCGTAATTAAAGTTTCTGCTTGAATATCCATGCTAAACGTCTACTTTTACCAGAACATGCGAGCCGAATGACGTGAGTGGAACACGGGCGGGGCGAGGGGAGCACGAGCGGGGCGAGCGGGGGACAGATACCGGCACAAACTCGTTCACATTACTCCGGGCCCGGTCGTTCTACCGGCAATTCGTAGTGACAAAACGTTCGGTAGAAATGCCGGGCTCGGCAAAAATGCCGGACCCGGGATAATGTGAATAGCTTCATATAAATTGTACAGCCACTAGCTCTTCCGGCAGATTTACCGGCGCGGCAGATCTGCCGGTCCGGCGTAGTGGGAACCCGGCCCAACTAGTGTCATCATGACAGTGAAGTTTTAGCGGGCTTGAACCATGAACCAAAACCAGAAGAATAATTATGCTGTCATCTAGTGAATATTAGTTGTATCACTTTTAGGCCAACCTGGTTCTATCAAAATGTTCAATTTTAACTATAAATAAATAAATAAATATTTCTGGACATTATGACACAGCGCCATCTAGTTCCGAGCTAAGTAACGAGGCTTGTGTTACGGATACTAGTTGGTTGATATACTACATAGATACTTTTTTTTTTGTAAATACATACGTATTTTACATAGAAACATCCATGACAAACATTTGTCCCTACCGGGATTCGAACCCGGGACCCACAGCACAGAAGGCAGTGTTAACTGGACTAATTGGGTCGTCATATAAGAACCATATACTCAATATTATAAAAAAAAATAGTTAGGCCATTGTGGTTTTTATGTTAAACCTGTGTTTCAGGCTAAGAAGTATAATTTCCGGCACGAATCATGAGCGCAGATTTTAGTAGTGTGGGCAATTTCGAACATGTACAGCTTGGCAAAAAAGAGTAGAAAATAATGGAGGCGCCACTGTGCTGCTCGTATTGCAACCCACTGCAACCGAATAGCGCACCGACCTAGTCTTGATACTTAGCTTTTTTTTTTTTACAATTAGACAAACATTATTCTCATTTTATACGTAACTTTTTCAAATCAATAAGTACACACATCAACAGAATATAGGGATATTTTATATTTCACCAAATATCTCAAAATCTATGAAGAAATTGGTGATATAGTAAATGGAAGAATTATAGGTTATTTTAAGGTCTTTTATAAAAAATAAAAATTATTTCGTATTTTATTTTTGTTATAAATAAAAATGATATTTTTTTAGTCACAGTAGAAAACGCGTATGATAAAAAAACTTAATTTTTTGTTATAAATATATATAACTTTAATTAAAATGTAAAATGAAAAAAAAAAAAAAAAAACTTATAACAACCTCTAATATTAATTACACATCGACATCAATTTTTCTTACTTAAAATTAGATTTCAATGCCTTGCTGTGATATATGGTTAGCAAATTTGGCGGGAAATCTTTCAAAGCTTTTCGTTGTAGCATATCCTAGGCATGCTCGATAGGAATTAAGTCATTTGACTGTGCAGGCCATTCCTAAACTTGAATATCGTGGTTTCTGATAGCGGCCGACACCAGCCGCGCCTGGGAAGCAGCATTATCGTGCATGAGTAGAAATTCCTGGCCCATTTGGAATTTGCGTGGGACAATAACAGGGTCTACTACCTCCTCGAGTGCCATGGATCCAAACGCGCTGGGTTCGTCCGCCGAGACGAATTCTTGCCCACACCATGATTGTTACGCATGGTTATAAGTTGACCTCCTTAGGGTGCCGTAGACAGCTAACTCTCCCCGGTATTATCCAAACGCGTGTTCTACGTGAATCTGGATTAAACCCAAACCGGGACTCATAGGTAAACAGAGACCATTGTGCATAACTCCATGGTAAATGCTCCCGAGGCCAAGAAAGCCGCCGACCGCGATTGCCACATCACAATGCTGGAAAAACTAGCGGCCTTCGAGCATGAAGACCAACTTCATGCAACCTCATTCGCATGGTTTGGTCGCTTACCAGCAGCTTGTGGTCCTCCTGGAACCTTTATACTACATGTATCGCTGCGATAGTGGGTTGTTTTTTGGCAGTTATTTGGAGAAATCGATCCTGTCTCTGCGTAGCAATACGATATCTACCTGTGTGCCGTTCAGCCATATCCCCAGTACTACGATAACGTGACCACAACCAAAGACTACAATATATATACCACAACCTTGATATTATGTTTTGGTTGGTGTTTAGGGCCTCTGCAACGATGCGTTGTGTAGCACCATTTTCTAACATGCCCACGGCTAGTAACATTTCATCTCGACCGAAATGACGTGACAAGATTCTTAAAGCTCACACGGCACGTTAAATAACAAAAGAAAAACAATCTAATAACTTTTCAATAATTAATATGAATAAAACCGTGCGTGTACTGATCGGGGACATAGAAAGGCGAGGATTTTAAAGCCCTGGTGATGTTTCTCTGAATCATTGAATGAATAGAGTCGCCCTCGTTTTGAGTATGGCCTTTTATCAAAAATTTGTGAGTAATGCTTTTAAGTTTTGGTAACTCGTTTAATAGTCCAAGATCCCAGGGCCGCCAGACATCACGTATTTGCTGACGAACCAAATGTGGATTATTGAGCGTCTTAAAGCGTCTGCAAAGCAATACGGCCGACGGAAAGTGTCTGGGAGTATTGGCGACTTATTTTTAAGGATATTGCCTACAATATACGTAAAAATCAGTTTGGAGAATTTACGTGAGGTAAGTAATATTTGTATGTACCTTGATAACCTGATACCTGAAAATTGGCCCACTAGGCAAGATAGCTAGTAGGCATGCGTTCTTAGTACATACTAGCACTACTCAATAACCCACATTTGGTTCGTCAGAAAATACGTGACGTCTGGCGGCCCTGGGATCTTACTCTATAAAGCATGTTGGTACATGGCCAACATAAATTTATTTTTTTGCTGACCACAGCAGTTGTCACTATAAAAAACCACATCAAAGTCTGCGTTTGCTTTGTCATGCAAGCTTTTTAAGTACATAAGTACGCATGAGCCTATTACGTTGGCACCACGTCCTCCTTCGCCTTCATGCCATACAAAACAGGTAGTGTTTTTGGAACCAAGCTCTGTAATTGTGAAGTTGTACAGATATATCTTGGCTAGAGCTGGCCGCAAACTCATTTGAGTCTTGTTTAGATTCAGAAGTGCTGCTGCTATCATCTTCAGTGTTTATGACTAATCGCTCAATTTCCTCGTACATAGTTCGTTCTTTTTCACAGTACTCCTTATCTATTTTTATTACGTGCTGGCATGAGTTCTTCCAATCATCCTCGGTAATAGCTTGGAATGCACGTTCAGCTGCTTCCTGAAAAGATAAAATAATTCATATACATCTATCAATATTAAAAGTAAAACATTTTTTATCACATACTGTTAATAAGCCATACTTTTATGTCGATCGATCCTACATTTTGGGCAGCAATCTTGTGTTTTGATATCCCCCAGATTAGCTCTATTGGATTGAGGTCACAGCGGTAAGATGGAAGTCTTAACACAGTGTGACCGTGTGCACCTAAAATCTCATCGATTTCAAAAATTGGCTCTGGCTTGTGATGTTTCACGAGCATCAAAAGTGAAGCCTCTTTTACTGTTTCATTAAATTGAATTTCATTTTGAATTAACCATGCCTTTATTTCGGCTACTTTGGTAGCAGAGGTGGGCGCTTTGTTCAACATTACTGAATGGTACGGCGCATTATCCATAACCACAATCGATGCCGGTGGTAAGTTGGGAATCAGCTTTTCTTCTACCCATTTAGTATTTATTTATTTATTTAATTACTTTTGTTCATCTCTGAATGGTAATCAGCATTTTTGTTTGCTACAGTAAATATGAGCAAAGCATTAGGGATAAACCCTTTCTCGCTGCCAGCATGAACAATGATATAGCGTTTCCCTTTTGAAACATTGTGCTTTACTCCACTCACATCAATAGACTGCCAGCACTTTTGTAACTTGTAAGATTGGTGAACGTAGCTTTCATCAAGATAAACTATGTCTTTTCTAAGCTCTTATCCGTTTCGCGGGTATATGGTCGTTCCATCAACGCAGTTATTTCGGACTGTCATTTTTTGTATTTGAAACCTAGGGCTATAAGTACTTTCCGCAAATGCTCACGGCTTCCGTCAAATCCTAAATCTTCCCTTACGACTTACTTACTTACTACTGGTAGTAAGCTTCGTAAGGTTAGGTAAGGTTAGGTAACCTAAAAATTAAATAACCATGTAAAGATTTCAAAAATATCTATTTAAATTAAATTATGGCAGAATAAAAAATCGGTTGCAGTGATTACAATCACAATCCTACTCATATTTAGAATGGAGATAGCTAACCCTAGATTAGCACACAGGCTACATTATATCCCGGGAAAACTAACAATGCTTGTGGGATAGCGGATGAAGAAGCTAAGAACAGTTTGTGTGGTAATAATAATTCAGTTGAATTCAAATGAAGTAATAATTTATGCACCAAAAGTCGATGAGCAGAATCAACTTAACAAAACACCTGTTCACAATAAAATGCCATAAGTTATAGTCGCAACTAGGAAACAACACCTGTACACCAGAAGTTTACAAAAATCGTTAAACACGAGTATTTCAAAAGTACATATGCACTAGTATTCCTAAAGTCCACTAAATAGCTTATTTCACCTGACTAAACTAACTACTACTAAATATAGAAACTGCTGATATTGTTATTATAGAACAAAGTGTTTGATACTGAATAAAAGTATAATTAAAAACGTAATCATTTATTTATTAATAGCACAATCAAAAATTCTAATGAAAATATTTTAGATATTATAATATAAATCTTAACGCAAAATCAAAAATTTAATTTAAAAATAATAATTAATAGCGGGTATGGCCTCCATTCGCGTCTATTACTGCCTGTAGACGTTCGCGCATACTACCTACCATATTTTGACAAATATTTTGGCCCCTAAATCTCCCAAGGTTCTGTTGCATGAGCTATTATATTTTGTCGGGTGCGGAGTGTATCGGAATCCCATGCTTGCACCATAAGAGCCCACAAATTTTCTATGGGGTTGAAGTAACCGCCTAAGACGGGCTCTTCGGCGGGAATGGAATCTCTAAAATTTGCTCAGTGTTTTCATTAAACCATACTCGGCATACACGTGCTTTATGAATTGGACAGTTATCGTGAACGAAGTTTATTGGCCTCTCTTCTGGCAACATGACTTGTGTCGTCGGCAACAAAACATCGTTCAATATTTATATCATCAATATTTATATTATCATCGTTCAATATCTATATAGCCCGCGCTATTTAATCGACCTCCTATCTCGATTAGTTCTCCAGGTCCACCAGAGCACATCCAACCCCAAAACCCAACAGATATTCTGCCACTTGCACGGTTATCGATTATATTACAGGTAACTATATGCGCTGATAAATCTGGTATAAATTATTATCCAAGACGACATTAGGTATTTTTATTTCAATTTAGATGTAGGTAAAATAGACTAGACATCACCACTGTGAGTTTTTAAATATTGAGATCCGAAAGCACATATAAGGATATCTTTTTTTGCAACTAGTGAAATTGTGTCCGCTCTCATTCGGGAAAATACAGTTTCTTTAAGTTTTTCATCTATTGTCAAATGTCGTATCAGCAGATTTTGAGCTTCAGATTGAACGTTTTTACTTCCGTTATTACCAGCACACTTTTTTGTTTCCATAATATTTTTTTAAATAAAATCTGAGACTTTGCACACGGTAAATAATCGGTGAATTTTTGTTTGCGCATCGTGACCTCTTTTGAATTAACAAGGTAGTTTCCTTTTTACGTAACGCTGCAATAAGTTGTTTTCTTTCTAAACTTTTTTTAGGTTTTGATGTAATTTTTTGCACTTCTGTTTCGTATACATGTGTCGAGCAAAATTCAGAACAAAAGTCTCACAGTAAAAACAATAATCCTTATCTCTAACATTATTCGTATTTTTCGATTTTCGCGTGTGGGTAACTTTGAGATTCATTATTTTGAATTATTGGAATTTTATTGCCAGTCTCGTTCACCTCCTTTTTATTTTGTTGCAGATATTACAATTAATTGGACTGCCAATATAGTAAAAACTTTGATTAGTGTTGTATGATATCAGGCGGAGAATTATACAAAAGTGACAGTCCCCCACTGAAGAACAAAATTGGTCCCCTCTTAACCAAACGCTGGATCCCCGCCTGTAGAGTATACATAGGTATTGTTTGTTCGTCGATAGCTATGAAATTTGACGTATTTAAAAATTTTGAACAAAACAACTTGAATAATTGTTATACTTACATCTTGTCTCGGTGGTCTGTAATTTGAACATGTATCAGAATCATGAATTATTAAATCTGATTTTTCCTGTAACAAACATATAGTAGAATGTAGTATTAACCTTTTGACCGCCAGAGCAAAAGCGCTTCGCCGTGCCCTCCACGCCAAGCCGACAAATTCAATGAAATAACCTTGAAAATAGTAGGGAGTCCAAAATGTTATCGATAAACATAATAATTTTCGTCTGAAATTTGTGAATAAACAGCTTATAACACAAAAAGAATATTTATTTAACCTCATCTCCTACTGTAAAAAACTTAAGACCACATTTATAGCAACTATCAATAAAAAAATCAACCTTTTGAGATACAAAAATACATATAAAATTGCAGCAAGTTACAGCACTATTCTCTATCAGTTACGCGGCCATTGGCATGTATACATCGCACGCTTAATCATATACTGACACAACTGAAAAAAGACGTTTTTCGAGAAATCGCAAAAAACGATTTAGCAAACCTGACTTACCTTACAAAATGGCTTATTACTCGAAGAAAATAGCTTTATATAATGAAATAATGTATTGTAGGGATAGTTGATAAAGTGAGTATTGTATTTGAATATAATTTTTAAGAAATTTAGATTTTTTACTATAAATTAATCGGTAAAAAAAATATTCCTCAAGATGCGTCAGTGTAATATAAAAGATAAAGTTACATTGATTTAATACTGGTGACACATTTTGAAATGAGTCCGTGTTTTATTTAATATATAACTAAAGAATACTCATTATTAAGGTATGGGTCCTTTTACTATGAAGTAAAATTTTAATATTGGTGACATATTTTGAAATTAGTCCGTATTTTATTCAATGTAAGTTCTTATTGTTATTATAATGAGTCGTTAAGGTATATAAAATAAAAGATAAGTATAAAAATATTTCGTTTTATTTATTATTTTCATTAATAAAAGAATCAAAAACATAGTAAAGTTCAAAGAAAATGCTGAAAAGGCTACTGTTAAGTATTACCTTATTGCAATGCAAACTTTAATTAACAATAAATCTTGTATACAACAACAGTCAAGTAATAATTAACTGTATGTCTACTTTTATGTAGTATTTGACTTATACACGAATGAATCTTAATACTTAAGATATATTATTTGAATTGAACTTAATACTCTTACAATATTCAAATTGTGTACTGTGAAAAACAAATTGTGTACTGTGATACCTAATCACAGTACACAATTTGTATATAGGTACTTTAAAATCAACTCTGAAATAAACTTTGACTCCTAATAATGTAATTTATAAACTTTATAAAAATAAAGCAGTAAAAACTTATCCTAGATTATAATATTAACGAATTAAACTTAACGAAGAGATCAATATTAAATTTACAATATTAGGAGGCACTTTTTATTTATAATCTAATAAAAACCGTAAATCTGAATAAAAATTCTCAAGGAAATAGCAACAGTCACACTTATCATCTCTTTAACAACATGATAATACCTAATTGTACTTATTTATTATTAATTAAGAGATCAATTTTCTCAATATTAGGCACTTAATCAGTCATTCATTACAATACTAAACTTAACATACAATTTGTTTGCACCTTGCAAGTATTCACCCTGATTACAGAATCGTATCATAAAAATCTTTATAAAAATTGGGTATCAAATTTTTATCAAGTAACTCTTTTAAATCCTTCTTTTTATTTTCACCGAGCTTTTGCTTGCCCGTGTATGCTTTTACTGTTGTCAGCTCTGATAGGGGATTCAATTTTTTTCTCTTGTTTCTTACGTTTATCTTTGCAAATTCTGCATCTTTGTTGTATGATGTTTTCACATAGAATGAAAAAGGTTCCCTTTTTATCACTTTTATAACTTTGATATCATTCCATGATAAAACATTTTTATCTTCAGTTTCATTAAAATTGTATCCCCAATTTTCCTGCAGTTTTTTTAGGTCTAAAAATGAGTCGTATGTAAGTTCGTGTACGCGGAACATTTGACCAGTCTTTTTGGCATTTTTGATAATGGCTACATATTGGTGGGGGCAATAAATTGGTCCTGATTTTAAATTCTTTTTAATTTCTTTTTCGATCAGGCTATGAATATTGTCCCCCTCATTGTGAGTGTGACCTTTAATTAAAAATTTGTGTGTGATTGATTCTATATTCAGGTGGGTTACAGCATAGAGATAAAGCGCTACTATATATTTATTCTTATTTTGACCGCAGCAGTTGTCTGAATACAGAATCAAGTTCAGGCCATCACTATTACTAGCAGTTACCCCTGCTTCACAACATAGTCTCTCAAAGCAATCCAATAAACAGGAGCCTATCTCATTAGCACCGCGTTTGGCATCAGTTTCATTCCAAAAATAGCAGTCTACATCAGTATAGGAATCTTTCATCTGGGCTTCAACTTTTTTGTTTAAGAGTGTGATGGTAAAGTTATAACTATTTAATTTCGATTTATAGTAAAAAGCTGATGTATCGCCTCGTGGCGATTGTAACACCGCCTGCAAGTCGAACACTAAGACTTTATTTTTGTCGTCTATTTTGCAACGGTCATCATGTTTTTCATTACGACTTAGCTTTTTTTCTTTTATATGAGCTATATACTTATCATGAATCATACTTTTTTGCTCTGCGTTTGAATTTGTGTACTGTAGACATAGATCGCATTGGTCTTTTCGCGGACAAAAAAATGAAATATTATATTCCTTAGAAAATGTACGGTAAAACATGCAATACTTACCATAGGGCTTACTGTTCTTCTCTTGCGCTACCTTGAAGTCATTGAAGAGATCTGTAATGGTTTTGCCCCCGTCTATGTATTCGCGAGTAGATGTTTGCCTTGTGTAGTGTGACGGAACCCTTGGTATTGAGTCTATAAAAGTTTTAATGTCTGAAATCAGTGTTTCATCAGTAGTGGTGTGGTTGTCGTGTTTACCTCTTCGATCATTTTCCAAAACTCCATGGTTTTGACACTTTTGGATTACTGTACGAATAACCCGATCGGATATATTCAGCGTACCAACAAAAAATGGTTTACAGACCCGGATTGGTCCACCATTGACTATAAAATGAAAAGCTTTATTAGCTTGCCTCGGGCGCATGGCGTTGGTATATTTATACCTAGGAGTGACATCGGACATACAAGACTGAATAAACGATCGCTGCTGATTGAGTTCACCAATATTCCAATAAGCATCAAAAATAGCCTGTCTTTGAAGAGATGTAAACTTTTCATAACATTTAAGCCTGCACTTGTCTGTGCAAGGTGGTTTCACTTCACGAGCTGCAACAGTTTTCTTTTTCGAAGTCTTATAAGATCGTCCAGAATTTCTTAGAATTTTATTTAAGTTTTGTTTCCATTTTTGAGGATTGCTTGTGCGCTTTCTACCTTTCTTCTTAATAATCTCTATTTCTTCTTCTATGTTGAGTTCGTTCATTTCAGAGTTTTCAATTTCACTTGTTTGTTGTTCGTTTGTTGACTGTCCATTAGCTGTAGTATCTGTATTATTGATAGTATTATCATCCACGTGATCGGAAGTAGAAGGTTTTACCACTGTATCATCATCAGAAGAAGAAGATGAGGAACTGCTGGAACTGCTGGAGCTGCTTGAACTGGAGGATGAGGAGCTACTGGAGCTAGATGATGATCGACGTGATGAAGGATGAACTGGTTCTATTTTCTTTCTTTTTATTTGACTATCATAGGTTGGATCGTCATTGTCGCTGATATCTGCACTGATTTCACCAGAATGTACGGGTGAAACATTGTAGTCAACTTGGTCTCTTTTACGGCTAGAATATTTATGATCATGATTGAGCTCGCTTTCAAAAAAGTCTTTAGCATTGTAATAACGCTTGTTTTCAGGTTTATTAGTAATATCACATAACATCTGTAAAAAAAGAATAGTTATTTAAAGATTCACGCAATTCGAACCGATGGCCATTGACAAAATAAATGACGAAATACAAGGTTTAAAAACTCATGATTCATCTAGTATTGACAATTGCGCCCCCTAAGGGTTACCTAAAATAGAGGATGACAGCAAAACTTAATGACGCGACGCGGTCGCGTGCGCAAATCTAGTTTAAAATTAAAATACCACAATAAAAAGGGATAAAATAAGAAATAATTCGAAAGAATAAAATAATAATTACGAGTAGGTACTTACCTCGACATCAACTGCAACATTCTGAACTGAACTATCTTCATCTATGTCAAACGCCACTTTGTTGCTATCGGACGTATTATTTTGAATCGGAGATTGACTAGGGTCTGGGTTCAGAATGGGATCTTGAATTTGAGCTCCCTTATCATCACGAGAAGGGTCACTTGTAGAATTAATCAATTCCATTATCTTTTTCGACCTTGAAGACATTCTGAAAAAAGTTAAGTTACTTTCTTATTTCGTTTAAACCAATTATTTTAATCTATAAGTGACACAAGATCGAATATGCATTCAACAATTTTATACCAGACAATTGTGTTTTATAAAATAAAGAATCATAACAAAGTACGACTTTAGATTTCAAGAACACTTTTGTAAAAAACTGACCTAACTTCTAAAGCCGCCAAAACACTACCGGCAAAACGGAACAGTTTTATAAAATATAGGCATAATACACAATCAGTCAAAGAATTGTTAACATGTCTTTGTATAAAACAGAACTAACACTAAATAATTCATGAATAGTTCGATCCTATTTTGTACTAAATAGGCATATTTAACAATTGGTCACATTTTTATAAATAATTTCAATAAAACTTACCTTTGATTTTTACACTAAAGCGACTTAACTACTAATATGACACTTTTAAATAAAAACACGAGATGTTCACGATCCTAGTCCTTGACGCATACTGATATCTGTCTCTGTCTCGTAAAAGCGTTTGCCGAAACGCTTGCGTATGAAAGAGACAGATATAGGTTTAACTCCTTCTACAAACAAGATATCAAAAAAATTCCGAGATCGGCCGAAAGAGGGCGTTAAAATAAACTTCTTGGTATACTTAATTAAACTTTGACCGAAACACTAATCGGTCAGTATATGATTAAGCGTGCGACATGCCAATGGCGCGGGCAACCATCCTTTTTTATAATTTCTCGCTTCTGATTAGGGATGTGTAGCTGTATATTCTTATAACTTATCGAATTTATTTATTAAGTTTATATGAACTAGGTATCATTGTGGAGTGATTATTTGTGAGTATCAAAATAATAATTATTTACAAAAAAAAACAAAGAAAGTATCAATAACACAATATAGTAAAAAGACATAATTAAGCTTTTTTTTTAGTCCGTAACTGTTAATTTCGGATAGATTCACAGGACTTTTGCTGTTAAACAGCCAGTATTATAGCGGGTTACCTAAGCTACCTACTACTTTAGATTTATTTTATAATAAAAAACTAATTCATAATCAGTCTTTTATTTACTTATTTTATTTTCATCATCAAAACAACTATTATCTTTAAATAAAGGGAGTTGCATTAAAACTACATATTTATTTTCCAATCATTTAGTTTAATAGAGTTTACGAGTTATATTTTCAAATATTAGTTATTTATGTAGTTCAATTACCATAATTTGATATGACATAGCGACAATTTGTATCATAGGAATATTCTAATAAAGGCACTGAATAGACTTATTAGGTAATACATTTTGAAAACTGCTAAATAGGTAAAGTACAGTTTTTTAGAGATAAGTACTTATACACTTTCATATTCTTAAAATAGTTGCCTTGTAAAATGTCACATGAAACTTAAAAATATAAAAAATCAACAATCGTATATAATTATTATGCTCATTAACAGCCTTGTACTTATTAGTAAAATGTCACATGAAAATAAAAAATATTAAAAAATCAACAATTATTATGCTCATCAACAGCTTTGTTCTTATTTGTAAAATGTCACATGAAAATAAAAAATATAAGAAAATCAACAATTGTAATAATTATTATGCTCATTAACAGCCTTGTATTTGTAAAATATCACATGAAACTTAATTAGCAGTCATCAACAGTCTTGGAATTGTAAAATTTAAAATATCTATACCTATAAAATATCAATTAAAAAAATATCTCATGTTAATAGCAACCTACAAACATATTTTATAATTATCTACTGTGCTGGGCTGTGATATTTTTGAAAGCAGGGTGCAGCACACAAATTTACATTACATATCTTGCACATAATTATATCGAGTCATCTTGCGTCTTTTTTCATTTGCACATGATTTACATCTAAGGTATTTCCCCATGATTGTGGGCATATGGTCTTTTGAATTACCTGGTAATATACGCAAGGGATTTCTCGCGCTTTCCCTATTTGTAATGGGTCTCTCTAAAACATTGCTATTGTGATAACGTTCTATTATTTGCCGAGTTACGGACAACTGAAAGTCGGCAAATTTTAAATTTGGAGTACCGTTTATCTTTTTAAAACAATAATATGCATTTAAAAGGTGCATATCAAATATATGGAAAAATAGTTTCTTGTACCATTTTATGGTTTTGCGTATGCACTGCAGGGATGATAGCAACATATCTGCAGTGTCAACACTTCCCATATTTTTTGAATAATCTAAACATGCTTTAGGCTTCATTACTGGCAATCCCGTACTTCTACTGGTTCTTGCCGATGGTTCCATGTCATTATCATGTATAGTTGTTAGCATGTATATATATTTCTTGTCCTTCCATTTACAAGCCATAAGAGGACCAGAAAACTGGGTTTCCATTTCATGTAAATTTAGTATTCTACCTAAATTAGGCATACCTTTTCTATTTTTTTTTACGGTGCCGCAAGCATAAATTTGATTATCATATAAATATTTAAATAATAAAGGGCTTGTGTACCAATTGTCTACATACAAATGACGATTTGAGCCAAAAAAATCTTTCATTAAAGTGGAAACAACAGCTCCCCCAACGCCTAAATTCGCTGGATCATTTATGTCTGTACTTGCACCGCAATAAACTATAAAATCTATAATCACTCCGGAATCTACATCACACAAAACGAACAATTTAATTCCAAATCTATTTCTTTTTTTTGGCAAATATTGTTTTATTGATAAACGACCCTTGAATGGCACAATGCTTTCATCAATGCATAGATTTCTATGCGGTGTAATAACATTTCTAAATTTTTCCCTCGCGTGAGTTATACATGATTTTATTTTCGACAAAATAGAATTTTCTTCATTTGGTCGGGAAAAATGTAACATGCCAAGAATCATACAAAATCTATTTCTTGACATTAATTTTGAAAATATAGGAGAACTCAATAATATATCTGTAGACCAGTGTTCTTCTATAGATAAATGGCGGTTTCTGGTCATCAGCATCATAATTACAAAAAATATGTACATTTCTGGGACAGTTACATCATGCCATGCATGTAGTCGTGAATGCATTCGCAAATCAACATTTAAAATAAAATAATTGTGGAATTTGTTTGTCATTTCAACAATAAATGACACGAAATCAGAGTCCATAAAATTCTGAAACATATCTAACTCCGTAACAATTTCAGCTGGGGTGAAATGTATACCACAGGCAAACTCGTCAAAAGCAGCAACTTCGGGTGTACGTCTTTCAGCAGTCCACTCGAAAATTGGCGCTGTCTCACAATTTCTGTTATGACGAGCTTGTCCAGAAGTTGAAGGCGTATCTTCAGGCAATTCTTGATGCTCAGCAATCGTCGGCTGTAAAATAATAAATGTTTTTTTATTTAACTTTAAACTTAAAAGAAATAGAAAATCGATTAAAAACACCCTGCGAAAAAAATACTAAAGCATAAAAAAAGTTTCATTATTTTTTAAGCTAATTTTGTAAACTGGTAATACTGTAACAAAAGTGACAATTCACCATAATCGTTTGATGTTAAGGGAAGATATTTGAAGATAATTACATGGTATTTGTTATTTCGGATTTTAAATCCAAAGATAAAAAGTTGAAAATAATATATAGTCGAAGGTCATCTGTTTGACCCAAATAATAATAAGTTACCTACTGACTACAATTCAACAAGTAAGTATAATCTTGACTATTAGCATGTATTAATTAATTTATTTATTATTTTATATAAGTATTTTTTTTTATTGAAGGTGATATTAGGACTAGCCTTTAAGTTTAAAAGTATAATTTAAGTTAGATTAGATAGTTTTGAACGTCAGAAAAGTAACGAACATTTGTCAGACCTAACTATTGATGTACGACAAGAATAATCACGAAAATAATACCCGTAATAAATTCTAATAATTACGGTACCTTCGTACTTATCGCATCAATGTGTCTGATTTCAGGTGTAAAAAAATGTCTGGCAAACGACCGGGGTCCCCGTCCATACTGAGTGGATTTTTAAAGATGCGGTGTGTAGAAAAATCCGAAGAAACTAAAAAAGAAGCTGCTACACAAACGTTCGGCTCGACGTGTAACGAACAATCAAATGCTGGTACACAAACGCTCGTCGAACCGTATGTTGGTCGTTTGGGAGACAATATATATTATGCTTCGGAAGCATTACCGAAGTTACTATATGAAATCGAACCTTCGGATCAACGAAATAAAAGTTTTTCAATGTTAATAGCATTCGAATTAGAGAGAGTGCCAGAAGAGAACCGAAGCAATTTATATGCTCATATTCTTAATTTAATCAGAATTTATAGAGGGGATTCCGATTTGTCGGAAAGCATAGATTTAATTCCAGAATTTTCTTCGGGCACCCCAGTACCATTAAATATAAAATACAAGAAAGAAAAATACAAGAAAATTGATTAAATTATATTTAATCATTTTCTTGTAACGTATTATATCGATAAATTAATATGATGACCAAGTAGGCACAGGTTCTAAGACAGGCCGCGGGCCAGCAAGCCGGCAAACTTATTGGTCTTCGAGCTTCGACGCGAGTTTGCCGGCTTGCTGGCCAGCGGCCTTTATATGTAGGAAACTGTGCCTATTTGTCATCGCATTAATAATTTATCAATATTAATATAATTAATTTATGTGATTATTTTGTTTAAGATAGGTGCCTATTTATTGATTCTTGTATTACATTTGTTGATTATTGAATATGTTAATTATTAAATTAGTTGATTATTACACGTTACCTAATTTTTTAATTTGTTGATTGTTATTTACCTATGTGAATTGTTAAATTGTTGATTAGATACGTAATAACAAGAAGGCACAGGTACGTTAGGCAGGTAGGTACTTACATAGTCCGGCGTGCCAGTTAACTTGTTATTGGTACCTACATAAGTGTTAATTATGTGTCCAAAATTATACTTTTTATATAATAAGTACTTAATACAATTTAAATATCTATGGAGTTTTTTTTATTTAATCCTATAATGACAACTAAATCCTATTACCTATGTAACATTCTAAAGGTATAAACGCGAAATTTTGTTACCTACTCTTCCACGCGAAAACTACCGAACGGATTTTAAATTAAACTACAATAATTAATCACTAATATAGCTTAATTAAGAGAATGACAGTAGTACCTAAGTCTATATAATATTATTTAAACGCGTCGTCTTTAGATGAGTAGGTACTTACCTATATACTTACATAATACTTGTATAGATCTATATGTTTACTGTTGATTGTACTTACTATTAAAACATCTGATATTAAAGTAAAATTAACTTACCTCAAAATCATTTTCATTTACTGATTCCGATTCAGAAAACTCATCATCTTCAGTGCCTTCTAGAATACGCAATAGTTCTTCTGTACTAAATAACTCTTCACTTGCCATTTTTGCAATTATAATATTGGCAGATCGAAAAAAATATCGAAAAAATATTTTTTCAACTTCCCAGCACTTAAAAACATGGCACGCGCTTACGACGTCACGAGTCCGACATCTATTCATGTCATTGGCGCAGAAGGGATTGCAATATCGGCACTGTGCTAGGGATGCGCATGATTGGCGAAAAAGACAATATTCAAATCAACAATATCGACAATATAGAAAATATGATATTATACCAAAGAATGTAAGTATTTACCTTTTTTGTCAGTGACTAAGCTTATATATTTTTTTAATAGTTATTACAAAAATTAAGCGAATTTGAGTAATTTAGCTGAAATTTTAATGAAGTTACTTGAATATTACACCACATCACTAGTAGGCATGTATACATGCCATTGGCGCAAGAGAACATGTTTTTCAGCCATTAATTAAGTTATTTTTTATCATAAATATTTGAATAACTATTTTGCAATTTTGTTCATTGTGTACAATTATATGTAATAACTGGGGATTCAGTTCTTAAGATATATCAATAAAACACGTTAAAGTAATGATTTAATATGTTTATTTTGTATTTTTCTATGATCTGTTTCTTGGCATCTATAGATGTCGGTGGCGCACAGGGCACGCTTGCGCATGGCATCTATACATGCCATTGGCGTTCAAAAGGTTAAACAAACTAAAAAAAAACAAAGCACAATAGATGATGTCTTGTATTCCAACAGGTCCGAGTAAAGGTAATCCTATGACCTGTTTCCCTATTTTGCAAGTCATGCATGATTCATATGTGTTTCACTTTTTCATATATTTCTTATCAATTTCACAAGTTGGGCATGGATTAGTTACGCCTGTTCATATTTTTAACACTATTTTACGAATTGGTGAGTAAGTTTCCATGATGAGGTTTTCCTCATTATTCTTCATTCAAATATATACCACTGATTTTCCGACGGAAGATCATTCCAAGTTACGTCGTCCTAACTACGATTGTACCTTACTAAAAGTATATTAAAATTTAACATTTGTTGAATAAGTTTAAATCTTAAATTGAAGTTTGAGTACACTATTTCTATCGACGAAAACCTCCAACCCTCCGCCAAGTCACGACGCGGCATAACTGGCGTAGTCGGTAGGATTATTCACGAAAGATTCGCTGGCAACGCGTTCTCACGACAACAACCACACGATAACCAGAAGATTCGTAAATACGTGATGGCATCATCGAGCGAGAAGGTGAACTTCGAAGAGCACATCGAGTACTTCAAACAAGAAGACCGAAGAAATCGACTACAAGTCACACTCAGTCACACTTCACACACCTTCCACATGAAGCAACTGAATAGGGTAACATAGAAACTTTCGATATTGACGACTAGTAATCGGTAGGAGATACATATTTTTTTCACTATATGTATAATAATCTTCTTTAATGAATAATCCTCATCATCCAGGGAGAACTTGCGAAAGGCAGAGAGAATTGTTAAATTCTTTACTAACCATAACTTGTGAATTACTAACTACTAACCAAGTTAGAAAGATTAGTACAATAATATAATTATCAATTGTACGTTTGTGAAGTACGCATTTCAAAACTAAACGTTAAGAATTTTGATTATAATTTTTTTAAGTTGGTGACATACTTATTACATAGAGCCGTGGTAGCCTAGCGGTGTGACCAGTGGACTGAGATGTCAAAGGTCTAGAGTTCAAACCCAAGGCACGCACCACTGACTTTTCGGAAGTTATGTGCGTATTTATCACAAGCTCAAACGGTGAAGGAAAACATCGTGAGGAAACCTGCATGTTAGAGAGATTTGTCTCGATGGCATGTGAAGTCTGCCTACCCGCAGTAGGCTAGCGTGGTGGACTATAGCCTGATCCCTCTAAAATGAGAGGAGACCCGTGCCCAGCAGTGGGACGCTAATGGGTTGATGATGACATACTTATTCATACAAGTCACTCAGATTCATTGTTCTGTAAAAATTTAGTTGGTGATATACTTATTTACACAAGCCACTTAGACACATCGTTCTATAATATATTGAGTTGGAAATTGAAATTAAAAGAAATTATATTGGGTTGGTGACACCTTAAAGGTCACTCTCTTAAGCTAATATTGCTTAAGATAAACATATTGTAAAATATTGTTATTAATAAAATTGGTAATAAGGTTACGAAAAGTAAAAATAAATTTAAAATGTCGACCAAGAATATGGAAACTATACCCGCAGATGTTGTAAAACTATTTTTTTTAAACATGCTTTGTGACACTACGCCCGTGAACAATGTATGAAAATAAGTAGTGTCTCAGCAGCCGCAACCAGTGAGATAGTACTGTCCACCAACGTGTTTAAACACGAATATTATTATGTTACACGATATTACAATATAAACTGTAGATAGTAACATAACATAAAAGTAGGTACCTACCGCTAATTAATGTCTATTGTAATAACATTCGTCTTTCGGATAATTATCGTAAATGGCATATTCGCAAATATTGCACCAGAAGAAAAAATAGTGAGCAAGCATTTTAATGTTATTGCGATTCATGGGTAGAACAGTGTTCAACTACTGTGCAAGTATTATTGGTACTCGTGTTGCAATTATTACACTGATATTGCAAAATAAATGCGCGGAATGCCAAGGCCATCGCATTTTCGCTTCATAAAAGTATTTAAAGTCATTTCAAATCTTCATAAAATAATTATAAATTTCAAGTATTAATTCAACCGCGCCGAGTAGACTATCTTTTACCTATTCCACAGGAACTTACTACGTGAAGTATAGTAACGTATTGTATGTAATATATTTAACAATTTCATTGAGAAAGTAGCGATGTTGATCATATATGAGACCCGGAACACCCGCACGTACAAAGTTTTTAAAGCCCCATTTTTTAGGCTTGTTTTTAATATATTGTCTCCTTTTCCCAGCTTTCGTGCCCTTGTATGGCACCATCATTTCGTCTATAGAGTACTGCCCTTCTTTCTCAATTAGCAAAAAGTTTTGACGTATTTTTTCCATCACTGGTCTAACTTTAAAGTATCTGTCCCCGTTTTCTGAGTTGTTGTCCACAAAATGAATATAGCGACGTATCTGTTGGTAACGTTTGAGAGGCATTTGATCAGCAATTGGAGAAAATCTGGATTTTCTTGCCTAATAATCTACATAGGCTGGCATCCGAACTACACTCATCATAATTTCAATAGCAAGGAAACTTTCTAATTCTTCATTTGTCACTTGTATTGATTTACCGTTTTGTTGAACTGAGTATAGATTTGTGTTTTGAACAATATCTGCAATAATTTCTGGTGTAAAAAATGTATAAAAATATTCTAGAATAGTTGCATTATGTGTTTTTTGTAGCTTGTGCAAATCCTTCGTCCATGTAAGCTTTATGAAGAAAAGCAGTCTTTTTCCAATTGTAATCAAGAGCAAACTTTGTTTTTTTGACTACCTTAGCGACCACAGAAGGTATTTCGCGCTTAGGTCTAGTAATAAGCATTGGCGTAGCTTTTGGTGTGCTAGGAATTGGTGATGAAGAAAGTGGTTCCACTGACGCCGGCGGTAATGTTTGGATTGAGTTTAGTGTGGGTATAGCTTCATAATTGTTAGTTGAAGGAGATGGGAAAACCTCTTGAAATATTGGTGTTAGTGGCTTTATAAGACATCCCCGCAGCAAAATATAAAATAAAAGCATGGTTAAATTTTGTTACACTATTGGCAATGTACTATGGGTATAACAAAGCTTAACTCATATAGTTTATTCATTACTTGGCAATGGTATACCCGTAGTACATTCAAACTTACGAGTCAATAAAGTCATAGTTACAGCACTGGATTACCAAATATTTGCTTATTGATATTATTTATAGTGTTAACATTGCTTATAAAGCATGAAAACCATTAACCCCATGCAAAATTATGCTAAAAACAGTACATAAACTTACCCGTGGTGCAGACGCAGCTGGCCGCTTCGGCGCCATCTTCTCAAATTTGACAATTTATTGAAAATATTGCCACACGAAATATATTTTTTAACAAATATAATGTTACCAACTTATACATTACAAATAAAGGTACCATTTTCCTACTAGTATAATCGGTACAATTTTTCAAAACCAACGGCTTGAACGGCCCGTATGACGTTACCAAATTAAGGGTTAAATAGTTTTAATCGTTTGGCTAGGGACTAAATTTGGTCGGAGGAACTCGAGTCATTCTCTATATCCGCCTCTTGAATACGAGATTGGGTAGTAGTTTGAGGTGATGGCGTGTCCATAGAACTTTGGGTACAGTCACTTTTAGTTGATGGTGTATCGCTATCATCATCACTAGAGTCAGAACTAAAATCGGTGTTAGGTTGTCTAGTTGAGATCCCAACAGATTTTGAATGAAGTTTAGCTGCGGGTTTTGACGATTTCTGGCGGTAAAAAATACGAGAGCTCTCACTACCTAATGTATCTCCTTGAGGGTCAAAATCTTTGTCAGATCCAAAGTCGCCATCACGATCCTGGAATGGGTCCGCCTCGGTAGAGTCATCAGAATCTTCAAAAATATTCATTAGGCTTCTCTTGCGTTTATCCATCCAAAACAAACAAAATAAATCATAAAATACTATTTAAATACAATATGGTTATAATAGAATTCATTTACCACTTAGTAAGAATAAAATAATAGCATTACATATGTACTTACGATGTTTATTTGTCAGCAAATATTACGACACAGCTCCCGTGACACAGCCGCACTGAATGTAGAGACCCGGTGAGGCGCGGAGGGCGTATACAGGGTTACTGGTAACTCGACGTATTCCTTGCAAGACGTCATAGTAGGGTTAAAATGCAACAAATTAAGCCACCAAATGTTCTACCGAAGTTCAGTAGTTTTTGAGTTAGTTCGATTTTTAGTGATTTTATGAATAATCCCCGAATAAATCATTTGAAGCTAATTTAAAAATAATTTACGGCGCGACTGTACTGAAATTTAAGTTCATATCATAGTTGATGCCGTAGCAGATCTTTGTTGATAATTAAAGTTCAAAAATGACTAAAACTTTGGCGAAGATCGCTAATCAAACATATTTTTTTTTTGTAATTTTTGCCATTACTTCATAAGAAATACTGTCTAGTGCAAAAAAAGAATACTACGCCTGATGTACAAATTACTAGGAAAATATCCTTGTCTTATCAGCTATTCAAAAAGGTATGAAAGTTAATAGTAAGTCATGCACTACATAATTAAAATCGTTTGGTATTCGGAAAATCAAATTAAACAATTTCGTAAACATTATTTTTATTTTTATTCACAATCAATTTAAAGACTATAATTACAAATTTCACACGTCTTGTTCGATGTGCTGCCCTCGGTTTCGAATACATGTTCTTATTCGCTTCCTCACTTCGGTTTTTGTGATTTTTGATGTTATTGTTTCCCTCATCTGGTCCGCCGCATTTGTGATTCTCTCCCTTAGTTCTTCAATTGAATTTACTGGGGTCACATAAACTAGGTCTTTCATATGACCCCAGACGTAAAAGTCTAGCGGCGTCAGATCAGGGCTTCGTGCAGGCCACGGAATCGGCCCACCGCGTCCTATCCATCGGCTTGGATAGCTTTCATCCAACAATTGTCGAATAGTGATTCGGAAGTGAGCTGGACATCCGTCATGTTGATAAATTATGTTTGCTCTTCTTTCTTCCGGTACGTCCGTGAGCAGTGCTGTTAAATGATTTCTTAGGAAATCTTCATAAAGTTCCCCATTTAGTGTTCGGGGTAAAAAATGTGGCCCAATTAATTTATTGTCGATAATACCCATCCAAACATTAAGCGAGAACCTACGCTGAGATGCGGTTGGTTTCATTTTCTTAGGGTTTGCTTCTGCCTTCGGTGCCCAGTAATGTAAGTTATGGTAATTTGTGATACCATCACGGTCAAAACATGACTCATCGGTCCACAGAATGTTTTTTAAAAAGTTTGCGCTTTCACCATCGGCACTTAGCATAAAACGACAAAATTCAAGCCGTCTCGATGGATCTCCCTCTTCTAATGATTGGACGGGTTGGTAGTGGTATGGATGTCGACCTGACAAGTTAACTACAGACCAGACTTTCCACTGTGACATACCAAGCTCACGCGCTACGATGTTTGTCGATATGTTAGGGTCATCAATAAAACGTTGAAGAATCAGCTCCTCGTCCTCAGCCGTGTATCTCCGGGAACGGCCAGTGTCAATTTGCCTGCTTCTTTGGACGCTGCCAGTTTCAGATAATCGCCGATATGTCGATCCAAAGACAGTAACATGTGGGAGTCGGCGGGTAGGAAAGCGAAGTTGATATTCTCTTCGCGCCTCAGCAGCGTTACCGTCACAAAGTCCGTAACAGTACATTATGTCAGCGTATTCAGGATTAGAATATGCAGCCATAGTCAGCACTTATGAGGGCACAGCACAGCACAAGAGCAAGATACGCGGCAACAGTTAGGGAAATAGCCAGATAACAAAACACGAGCTTGCGCGACGTAGAGTTGAAACTAACTAACCAGATTTTGCGAAGTCGCACTCCGTGGCATGCCGAGAGAACAATAATGACCAATCACAAAGCGTACCGTAGTGTTTGGAGTGTAAGCGCAGGTAAAAACTACGAATAATACGAATACGAAACAATAGGTTGACCGCCTCGCAACTTTACCTGCTCCCCATAAAACCCTGTCGCACATGCAAAAGTATTGACAATTATACCTTTCTGGATAGCTGATAAGACAAGGATATTTTCCTAGTAATTTGTACATCAGGCGTAGTATTCTTTTTTTGCACTAGACAGTATTTCTTATGAAGTAATGGCAAAAATTACAAAAAAAAAATATGTTTGATTAGCGATCTTCGCCAAAGTTTTAGTCATTTTTGAACTTTAATTATCAACAAAGATCTGCTACGGCATCAACTATGATATGAACTTAAATTTCAGTACAGTCGCGCCGTAAATTATTTTTAAATTAGCTTCAAATGATTTATTCGGGGATTATTCATAAAATCACTAAAAATCGAACTAACTCAAAAACTACTGAACTTCGGTAGAACATTTGGTGGCTTAATTTGTTGCATTTTAACCCTACTATGACGTCTTGCAAGGAATACGTCGAGTTACCAGTAACCCTGTATACACGGTGTGCGTGTGTGTTGTATCGCGACTTATAGTCAAACGCACATTTTGGAAACGATTAAAAACAAAGTTCACGTGACAGTAAAGTTTTGAGCTTTCGATATGTTGTGACATAAGGTACCATATAACGAATTTTTGTATTAAAATTGATCGGATATCAACGTATATAATATTCTGTTTTTTGAACGTTATACGTTGTGCCGTATCTAAGTCTCAAGTCATGACGTACTATTACGTTGTGTCCGTGAAAGTGTTAAGACTGATTAGTACAAAGTTGACTGAGCAATTGATCTCTGTGAGCATAAGATATTTGTATTTTTTTTTATAACAATAAATATTTTAAACACATTGTTAAAAACATTTAAGCTTAATAAAGTTTACTATTTGGTAACATATACAAGACGTTTTATTGCTTTATCTTTAGTTTTGTAGCATAAATAGTCATAATTTGCTGTAAAATAAATAGGATGGTTCACTGTGTACGTGCTGGTTTACTGTTGACCTAGCCCCCGGTTCCGAGTGTCCCACGAGCTAGACTCGGTGAACCATTTCCTATCTTAAAAAAAAAATTAAATATAAATCCTGTTTCGTTTGGGTCTAAAAGTAATATGCTAAATTGAAGTCAGATACATGAGAAGTACTTTAGTAAAATAAATCTTTATTATGTTTAGAAACACTTCAGCTTTGAATGTGCAACTTTTTCATGGTTCACTGTTGAAAACCTTACCCTACTTACTGATAGTGATCCCAATTACATATAAGAAACACTGGAAAAGGTTGAAATAAAATACATTTTTTTTAGAAATAATTGTATGTAAACTACGAAACGAAGACCCACGAAGAAGGAACTTTTATTTTATTAATAAATGCCATTTGGTAAGCTAGTCTTCGTGTATCTTTAGCAGTAAGCGAGGACAACCACTGCTAAACAAACAAATCGAAGAAGGGCTAGTAAACCTATTTGGTATATCAGATGGCTCTGTTTCTGAAGATAATGAAGAAAATGGTGTCCCTTCGTCCAGCATACTCACCATGGAATCCTGATATTTCATGAATGTCAAAAAACTGTTCTGAAATAGTGCTAAATAGTGCCCAAAGGAAAAAAATAGTGCTCTTGTACTTGCGAAGTTATAGCCATAGTTCGATGAGTATGCTGGACGAAGGTTTCGCCCAGCATACTCACCTCCGTCCGGAGAATCTGTATACGCTTCAAACATAATTCATACTTCAAAAAATAGTTCCCAAATAGTGCCAAACGGTGCCCAAAAAGAAAAAACAGTGCTCGAATAACTTCGGAGTTATAGGCTTCGTTCAGTGAGTATGCTGGGCGTAGGTTCTACGCCCAGCATACTCACCTCAGTGCGCGAATATCGAACGAGCTATAGGTACAATTTACGTCTCAAAAAATTGTGCTTGAAATAGTGCCCAATATCAGTCCAATTTTTGCTTGACTTTTGACCTAGAAAACCATTAAATTTGATTGTAAACTTCTACATACATTACATTGAGTACAGTCGAATACAATATTATTAACTTTCTTTCTAACAATTTTTGTCTTGTGTAAATTATTAATTGTCTATGTAAGGGAGTATTTACTTTAGAATCGCAATATTATTAATTACACATTATTTTAATAATACTTTATAATAATATGATTAAGCCTTCGCGCGTCGCATGGGACCCGGTAGCTAGGAACAATGATTTTATATATTTTGTCTAGATCACGGCGCTTGAAGGATTAAGATATCAAATGAAGTAAATCATGCATGAAAAATAAAGTTGCTGTTATTAATGCTTACATTACAACTGACAAAATTATTCAAAATAATCATTTTCCGGATCAAGGACGGTACCACAACGTTTACGGAATTGACCTGTATTCCTCATGTGATAAAGTTCAATATAGTGTGGCAGTAATGGATGCACGTACGGTCAATAGGTATGGGGCTTACGACGCGACGCAAATGAATATGTTTATGTTTAAATACTAGATGGCGCTGCCCTAACATCTTACGATTATTAGACAAGACTGATCTGTATTTTGAAGGTGATAAGGGTCCATTTTGTGTCACAAAGCAATCGAAACGAACAAGCGCTTCTCAGTTTCTTTGTTTGTTTACTTCGTCGCACATCATTATAATAACGCCGGCTTTTGAGTTTGACTACATAGTGGGTTGCAAAACCAAACAATGTGTTGGTGATGTCATTATTTACCTATATAAAATTGTGTATCTAGTACGTAATCAATATAGGAGCTGCACCCAAATCAGTAAGTATATTTCAATTTATAATAGTGGCATTTAACTAAATTGATTTTACACTCATTCATTAATTGCACTGTAAAACTAGGTAGCAAGCGAGTTGTTTTTTACAAAAACACGTTCATTTTTTCGTTGAATATGACACTGTACACTTAAAATTAAGGACATGCTTAAGAAGTTTTAAAAATGGGTACCTACTTAGTTACTTTTTTAAAGGTTTGATGTAGGTAGGTACACACATAATAACGTAATGTAACTTGTTTGTTTATCTAATTGGATCTCAAATACCTATTTATATACCTACTTCTGCGGAGGCCTGGTTTTATCCTCCAATTCTACTGGAAATGAAACACTGTCTTATTTGCTAGGATATAATTTACTTTTCTTCAATTTTTTTATTACAAGCTTGTCCTCGTTACCCGTCAGGATCTGTTCTCGTCTTAAGTTCACGTTAGTTACATTTCAATATCGAAATAGGTAGAATCAGTCAGCGCGAGCGTCGGTAGTAAGTATAAACGTAACTATAGAATTAACACAGATGTATTTTTTAGATAATATGACGTGAAGTGAAGACTATTACCGATTGTCATCCGGCGAATGCACATTGTCGATGAAAAAAATGAAATAAGTGACCATAACACACCACAAATAAATACTCTCGTCAATGATGAATCATTTTATGAAAACTCAATTTTTAGGAGCGAACCAAATTATATTGAAGACTGGCGGGGACTGGTGTCTAAACAGAAGAAAAATAAAAAACGAATCAATCGTCGTACAAAATTACATATTTTACAAAACGGCAGTGTTTCTACTTCAGGAACATACAGATTCACGTTTATTAATACGTGTGCTTTTGATTCCGTGGTCCAAAGTTTTTCAATTGCATATTTAGATAGACCTAATATTAGAAAATATATCAATGATAAAAAAAACGATCTTTCACAACTGACCAGAAGTTTGATCACGTATGACAATCTAAAGAAAATCACTAAGAAGGCTAGAAAACCAAAAGATATTTACACTACTCGTTCTAAGGTATTGGCTAAAATATATGATACTGTGGAATCCGATTTTAGTAGTTGCAAAAATTGTGAGTGTAATGTAACTTTTATAATAGATAACATACAAAGTTATGGTTTTTATAGTGCTAATAGATACTTAAATTGTACAAACCAGAACTGTGAAATCAATAAAGGTTCTGGCACAAAATGTAGTTGGATTCCAATAAATGTAAACATATTGACGACTCAAGGTATTGGAGCCCTTAATGAAGCTCTATTAGTAAATGATACTGAAAGGAAATGTAAATACCAATTATGTAACGGTAAAAACGCATACAAATATGAAGTACTAGACTTCGTATTTATTGAAATTAATACTTCAATTGAAATAGAAATTGATGAAATTCCTAAAGAGATCATAATAAACGGTGACACCTTTAAAATTCTGTCGGTAATAGATTTTACAAATGGTGAATC
Organism: Craniophora ligustri; assembly: GCA_905163465.1. Taxonomy (NCBI): domain Eukaryota; kingdom Metazoa; phylum Arthropoda; class Insecta; order Lepidoptera; family Noctuidae; genus Craniophora; species Craniophora ligustri. Next base: position 10,792,878 of record LR990971.1, on the reverse strand, counting down.
AGGACGCATGGGGCATTACAAGTCAAAGTGCTATCGATTGCTAAAGAGAACTTGGAACTGCTATGATGACCTTAGTAAAAAAGTTTGTAGTAATTCCCAATATACTGTACCACACTGCATTATTTATACGCGAATGTAAGATGAAGATCGGTCCTAACTTGTTAGTTCCTATTTTGTTATTGTTTGTTTGTTTTTTTTTTGTTCTTGTAAAAATTATTTTATTAATAACTTACAGAAATGTGATTATAAACTGTGATTGTTAATTTGTAATTACTATAGGGTATTTAATATTAATAAAAAAAACGTGATTATAAACTGTGATTGCTCAATTTATACTTATTTGTAAGATAATTTTATTGTGATTAAAACGTTGTAGCAGTAAAACAAAGTACAAGTACCTACGTGTTATATTTTAGAAAGTTTTACCAATATTTGGCTAAACATTTTTTTATATGTATATTATATACAATATTAAAACTACAATTTTTTCTATTTACATTGATTATATTATGAATGTTAACAAAAGCTGTGAACTAGTTAACTAGAATTCTGATTACTTTGGCCCTTTAAATAGTAATAAATAACGTAAGTAATTAAAAATGTTTTTTATTGCTAAACCTTTCATTGATGAAACTATTGGAAAGAGTTTTAAAAATTTGTATAACTATGTCACAGTACTAGTTTTGACTGGTTATAAGTTTTGCCTGCAACATATATACAAAAAGAAACTGTATAATTTCCTTTTTACAATTTTTCAAGATATTAATTTTATTGGCTGCAAATGACTGTTTTTATTCAGACAAACACACAATGCAATGAAGTAATAGACTTCATTTACGCTTAAAGTTTCATTCATTTATTATTATTTATAAAATATATAATAATGCATTTAATCGAAAGTTTTTGACATGTGAGAAAATACCATAATTATTTCCAATAACATGAAGTCTACAATTAGAAAGTTTAATATTTTTGTCCAAAAACATGTGTCGACGACTGTACCCCATTTTACGTTAGTATGTAGAAGTTTACATTAAAATTTAATGGTTTTCTAAGTCAAAAGTCAAGCAAAAATTGGACTGATATTGGGCACTATTTCAAGCACAATTTTTTGAGACGTAAATTGTACCTATAGCTCGTTCGATATTCGCGCACTCAGGTGAGTATGCTGGGCGTAGGTTCTACGCCCAGCATACTCACTGAACGAAGCCTATAACTCCGAAGTTATTCGAGCACTGTTTTTTCTTTTTGGGCACCGTTTGGCACTATTTGGGAACTATTTTTTGAAGTATGAATTATGTTTGAAGCGTATACAGATTCTCCGGACGGAGGTGAGTATGCTGGGCGAAACCTTCGTCCAGCATACTCATCGAACTATGGCTATAACTTCGCAAGTACAAGAGCACTATTTTTTTCCTTTGGGCACTATTTAGCACTATTTCAGAACAGTTTTTTGACATTCATGAAATATCAGGATTCCATGGTGAGTATGCTGGACGAAGGGACACAGAAAATGTGTCAGATGAAATGTCTTAGATGAAACATTTTTTCCTTTTCTTGAACAAATGTTCTTAAAGTACCCACAATAATTCAATAACACGAGTTTTTATTTTTCTGACACACAAGTGCTTCTACCAGTTAAAGGGATTGCTCAAAATTGGTAAATATTCTTCTCCGTGTAGTTCTTATATCTGTCCTGTTTTATTGAATAAATAAAATAATAATAATCATATCAATCGCTCGCTTCGTTTCGAAATGAAAGTAGACACAAACAAACAAATAAAAAAGCAACAGACACTCTTTCGCATTTTAATAGTTACTAGCTCTTTGAATGATAGATTATTTCATTGGTCCGAGTACAAAAAGGCAGACACTATGAAGTACCTTATAATTATACACCAAATGGACTAGTTAATTATATATCTAAAGGTTTTGGAGAAACTAAAAAAATTGCTTGTTTGAAGATCCATATAGAAAGGGTGATTAGACGGTTTAGATGCATAAATAACTACTTAATTAATGCATGCTTGCATAAATAACTACTTATTAGGAAAACAAGATTTAAAAAAAACCTGGACATTATGACACCATCTAGTTCTGTGCTAAGCAACGAGGCTGATGAAGATGATGTTATCATTATTGCTTGTGCCCTTATAGATTTGCAAAATTCTTTAATTTGTAAATGAGTGTGTACATGTAAGTAATTCATTAGTCGTTAATGGTAAATCAACTGTACTATTATTTTTTTATTTAATCCTAATTTACTGTCCGCAACACAAACCAAACATTTTTGCATTTTGGCATTTGTGAGTAACACTTTTTTGTTGGCCTTTCCTTTCGAATGTAGTTAATAATAATAATCTTTTTATCTTTTTATCCAAAAATAACAAGTACAATTTAACAAATGAAGACCCCACACTAGGATTCCCTGTGTCGTGAGGTCTAGTCTCTTTCAGTCCAGTGTATAATTTGATTCACTTATCTACAGTACAATAATGAACAATAAAGAGATAGTATATGAGTAGGTGTGTGTGTATGTGTGTGTGTGTGTGTGTTGTGTTGTGTATATGTGTTTGCGTGTGTGTGTGTATGTATATGTGTGCGTGTGTTTGTGTGTGTGTGAGATAGGGGCAATGTGTTTTTGTGTATCTGAGAATGTGTGAGTGTGTTCCGTTTTTATTAGTTTTTATTAGCTTCTTCACTAAATGGACATATAATCTCCATTATAAAATCTTGACCTATTCTTTTTGGTGAACCTGCAATCATGGGGAAATTTTTACTTATGAAAAGGCCACATCTCTGTATTTCTTAGTTTTTTCCGTACTACCTGAAGCACTTTTTGTTCCAAATCTCTTAATAGCTGATGTCAGGCATTTTGCCACCCATAATCAAACCCACTAATGCACCATCACTTGGTTGACATTTACTAACTTCATAAGGTTTTGACGCTGTTATTCTAGCGAACCTTAGCTCAAGCCATAATAAGTTGCTTTCGGACTGATTCTTTGTAAATATCAGTAGTAAATAATGATGATATATTTTTTTGACATCTTCACAACTTTGATCTCTGTACATTAGAACTAGCTGGGACATTGATATTGTTTCAAAATCCTATGGTATATTTTGTTAAGATATTAGTGATATATTCCACATATCTTAGAAACTCACAGTTTATGGTACCTTTAGCTGTAGTTTCTTCCACAAATTTATCAAAACCACAGGTATCTTCAGTTAATTAAGCTATTCCAGTACCCATTTCGAAGGCTGTTACGTTTTTTATAGATGTAACTTTAGATAATGTTGACTTTTTCCAAAAGCACTCAATATATGTACAAGAAGGTTCTTCACTTCTTCGATGTAACCACACCAAAAAAGCAACGGCATGTTTGCAACCGCCTGCTGATGCCGCACAATCATGGCATTGTGAGCTGATAACAACACCAAGTTCCTCGTCCACAATAACAGTGACTGCGTATAACAGACTGCGACACTTAATCGTACACAAATTTAGGTCTCTCTTTAGTTAGACATATCCAACAGTTTCATCGCCATAATTATGATTGTCTGGAAGATCTGAACTGGAAACTCCTTAAACTTTTGGTACTTTCATAGAGAGATTAGTATGATACTTCTGGTTTAGCGGCCAGCCAACTTTGGGTGGAATTTCATCACTGCATGGGCAGCTTGTGGGTCCCCGTGATATGTTTCGTTTTTGCAAGGATGAGGATGATGATTCATTGCTACTACTACGAGCTTTTCCAGATGTTTCATCTTCATCAGACTTACAAAGTGATTGCCTACTGCCCGTACATTAACGATGTGCTACGCACACTTTGCATTTGATTGCCAGTAATGATTTTAAACAAGCAAGGTTAAAAAATACTATTTATAAGAAACTGCATGATGCGGCTTTAGCAAAATTTATTATACCTTTAGTACGTAAATTACTCCAACCGTCGCACTGGAGATGAAAATAATTTGCAGACTGTAACTCTTCGCTTAATTCCGTTCGCATCTCATTATAAATTTGATCCAAATATTTTGTAAAGTACTTGTACTTGCTGTAAAGTCGTCAAGTCAGTAGTATTACTAGTACTACCTTCTTGAACTTCCTGATAGTTATCACACGTATCGGTCTTGCCTTTCTTTTCCAAGTGCAATGATTTCATTTGGTCTTTTACCACAAGTGGACTTTTTAAACAAATAACAAGATGTTGAGTCATTTTAGCAATGTTGCTGTGTCGGTATGATTTATCACAGAACTTGCATTTAACCGATTTGAAAGATCACTCGCAGTTAAATTATGTCTATTATCTTCGTTTAAAGTACTTGTACTTGCTGTAGAGGTCGTCAAGTCAGTAGTATTACTAGTACTACCTTCTTGAATTTCCTGAAAGTTATCAGACGTATCGGTCTTGCCTTTCTTTTCCAAGTGCAATGATTTCATTTGGTCTTTTACCACAGGTGGACTTTTTAAACATATAACAAGATGTTGAGTCATTTTAGCAATGTTGCTGTGTCGGTATAATTTATCACAGAACTTGCATTTAACCGATTTGTTGGCTAACTCGTGATAATGTCGCCATACGCGCTGATCTCTCGGTCGCCCCATTGTAACTATAACAAACATTACTAGTCATTTTCGAGTTTGCGCACGGCTCTAATATGGCTATACAATTAATTTTACATTAAGTATTAGTCCGACGCAGTTTCGGTTAAATTTAAAAGTGTACAGCTATTAATTTTTTGGGCCCCAAAGTCATGATTTATTTCAATATTCTTACCTTTTAAAAACTGTTGAATATATATATAGGAACTGCTTAGTGACGGTAGGTAATTAAATCTTCTGAATTAACACTCACGGAATAGTCAACACTTCTATTTCACCACACTTTACAAGCAAGGGAACACTGAGACTGAGCGAAACCGGTAACAATGGCATCACCGCGGTGCGGTGCGCGGGCGGTGCGGCACGTTTTGCTTGTTAGAACGAAAGAGAGCATAAAGCGGCATAAGTGCGACAAAGAGCAGCATATTTTCTTTTAAATCGTCGTGTACTGCACTGCGTGGTTTGGTTAGTTTGTAGAACATATATCATAAAATCAGAGATGTAGGTTAATGGCAATAGGCTCGCCCCCTAATAGGATGTCATAGGACCTAAATAATACACGCTGTGCATTTGCAGATCCTGGCAGAGTGATTGTAACCCAAACAGTTAAAACATAAATTGTTTTCTTGCACTAACCTACGACGAGTATCCACATCTCCGTTTAAAAATTGTTACAGTTTCCTATCCTATGATCACCATTACGTAACATACATTGCATAGTTGCAGTATGAAATGACTTCGCCTTAATTACGTTTACACCTTGGTTTCTATTAGGTTTATTTTCCAAGAATTCAAATGCTTTGTATCTACTAGTTAAAAACTCTTTAAACTGCTCAAAGGTAGGTAATTTATCAGACTCTGTATTACTAGTGACTTTCAATTCCCATTCTTTTCTGCTCTCTGCATCCAATTTTAAGGTAAGTATATGTATAATTAAAATATCCCATGAAGTTACATCTATATCTAAATTAATAAGAGCATTCAAACAATCAGACGTGGTATCCATTAATTCTTTTAACGCAAAGGCTGACTCATTGACAATATTCTTTTGACTTAATAATCTTCTTAAAATACAATGTGAAAGATATTTTTTGTTGTTATATCTAGTTTCTAATTGTGCCCAGCATCTATCATAATTAGCCTCGGATATAGGAATGTGACGTAATAACTGCTCGGCTTCGCCAGTTAAAAAAGCTCTTTAAATAATAAAGTTTTTGCACTTTATCTATGGTAGTATTTTTATGGATTGCAGATACAAATAAATCTCGAAAAGTTGGCTATTCGGTGTATTTACCCGAAAATGGTTATTCTTGGTAATTTAATAGACATGCTTTTATTACTATTTGAAACATTACTTGACGATGGACCCGGCACTGGACAACTATCATTATTTTTAAATTCGCTTCGACTCCTTTTTAATTCACCTTTAAATTCTAAACATAAATCCTCTGTATTATAATAAACTTCGTTAATAGTATATTGTGAAGACATCAATTCTTTAGGTTCAAAATCTTTAACTATTTGTGTATGTGTTAAACTTAATTGCGCCCATAACTCATCAATATTTTCTAATTTACTTTCTATATAATATTTAGTAATCCTGTCTTTTGGCGACTTTTTAAAATTAATTTTTGCACGTGACAATCGAGCATTAATGTCATCCTGTACTTGAACAAACGATTTTAAAGACATTTTGAATTTAATTAAAACAAATCGTCGGCATCAGTGCAGGATCTTTTAACTACATGTTTTGGTGAAAACATTTTTTTCGTTAAAATGATTAAATTAAGCATCCCGCCATCTAGTGATGAAACGATAAACTAGGTTGTAAGCACGCTTGGTCGGTAAAGCAGTACAATCTAGTACCTTCTAAATGATACAACAATTGAATACAACTATTAAACCAAACATGTTTTAGGGAGAGTTAAAGAAAGAATATTTCAATCCCAGATGACTTGAACCTGATTTCTATACATACATATGAAGCGGGGTTGTGACTGGCGATGGATATCGGGAAATAATAAAGTTCACAGCCACTCACTTACAACGTTTATTATAGTTCAAACTGACTTAGAAAGTTAGAATGTAGAAGGACACAAAATTGAAAATACAGATTCACTGAGACGGTCCGAAACGTAAGCGCGGCGGGGGTCAGCTAAACTGCCTGAACTCCCTTCACTCGCTAACCGGTCGACCACGTAGCCGAATGTGGGTACACGCATATTTTCTTTATTTCAATGTACCGCCGCTGCAGCCGACCGGCCGATTCTTTACGCACCTCATTAGCTACAATATGAACTAAATATCTACTAATACAAAAAATCTGTTTGTGTGTAACATGATTTCTTTATACTAACAAATACATATATTTTATTTTATGTTGTATTACATGTATGTGTACTGTATAGTACTAATTCATAAAATTAAAGTAAAGTCGGTGGCACTACACCACCCCCCCCCAGAGACCGTCAAGGGCGATAATAATTAGGAAACCTGACACGACGTCCTGACCGCGTCGTTTTCGCATCGTCATCATCAGCACAAGGCAATGCCTGGTTATCTATAATTGGGTTAAGGTGATGAGTGTGTGCAATTTGTGTTTGATCTGGGTCCTGCAGTACGAAGGCCGGTTTAATGCGGTCTATCGATACTGTTACCGGTTTACTGTTCACTAATATTTTAAAGACTTTATCACCTCGTTCTAAAACTTCATGTGGACCGGAATATGCAGGTTTTAGACCACCACCAGTAGTGCAGTCCCGAAGAAACACATGAGTTGACGTTGCAAGATTTTTAAATATAAACGTTTTAAATTTGGTATTGTGCCTGGCCGCTGGTGATGGTTGCAGGTTTCGGATTATACTCTTTAGTCTTGATAAGTAGTCGGTGGTGTCCACGGTCTCGTCTGTCTGAGGGTTAAACAACTCGCCTGGAAGACGAAGTGGCTGGCCGTAAACAAGTTCGGCGGCCGAAGCCTTAGCGTCTTCTTTAAAAGCACTGCGAACTCCTAACAAGACCAGTGGAAGAGTTTCCACCCAACTATCCCCTGCGTGGCAGGTTATCGCAGCCTTCAGTTGACGGTGGAACCTTTCCACTAGTCCGTTGCAGGCTGGATGGTATGCCGTGGTTCTACGGTGATAAAAACCCGCTATCGAGGACAGGCACTTGAAGAGTGCTGACTCGAACTGCCTACCTCTATCGGTAACGATATCGGTAGGGCAGCCGAAGCGAGAGATCCAACCACTCAGCAGGGCCTTTGCCACTGTCTCTGCGGTTATATCTGCCAGTGGTATTGCCTCTGGCCATCGTGTAAAGCGGTCGACAGCAGTGAGGCAGTAGCGGAACCCTTGACACAATGGCAAAGGTCCCACTAGATCGATGTGGATGAACGCGAACCTTGAACGAGGTAACGGGAAGGTACCTACTGGAGCAAAAACGTGTCGAGTGGTTTTCGAGCGTTGGCATGCTAAGCATGAACGAGCCCACTCGCGGCAGTCTTTCCTCACCCCAGGCCACACATAACGGTCAGCAACCAACCTCGCGGATGCCTTAGTACTAGGGTGGCTCAAAGAGTGCAGGCTCGAGAAGATTGACCTGCGTAATTCCTTGGGCACAAATGGTCTAGGAATGGGGCCACTAACGTCACAGTACAGCTGACTTCGGGAACCTGGGATACTCATTTGTTTGAAACGTAGCGAGGTATCATCAGTTAACAACTCCTTCAGCTCCGGGTCCTCGCGTTGAGAAGTAGCTATCTTTTCAGCGTCCACGGATTGAGTTATCTCCTCAATGCGTGAGAGTGTGTCTGCCACGACGTTGTCCTTACCTGAGATATGCCTAATATCCGTTGTGAATTGGGCTATGAGATCTAGGTGTCGGAATTGTCTGGGGGAGCAATTTTCTTTACGGGAGTGGAAAGCAAATGTGAGAGGCTTGTGGTCTGTGTAAACCACAAAGTCACGAGCCTCTAGCATGTGACGGAAATATTTCACACTTTCGTAAATTGCTAGGAGTTCACGATCGTATGGGGAATATTTGACCTGAGCTGGACTAAGTTTTCGGGAAAAGAATGCAAGAGGTTGCCATGCATCATCTTTCAACTGTTGCAGGACAGCGCCGATAGCTGTATCTGATGCATCCGTGACCAACGCGAGTTTTACGCTGCAGTCAGGATGAGCCAACATTGCCGCTTCACAAAGAGTATCTTTGCATTTCTGAAATGCCTCTAACTCTTGAGCTGTGAAATTGACCGGCTGGGAACTCTTAACCGCACCAACTAGCATGGCATTCAAAGGTGCTTGGAAAGTAGCAGCACTAGATATAAACCTGCGATAAAAGTTAAGCATCCCTAAAAAACGACGTAGCTCTTTTATGGTTTTCGGGGCAGGAAAATTTCGTATAGCATCAACTTTAGATGGTAGTGGTGCTGTTCCCTCAGTTGTGATGCGATAACCTAAAAAATTCACCTCCGGTACTCCAAATACGCACTTATTTGTATTGATAACCATACCATATTCTCTAAGTCTGGCGAAAAGCTGGTGAACGTGTTGCTCGTGGGTCTTTTGGTCTTTCGAAAAGACCAAAAAGTCATCCAAATAGGCATACGTAAAATCCAAACCCCTCAGCATCTCGTCAACGAAGCGCTGGAACGTCTGTGCGGCGTTACGAAGTCCAAACGTCATGAATGGAAATTCGTAAAGACCAAATGGCGTTGTGATAGCTGTCTTCACGATGTCTTCTGAATTTACGGGTATTTGGTTGTACGCCTTAACCAGGTCTATTTGTGAGAATACTGTACAACCAGCAAGGCTGTGTGCAAAATCCTGAATATGGCGGATTGGGTACTGGTCAGCAATAGTCCGAGCATTTAACATCCTATAGTCGCCGCAAGGTCGCCAGCCGTCATTCTTCTTAGGCGTAAGGTGGAGGGGCGATGACCACGGCGATTCCGAAGGACGACAAATACCGCTCTGCAGCATAGCCTCAAACTCGGTCCTAGCTATTTTTAACTTGTCCGGCGCTAATCTACGCGGTGAACAATAAACCGGTGGTCCAGGTGTTGTTCGTATATGGTGTACCGTGTTATGTGTGGGGGTGCGATGTATTCCATGTGGACGTGTTATTTCTGGGTAGTGTTCCAATATTTTGTGATATACAGACTTACCAACCATCACCTTGACTGACGTAACATTACCACATTTTCGCGCAAGCAAAGCCGGGGTCGTAATAGATGTATTGCCATCGATCAATCGCTGATTCCTAACGTCTACAATGAGTTGGTAGTGTGATAGGAAGTCAACACCTATTATCGCTCGGGTGACATCTGCAACAATAAACCGCCAAGAAAAGTCGCGGCGTAAGCCTAGGTTAAGTACAAAATTTACATAACCGTAAGTATTTATTACTGAACCGTTGGCCGCACTTAAAACATAATCAGTTTTATTTCGACGGTCATTTAATAATGTTTTTGGAAACACACACAAGTCACTTCCCGTGTCCACTAAAAATTTTACTTTTGACCGTTGGTCAATAACAAATAGGCGACCAGCACTCGGGCAGTCGTCGGCCGCCATTACAGATTGCCCTTGCCGTTTCCCGCGTAATCACACGGTTTTATGCACTGCTTGGCTTTCTCGCCGAACCTATAATGGTACCAGCATAACGGGAACTTCTGGTAATTTGAATGCGACCGGGAAGTGGATCGATGGCGACGGTCACGGTTGGGTGTTCTTGATCTACCTCTCCCCCTAGACATCCTGTCCACTTTAGCACTTAACGCTTGTACTTGACGGGTTAATTCGGCTATCTCGCTATTCGTAGTGGTACAGCCTCCGTGTGACGTTGACGCTACTTGTGGGTTTGGGGCTACAACATCGTGGATCTTATCAGCGAGTTCAGCTACCTCGTCCAGTGAAGCCCTTGGCTGCGACGCGATGATTGACTGCGTACTGCTGGGAAGCCTGCTTGTCCAGATAGTTCTCAGGAACTCCTCGGGTACGCCTGGGCCTGCCAACTGTTTCAGGTGCCGTAGAAACTGTGAAGGCCTCCGGTCACCCAACTCCTCGTCCGTCAGCAGCTGCTTTAGCTTCTTCTCTCTGGATGCAGACAACCGTTTTATCAATTCAGCTTTTAGGCGCTCATACTTGTCTGGTGCAGCTGGAGCTGTTATGATGTCTTCCACCTCAGCTGCGTAAACAGGATCGAGTTGACCCATTGCGTAGTGGAATTTAGTCGAGTCCGCCGTCACATTTGCTAGCACGAACTGACTCTCCAATTGCGCAAACCACAGGGCGGGTTTCTCTGGGTAGAATGGAGGTACTCTCACTCCAACCCTGTTTAGTTCGAATCCGCCGTTTTTATCCGTCATGATGTTCTCGTTCGGGGTCACCAATGAAGCGGGGTTGTGACTGGCGATGGATATCGGGAAATAATAAAGTTCACAGCCACTCACTTACAACGTTTATTATAGTTCAAACTGACTTAGAAAGTTAGAATGTAGAAGGACACAAAATTGAAAATACAGATTCACTGAGACGGTCCGAAACGTAAGCGCGGCGGGGGTCAGCTAAACTGCCTGAACTCCCTTCACTCGCTAACCGGTCGACCACGTAGCCGAATGTGGGTACACGCATATTTTCTTTATTTCAATGTACCGCCGCTGCAGCCGACCGGCCGATTCTTTACGCACCTCATTAGCTACAATATAAACTAAATATCTACTAATACAAAAAATCTGTTTGTGTGTAACATGATTTCTTTATACTAACAAATACATATATTTTATTTTATGTTGTATTACATGTATGTGTACTGTATAGTACTAATTCATAAAATTAAAGTAAAGTCGGTGGCACTACACATACATACAATTACGCCTTTTTCCCATGGGGGAAGGCAGAAACTACAGAATGCCACGCGCTACGGTCCCTGCATACCACTTTCTTCACTTACCTCGTCCACATTCATACATCTCGTCACCTGAATTCTAATACAAGGTGTTGATTTGCATCCTCGTCAAATTCAAGGACGTAATTATGCTAATGATTCTCGACCCAAAGCAACAATAAAATGAGTAGGTATTTTTATTTTTATTTTGCTTGTATACGGAAATCCGTAAGTGTGAACCAGCCGTATCTAAACGCGGCCCGTCTGTTACTAGCCCTATAACCGCGCTTTCACACACAAACAAACGCAAACAACACATACACAACGCATACGCAACGATCATTCATCGATCGATTCGTAGGTACAAATCCCTAGCCACGCCGCCGCGACCCCGAAACTAACAGTCTGTTTGATGTCGCCGACGCGTGCGCGCGCTTTGCGAATTTCACTTCTCGGTACATCGTTGAGACGTAGGTACGAAGTGCAAGATGACGGACAACTATCCGAATGTCGAGTTGAATGGAGAGATGGTCCGCCTGTATGCCATTAGTTAGGAGACTTCCAGCGAGACCCACGGGCAAGCACGCGGCAGGCTGGTCAACACTTTGGAGTGCACCACACTACAGTGTATCGCCTACTGAAGCGTGACCTGCAACACCCAAAAACTGGAGCTGTTGCGTCACGTTGTCGAGGAGATGTTGGAGGATGTTCCCTGGCACTCCATCGCAACTTGTACTACCAGCAGGACGGTGCCCCCCCTCACTATGGTCGGCAAGTACGCGAGTACTTGACCGAAAGTTTTGGTGACCACTGGATCGGTCGCGGAGGACCTGTGGCCTGGCCTCCGCGTTCTCCGCACCTGACGCCTCTAGACTTTTATGTGCGGGGAGACGTTAAAAGGTTAGTTTACACGGAGGAAGTGACCAGTGTAACAGAATTACGTGCAAGGATCATTAGTGCTTTTGACACTGTAAAAACTAATGTGTTAGTGTTACGTAAGCTGAAGGAAAACCAGCTACGTCGTGCTCAATTGTGCGAAGAGTGTGGTGGCCACTTTGAACAATACCTCCGGGTAACTTATGTAGGTAATTTATTTATTTGTACATTTTGTAAATACGTTGTTAGCCTAATCAATTTGATTAGTGTAAATAAGTTGATTTCAAATTTGTAACTACGCTAATAATACCTAAGAGTCGAAAGTATCACCACGTACTTACATTTAACTAGCACGTCTTTCCATTTCCATCATAAGTAGATCTGTACACCAACTAAGGTAGGTATTATTGCCGGTCCTAAGCCCGTTAAGTAGGAAGGAAAATTTCAAATCAATCAATTTAATCCACAAATCAAAACAAAATCACTACGAAAACTTTAGGTGGAAGGATAAAGCAAAACTAACATTTTATTAATCATCTGATAACAGGTCAATGAACTTTTCTTTGGCGCACTAGTATTACTGCCATTAGTAAGATTTCCGCATTCCAATGATGCTCAACAATGAGTTCATTATCAAGCAAAATTTATGACAATAATGTAGGTGATATTCGAAATAAAATTAGGTAAATTATTGCTACCGATCATTCGTTCGCCCGCGCTTGCATTTCGTAGGAAGACGTCGACACTCACGCACACAGCTGCATTATAGCTGTGTGCGTAGTCGGGTGATTCTGTTTTATTTGTATTGAATTAAGGGTTTAATTCTGAAACACTGTTAAAATTCAACAACAAATAAAAGCAGCACTTTTTAGTTATTGCCCACTACCGTACTTTCAATTGATTATTTATGTATTTTATGACAACCTCCTGAAATTTGACGAGGATGCAAAACAACACCTTGTATAATAAAAAGGACTTGTTTAAGGATAGTTTAGGTGCCTCACTTCTATGTGTGTTTGTTATAATACGTTCGGTCTACATACTACTATGCAAGCATTCATCCCTATGATGGGACATTCATATATAATTTTGTGAATTGAGATTATAGCTTCAACTACGTATTTATCATCATTTCACCAAAAAAATAATAGAGAATTGATTTAAATTACTTAGCTCTTACTCAAGTTTTTGTGTGATTGCAAGATTATCTTTTATGAAATTTACCCCGGAAAAAAGAGTTTAAAACCACTCCAGCTGTCAGAAGCATCTACATCTAAAGGTATGTATGTTAAAAATATTTGTACACATTAGAAAACATTTTTTATTTGCAAGCAACCCTCTAATAAATAAGATGAAAAAAATGTTTTTGTTATAAAATATATTGGATTTGCACGTATGCAAAATTAATCTAATGACGTTGTATTGATTGAAATGGTTAATGTCTGTTTACCTTATAATTTATTAAAAAAAATAGATATCCGTTTCGAAACAAGTGCTCTTCTTCACTCATCTCTCAGCTTTTTTTCTGTTTGACATATTATCTTACTCGTGCTTTTACAGTCTTGAATAAATTAAATAATCAAGTATTTAGTAGTTATATTATATCCCATAACCGCAATTCTTACAGGTTATGGACCCAGTGTGCGCGTTTACAGAAATTGCATAATAAGTTATTTAGATTTGACAACAATAGAATTTTGTGTGGAAGATGGATTTAAAACTTAAAGAAATATCAAACCATTCGATAGAGAAAAATACAGTGCATGAGTTCGTGTACGTGCGTTGCTTTTGCTTTTGCTTTTGCTATTATAAAAGTTATCGACAACGACCCAATATTACAAAGCTAGGAATGGGAGAAAAACAAAATAGAATATGAATATGTCATAGTGGAATAATGGCTGATTCTTATCTCGGGTTTGCATTTTGCTTTTTTTGATGACCTTATTACGGAACTACTAGCTGCTAGAGCACGTGAGAAGAAATTGATAAAATGGCTCATTTATTACTCACACTATCATTAAATTATGATAGTGTCATAACGGCCATCAAAACATTGTCAGAAGATAATTTGACTTTAGCGTTCGTGAAAACAAGGTTTGGACCATGAAGTTAAATTGAAAAATGAATTTGAGGAACGATACGAGTGTTAAAATACCACAACCTAAAAATAAACCACGGAGAAAAAGAAAATTTGACAATTCACAACTAACATATCATAACAACCAATTTAGGTACAATAACACCAAATTATATTTAAAAAAAAAGATCTTTTGTAAAGTGTAATTATTGTGGACTTAAAGGCTATGTAAAGTACGACTACTATTCTACTATTTCAATAGGACGAAATAAACTAAAAAGTTATAGACCGAAAGAGGACACTTTAAGCAGTAGAAATAAATCAACCCAGTACTTCAAATGATTGTTCTGGATTTGCTTTTATGACTGACAACCATCAACAAGTTGGTCATGACAATATAATATCATCTTATCATCATCTATTCAGGAGATGAGAAGAAAAATGGGTTTAGAATAAAATTAACTCATAAAATGTTAATTCAAAACTTATTAGAATTAAGTTAAAATTTGAGTTTCGTTTTTATTGTTTTTTTTTATGTTATTAAAGTTATTTCGTTTCTTCTTATTTCAGAGCATTGCAATATCGAAATAAAAATTAAAGCTACTAAGAAGCAGGTGAAACGTGTTGCTGTATCTCATGCTGAGCATGCTCAATACCAAAAACTTGTACAAGTTGGGGTTATATTGAGCAAATGCCGCAACAAGATTAAAATGCAAGCAAACAAAATGAAGCTGCTACAAAATATAACTACGAATCCTCAGTTTCTCCAAACATTGGATAAATTGCCTAGCACGTCAAAAATATTGACTCTTTTACAATTTAGAGAACATTTAGGGCATAAAGGGCCGTCGTTTCCCGTTAAAAGAAAAAAAAATAGCTTTGTACATATTGAAACAAAGCCCAAAGGGTTACCGATTCCTTAGGAAAAAAAATATTCTGCCATCACGCCAAACATTATTAAAATTAATAAATATGGCAAACATCAATCCTGGTATTAATAGAAATATGATGGAAGAGATTAAAATATCGTCACATAAAATGAAGACTGAACATAAATTATGTGTTGTTCTATTTGATGAAATGTCGCTGAAACCTGATGTGACATACAATGAGATAGAGTGTGGTTTTGTTGCCAACGGCGAAAAAAGACAACCTGAATATACAGATCATGCACAAGTATTCATGATAAGAGGCCTAATCAAAAATTATAAACAACCTGTTGCATACACTTTTTCCCAATCTGCAACCAAGGGGCCTGAACTTGCGAGTTAGTTAAAGGCAGTCAACCCTGAGCTACAAGATGTAGGACTTGTTGTCGTCGCAACAGTGTGTGATCAAGGAGCAAATAATGTCAACTGCATTAAATATCTTCTACAAGAGACACGGAAGATCCTGTTGAGAAAGGGAGAGGAACCCAAAGATAATAGTTTATTAATAAACAATAAAGAAGTAATAGCTTTGTATGATCCACCTCACCTAATAAAATGTATTAGAAATAATTTAATTTCAACACATCTAAAATATGTAAAAAACAGTGAAATTGAAATAGCAAAATGGGAACATATAACAGCCCTCCACAAAGAAAACCCGGGGTACAAAGGTATTCGATTAGTACCAAAATTGACGGACTCACATTGTGACCCAAATAAATTCAAAAAATGAAAGTGAAATTCGCCACGCAATTGTTTAGCCAAACAGTGGCATTCAATATGAGCTATCTGGCAGGTAAATTTCGTCTTACTTAATGTTCTCTTTACATTTTATACAACTTGTTCCAGTTCATAAGTTTTTTTGATCTTACAAAACAATACACTGCACAATACACTGCGGTTCACAATGGGGTTTTATTTTGTTAATTCCTACTCACCATACCATTTTTTCATCTCTTAATAATGTTAGATTAGGTTCAAACTAATAATATTTTTTTTTAATTCTTACTTTGCAGATAAAGGTATATTTCCTACGGAAGCCAAAAATACTGCAGACATTTTAATGGTTTTTGATGAACTATTGGATTCAGTGAATGGAAGCTATGGAAAAAAAAGAAGTATGGCAAGCCTCTTCTTGGACCTGCGACGCCTACTTCCATACACCACAAAACATGGCCTGAGTGTATAAAATTATTAAAAAAATATGACGTATATAAATTCAAAAACACTACGGAAAGAATATGTTCCCACATTAAATAATTGGGTATGAACACTAGAAGGAATAGAACTATTAAAACAAAAAATTGCATGGGAATATGGTGTATGAAATGAAATTAAATGATATTTTTACTTCTGTAAATAGATCTTTGCACATTTAGTTTTATTTTCATTTAACAGCAAATTATTGGCATTGAACCAGTGTACCACTTTCGAGATAGTGCTGTCCACATTATCAGTAGCCATCTGTTGTAACATCAGTTCAAGTTGCGACATCTAAATCAGATACATTTTTTGGATCGATAAAGAGCCACGGATGTCGTAACGTAAACCCTACGCCGGAAAGGTTTGATGCAGCGTTTACAACGTTACTAATAAACAGTCTCTCTAGTGTCCATGCTCCTGGGGCCAATTGCGAAGTCGACAATTGTTACGCTTTGCATGAAGCACTCATCACAGGCGGGGGCAGCAAACACCAAATAAATTGCGTAATCGATAATATTCCTGACATCACATTAACATCCCCTGAAGAAAAAATGACCCTGGGAAAGTATAATATGTTAGCGGCTATTTTCTTAAAAATGCTAAGAAAAAAGTGTTCAAGGGATGTTTTCAATGTATTAAAAATTTAATGTCCGACCTTGAGCCTGAATATTTAAGATACAGGGAATACGCCAATAAAAAATGGCTTAGCTGTCCCAGCGACTCTCTCTAGGATTGCATTTCAAATCTGCAGGATATAAATTATTCTATATTAAAAAAAAAAATGAAAAAGAAAATCTAAAAGAGGTAATTAAAACTGTTGGAATGTCTTTGTAAACGAAACTTAGACATATGTTTAACAGGCTTTATAAATGTGACAGCAAACTTCACTCTCTTGATTTTTCCATTTTGCTGCGTGTTGTGTCGTTCTGAATAAACCTATTAAAATCTCTGCATAAACATAACAATCGAATATTATTTCAACCATAATCCTACAGGTTATGGGCACAGAGTGTTATCCCTGTGTAGTAAACAGTTTATTTATATGAAAAGTTGTAAAACGATTTAAAATAAATTCAAACTAATCGTTTGTCAACGCAACACAATGGCCGCTAACAATGGAAGCACAGGTATGTCGATACCACTGGAGAAATTGAAAGGAATCCAGGATTACCATAATTGGAAATTTGCCATGAAAATGCTACTGATGCATGAAGATTTATGGGAATATGTGGTATCTGAAGGAAAAGCTGCAGACAAGAAAAGTATGAAAGCTTTAGCAAAAATATGCTTGTCAGTGCACACATCAGCATATCCTCACGTTAGAAATGCGGTATCCGCTTTCGAAGCTTGGAATAACTTGCAAAGAGCTTATGAGGATAAGGGATTGTGCAGACGGCTAAGTCTTTTGAGAAGTCTGTTCAGCATGAAACTGTGTGAGTACGAGAGCATGGACAAATATTTATCCAATATTATAGAAATTGTGCAACAGCTGGCTGATATTGGTTCTCCGTTAGATGATGATTTTGTAGCTGTAATAATGTTAAGCGGGCTGCCACCAGAATATGATCCGCTTATCATGACACTAGAAAATAATAATATCAAGTTATTGAGTGAAATGGTTAAAAGTAAGTTACTTCAGGAGCACCAGCGACGGGATGAGAATACAGAGACGGTTACGGCTCTTGCTGCGAGGAAGACTTTCAAGTGTTTCAGGTGTAAAAAGGCCGGTCACATGATGAAGAATTGTCCTCAGAAAAATAAAAGACACGAGACGCCATCTGTCAAGGATAAAGTCTTGTTGACAGCACTCTCGGTTGTTGTGAAAGCAAACTCTTGGTGTATTGATTCCGGAGCAACGAACCATATGTGTAACGATAGAAGTATCTTCAGTGACTTTGTCTCGATAAAGCCTATGGAGGTGAACATTGCTAATGGTGATAAACTGTCCGCTGTTGGTCAAGGCAACATCATAGTAAAGTTGAAAAACTGCGATAAGACCATAAGTGGGGTATATTTTGTACCTAAACTTTCAGCTAATCTTTTATCCGTCAGCGCTATGACCAGTAAGGGTTATGAAGTGTCTTTCAACTCAAAGAGGTGTAAGATATTAGACGGGGATCAGATAGTAGCTACTGCTACTCGTGTAAATAATGTGTATCAACTAGACACAGTAGATTCATTTACATGTAATACAGCATTTGAAAGTGCCAGTCTTTTTTCGTGTTCTGTGTTGGATTCTGCAGGTCTTTCACAAGAGACTTCAGATGTTTCGAATGTGTCTGCGAGCACATCTGTTAAGGAGGCAGGGTTGCTAACCTCCACAACTGCCGCATCGGGTTGTAAGGCTACACAAGGGCTGTGGCACCGGCGGCTGGCTCATCTGAACTCGAGGAGTATGTATGTTATGAAAAAAGGTATGGTCACAGGGATTGATTATAATGAAAATAATTATATGTCTTGCATTGCTTGTGTAGAAGGAAAGCAGGCTAAATTAACGTTTCCTAAGGTTTCTACAAGCAGGTCAAATGAGATATTAGGGTTGGTTCACACCGATCTATGTGGGCCTATGTCACAAGCTTCACTTGGAGGAGCAAAATATTTTTTGACTTTCACGGATGATTTTACTAGGAAGACTTTCATTTATTTTCTTAAGTCTATGAGTGAAGTCTTCGAAAGCTTTAAAATTTTTAAGGCATTAGTAGAAAATCAGTCCAATAGGAAAATAAAAATATTGAGAGGTGACAATGGTCGTGAATATGTCAATAATCGTTTACAGGCATACTTGAAGGAGCACGGCATAGTCCATCAAACAACTGTTCCTTACTGCCCGGCACAAAATGGAGTGAGCGAAAGAGCCAACAGGACAATAATGGAGAAGGCACGGTGCATGCTTCAAGAGGCTTGGACAAACGGTTTTGGGCAGAAGCGGTCAAGACTGCGGTCTACATCAAAAACAGAACACCTACTAAAGCTGTTATGGGTCTGACACCGGAAGAAAAATGGTCAGGCAAAAAGGTAGATGTTAGTCATCTCAGAATTTTTGGTTGTTTAGCTTATGCATTGGTGCATAATAGAAAGAAATTAGACGCCAAAAGTAAAAAGTACATTTTTGTTGGATACTGTGAGGATACTAAGGGCTATAGGCTCATAGACTCAGAATGTCCAACTTCCTGCATAAAAGCAAGGGATGTAGTTTTCTTTGAAGAAAAAATTATTTCAAAGATATTCAAAAATAATATGTCACATGATGATTTTTTTGAAGTCCCTTTGACACCAAGTATTGATTCTGTAGAACAATCTCAATTGTTCGTTCCTAAGTCAGAATCATTCGATGATGGTGGACTTAATCCAGAGTCTTCTAATGAGGATTTGTCTGATGACATAGTAACTAAGTCTAGCCAGAGAAGACAAGAGATTTATTCATCGAATGAGACTGACCCGGAAGAGTCCTCAATTTTAAGTACAGATGATCCGTTGGATAAAACTTACATTCCAGAGGAATCGTCGCTGGAATCTGGTGATGATAGTTCTAGCTTCCAAAGCATGGAGGATTTCAAGGAGTATGCCAACGTGGTATCCATGCAGAGCTATGGCAGTGACGAGCCACTGACAGTACAGGAGGCGCTGAGTGGCAAGGACACTAAGCAATGGCGAGACGCAATGCAAGATGAGTACGACTCGTTTTATAAAAATAATTGTTGGACTTTAACGGATAGGAAAGAGGGACAAAAGCCTGTAAAGTGTAAATGAGTCTTTAAAATTAAACGTAGTCTTAATGGTAAAATAATTAAATACAAGGCTCGTTTAGTTGCAAAGGGGTTTACGCAAAAATATGGCATTGATTATCAGGAAACTTTTGCACCCGTTGTCCGTTATTCAACAATTAGGATGCTATTCGCTATAGCTGCTGAATATAATCTAGATATAGATCAGTTAGACGTTAAAACTGCATTTTTAAATGGTGATCTTCACGAAAATGTATTCATGGATCAACCAGACGGTTTCGTTATAAAAGGAAAAGAAAATAAGGTATATAAATTGAACAAATCTATATATGGTCTCAAGCAGTCAGCAAGATGTTGGTATGATAAAATAAATACAGTTCTAACAAAGAAGATGTCTTTTCAAAGATCTTCAATAGAACCTTGTGTATATTTTAAATCCCAAAAGGACGGGCTCACCATGATTTGTTTATATGTAGATGATATCTTATTATTGACATCTTCGAATAAAGATAAAAAGGCTATTAAAGATCAGCTAATGAAAGAATTTGAAATAAGAGATTTGGGTACAGCTCATGAGTTTTTAGGAATGAGACTGTGTAAAGAAAAAGGTACAATAACTCTTGATCAGACAAGTTATATTAAAAATGTTTTACATAAATTTAAAATGGATGACTGTAAGCCCATAGGGACTCCGATGGAACCAGGTCTCAAACTTACCAAGGCAGAGACGTCATCTGACAATTATGAGTACAGAAATCTAATTGGTTGTCTGATGTATATCGCAGTATGTACGCGACCTGATATCGCCCATGCGGTGAGTTTCTTAAGTCAATTTAATAATTGTTTTTCGGAGATTCATTGGAAAGCTGCGAAGCGTGTTTTAAGATATCTGAAAGGCACACTTAACTATCGTTTGTTTTTTGAAAAATCAGGATTAAATATCGCTGGTTATGTAGATGCTGACTGGGCGAGCTGCGAAGTCGATCGCAAATCTTATACAGGTTTTGTGTTCAAAATAGGTAACTCTGTGGTCTCATGGGAAAGTCGTAAACAAAAGACGGTTGCATTGTCCAGCACAGAAGCTGAATACATGGGGCTTTCAGATGCTACATGCATCTTTATACGCACTTTTTTCATGGAATGTCTCAATTTGAGTTGTATTTTAACTTTGTATAATGACAACCAGTCTGCACAGAAGTTGTGTGAGAATTCAATGTTTCACGCTCGAACGAAGCACATAGATATCAGGCATCATTTTATTAGAGATATTATAAATAAACATTTTATTAATATAAAATATTTACCCACAGATGAAATGCCGGCTGATATTCTCACAAAACCTCTAGTAAAGGAAAAGTTTGTTAACTTTCTAAACCAATTTAGTTTAAGGAGTATTGTGTAGAAATTATTGTTATGAGTAATATTTATTGTCTTATATTCGGTTGATAATGTTTTCGTTTAAGGGCAGGTGTTGGAATGTCTTTGTAAACGAAACTTAGACATATGTTTAACAGGCTTTATAAATGTGACAGCAAACATCACTCTCTTGATTTTTCCATTTTGCTGCGTGTTGTGTCGTTCTGAATAAACCTATTAAAATCTCTGCATAAACATAACAATCGAATATTATTTCAACCATAATCCTACAAAAACAATCATATTAATACATGTCAATTTTAATTACATGGAATGTGAAATTCACAAAGAAAGCCTAATCGATTTTTTAATTAAAATATCCTGCGGATTTTTATTTATAATTATTGCAAAGATTTAAATAATATTTTATAAAACGAGAGAGTGTGATGATGATTCTGATATGTATAAAATAATAAAAGCGAAGAAACTATTTATGAAATGTTTAAAAAAAAAGAAATAAATATAGTTTAATAAAGACAGATATATTGTTTTATTAATTGTTAGTGTTAATTACTTTTGCAATTGCCATTACAACATATTTATAAAAATAATAAACCTTGATTTACCGAGTATTCACGAGCACCAAACGTAATGTCACTCGTCATAGAATACCCGAAGTCATAAAAATACACACTTTCTGTGAACATTCCCGATAGCGCCAAAGTTTGTCACATCTAGAGAGTAACATTTGGGACGAATTACCTCAACATTGCAATGTATGTCACCCATGCCTTCAATGCAGCACAATTCAGTGATATTAGTGACATTATGAGAAAAGCTGTACAAAAAGATTCGTGGTTAGATTTTAACACGATAGGTGCTGTTACTTACGAAGAAATGCACTTTTGGACCGGCCGTAGTTTTGAGCAATTCCAAGAGATGCTGGAACAAACTCCGTCATTGAGCCAGAGATGCGAACCGGTAACCCAAATGAGAGGCTCGCGACTTTATTCAATATGTCAAGACAAAACCTTCAGCGATTGATGGCCATAGCACGTGAGTGTCTCACCAATGAGTATGTTGATCACCACTTAGGGCTCGACCATATAAATAAAAATGACATTTTACGTCGAAACCTGATGATGCCGAAAGCTTTATTTGGAAACAATGAAAATACCAAATAAAGCCAGAAATTTTAAAAAGTTATATTTGCAAATAAAATATTTATGGGATAATATTTAATGTTTATCATTTCGAATGCTAAATTTTGTAGAAAAACCTTGACTTATAAGCACAGTAATTATCTTATACATACTAATGATGCATATTTATACTATCCATAATCCTATCATTAAATTAGCAAAAAACTTATTGAAATCAATAACAAACGGCTCACTTGTGGGTTCATCTCACCTCTCATAAGATCACCAGAAAGAAACAAGATGGACCAGGAAGAAGAGATGTGGGAGGGAGCGATGGCCGCCCTCAAGACGAAATCCAAAGGGGACCTACTTCAGCAAGGGGTTGCATCAGCAGCCCTTGGCACGGCTGGAGTAACCACACGTGGAAGAAGAAAGTCAGAAGAGGCCGGCGCAAGCAAAACACGCAAGAAGCCAAAGGTCCCTGAGGTGACGCATGAAGAGGAGGAATGGGGAGAGGACAATGACATGAACCCCCCTCCTCCCATTGCGCGGGCGCCCCCTGATCCACCTTCCTATGAGGAGGGGGGCTGGCTCTAGGGGACGGACGAGCAAGAAGGTCATGTTAATTTTTTTTTTTTTTCCATGTTTTATCATGCAATCAGTCTAACTAGTGACTATGAGCAGATGTGTTGATAGAGTTTAATGTCGTGTGGAGCCATTTCCATTTTGGGAGCGACTCTTTGTTGATTGGTAGCCTATTGCAGACTATCCAGGTTCAAAATTTTACGTCTCTTAAGGCGATTCAGTGAGTCGGGTAGAGTGAGCTGTACCGCTAGTGGATTTATATGACATTGGAGACGTTTTTTATAGGTTTTTGAAGATAATCTTATTTCTTCCTTTACTGTGTTCAGTCTCAGGTGATGATGAACCTCTGAGTTCTTAATGAACCAGGGAGTGTTGGCAATTTTCTTTAAAATAGAGTCTTCTGCTCTTTGTATCATATTTAAGTTGGAGTCACAAGCAGAGCCCCACAGCTGGATTCCATAAGCCCAGATAGGCTTTAGAATGGTCTGGTAGATTAACAGTTTATTGTCTATGGAGAGTTTGCTGTTTCTGCCCAATAGCCAATACAGCTCTCGATATTTAATGTTAAGCGCATCTCTCTTGGCTTTAATGTGGTCTCTCCAAGTGAGTCTACGATCGAGGTGCATTCCCAGATATTTAACGCAGTCATGGTGCGGAAGCTGCTGTTCGCCAAGTTTGACTGGTGGACAATCTCCTCGTCTAAGGGTGAAAGTTATATGGACGGACTTTGATGCGCTAACTCTAATCCTCCATTTGTTTAGCCAGTGTTGGATATTCGTTAGACCTTTTTGCAGATTTTTAGATGCGTCTAAAGGATTCGTACTAGAGCTGAGTATTGCTGTATCATCCGCAAAAGTAGCCACTGTAATTCCAGGACTCTGTGGTAGATCTGCTGTGAATATTGTGTACAATACTGGGCCCAAGACGGAACCCTGAGGTACACCGGCGACTATATCATGGAAGCATGATGTATTTTCACCCTCTCGTACCTGGAACAGTCTTCCCGACAGATATGACTCTAGGATTCCATAGTATTTGTGAGGAAGGAATGCTTTGATTTTGTACAACAGGCCTCTGTGCCACACCCTATCAAAAGCCTGCTGAACATCCAGGAATGCTGCTGAACAATACTCTCTCTTTTCCAGTGAAGTCCTGATGGCTTGGCATACTCTATGGATTTGTTCAATAGTTGCATGTTCTCGTCTGAAGCCAAATTGGTGGTCCGGAATTATTGACGTCCCAGTAATCGAGTGCAGGAGCCTTTTCAACAAAATTTTTTCAAACACCTTTGAGACGGTAGGCAGCAAAGTAATGGGCTTGTATGAGGTCACTTTACTAGTTGGCTTACCGGGTTTGGGTACCATTATTATTTGCGACACTTTCCATAGAGTCGGATAGTGGCCAGTTCTCATAACCCCATTGAACAAGTAAGCGAGATAGACCTTTGCTTTGCGTGGAAGTTCCTTGAGTACCATTTTATCTATAAGGTCGAATCCCGGAGCCTTTTTGTCTTCCAATATATTGATTGTTCCAATAACCTCTCGTGGAGATGTCGCCTGTATTGGAGTTTCAAGTTGAAGGTCCTGTCTAAGGACTTGATCGATGTCTAATTCATCATATTCGGGGGCACGCGGATGAGGGGTGAATGTGTTTGCCAAGTGTTTTGCAAAAGTATCGGCTTTTTCTTGAGTTGTTCGAGCCCAGGAATTATCGAAGTTCTTCATGGGTGGTTTCGGCATAGACGGCTTATTAGCACTTCTGCATACTTTCCACAACGACTAGTTTGTGGTGCTAGTAGCAGTTAGTGACTCTATGTGCGCTGTAGCAGTAGCGTTTGCAGCATCTGCAAGGATTTCTTTTAGCTCCCTAATTGCTTTATTTAAAGCCTTCTTGTCTGCTGGATGACGGCTGCTATGCCAAACTCTACGCAATCGTCTCTTTTCGAGAATTTTCGATCGTATCTGCTCAGGTACGACGCTATGTTTTATATTTCGGTCGTTGATTTCTGGTGTACAGCTCCAACAGCTGCTTTGTACTGTAGTCATGAAGTGTTTGGTAGCGCTCTCTATTTCTTCTTTTGTCTTAAGGGCAATTTTGAGTTTTAAATGTTCATCCACCATTTCTCGGAAGGACTCCCAGTCGGTCTTTTTATTATACAAGAATAAGCGTTTATCATACCTTAAAACTGTAGAACTAATAGTGAGCATGACTGGAGTATGGTCAGAAGAACCATCAAGACAAGGATCAATGAGGTAAAACAGCCGTGAGAGGCCTTTCAGAAAGAAGAAATCCAGTACATCGGGGCTTCTGTTAGGGTCACTAGGCCAGTATGTAGGTTCAGATGTTGAGATACGCCTGAGCTGATTGTTATTTAGGCTTTTTTTGAGCTCTCTTCCTCGAGTTGTAATGAGTCTTGATCCCCAGTGTACGTGTTTAGCATTCCAGTCACCGCCCGAGATAAATCGACCGCCAAGGGTCGCAAAGTACTGGTTAAAAAGACTTTCACTGATTGTATGCCTAGGAGGGCAGTAGACAGCTGAGACATTGAAATGCCCATTCTTGTTCTCAACCAGTACCGTTGTTGCTTGAATGTGGTTAAATTTGTATCCAGGCTGCTCATGGTGCTTTATTGATGATTTTATTATGATAGCAGTGCCACCGTGGGCGGTTCCATCTGGATGATTTGTACTGTATATGTTATAA
This sequence comes from Craniophora ligustri, assembly GCA_905163465.1. Lineage (NCBI taxonomy): Eukaryota > Metazoa > Arthropoda > Insecta > Lepidoptera > Noctuidae > Craniophora > Craniophora ligustri. Next base: position 10,766,788 of record LR990971.1, on the reverse strand, counting down.
TTCCGGATCCGCATGTGGCTACGGTCAGTAAAGTGAGTTTCAGACACAAGAAGGATATCCAAATTGTGTAGGCTCAACAGATGCTCCACCTCGTGTTTATTAGGGGCTAAGCCATTTATGTTCCAGGCAGAAATCTTTAAAGAGCCTATTTGGTGTCATTATTTAACAGGGTTGATATGAGAACCATAAGAGTACTCATTTGTTGAAGGAGTAAGTCAAATTTTTCTGACTGTTTTATAATTAGAGTTTCTAGCTTATTCATTTTAGCCGTTTGATCTGGTGTATCCGATTTGAAGTTTTCGGTACCCTTGTTGTATAGATTTGTAACTTCTGCGTACGTTTTCCTGAGGGACTGTTCCTTGCTACTGTTACTGATAGGGTTCGTTCGAATTTCTGTTTGTGGTTTGATTTGTTGCTGGTATTTATCTCGTCCACTTGGTGGTACTTTTTTTGATGTTTTCCTTAGTAGGATTTCTCTGTACACTTCGCACCCTTTATAGTTGGCGGGATGAGAGCCAAAGCATAGAGCACATACTGCGGGTGTGTTACGATCAACTTTCGGACATTCTGAGGTTTTGTGAGGTTCTGCGCATTTAACGCAGCGGTATGGTCTGAGGCAATAATTTTTTGAATGCCCATATTGTTGGCATCGCTGGCACTGAACTATTACTTTTCGTTTCCTTGGATCCTCAATTTGGACTGATTGGTGATAGATCATTTTAATATCTTTAACAGCTTTGTTGTTGGACCCAGGGGCTACATTGACGAAAAATGTTGACGTCGGTTGTCTTTCTTTGCCAAATTTTGCATTTATTATTTCTCCAGATACTGTATTACCAGTGCTTTCAATGGCTTCCTTTATAGATCCAAGTGGTGTTGTGTGATGTAGATTTCTGATTACTATTCTGTAGCATCTTTGATCTTTTCTATTGAAAGTATGACCTATCAGTCCATTTTCTCTAACCAGCGTCATAAGAGATTTGTAGACTGCAACGTTATTGCTGTTTATCCTCAATTGATTTCTATTCACAATCTTGTATATGAACTGGGTCCTGTCTGCCACCGTCTCTAATAGTTCTGTAAGTTTATTTATGTCTTCGATTCCATAGAGGATTATAGGTGGCGGCTTAGTTGGTTTCTTTGTAGGCGTTTGACTATCTTCAGTCAAGTCTATGGGTAGTTGGCTGAAACTATTGGAAGTAGCAATGACTTCGGGAGGTGGAGAGCTAGTCAATTTTCGTTTTTTTGTTTCTCTTCCAACTGGCACTCTTTGCCATGTTGGAGGGAGAATTATAGAGTCGTTACTTAAGGTAGTTTTCTTTTCGATCACATTATTGTAGTGTTCACAGGAGTAAACTGATGAACTGTTGGTGTTAGGTTCTGGTTTGCTACCAAATGATTGGCTCCTAGGTCGTGATAGAAAGAGGCTGGGATGAAAAACCTGTTGAACACATTTTTTGGTAGGATTCTTGTCTCTACCGGGCGTAAGCGAATTTTGGCCCCCCCAGATACGTTGGGGCCGCCTGAGCTAAGCTCAGGGAGGGATTCTCCAGCCAGGCTGGTACCCTCCTGGGGTAGTTTAGTTTTTAAATCCGCTTCCATTTTATTTTCGTTGGAGCTATCCTATAGTCCACGGTCACACTTTCAAGGCTCGTGATAGCCTCTTCCAGGTCTGCCTGGGTGTTGAGTGGTTATACCGCCACTGTCTCGGTCGTCAGAGCCTCGTCTGTTGTCTAGCAGGGGGTACCACGGCTGCCAGTTGGCCTCCGCCGCCATCTGGCGCGTGCAGGTGAGGTTGACAATTGGATCGGTTAAGATGTTAGTTACCGTTCTCCCTTACACCCCATGTTAATTAAAAAAATAAGATTTTTTTTTTATTATAATCATACTTGTAATTGACTATTCTGGTTACAATCTTTGGTAACTAAATTATGATTAGAAACTAAAAGAAAAAAAAAGAAAAATCTTCTTACTTAATTTAATACCATTTTTTTTTTAATTTGGCTCATGGCTTCTGTAGCCGGCAGAGTAGATGGTCAAATAATGTGTCACCGGATAGCGGCACACAGACCGTCACTCAGATATATTATGTAATTATTATTATTTTTTTTTTATTTTTTTTATTACGTGTTTTCCTAGGAATTAATGTTACTATATTATGGATCTCTGGTCTGAAAATAAAGATTTATTATTATTATTATTATCCGTTTAGCCCACCCATAGCGGGCAAAATGAATACAAGAGTCGAGCAAAACAAGTAATGTTAACTAATCAAAGCAATCATCACAGAAATAAGACCCTCTTCCAGAATATGACGAGCATGATTCATGGGTCCATTCTCGACAAACATCACACTGTATCCAATCTTCAAAGGGGGGATATATATATTGTTCTTTGCATACAGTGCAAAAGAAGTCTCTTTTATCGTTTTCTTTGCATTTCGATAGACCTGCTTTGGCACGTGTCTTCCTTTTTTTAACATTTGATGGACCAGGGGAATCGAAAGAAACTTTCTTTTTCGCTGCGGCAGCATCATGTTTTTCTTTTTGTGCCATCTTTATAGGCGTGCTCGTTAATATTTCTGATTTTTGTTGTTTGCGCCCTGGCATATTTCTTTTTTTTTACCTCAATGGGTATGGGGCGAATTTCTTGAAAAATATTACAATCTGGCTGAATACTGTGTGTGTTTTTATTTATTTTTTTCATTGACGGAAGTGACTGGCTGCGGAGATCCGGGAACAGGCTTAGGTGGCACATTTTGGATGGAGTCTGTGTCCGGTGTTGGACAGCGATTGGCTGACGATGATGTATCATTCTCTATTGCGTTGTTATTTACTGGTGTATTGTGCTGATCTCCTCTACTAGGACTAGTACTGGTATTTGTTTCGGATATGATGTTCGGAGCATTCCCCTGATAAACCTCAGACGGCGCAAAATGTTCATCACCAATAATGTGACTATTGAATGGATAGATGCCACTGGCACGGAATCCACTGATTGCGTTTGTAGGTGTAGCTCCTTTCAAATACGCCCCAGAGAAGATTTTTGCAATCTCATACTAGCTAATAATTCTTCCTGGATGTTGTTTTTGAAAAATGTTGACTTCGATCTCGAAGTATTTTTTTATTGGTCCGTATACTGCAACATCCAAAGGTTGTAGTTTATGTGACGTATGAGGAGGAATAGTCAAAAATATGATATTATTTTTTGTTGCAAAATCAAGTGCTTCGTAACTTTTATGTGATTCATGACCGTCTAGAATCAAAAGTGCTTTATGATCATTACTGGGACGTACTTTTTGCACAAAAATATAATGTTCAAATTGTATCTAATTGTATCGTATAATATACCTCTAAGGGTACAAAAGAACGCCAGTATCGGGACATTGTCAACTCTAACTTCAATCTAGCTTTCCATATACCCAAAAAGGACCAGTGCGATGAATGTCACATTTACCGATTGAAGAAGAATCCGACGGACCAAGAAAAAGAAGATTTACAACAACACCAGACTAATAAGAACGTCGCTAGGAATTTAAAAAGCCAAGATAAAAATGATGTTGAGGGGACAAATGGAAACATAGTTACTGCTGTGTTTTCTTTTCAAATAGTATTGCAATGTCGCCATGGCAATGTAAACTTATTGTACTATAAGAGAAAGCTGTCTTCTTTTAACTTCACGGTTTTTGACATGGGAAAAAGGAATGCCGTTTGCTGCATGTGGGACGAATCTGGCAAAACGTGATGCAAACGAGGTAAGCAGTTGCCTCTTAAATTTTATCCAGTCTAATGTTGACCAGGGGTCCAAAGAGTTTCGATTTTGGTCCGATAACTATGCGGGCCAAAATCGTCACCGGTTCGTATTTTTTACTATACGTTTACGCCGCAAAAAAGTTGACTCTGTAAGCTGTTTACCATGTCAATTTCAAGTGACAGTATATCTGTGATTTGATTGCTGTTCAAAGTGAAGCCATCTAATGGTTTACCTATTTTGATATTATTTAATTAAGAAACAATTTTAAATAGTGTTTTAGTTGAGTTTTTATTTAGTAGTTGATTTTTTATTTAGTTTATATGGGCTGGTGGTTATAATATGGCTGAGATTAAAGTTATTTTTTAAGGTGGTTACTCACAAGATAACATAACACGACCCTTGGTAATATATAATGTGTAACTCACACGGCAAGCCATGTAACGTCAAAATTGTCTTGAACGCCACGGTCGCGCGCCAAACGAAGTGCAACTTTGACCGCTTCCGACCTTAGCGATAAATACAGTAATAGTTCGCAAACTACAAGAGCTATATCAAAATAAAAAATACAGTTAATAGCTGAATAATTAAGGAACCTATTTAACTAAAAATCAAGAGGTATAATCATAATTTACAACTCAAAATAAAATGATAAACTTAAAAAACTGATTGTGAAAACTTATATTTCTTTAGTAAAACATTTATTTCACGAAAACCCTTTACTTAATATCCATCTTAATAATATTTAAATAAACTAGATTATATATGCTTTCTAACAATACCAAAATCATCCAACTTATTATAAGCTATCATGACGAAAAAATTAAAAGAATTTGCCTACTTCTCGATAATTTTTACGCGGCTTTGAGCGCTCGTCGAGCGTAGATTTCAAGGCAAGATGGCCGCCAAATAAGGCCAAAATCAAACTGGTTGGAAATTAAACATTATATTTATTTAGTATTTTTTTTATTGCATTTCGGTTTTCATGATATACTAATAAATTATCTGTCGATGTATTAAATATTATCACTTGTAAATTTTTTGTTTTGTAAAAAAAAAAAAAATTGGATTCTTTATAATTATTGTTTTTTACACAGTTTTCCTTACAATAAACAAAAATATGTTTATTATAATAGCATGTCTATGATAGTTGTCAATGTAACCTTGGCTGACAAAGTAATATTACTGTTAGTGTTCATTACGTGATTAATTTATTAAGTACGTGAATATATTGTATTGAAATTATTCATTTTCGGATATTTATTGACATAGAAAAATTGTCATTTACAGGCTCTGATATTTTATTTCTTTTAGACACTCAGTCAATTCTTCTATATTACAGGCGGCGTTGTGGAAATAGTGATTGTAACTATGTTACGATGGTGAGGAATTGATTATAAATCAAGTAATATTATAGTTTCGACTAACTTTATATTTTTTTTACAGGCAGATAATGATGAGGAGGCCGGTGAGGTGGAGGCCTTAGAGGAGGTGGTCGGTGAGGAGGAGGTCGGTGAGGACGAGGTCGGTGAGGAGGAAGTCGATAAGGAGGAGGTCGGTGAGGAGGAGGCCGGTGTAGAGGAAGCCGGCGAGGTGGTCTTTGAGGAGGAGGCTGGGCCTTCCCCGGCCTCCTCACCGGTGGCCGGTTCCTCCCGGGACTTATCACCGATTGTCGGCGGTGCCGGCAAATCGTCGCTATCGAGGCCACTGCCTTCAGGTACTGTTCCCTAATTTCATATGCATTAAAACTACATTTGTATATAAAAAAAAATTTCTAATTGTATTTTGTTTAGACAAATAATATTACTTGTTACAGGAGAGGGCAGGCTGAAGGCAGTCGTGTTGGGTGGGGTCAACACAGGGCTGCCTATGTGTGACTGCCCATATAACCTGAGGGCAGTGGCGTTTCGGTACCTAATAAACAAAGTACCAGAAAATAGGCTCCCAGAGTTCTGGGAGGAGGTGTTAAAAATAATTAAAAAACATTCCGAGGATTATATAAAGCGTTTTATTTGCAACATACATTTATTTACAACATCTTTGCAAACAAAATAATGAACACTCCCTATAAATACAATACACGAACACATGCAAAAACCATTGCTTTTAAGTTTTGAAAATTAAAAAGTACCAGTAATATTGGTCTAACAATGTGAGATATTTTTGAAAATAACACAGTTTGAGTTGTTTTACAACCATTATTAAGTCTTGACAATTCAAAAGTACCAATAATATTGGTCTATGTGACACAAAACATTTGAGTTCACGCGTCCAAAGCAGGCCGTAAGCAGGTTTATAAACAAAATAAAATACAATAACAATACAAAAATGCTGGACTGCTCAACTCCCCAAGAATTATCTATCAAAAGGACCAGTCTGTGATATTTTATGGTTTGTGAAAGTCACGGAAGCATTTGACAACGCACAGGCTCACCTGGCACTGTATGCATTTATAAATTGTGCGTTTTTCCACCTTGCGCTGAGCGCACATCCAGCACCTGTGCTTACGACTGTCACTCCTCATCGAAGTGCTCGCCCTCCACAGTACACCTATGCACAACAACACTGGTCGTTTGCATCGGCATATCTTTAATATTTAACTGTCGCTGCGCTTTGAGTAGGTCTTCCGCCAACAATGTCCTGAAGCGCCTGTGGGACATAGTCGGGTGTGTGGTACCAAAAATTACAAAGCTATTAAAAATCGCAGAAAATTACAGACCAATTGCCAAAATTCCGATAATCTCAAAAGTTTTTGAAAAAGTCATATATAACTCTCTATACGCCTATTTTGAAAAGAATGAGTTGTTCTCCAAAGAACAGAAAGGATTTCGGAAAAACACTACCATTAATATGGCACTGTTTGATTTACTAACTGATATCATGACCTCCGTAGATAAGAGAAATCCAGTCTGTGCGATCAATACTGACATGACTAAGGCTTTTGACTATGTTGACCATAAGATCTTGCTACACAAGCTACATGGTTACGGTATAAGGAAGGAAACATCCTTCAGCTTATAAAATCATATTTAAGTAATAGGCCTCAATGTACAGAAGTCTATAGGATATGTCCAAAGACTAAATTAGAAACCACATACACATCAAAACCAAGGTATATAAAATACGGCGTCCCACAAGGCAGTGTACTAGGGCCGCTACTTTTCTTAATTTATATTAACGATCTCCCGAAAACAACATCTCATAAAATGGTTCTCTTTGCTGATGACAGTACAGCTATAATAAAGTGCACAAATGAAATTAATTATGAAAGAGATATCAATAAATGCTTATGTAATAAATAATAATAATAAAATTTATTTATTTCTCTCAAAGGTTTACATTTTTACAAGATAGGTACATATAGCTTAAGTGAAGACAATAAGGAACCTTGTGAGAGCTGGAGTCCATAGTAGGTTCAGGGACCTGTGTGACGGATCTCCAGGCTCTCTCCTATGTGGTATAATATGAGTCTTTGAAGCTAATACATACAAAATGGGAGTAATTTGAGAATAAATATATAATATATGCATGCACAGTGTGTTTGGGTATGTGGTGTGGTGTGTGTGTGTGTGTATGTGTGCGTGTGTATGCGTGTGTGTGTGTGTGTATGTGTGATGGATTTATTTTAAAATAATTAAGAGGTTTTCTGTTTCAGTGTAGTCTAGGGATAGTAGCCAGTTTGTTACCGTTTTTTTGCATTCATGTTTGTTTAATGGATTGATATGTGAAATTATAGATTGGCTTAATAATAAAAATTTAGTAATTAATTTAAACAAAACTAAAGTAATGCACTTCCATCAACGCCGTGTAATCCCAAACATTAATGTTGCCTACAAAAGTTGTAACATTGAGGAAGTAAATAAGGCTAAGTTTTTAGGTATATTAATTGATAATCAGCTGACCTGGAAGCCTCATACTCAGGAACTATGCAAACGCCTCAATAAATCCGCATATGCACTTTTTCAACTTTCAAGAAAAGTTAACAACCAGGCCCTTTTAACAGCATACCATGGACTAGTTGCCTCAGTTTTGCGATATGGTATTATTTTCTGGGGACAATCAACTGACAAGGAGCTTGTATTTAGAATGCAAAAAAGATGTGTGAGATCAATGTGCGGACTCAAAACAACAGATAGCTGTCTTCCTTATTTCAAAATTCTAACGCTTCCATGTTTATTTATATTGGAAACAGCTTTATTTGTAAAAAATAATCCACATCATTTCCAAAAACTGTCTACTGTTAGGAAAACACCAATACGGGCGCAGTACCATAATAAGCTGTGTCACATAAAATGTAAAATTGCATTAATGCAAAAGAGCTTCTTTTGTATTGCTCCACGAATTTACAATAAAGTACCCAATACTATTAAGAATATGACATTTATACAATTTAAAAGAGCACTAAATAATTTATTAATTGAGAAATGTTATTATACAATTGACGAATTCCTTAATGATAACTCATTGTTCGACTAGTTTTAATTCAATAATAAAAAATTTAGATTTATATAACTGCCTGTATCTACTTGCCATTACTGTACTGTATTTATTATAACTAACCTAGCAATTGTATAACTAACACACAACTATATTTGTATGTCTATAAGGCAAAACATAGCGCACTATTTTATTACTAATTAAGACCAATATGTATTACCTATGTTTTACAAATAAACAATTCTGATTCTGATCGCTGCGTTAAAAAAAACGCCGAAATAATTTTTTGTACCACACACGATTTCGAGTACGTTCCACAGGTTGAGCCGACAGGAACTGGTCTTTCCTGTCGACTCCCCCCATGCTCTTGTTATAATCCAGGACAATGTTGGGTTTATAAGTCAGTCGGTATTTAAAAGCCGTTCCAATTTGTAGCCGATGGTACGTCAAAATCATGCTAACTAAGTCAGCATCCCGCCATACCATCACCGACAAATCAGAACAGTAGCTGACCACTACTTCACCTTGTCTCAGGTCAGTCTTAGTCAAAGTCTTCAGGGAATCTGGAACAAACTCCCTGTTGAGTCTAAGTGTGCCATACACGTCTGTCTTTTGTCGTTTTAGACATCGCGCTAATAATGGACTATTATAAAAATTGTCCATTATTAGTGTATGTCCGCGGTAAAGTAGCGGTTCAACTAGCTTGTAAACAATTAGCGCAGTCGCGTTAGTGGGTCGTAAGTCATTAGTCAGTCGTGAAGATGCCCATGCAAAGTCGTCAGGTTCTTGGTCAGTCGGAACTTCCGACTGTTCGTCAGTATTTATGTCTTTTCCAGCGTATACAATGAATCGCCAGAGATAGCCGCTGGAGGACTCCCACAGTTCGTACGTTTTCACGCCGACCTGTGCAGCCTTCGACGAAATCTTTTGAGAGATGCTCAGTCGCCCGTGCCACTTCAAAAGGGATTCGTCAACAACTATCTCTTTCGATGGATAGTATAAACTGGAAAACTTCTTATTAAAGTAGTCTAATACCGGGTCTATTTTCCAAAGTTTGCTCGTTTTGGCAGTCGTTACATTGTCGGTGAAATGCGTCATGGTCTTGAGAAGGAAAAATCTATTGTACGTCATTATTTTACGGAAATATGGCATAGTGCCGTAACCATTATGTTTGAAATAAAGCTCTTCTTCGGGAAGGGGATAGAGGCCCTGCAGAATTAAAACTGCCAAGAAAGTCAGCATTTCGTCTCTATCTGTCGGTGTCCAGTAGTTGAGTCGAGAACTGGGAGTCAATCTGTCTTGCGAGCGTAATAAACTAAGTTTTTGTTCTGCGTACCTATTTGTCTCTGTGCAAATTAAGTCGATTAACTCGACGTCAATCATTTTATAAAAGACGTCGAGTATCGAAGTCGAGTCAGTAATGTTGACCGTCGGTCCTGGTGTGCCGGTAAATGTCTCTGGTGTCCCCTGGAATATTGCCTCTTCTTTACGCCACGTAAAATCGTACGCGTTTTCCGGGGCAATACTCCGCAGGGCAGAGTCATTTGCGGCGTCATGAGTATCCAAAACGAGGCTTTGGAAAAAGTTATAGTCTGACGTGAATGGAAGCTCAGACGATGCGTTACGTAAAGTTGGTCCCAAGTCAAAGTCAAAGTCAATTTCATTATCATTATCATTTAAGTCGTCATCATCGCTCTCACCTTGCATACTGTCGTCTATCGTGTCATGTCTTGGTTCGTCAATACCTGTAACAAAAAAAAACTTTATTTATATGGGCATTATCTAATTTAATGTTAAATATTATGTTGTCCAATATTTACCTATCACAGTGCGTGTGCGAGTCTGAGGTGTACTGTGGAGCTCCACCTCGGCGCCCACAGCTAACCCCCATTCCGCATCTTCTATATATATATAAAATTACTTGTTATGAATGTTATAGTTACAACCACAGAAAAAGGCCACATTATAGGGGTTGGTAAAAGAGTGAAAATTTAGATTTTATAACGTAAATCATTTAATAAAAAAATACAAAAAGAAAATGATATATATGATATCTCTTCAGAAGTGGTTTACTCATCTTCTGAAGAGACATCATTTATAAAATAGCCCCTTTTTCGCGGAGTTCGCGAGGCAGCTTCCAAGTTTAGCCGAGTCGATAAGCGACTCGGGCTGCTGTCTAGCGAACTCGGCGAATTAGGGACCGTGTCAAAATCTGGAGTGCCGTAACGAATTCCAATAAACGGGTCTTCGGCTCCATCCTCCCCGGCAATATTATTAAACATATCCACTAAAACAAAAAACATTAATTTGAAGCACCGGTATCGAGCTTCGAAATAGCAAAAAAGGAAGTGACCTGAAACCTAGCAGTAGATAACAATATAACTTACCATCTTCAAATACCATGTTGTAGTCTCCAGGGAGTTCTGGAAAGAAAATTATATTATTACACATGTGCTTTAAATATAATACAGCATGTTAAATATAGATGGTGAAGACTATACATACGAAGATGTGGCTGCCACGCAGCTTCGGGGTCGGCAGGAGCCGAAGGACCCGCTACATGCACGTCCGACGGACCCGCTACGGGCTCATAACACGGACCCGCTACGGGCTCGCGGGATGGGCCCGCTACGGGTTCATGAGAGGGGCCCGCTACGGGTTCGTCATACGGGCCGGCTACGGGCTCGAAAGACGGGCCCGCTACGGACACTCCTTCGACAAACGCACAGGGAATGCGTTCTGGAGATGGGATGCTAAATAAAATTTTAACATAACATCAATATTTTACATAATACAAAGATAGAACAATTGAGAACATTAATTAAGAACTTAAAAAACTAACCGTGTGGAGCGTTTGCACGGGGGTGCGTCAGGAAGGAGCATCCTGGACGTTTCCGCCCGTCTCTTTCTCTCCAGGAGCTCCTTCCTAACGGATGGCGCCAATAAGGAATCCCTCCTTTTCTCGCCGACTCGCTGCGATCGAATTTCGCTTAGGGCGCTATTAAAATATAAAATCATATGTTATGTACCTATAAACTAACTGTCTGTTTCCAGGCCCACTACGAACGGTATCACAGGACGATCGCATTATATTCTAAAATATTAACTTATTTTTCAAGACGAAACATACGAAACGAACGTCATTTTTTGTTTGAAATGTGACGTTTTTGTGAGAAATTTTATTTCTTTTTTAATAAATTATTCAATATTCCCGTAATACATTAAATAAACAAATATAACTATCGTTATCTAGAGATTGCATGAAAAAAAATGATATATATTTCATTAGTTTGTGTTACTAATTGTAGTGGGCTTGTTCCCCAGACACAAAAAAAAATGTCTCCTTTAAAGTTTAAAAAATGATAATGGATATATATGTATATACACATACTCGTCCGAGGTGTTGGCCCCACCACGGCCTCTGCCACGACCTCTCCCGCGTCCACTGCTCACATTGCGTCTCTCGCTGAAATAATGTATAACTTAAATAATTTCAACTATTTTTGAATGAAAAATCCAATGATGCAGCACAATGTTCAACGCCATCTGTTGTTGTTGCGCGTGGCACTGCTTTTACTACTACATACATATATGTGTTAGCGACCACGTCACCCACACCTCTAATAAGAAGAATACTCCTTAAACACACGGCTCAATCGACGAACGAATTTATTGTAAATCAAAATCTTATTTATATTCTAACTAAAATACAGTGTTAAAACCTAAGACAAACGACTTTAACTTAACTATACACACTAGCATATCCTTCACTGCGTGCACACTTCATATGGTGCAATATATACATACACGCAAACTTAAATAAATCAGTCATAAACATGCACAATAAGCCGTTCCAAGCGCATTTCGTTTAAGGTGCTATTAAAATTAAAGTTTAAAAAATGATAATAGAGATATATATACCGGGTGACTTTTTTTACCGTCTCGATAATTATAGGGTAGGTTATATGTATAGAATGGAATCTGCGGACGAGACTATTTCTGTAATAGCACTTTGATTATGGAAGTTCTGAAAATCCAAGAAAATCCAGAAAAAGAGAACATCCTACACGGCGCGTGCGTAATAGTAAAATAGATGCCTACACTGCGTGTACCGTGATTTCCAATGAATGAAAAGTGCGAGCGAAATAGCGTAATTACATATCTGAATACCTAGGCATTTTGCCGTTGCGATTTTATAAACTCCGAATTGTTTTGTAGAGATATCAATCTTCCCTTAACATTTTAAAGAGCTTATGATCTGTTAGCATGGTATAGTTGTGTGTTACATGTTAAACTTTTTCATTTGTCATTATTTCTTTGAAAAAATAGAGTAGTAATTAGGTACGAGTATGCGTTAACTAGAAATTACTACATACCGTGCGTATTTAAAATATTAAAACCAACTTATTACAAATTACAGTGATTTTAATTACAAAATAATAAAAAAGTACCTTTGAGCGATATCGCAGTAATCACAGTGTCCGCCGTTTCTCTCTCTCTGGAAGTAGGTACATTCCTCGCAAATAATTCAAAGGAACGTCCTCTAACATTATATCGATGATGGAATGTTATGGATGGGACGAGTTGTTTATGGATTCGGAGTAGGGGTACCTACTCCGAATCGTCAGTCCGAATGTCGAAGAAGAGATTGCAGATGGCTTGGTCCTGTATACATTCGCCGTACACCATTTAAACTTGCAAGGGACAAGATATAACACTGCACCATTACTAAATAAGTTCTCTACATTGTTATATTCGTACATGTTTATTGTTTACGTTAATCACTTTTATCACAGTGAGCGACCGACGGAGACATGCGCGGTAACGTAAATATTGCGAATAGATCACGCGACGTCACTGAGTGCCTAATCGTATGTGACTAAAAAATATTTAAAATAATAACAATAGGACTGTAGGGCAGTGGGGGTCCAGCGCGGGATGGCGGGAGCGGGGATCCTGTGTCAGCATCGGAAAATCACAGGCGGCTACACGTGTGCGTTTGTTTGAAGATCTAGTTTTACCTATTTGAAACGATATCATTCATAATATGCCGACTGTTTATTAGGGTGACTATGTTTAAGAATTTGAATTATTTGAATTATTTTTTTAAAATTTCTCTGAAAATTAAAAAATTATGTTTTAATATGAAAAATTGGTTGTAAATTACTTGTGTATATTAGTATACAAATTTTAAATATTGAGTGTAAAACAAAAAAAAAAGTAAAATAACTATGCCATAGGCTTCTACTCCATTTACCCATCACCCCCTATTTTTATCAAGACGGCAAAAAAAGTCACCCGGTATATATACATACTCGTTCGAGGTCTCGGCCCCACCACGGCCTCTGCCGCGACCTCTCCCGCGTCCACCTAGCCCCTCTCTCTCGGTAATCTCGTCGTTTCTTGCGCTAAAATAATGTACAACTAAGTTAATTTCAACTATTATTGAATGAAAAATCCAATGATGCAGCACAAGCTTATCATTCACTTGAAAATTTCATGCTGTGCAATATATACATACACGACGACGACATAAAGTGTGCATAATCTAAAAAAAATATCTTGGTCTTGGGCTTTTGCGATAAAACAAAAACCTTAAAAATAGTAATTAAAAAGAAAACATTTTAGTGTTAGCCTCACATTGCTTGAAGAAAAAAAAAGCATAAAACAGACGTGCATTGCAAATCAAAAAAACAAAAAAAAAATTATACAAATCACACTCATTTTAAATAATTAATAATTACCTACGTCGTTTCCTAGTTTGATATAGCCCATGTTTTACGCTCGATTTTAAACATCAAAGAATTCCTGTTGGACGTAGAATATAAAATAAATACATTCGTGTCAACCAGCCGCCATTTTGCTCATTGCATTGTATACAAAATTGTTTTCAAAGGCGAAATATTGCAACTTACGGTTTCTAAAACCAATTAAACTTAACAAAATATTGTAGCATGATTCTTCGCGATCATTTTTATGTATAATAAATAGCTTTAGAATAAAATAATTAATAATTACGTCGTTTCCTACTTTGCTATAGCCCATGTATTATATTACGCTCGAATTCCTGTTGGACGTAATTGTAAATCATTGATTCTTTACCAATCAAGTTAAATTTAATTAGAAAAGTATTTATAAATACAAATTATTAACTATTCTTCCATTGTCACCCATTTTAAACCAAAATAAACACACATTTACTTATAATTGAATGTCGTTACAACCGTCCGCCATTTTATTTTTGCATACAACATTTTTTTCAAAGGCGAAATATTACAACTTACTGTTTCTAAAACCAATTAAACTTAACAAAATATTGTAGCATGATTCTTCACGATCATTTTTATGTATAATGCATTAGAATAAATAAATTAATAATTACGTCATTTTCTTGTTTGATTCAACCCTTATTTTACGCTCGATTTTAAACATCTACGAAATCCTGATGGACGTAATTGTAAAAGTCATTGACTCTTAACAAATCAAGTTAAATTTAATAAGAAAAGTATTTATGTATACTAATTATGAACTATTCTTTAATTTTCACCCAAAATAAACACACATTTATTTATAATTGTCTTTTTAACCGGCCGCCATTTCACTCGCTGCATACAATATTTTTTCAAAGGCGAAATTTAGCAACTTACGTTTTATAAAACCAATTAAACTTAACAAAATATTGTAGCACGATTCTTTACGATATTTTTTATGTATAATAGCATTAGAATAAACAAGTAATATCAGAGTACTTACGACATTTCTGCGGAGCCGGCACACACAACACACACGACAATTCACAGAATTATAATGCGGCTTTTGTTTTTTTTTTTACGGCGTTCCGTCTGATTAGTGCTGCCAACTATTTTTTTTTCTATAGATAATTTCTTAGACAAATTAACTATGAACATATTTTTGAACTAAACTCTTTAGTTTAACTTAAATAAATACTTTTTCGAAGCGTGGGAACATAATTTGCGCGTGGGTACAATTGTTTTGACTGGCTGTCAAAAAATTTTGCTTGACAGGAACAATTGTTCCCACTGGCTATTGAGTGGAATTCAGTCTTCTCCGTAAGGCAACGTACTATGGTCACTACGGACACTCATTCTGCCGCTATAAAATGTCCTACGTTGACATGAAACTCAATATCTGGTGTTATAAAAGGGTAAACAATATAGAATACAGAGCATTTAACTAGGCCGGGGTGTTGTAACAACATACCAATAAATCTACATGTCAGGTCTCATCGTTAAAAAGTTACACTAGTCTACAACTTTGCTAGCCTCTATTCAAAACTATCAACCTTACAGATTTCCCTAATGAAATTCCCTAATGATTGGTTATCATTGGGAATTCAGTAAAACCAAAAGTTTTCAATTTTGATTGAAAACTAGTTAGATTAGTCATGTCCAGTAATTACAACTACAGCTATGATTCACACTAAATAAGGTCAAGAAAAACACATTGATGAGTGTGTCAATTCTGTAGCAGTTACAAATAATACTTTCCCACGTTGTGTAAAAAGTAGAGGAGGTCAAAGTAAAAAACAAGATATAATAATTATTGCGTTCCCAAAGAGTGGAAATAAACAGTGATAACTCAGTAAAATTAATTAATATCGAACAAAATGCACGAGCTATCCCAGTATTGTCAAAAAAAAATTTTGACACATTCAATAAAAATAAACAGGAAAGAACTCCTGATGACATGTCCGATCTTATTGATAATATGAGAATCAATCGTATTGTGTACTTTAAGAAAAACATAATAATGTTATGCACTATGGTGAATGTTGGTGAGCCCGTAATTGGCTAGTGTGTAAGCCTGTTGCCTAAATTCCTTTAACTTATAATAATATATTGTGTGCACGAGCTGTGGGAAGACCTTAATAAATAAATAAATATGTTTGGAGAAGAAAAAGTGACACGCCCTAGTACATCAAATAATCTCCTTTCAGATGAAGACCTTATTAAAGCATTAGAAATTGTTACGGAGGACGAAAGTGAGGATTTTGACATACACTTTGATAGTGAAGTTTCAGATGTGGATGAGAACACAGGTAACACACTGAACATTATCGTGCAGCCTAATGAAATATGAACTTATGATTTGGTTCTAGAACTTGTATTGAATTTGGACAGACGCAAAAAATGTCTTAAAATTTTGCCAGAAGTCAATGAACCTTTTAATTATTTTAATTTATTAGTTAATGAAGAATTCTTTACTCAGTTGCTCGGTGACTACGGCCAAATGTAGCACTAGAGGCACTTGTGTTATGAAATGGCGAGATCGACGATGTGCTCATGTTGTCAACGTAGTTTGGGTCCAATATGATCGAAGTAAATCGTGGTGAAACTATGTTAAAGCCTGAAATGATAGTAAATTATAATAAATACATGAGTGGGATTGATCACCAGGACCAGATGTTGGCATATTATTGCTGCGAGCATAAAACTGCAAAATGGTATAAAAAACTTGGCATACATATTTTTCAACAGCTTCTTACTATATTTTCTCTAAAAAAAGAGAACTTCTACAATTTTCGACTTGAAGTAATTTCAAAATTATTAAATGATGATGTATTAGAAATAATTGATGTACCCCCTAAAAATACCGTGCATGTTCTGCAGCCCTACCCCCGACAACGGAAAGGCACCATAAATAGAGTTATACGTAAGCGTTGCAAGCAATGTTGGGTTTCAAAAAAAATCTTAAATATAGATCCCATTATTGCCCAGATTGTCCCGAGCAACATGGCTTACATTTTTGTAGGGAGTATCATAAATATTAAGTAAATAAACGTTTTTTTTCCTATACTCAGTATTTTTATTTACAATGATGAATAATTACGAATTAATTATCACTAATATAGCTACATAGTTACTGTCTGGTCTAAATTTATACTATACTGGTCTTTGGATCCTCAGATATTTCAATAATAGACAAGAAATGTAAATAAGATAATTATATAATTTTATTTATATGTATTTCTTGTGTAATATTGATATTGTTGCATAACACCTTTTTAACTCGAACGCAAACGGTGCGTTGACTGGCACTTGTATTTGACTGTTTTCTTGCTAGTGCAGAGTGCCACCAATGCAATTGGTGCGTTTACCATTTTTACGCCGGGTTTATTGTTATATTTACTATTATTTATATTAAAATACACATTTGAAATTTACAAAATTGACGAAGCAATGAATGGCTTAATGTAAGCACAAAATTATAAAAACATATTTTCAAAAACTTAGGCTCTAATATTTAAGGTTAAACTGTTTTTTCAGCATATATTGAATACATTCTAAATATTACATAGGTTTACCAAGAACTGGCGTTTGCTCTACATGTACCTTCCGTCAACAACTAATTAACAAATTCAAACAGATCCACCAAAAACGCTGACTAACAAGAAAATTCACAGATTAAAGTACAAAGCATTTTATCGGAAACTCCAAGAAACTGAGACCATCAAAACTATAACATTTAACCTTTGGAGTGCTTTGTCAATTATTATTATCCTTGCCAAGTACTCTAAGCGCTTAGTCAAGTATACTTGTCAAAATTTATACAACATTAAAAAGCTACTTATAAACTAAATCCTAGAGTTTCATTTCGTTTGGCTTGTTTTTAAACGAATCCCTATGAAATCCTCTACCCATAGTTATCATTCACTCAATACTTTCGAGAACAAAGACCGTTATTTTTTCGTCATTGAAGTTTGCTACTCGAGCGTTGCGCGCGAGATTTGAAGTGGCAGTGAAACTTACTGAATTACCGTGTTTTTGTTATAAAGGGTAAGTAAATACTGTATTTTATTGTTATATCTAGATCTTCATTTTAATTAAATTTACAATCATTCAATTAAAATTACGATGAAATATCAAAACATTTATTTTCCTGCTATGTTCCTCGTAACTGTAATGTTTTGTTGGTAGTATCAATATATCATTTTGAAGGGAATTTTATAAGTAACATAAATTATATAATATTAGGTTTTTATGAATATACAAGTCTAAAGTTATGAAAATCCACAAATTCTACACAAGTTTAAAACGCACGCACACTTATAAACAAATATGGCGCGTAAGTATAAGACGTCCGACGCACTCTTCTACAGTGTACTTCATTTTTACTGATGACCGGTATGGTTTGAAAACAGGCATGGCATATTTACTCAATTATTACAAATCCGTTATTTATCCGACTGTAAAAAAGTGTTCATATTTTTTATATGTTTTAATTCATTTTTTATATGAGTTTTTTTATATGTCAAGTAAGATATTTTATCAAATAGTCCTAACAAATCGCCGATTTTTCGCCGACATTGGGTACCAAAAGTAAATCTGTAGCGTTTACGTTAACGTTTTACAGCAGAGCTTTTAATTTTTTTCCCTTAGACGTTTCCTCATGTTTTCATTACTTTTTTTGAACATTTTATTTGTAGAACAACGACGATGAAACCCGTAACGAGTGAAACCAACCTTCGTAGGTTCATTGTTGCTATGGAAGTGAAGAGAACACCTGAAGGGAGTCTTCGCCTCGCCACTAAAGATACGGTTTTAGAGAGGACTGACTCCGGAAGACTAAAGTAATTGACGATGTTTTATATAGTACATATAAAACATCTCATTTATACTTTATTGTTTTTTAATTTGAATTTTATGTCTTTCTAATTTTTCAGCGTTTGGTGTGTCCCGCCCAACTTGATGTCGGCGACGGCATTGAGGTGGTTGATACACCATCAATGGCTCCACGTGTCCTGTTTCCCAGAGCTGATGACGTAAGTGTTTATTTTTCTAAAAAAACATTTGTTTTTTTTTTCTTAGTTTTTTTTTTATAATTTGTGTTTTAAAATAACCAAGGTACCGCTAATATTGATGTCGGGGAGGATATTACTGTTATCACAGTACCGTCCACCACTCCACGCGTCCTCTTCGAAAATTACTATGTTAGTGAAGTTTTATTTTTACATACATACATAGTTACACACCTGTTTCCCATAGGGGTAGGGGTGTATAGTCGTTTCGCACCGTGACCGGTTCGAACCGCGGTATGAATCGCCCAAGAGCTCTTTTTGAATGTGTCCTTTCGCACCGCGGTTCGAATCGCCCAAGAACTTTTGGTAATGGGTTGATTCGGACCACAATATAGGGAAAAAACATTTCTAATTTTGGATAGGTGAAGTCTGACAGAAGAGATGTAGTTTTTATTGTACATTTCGTACAGTACAACCAGGCACAAAATGATAAAAGATATCGTAGGCCCGCTACATATTAAGTATTGATGCAATTGCATTTTACATTTTTTTTACTTACTAAATATATTGATTGGCTTAAAATGTAGTAAACATACATCAAATACATGAAAAAAGGTGATGGTGTGCACACGCAAGTACATTCCAAGAATCTCAGGTAAAATTTATTATCCCTTTGGTAAAAAGTTGACTTACCGGTCACATAAACAATAGAACAACCCTACAGCAGGAACACTTGTTTCTGATTGGTAGATGCTTCTAGTGTCATTTTGCTTGCACTTTGGTCATTGAAGACGTCACAGTGTCTTATCGACTTTGAGAGTGGTGATGTGACTGAATAATTTGTTATTCAAATGTTGTGATGTGTTGATTTTATATGGTAAGTACAACTACATTTATTGCAAATTCATTATTAAGTAGGTAATAGAAACCATGATAATTTATATACATAACAATATAGCATTTCCATTTTTCTATGTTTTTTATTTAATATCAAATTTGCACCTATATAGTACAATGTAAAACAAATTCATTTAAAAGACATGGTATTGGAAGAAAAAATGTGTTTAAATAGCAATTTTTTATTTAAAAAATAACTAGAAATAAATAAAATGTTTTGTTTTTAATAGATCTTTTGGATGTATCTTTTGGATGTATATATGAAACAAGTGATCGCTATAAAGTAAAATTTAAACACGTTTTTTTCTTAGATTATAATCTATCGAAGTTTGTATAATGAAATAACCAAAAAGCTGCTTGAACTTGATATTACTTCCCAAAGCCTACCAAGTATTGATCAATTGCTAAATCAATTGATATACATTAAGGCCTCTTTTCCATTACACGGTTTCTCGCCGTGAAAATCTACGGTTAATTCGCCGCGTGTAGGCACGGTCGTCAGTGTGGTATGGATCACTATATGAGCTTGTCGACATGCACGGTGGCGCCAAGGCACGGCGCCGCGGCCGCGTGCGCCGTGACTGCCCCTCGGCGCGCCGCGTCTACGCACGGCGTGATTTTCACCTGTGTTGTATGGCAGTCTATCGGGGTGTGTCGACGGTGCCGGACGTACGCACGGATTCGTGACCGCTTATATACGCTGTTTCGCGATTTTATTATAAAATGAACATAAATCAAGAATTATTAATTACGTTGATTCAAGAAAGGCCTGTAATATGGGATAAGACCATCGACGATTATAAAAATAAGCGGCTTTAATATGATTCCTGGAAAGAAATATTTATTCATTTCCAGCCCACATTTGAAGATTTAAGTGGTGATGAGAAAAACAAGTTTGGTAAGTTACAGATATTTAATTATTA
Source organism: Craniophora ligustri (assembly GCA_905163465.1). Lineage (NCBI taxonomy): Eukaryota > Metazoa > Arthropoda > Insecta > Lepidoptera > Noctuidae > Craniophora > Craniophora ligustri. Next base: position 10,746,022 of record LR990971.1, on the reverse strand, counting down.
ACTTTTTACTTATGCATAGTTGTTTTGATAGGAGAGGCGACCTTCGTTAGATACAAAATATTGTGCAAATCTGTTGCGAACTTCATTAGCCGCCAAACTTCCGCGAACTGCATTCGTGATAGGTAACTGGATTAGTTCCGATTCTGAATCAAGGGTGGACTCATTTTCACTCGCATTGTGAAACTGAAAGTTTTCCTGCTTATGTATAAAATTTTGCAAAACACAACATGTTTTCACAATATCAACTGCCAAATCGATGGACACATTCATTGGCCGGTGAAAAATTCGCCATTTATTGGATAAAATGCCAAACGCACATTCAACAAATCTTCGCGCTCTGGTGAGTCTGTAGTTAAATGTACGTTTTAATTGATCAAGCTGATGACCACCAAATGGACGAAGCAAGTGATAATGCAAAGCAAAGGCTTCGTCCGCAACGAACACATATGGCAAATCGTAGTCAATTCCAGGCAAACGTGTTGCATCGGGTAGATTTAATCCGTTGTTTGTTAAATTTTTCCAAAATGGGGTCTCTTTAAACACACTGGAATCACACTCCTTTCCGTAGGCGCCAACGTCAACAAATATAAAGTTGTAATCGCTATCTACTACTGCCATCAAAACTATAGAAAAAAAATGTTTGTAATTTAAAAACATCGAGCCACTATCAATTGGCTTAATAAGTCTGATGTGTTTTCCATCGACCGCTCCTAAGCACAGCGGGAAGTTGGAAGATTCTTGAAATTTGCTTGCAATGTGTAGCCAGTCTTCTTTAGATGGCATTTTCATATATTCTTTATACAGTTCTAACCAAATGTAGTGGCATACTTCACGTACGATGCAACTTATGGTTTTTATTCCAATTCTATAGCTGTAGTATAGGTCAGTAAAGGTATCTCCTGTTGCTAGATACCTGAAATATAAAACAAAACGGTTCAGGTTCAAATACTAAAACCCCATTTTAGGTCGGGGTCGATTCAGTTTAGGTCGGGGGTTTTTATAAATTTTGAATTTAATAATTATTATTTATTTATTTTCAGGGCAAATGGTGATGAAGAAGTGGACCAATATGAAAGATAGCTGGATAAAATATGACAAAAAAATTAATGAATGTAAGTCTGGTTCTTCAGCAAAAAAAATAAGAAAATATATGTTCTATGATGAAATGATGTTCCTAAAAAAAAATTTTGAGCATCGCAAGACCGATTCTAACATGACTGAACATGTTCATGATTCTAGCCTCAGTAATGAACATTTTGATAGTGCAGTCCCGAATCAATCAAGCTCGGGATACACTGAACGGAGTGAGACGCAAAGGGCTAAAAAAAAAAGAAAAAATGAAATAAGTGAAGTTGACATTAGGTTTATGAAGTTTATGGATTCAGCAGAACGAGATGAGAAAAAGAAAAGCCGTAGTATGAACTTTTTTATGGGAATCGCTGATACAGTTGACAAGTTCAGTGATGAAAATATGATAGACTTTCAGTTTCAAGTAATTTCAATAATTAAAAATATTCAACAAAGACAGTGTACTCAGTATATACCTACATCAAGAAACCAATGGGATCAAGGCCATCTAGGATATTTAAGTGGTACAGCATCCTCAAATGCGCAATCGTCAACATATGGATATTCTACAGCTGCTAGATCGGGCTATGGAATAAGTCGTCCACAGACGTCTTCTCATGATTTTGGACACGGTTCTGGTTTAGAGCCAATCCACTACCGACCCGAATCACAATTATCTGTACATAGTGTAAATGCGGAAAGTATCTCGGCAGATTCTCAAGTTTCTATTGAAGACGAATTCGATTTTAGTACCGCACTTGAGTAGCATTTTCAGCGTAGTGTATTTTTTGATTTACTTGTTCTTAAATTAATAATTATTAAAATTCAATTACATGTAATAATTTTGTTTGTGTGCAATAAACAATTTTAAACTAAAATATGTCATTTAATTTTGTACCTACTTACCTCAGAGTTACAGCCAATCTTTCTGCGGGCGATATACTCTCTCGCATAAAAGTATCTTGATGTTTTAGTTCCTGGGATAATTTTTGGAGCAAGTTGTCGAATGTAGTTTTCTGCATTCTAAAATAATTGTAAAACTTGTCTTCATCTTCTCTCAATTGATTCTTGACAAGTGTATGAAACGCGCCATATTCCTCCCTTTTTTCTAAAATCGGATGTATCCAAAACCTTACTTCCCTTTTTTTTTCTATTTTCTTTTTCCTATATATGTAATAAGCAACTATAATCTTTTTTTTCGTAAGAAAATTCATGACGCAGCACGTCCTACACAGCCCGAGTAAAAAGCGCTACTAGCCAGTACTTACCAATGTCTCGCGCGGTGATTTTGCCGTATCATGTACAAGCTAGCACGTTTTTTCAACCGTACGGCTTACACACCGTACGTTTGAACAACCGTGTAATGGAAAAGAGGCCTAAGGCTATTGTTCCGTTTCTTTAAATTTATCTTTAAAATGTATAAACTATAATTTGTTTCTTTTATTTAATGCATGATGATGATGACATGCACATTTCACCGTTAAATTGTAAATAATAATTGTAAAGATAATAAATAAATAAGAAATAATAGTTGTAACATAAGAAATAATAGTTGTAAAATAAGAAATAATAGTTGTATTGTAAAATAATTGTTAAGTACATCAAAACTATTATTTTTTTTTAGGTCGCTGTTTCAGTTCTGTAAAAATGTCTGGTCACCCTCAGCTTCACATGGTGAGCCTAGCACTGTCGTCTTTCAAAAAACAAAGAGAGGGAGGCAAATGCTCTGTCGCGCTGGATATAACTATGTGTTGAAGAGAACAAACAAGGATGGGTCTGACTTATGGAGGTGTACTAATAAAGACTCTAGTAAGTGCAATGCAACACTCAAAGTGAAACCAAATCCATTTATAATACTACATGAGACTTCCCATAACCATCCACCTAGAGGAGAAGCAGACATGGAAATAGATCGAGAGATGTATTTATGTACTGAAACATTGCAAAAGAACATTAATAAACCAGTAACGCAAATTTACGGGGACGCTGTACAAAATCTTATCAATAAAGGAATAGATTTATTAAATCCTTTACCTCAGTTTGATAATATCAAGAAAAAACTTTACAAACTCAGAAATGAATCGCAAGGTGCTAAGAAACTTAACTTCCATAAAGCCTGTGAACTCGAGGTGCCAAAACGGTACGAAGATTTATTGTTTGCGGAATATAAAGAAAAACAGAAGCGAATCCTTATTTTCGCAAAGAAAGAAATGGTCAAATATTTGAAAAAATCGACAAAATATCTCATTGATGGTACATTCAAAATTTGTCCAAAGTGTTTCTGTCAGGTATACACTATTCATGCAGATATCGGCAGCAACCAAGAATATGCCAATGTAGTTCCCGTGCTATATGCGTTGCTTCCCGACAAAACAAGGGCTACATATGAAATTTTATTTCAAATGATAAAAAGCCAAGTTAAAGAATGGCAGCCTACAGAAATTTCAATGGACTTTGAAGTGACTGCGATATTGGCAATAAAAGATTTATTTCCAGAAGTGAAAATACTTGGTTGTTATTTTCACTTTAACCGCTGTTTATGGCGTAAAGCTAAGCAGTTGGGAGTAGTCAAATCAAAACTGGGGGTAATCCATGTGAAACTATGCACACAATTGGCACATCTACCCCCAGACTTTTTGGATGAAGGGTGGCTATATGTGATGAGTGAAAGTCCAAACAATATGGAAGTCACTAAGTTCAATGATTATTTTGTTCAAACATGGCTTGAACATGAGGTACTCTCAAAGACATGGAATATATATAAACAATGTGACAGAACCAATAATATGGTGGAGTCATGGAATGCAAAAATAAAGAAAATCATTCCAGAAAAACCCAATATTGCACAATTCCTTAATGGAATAAAAAAAGACGCCAACTTTTACTTTAGTAAATCAAACAGACCAGGTGACATACAAATTTCAAAAAGAAAAATAGACACCATAGAAATGAACCAAAGAATTCATAATATCATACAACAGTTGTTATCTGGTAGTATAACTGTGGGCCATTGCTTAGAAAAATTAAGATTTTAGTTTAAGTAGTTATACTTTTTTTTTCTTTTTATTGATTTTACAAGTTTCTTTATCTTTGTTGATTTTTGATAAGTAAATTATAATGAATATCATAATCTGTGATTAGCAAGAGTTAGAATTAAGTTATAATGTTGATTAAACTGTGATTTTAAACCATTACCGTCTTACTACAAAAATGTAACCAGTATTAATACATACGGATTAGGTCAGTTTTGGCCGATTCTTTTTTTGTGAATTAGCACTTGTTACACCTGTGATTGCCCTTATTTAACTAATTATAAGTAAATTGTAATGTAAATCTCTGATTAATGAGAGTTAGTTTTAAGTTAAATGTATGATGTTGATCAAACTGTGATTTTAAACCATTACCGTCTAACAAAAAAAAAATAGCTAATATTAATATACACTTGTTATACCATTTGATTGTACATATTTAACTAAGTAGTTATAAGTAAATTACAATGTAAATCATGAAACTGTTAAATGTTGATGAAACTGACTGTATATTAAACATGATTTCTAAATCGCATATTTTTTTACACTTACCACTTTTCTAATCGTCTGTCCAAATGATTAGAAATCTTTAATTATTTCTATGAGTTGAAATCAAGATACACGATATGATTATTAAGTACTTTCGCTCAGTGGTCCGAATCGACCCATTCCAAAAGATACCTTGGGTTATTCGCACCGCTGCAACCACTGTGGTGTGAATCGCCCTATTCAAAAATAGTACTTGGGCGATTCGGACCGCGGTTCGAATAACTCGTGGTGCGAAACGCCCCAAGACCCAAGGGTAGGCAGAGACGTTGTGACGTTGTTTTATTTTTACTTCATAATATCCTATTTCTTATAGTTTTTTTAATTGGAAATCATCGAAAGGAGCGACGTAGGAGCCACTTAATATAAAACAATGAATAATGTAGTACATTATTAAATCGATTTAGCATGTCGTGTTGACTAACTAACCTGTGAATAATAGCATCCCGAGAATTGTATTTTTTTTAATGAAGGAATGTTATATCTAGGGTCGAAGGGCTACTAACAAAATAGCATGCGAAGAATATTTTATATTTTAATTATTTAAATGAATATGTATACACAATGTAGTAATGGTGGTGGTGGTGTGGTAATGGTTCTTTTCTATACTAATACTAGGGCGGGGAGAACGATGAAATCCTAGACCCTGAGCTCGCGTCGGCTCTCTGCGTGGACTCCGGTAGCGAGGTGGATGAAGATGAAGAACTGACAATGGAGCAGCTACAAGAAATCCTCCTATTGAACAACTCCTATTGAGATTTTTACTCAATTATGGGACCGACCCCTCATTGAACAAATCGTCGGGGAGACCAATAAATATGCGTGGGACTACATCGCCCAAATGTCGGAGACAATTTGGTCGACATACAGCAGGGTAAATAGCTGGGTCGAGACGTCGGTCTCCGAAATTTATAGGCTCATAGCTATATTTATTCTAAAGGGCATTTGCGTGAGGGGCCGCATCGACGAGTACTGGACTACCAGTCCTATGAGCATGCCTAAATTCAGGCAAATTATGTCCAAGGATCGGTACCAGTTACTGATGCGGTTTCTCCACTTTGCGGACAACCGCCTAATAACATGTTCGGGATACGAACGAAAGGTCGCGAAAATTCGACCGATATTATCTAAATGCAATGTTTAAAAAGATGTATATTCCTCGCAGAGAAGTTTCGATTGACGAATCGCTGCTTTGGAAAGGGCATTTGAGCTGGGTGCAACGTATCCGTACTAAAGCAGCGCGATTCGGTATAAAATCTTACGAACTCTGCGAAGCGGTAACCGGTTATGTATTAAATGTTTTAATATATACCGGTAAAGGCACAACCGAGGCAGAGTCTCTCCACGGCTTTACGAGTGCGACAGCCAAGGTAGTATTGAAATTATTTCAGGACTACCTTGGAAAGGGGGACATCTGTTTCATGGACAACAATTCTATTGCGTTGTGCAAATTTCTAAAATCCAAGTGCACAGATGTCGTGGGCACCCTTCAACAGGCGCCGCATAGGTACTCCGGATGATATCAAAAATTTGATGGAGAAACGCTTGCCTCAAGGCACTGTGGTCAGTCGACACTATGGTAACATTACCACGAAAACATTTTGTTGACCTCAAAGACCAGAAGTTGTCGATGTACCTATTAGAACGGAAACGCGGACTTAAGTGGTACATAAAAGTTTTTCGCCGACTTCTCAGCGGCTAACAGCGCTTTGAAACGAAACAAGTCTTTTTATTACTTGAACTCCAGTACACAGTTACACACATCACATTTCACAGAGCAGAGAAAACTTAGATTAACAATTACAGAGTAGACCTTTTTTTTATTTTTATTTTACTTAACTATAACCCTTGGCCTTACAGACTGACTCAGATATATGTATCTATTACATTGTCAATTTCTAACACCCCCCCCTCAATGTAATATGTTACTTTCACTAGTCTACTATCAATATTGCTTATAAAGTTATTAACTTATTACCTACTTTGTGCATGTGTACAAAAAAAAACAAAATATGAACACTTACTTGGGTGTGAATATGAATAACCTACATCAACAAATTTTACCCTTTTTTTTATAATTTTTTATTTAGTTATCTAACATAAGCCACACTTCAAAGTAAAGACGAACGGCAGATTTGGTACCGCATACTTTTTTTGTTGTTCTGTTATAGAAGTTGTACCACTTGATAAGGCAACTAAGCCATTTATTTTCATGTAAGTGTACTATTTTTAGAACTTCGCATTAATTAATAATATCAATAAAAATATTTTAATAAAGAAACGTAATACAATCGTAAACTAAACGCAGTTATGCTTTTAGAAGTTGCCATATGTAAAATAACACAAATATCGAAATGATAATTAATTATTTAGAAATAGATATAACATTAAATATAAATAAATACTCATATATTATACGTAGATAAAGTAATATTAAGTTTTTTTTTAATATAAGTAGGTAAAATAATTGTAGTTACAAAAACAAAGTATTGTTTTATTTACCGACACTCAAAACCCCATCAGAAATTCATCATGATCAAACTGCTGCAGTCCGCTGCTGGACATAGGTACCTATCTCGTAATACACCGAATCCTCTTCACAATCTCCCTACTTAAGTAAGTAAAACACTACAAGGATAGCGACAAGCAATCTAAGACATTTACTTTACCACCAAATCAATGTTTATGTACCTATAAGTAACAATTTACATCGGTACACTAGTACATAACCTCAAAAAATAGAACTGGTTATAACTTTTACGTCCCAAGTTATAAAAATCTAAGAATTTAAAAAAGGCTTGTCTATCATATTAACTACCAATTAAAACAAAAAGTATCCCAAAACACGAAATTTTATTAGGTGTACGAGATTCTCATACAAGCCTGCCATTCGCCTTTATTTAACAAGTCTTTATTTAAAGGCTTTGTAAACATGTCAGCAGTTTGCTCTTCAGTTTTTAAATATTTTAAATGTAATTTTCTCTTTTTAATTAAGTCTTTTACAAAGTGATAAACACTAATTTATAATCTATTGTATGTTTTACATATCTCAGGACTCTTTTAAGGGCAGTTAACAACACATAGTTCGCATTATTTTGATATCGGCTCAATATGGAAACAGCTACACATAAATCTGTTCTTGTACCTAACACAGAGTACATTAAACACCCTATGATTTTCCTACAAATATTTTCTATATTTTTGTCCGCTTTACAATCATTTTTACTATCCAATATCTTGGTGTTTAGGTTTAGGTCCATTGGAGTGGACATTGGTTTACAGTCTTCCATCTTAAATTTTTTTAATACACTTTCTAGGTATGCTCTCTGACTTAATTCAGTTACACGGTTATTTAAATCTTGCTTAACATGAATGCCAAGAAAGTTATTTACAAGGCCTAAGTCTTTCATTTTAAATTCACTGTTTAGAACTGACTTAAGGTCACATATCTCATCTTCACTTGAGCTAAAAAACAATAAATCATCAACATACAAGAGCACATATGTTTTATTATTACTATCGCATTTCGAATATAAACAGGAATCATTGTTTGATCTTATAAAGCCTTGTTTAATAATTATAGAATTAAATTTGTCATTCCAATACTTTGGAGATTTTTTGAGGCCATACAAAGACTTATTTAATTTGACAAACTTTTCATCCCCATTATAAGCCCCTTCTGGTAATTGTAAAAAAACATTTTCATTTATATCACCATATAAAAACGCCCCTGTAACATCCATTTGGTAAATAGGTAATTTCAACATTGTAGCTACTGACACAAATAATCTAAATTTTGTCAATTTGGCTACTGGTGCATATATTTCATACATATCCAACAAATCATGTTGTTCAAAACCCCTTGCCACCAGCCTAGCTTTATATTGTAGCTCATTGTTTGACTTTTTAATTTTAAAAACCCATCTACTACTTACAATTTTCTCATTTTTAGGTACATTACAGGACAGGGTCTCCCATGTATTATTTTCCTGTAAAGTTTTCAATTCTTGATTTATTGCTTGTTTCCACCTACTTGCATCCGTGCTTCGCATAGCTTCTCTGTAGGTTTTTGGTTCATTATATTCTGTTAAAGCAATGTTACAGTTGTAGAATACTGTCGGTTTTCTAATACGGGTACTCCTCTTACGATACTGAGTGTCACCTTCTTCTTCAGTTGATTCTTCACCCGACAGAACATATGTAATATCGCTATCAGTCTCCATTGAAGTAGATACATCATTGAGCAACATTGACTCATTGTCTCCAGATAATTCTGGGTTTAATGTTGTATTTCTCTCTTCTTCTATAACCGGTTGCTCTCTCAATTCCTCTAACTTCTCTTCTGTATCGCTGTCCGATACTTCAACATCTAGTTTTACTACTTCCTCCTTGTGAGCAGGGTTTTGTTCATTCACAAACACAACATCTCTCTTTACTTCCACATCATTCTTGTCTGAGAAATAAATTCTGTAGCCTTTACTATCCTCTCCATAGCCCACCATAATTCCTCTTTGTGCTTTAGAGTCCCACTTCCTTCTTTTTTCTTTAGGAATGTGTGCAAATACAGATGTACCGAATGATCGTAGAGTGTTTATATCAAAGCTCTTCTTTGTCCATGCCTCATATGGAGTTTTGTCTTTCTCACTACTTTTTCCTGTTCTGTTTATCACATATGCTGCAGTATTAACAGCCTCTGCCCATAAAGTCTTGGGTAAATCCTTTGCACACAACATAGTTCGAGCAGCTTCAATCAGTGTTCTATTCTCACGTTCGGCCTTACCATTTTGCTCAGGCGTGTATGGCACTGTTGTCTGGTGTACAATGCCACGCCGCGATAGGAATTGCTGCACTTCTCTATTTACAAACTCCAAACCATTGTCCGTTCTAAATGTGTGAACCTTGTGTCCCGTGGCATTCTCAGCTTTATTTACAAAATCGTAAATACAGTTCTTTACCTCGTCCTTGCCTTTGACAAAGTAAACTGTTCTGTAGTTGGAGTAGACGTCTTTAATAACCACGAAGTACCTTGAGCCTCCAACGGATGGCTTCTCCATTGGGCCACAAGTATCGGCGACAATTAACTCGCACGGTCTGGTTGCCTTGGTTTCACTGGTACTAAAAGGTAAGCGATGTATTTTACCTTTTATACAGCCATCACACTTTACATCACAGTCGTCCACCACAATGTTATTGTTTTTCAAAACCATTTTTACATGCTGCATATTTTGATGTACGAGTCTCTCGTGCCACTCGCGTAGACCTGCACTCGATCTTGTCACATTTGCTAAGCCGCATTTATATCGAACATCCATGTAATACATATTTCCGACTCGATTTGCAATTGCACGCACTTTATTTTGTTTGTACAATTTGCATACATTGACATCTGTCACCATGACATAACCTCGATCTGTCACACAGTTTACTGCGAACAAGTTTATTTTTAGATCCGGCACATAAAGAACATTGTCTATGGTCGTATCCACCCAACTATGTCCGTCAAACACCTCTAGCGCTACCTGACCGGAACCTTTTGCACTAATAGCGTTCCCATTACCTACAATCACTGACTTTTGTGATAATGGCGAATATGTCGAAAAAAGTTCGCGATTACGACACATATGTTCACTCGCTCCTGTGTCCAATAACCACTGTGATTGTTGATGATTTTGGTTGAATGACTGTACCATAAATGCACTTTCTGTCCTGTTTACTAGAACTTGCAAAATTGTTACGATTGTTCACACTACGCGCGGTACACTACCTTTGAAAATGTCCCATTTTATTGCACTTAAAACATTTTACACTCCGTTTATCGACCTTTTTTGCTACAAATGCCGATGTTGATTTGTTCACACCTACTTTTTCCTTCATTCTTTCTTCCTCCAATAGCAATCTGGCCGTCAGGTTGTCCATAGTTTGCTTATCCTCCGACACAGACTCCCATGCCGATACAAAATGTTTATAGCAGTCTGGTAATGACATTAGCACTTTGGTGATCACGATCTTGTCTGTTATGTCTCCACCGATTTGCTTTAGTTGATTTTGTAATTCTTGTAACTTTGACAAGAAAACAGACATCTCCATACCTTCTTCAAACTTGAATTGGAAAAAACGTTGCTGTATTATATGTACACTTGTTTCTGTTTTCTGTTCATAAACAGTAGCCAGCTTTTTCCACATTTCATGAGCGGTAGTACAGGTCATGATATGTAACATGACATTTTCGGACATTCTGGTAACTAAAGCAGTTTGAGCCTTAGCATCTTTTGACTCCCAATTAGTCATCTCTTCCACTTGTCCTGGTTTTGGTTTCACACTCTTCCCTTCAACGACATCCAGCAGACCTTTGCCTCGCAGCAAAACAACTGTCTGAAATTTCCAGACGTTCCAGTTCTTGGAACCCTCTAACTTGATGAAAGTTATATTTTTTTCCTCCATCGTGCCTTCCTGTTCGTTTCCCTTCCTTGCACAACACACTTGCAAGTATTTTTACCTTCCCGACGACCAAGTTCACGCGATGAAAAAAAAATGGCACCTTTTTCCACGTGCCCGGCCGGCGATATATTTTTTTGACAAAATGCGTCAATCACTTCCCGTTTACTCACTACTGTAACAGAGTCATGTGCCTGGGCCCATAACCTGTGGTAAATTGAGTTAAACAGCGCTTTGAAACGAAACAAGTCTTTTTATTACTTGAACTCCAGTACACAGTTACACACATCACATTTCACAGAGCAGAGAAAACTTAGATTAACAATTACAGAGTAGACCTTTTTTTTATTTTTATTTTACTTAACTATAACCCTTGGCCTTACAGACTGACTCAGATATATGTATCTATTACATTGTCAATTTCTAACAATTCATATGTAATATATTCTTCCAACATTGGCCAACAGAGTAAATCAACACATCGCAAATTTCTGTATGCACTGGCTGCAGAACTCTGTGCACAGTTCGGCATCGACTCCGTAACACGCGTCCGTCGTGATACCAATTCCTGTGCTCGGCTGGATATGTCCTTAGGACATTTCCCCGAGCAAAGTGCAATTTCAACGGCAAGAACATCCGTCAATCAAGAAAAATTTAAACGGGGTCGATGTGTAGTTTGTGCCAGGAAAAAAGAATGGAAGACCACGACGATACTCTGCAGCCGTTTTGGCCGTTGGCCAATGTTGGAAGGACTTTCACACTCAGTCATGACCAATTTTACTTTTACAAACTAACATTCAACATTTTTATAAATTAACATTTACTAATACGGATGAAATAGCTAAGAAAAAGATTATAGAGGAAAATAATGCCCATCTTAAAACTGCAGATCTTAAAAAAAACGACTGAAAAATGACATGGCTCTCGCAAAAACTGATCCTTACACAGAAACAATTGGTTGTAAATATAAATAGAAGTTGTAAATGTTTGTAATAAGTGTAATAAATAATAGGGGGAAGTGGTAAAAAAAGAAAATAAGCGGAAACCCCTGATGGCCGAGTAGTACAGGACATCACGGAGACTTCTTCCAACTCCAATGACTCAGAACACAACAGCAGGAAGTATCAAATATTTAAGGCCCTGGATACTCAAGAAAGTATCATAAACACAGAAAAAAAAACAGAATACATTGTATTTCTATCGCATCAGACTGAATGCCAATTTTATGTCAAAGACAAACTGGTTCACATTCTATATGAAAATATTGCGTCACTGGTATGTCACATTTAAAGTCTATAAATAAGTACTAAATAAGTATAACATTTACCTATCCAACAATGCTAACGTTAAACAAAAATAAAAATCTTCTAGATAAAATGAGCTGAAACGCAACAATACCTGCTGCCGACTTACTTCAGCCCCTACTAATTTATAAAGAATATTTGTTTTGATTGGAAGTTCCAGAAATGTCATACGAAGTGAGACTGGCACCGTCACATATGTCCACACTCAAACTGTTGCGGTTAGTTTTGTACTCTACTGAGTTACCACAATATGTGTACCTTGACTCCTGGAGCTACGAGGTAAGCTGTTAGGTTCCTCCTGCCAAACATCGTTAGCAGTGTATGAAGTTTGGACATATTGCAAAATATTGTAAGAATGAAGTTGTATGCTCCATATGTACGGACGCATAATCTTAAAATTTGTTAAGAAGACCCTAAAAATGCTAAATGTGGTGGTAATCATTTTTCCATCTCAAACACTTGCCCATGGAAAAAAATCAAAATAGAAGAAGATTAAGTCAATTCCTGAGCCGCTAAGTACCTATTCCGTTTTATTTAATGAACATTCTTGTCCAAAAATATCACAACAAAACATTGAAACACAGATTATTAATCTGACTCAATCAGATTTTTTATGAATACTTTAATAAATGCTATTACTAAAATTATAATAAATCAAAAAGATAATCCCATTAATTCAACCTTCATAAAAGAAATTCTGCAATCAACTTTCCATACTAGTAATTTTTAATTTAATTATGGATCTTAATATAATGCAGTGGAATCTGTGGAATACATTAAGTATTTTAAGAAACAAACTTTAATTAACCCAATTTCTTAATGAGCATATTATACATGTGTATTTAATATATATGACATGATTGCAATATCTGAAACCTGGATAACACCCATTAAACATTTTAACATTAGTGCATACAACATAGAAAGACATGATTTATAGGAAATAAACATAATGTTGTAGCTATTTTAATTCGCAATAATTTAAATCACAGTTTTTTTTGCATATTCTGATAATTCCCTACAAAATATTTATGTGAGAATTATTGTAAAATATTAATGATTAAACGAACTTACCTGTACGTGAAGTTCTATCATAATTATACGAAGGCTTCGTCCGAAGAGATTAGCATAAATGTAACACTTGTAGTACCGCGCAGTATTCGCCACTTGCAACACTAATTTGAGGTGACGCTCGTAAAAAAAAACATTTTGACGTTTACTTGACAACTGCTCGTTCGCGCCACTTCATTTAGTTTAGAGTTATTAATATTAAGGACATATTTCACGATAGGGGTGTGATCCGGGAGGGAGGGATGCTAATCTCTTCGGACGAAGCCTTCGTATAATTATGATAGAACTTCACGTACAGGTAAGTTCGTTTAATCATTCATTATACTCGGCTTCGTCCTCTTAGATTAGCATAAATGTAACACTTGTAGATTTTTAGAGCTATACATCGTGAAATATGACTTGAAAATTTGCAGGTAAACAAAAGAGAAGAGAAAAGAGAAAAAAGTAATGATAATAATAATATTGGAACTGTGGTTTCAAATCAGCTCTTTAATATAATTATAATAGTACAATATTCAGGTACAAACGAAAAAATAGATTCACTCATAATGATAGTGCTTAAGGATAAATTTACATAATTAGAATTAAATTTCGCCTATTATGGCTCGTGCGAAAGAATCATCATGGGTGTTACCGTCCAATGGTCTGTTATAGAACCTAAAGAAAGTTTCGGAGGAAGCCGTCCAGCCAGCCGCCTTGCGGATTGCGTCGAGGCCGACACCGGCACGCAGTGCCGCGGACGTGGCGGCGTGGCGGGCGCTGTGCGCGCCGTACTCCGCCACGTCCACACCGCTGGCCATCAGCGTACTGCGGATCCATCGACTAAGTGTCTGGCAGGAAACGCTGTTGTGTGGTTTCTTCAAACCGATAAATAGACCCTTGGCGTTCCCACGCAAAGAACGTGTTACATTTAAATAAAATAACAGTGTTCCAGCCGGGCATATAGCCGGTTTCTGATAAAAATATGGTAAAATCAATATTGGTTGAGGAGACCCAACTCGGGATGTTTTTATAAAATCAATTATTTTTATGCGTATTTGAGAATCTGAATTTGAAATGTTATCTATACTGATTTTAGAAAATGTTTGTACCCTGTGAGCGGTCACTAACGCGAGCAAGGTAATAAGCTTTTTTGAAATATCTTCAAGAGACAGAGATTCATTAGGATAAAGTTTTTCTAAGGAATTTAATACAAGAGAAACATCCCAGGTCGTGTCATACTTTGCACGTGGGGGTCGCAATCGGTATATACCCTTAAAAAAACGTTTAATGCTCTCGTCTAGTTCTACGTGTTCCCCTATAATCAAGGCATTGAGCGTTCCGTATTGAGCTCCCTCATCATCATATCAGCAGAGAAGAAGTAATCCAAAGAAACAGAATTCTCCCTAATTACATCTTTGGGAATGACCAATCAACGAAAGCGTTGATAATATGTGACGGCGGTTACATTTTTATCCAAAAAAGCTCCAATTTCCTTTTCCAAAGGAATAGCTACAGCCTCCATAAGTATACCAATTTGATAAAACCTTTTATGTTGGTCTGCGGTGATGGACATATTATAGACGTCACAGGTCCATACTCAGCTTCGACCTCTGATGCTTCCATCATGCAGCAGATTTTACAAAATCATGATGGCCCATACGAAGAAGCACCGATTAATTATTATCTTGAACAAGACGATGCGTTCATTCTTGACAGGGGATTCCGTGACGCAGTTCCTCTTCTAGAAACATATGGTTATGACGTGCACATGCCCCCGACCAAAAGACGTGGTGAAACCCAGCTGACATGTGAAGAAGCCAATAAATCTAGGCTGGTCACCTTATGCCGCTGGGTCGTAGAGACAATCAATGGACGGTTTAAACGTGATTTTAAGATTTTTAGATACAGAGTATTTAATCGAGCATTGCCCTCAACAATGACTGACTATAAGATAGCCGCAGCGCTTATCAATGCCTTCCAAGAACCCTATGAGGACAGTCAATACACTGAACAATTAGTGTATTCCCGTTCGTCCCCTAGACTTCGTCCCCCGAGGGGGACGAACGGGAATTTACAAAAATAATATTTAATTTGTTCCCGATCGTCCCAATCCTAATTCAAGAGAGGACGAATGGGAATATGTTCTTCGATTAGTGCCATTCGTCCCACTAAAAAGATTTGTGCAGAAGCCTACAGCTTATCAAATAAATGACTGTACTACGTATTTAATACTTTAACTGTAAATCTCCCCTTTTTTCAATCAAAATATTCGAAATTACAACCAAAAATACTGAATTGCACACTAAATTTGAACCGAATCGGTCCAATTCATAATTATTGGTTTAGGTTAGGTTAGAACTGTGACCACAACGCACGAGCCGAGCGAGCGAAGCGAGCGTGCCGCGGCAGCGGCCGGCGAAGTGCCAGAACCGAATCAGTCCTATTCATAATTATTTGTTTAGGTTAGAACTGTGAAAAAGAATTAATAAATTATTCCCATTCGTCCCCCCAAAAAATTTTGAGGGACCATCGGGAAAATAAATAACGAATTCCCGTTCGTCCCCCTCGGGGGACGAAGTCTAGGGGACGAACGGGAATACACGGAACAATTCGTTGATATTATAAATAGGAATGTGCACAAGCCAAACCTTTTGGCAGACTACGTCATTGAGCACAATTTAAACAGACATAGAGCCGCATTTGTTCGTTTGGAAGCAAATGACCAGACTTTGGAAGATTTCCCCAGACTTTCCCAAGAAGAGTTGATATTGTTTGCTGTGGGCACTTATCACTGTAAAATAGCACGCTCCTATTGCAGTGAGCACATTAAACAAACAGGTGTCTACGAAATTGAAGTATATAGACATCCGGTGCTCGTAACAATTAATGGCGAAAGCGGTGTTTTAATAAGATGCCGTATACAATCGCGGCATGTAAGGAACAGAACTTACTATACGTATATTTTGTATAGAAGAGAAACCGGTATTAATGCAATTTCAGAGCATTATTGCTCTTGTATACATGGCAAAAGAACTTTGGGTAGCTGCGCCCATATTATGAGTGTACTGTATTACTTGGGTTGGGCCAGACATCAAGATGATTTTAATCATCCCGGATACACTCTGGAAGATGTAATCATAGACTTAGAGAACCAATAATGTGTATAATAATAAAATAATTTCATTTGCCTACTCT
Source organism: Craniophora ligustri (assembly GCA_905163465.1). NCBI lineage: Eukaryota > Metazoa > Arthropoda > Insecta > Lepidoptera > Noctuidae > Craniophora > Craniophora ligustri. The sequence goes on along the minus strand of LR990971.1, from coordinate 10,729,392 downwards.
TGTTTTTTATTAAGTTTACCCTAACATTGCACAAAATGTAGATGGCGTTGTCAAAATAGATGCCTAAATGTAATTTATAGAATAAGAGTAAAGAAAGAAATAATTTTAAAAAAATCACATTTTTGAAGCTCCTTACATAAAACAACTAGCAATTTATGACATTTAAAAAAAAGATTTTGGTAATGCCCCCTACTGAATATTATGTCACATATAAATACTTAAAATCTGAGATACATTTCATTTGCGCCGGGCCTGGGTTTTTTCCCCATACATCATACAGTTATATTACTACGTAAAAGAGAAACTTTTTCTCTCAATCAGTCTGGGTCTTGTTTATCTATCTTCATTTACACTAAAGATCTGGAGGCTATACACACTGCTAACTACATCATTTTTGAGATCGTTAATTAATTATTAATTTATTACTTCAGTCACCGACTTCCTTTTTGCGTTCTTTTGTAATTGTAACGGAATTTTATTTTATTTTAATCTAATTTAATTCAAATTTTCCTCACACCGCAGAGTTAGACACAACTCTGTCCTCTAATAAAAGGTTGGAACTTCTCGCGGGTAAACCGTTCGCACTGTCCATCCACCGCTTTCCTAAAAAAACAATAAACGATATGTAGTGAGTTGGAAAAAACTAAAAATATTGTATTTTTAGAATTATAAAAATAAATCTAATTTGTATACATACCTCTTCTTCTTCTAACTCATTACACTGGTCCACACTGAAAAATTTTCCAGACTTTTCTTAATCGTTTTTGATTAAATTAAGGGTGTTGATTAAGAAAACAGCACTAGATTTTTTCTAGCAGCTCTTGTTTTTAAATTACACATAGGTTTTAAATTTTCACATAAAAATATCTTTTTAACCACTTTATTTTACAGAATTGATTTCAATGTGTACAAAATTGTCTCTTAGGACTTTCTTAAATGAGACGCCAGCTTAAGATCCCGACAATGTTTCCAGCATCTGCCATCATATGGGTGGCCCGTCCCATCTTCGTTGATATCGTTCTTCCATTACTCGTATATCTTAGTGAAATCTTCCACCCTGCTCTTCACTAAAGTCTCCAAGATTTTCAGGAAATCGATCTAAATGAGAATGTAAATAATGTACTTTAATGCTCATGTTACACCCAAGATCTCTCAAATTTGACAACATGTCCGGTACTAGTTGTAGTTTTCTGATTTATGATTATGAAAATACCTGCTTGTAACTTTTCTGCACTTAGCTCAGGAAATTTGTTTGATACGTAAGCAAAACATTCACCTCTTTGTTAAGGGCCTTGACACGTTGCCTGCCAACCTACGAGTATACTCGTAATACATGATCTGGGCTGCACCGCCAACTACGAGTATTTTCGTGGTTGATTGTATGCGATTTCTGACGAATTTTAAACCAGTGGCCGTGTAAGGAGGGCGGGCTTAAATTCTTTAGCATTTGAAATAAAACATTACTTAAATCACAAAATTAAGTTTAATAGAAAAAAAAATAGGTACATCACTGCGAAGTCACAAAGAAGTGAAAAATTTTAAAACAATTTTTAACGCATAAGGCAGGTTTTTCAGGGCATACCGGACAATAAATAGTAAACTGTTTCTTTGCGTTTTTTTTCTTTGGTGCAGACACGACACGGCTACGTCGGTTGTAAACGCTCTAAGTAATGTAATTCTACTTGCTTTTTCTGCTCATGATGACTGTGTTGTATGAATTTCTCGCCTAAAAGATATTTTACAACCTCATCTTTGAACGAAAGAGCATCTAATTTCTTTTCTAGAGGGAGGTTGGCTTGTTGGTTATAGATCATGCATACGTTATGGATGAAAATTTCAAAAATGTGGATCGCTAGTTTTTTGTATCAAAACAATGTCTTTCTAAGAGCTGAGTACTACGAGAGCATTTGGTCTGAAAGATCGATCCCGGACATTCCGTTGTTATAATCTCTAACTACATTAGTACCGTTTTTATTTGACACGGGAACCAGAATAGGTTCATCTGGCCTTTTTTCAGTTTGGTGCTCAACAGAGTTTTAGGTTTCTTTTGCGATTTTTTCTCAAAGTTCCGCAGACATATGTCGATCTTTCAGTCAGTAACTTAGTGAGTAAAACAGAGTTGTAGAAGTTGTCGGTGTAAAGTTTGTACCCTTTGTCAAGGTAACCCTGCAAAAGATCCATCACTATTTGTGTGGAGTGGTTATATTCGACTCTGGAATTTCTAAGGATAGCTTCGTTGTTATAAAACAATCCCATTCGACTCACACAGTTTATAGAGTTTAATTCCGTATTTGTGTTTTTTATTTTTTATATATTGTCGAAACACCAAACGACCTCTCCACAACATCATTGATTCATCAATACAAATTTTAACTTTGGGTGTATACTTGTCCGACATTACTTTATAGAAGTGATCTAGCACAGACTGAAGCTTGTAAAGTGGGGTTCCATCGTCTTCTTCATTATTAGTAAAATTAAGGTGTCGGAGTATCAATTGAAATCTATTCCGGCTATTAGCATCATCACAATAAAATGAAATGACTGAATTTCTAATGTCAGATTTGTCCATTTAAGAGAACGATTTTGTTCTTTGGAACTTGATTTATTGTAATTTTTTTTATTTGTGTCTTCAGCTGGTAACTTTTGAATGTGCTTAATTTTTTTTTGTAGATTTGATATAGTTTTACGTTCTGATTCATTTTTCTTCTTCAATGCAGTTATTATAGAAATCAATACCTTCCTTTTTTTATATTCTCTGTATCTAATTTTTCTAATTGCACGTTTAACTGCTGGGCACTCATGGTCATGTTGCAAAGGATCCTCTTTTTCGAGACTATTCTCAACCTCATTAGGCACATTTACGACCGGAGCTGCTTCAACTTGAACAGTTTCTAATCTAACTTCTCTATTAAGATTTTCCTTTATTTTTTTTCATACTTTCTAGAATTATCTTTCCATCTTTTCCTTTGTTCTCTTTGAGACTGAGGAGTTTTATCTTTGATCTGCACAATATTTTTCTCTTTTTTTCTGATATTGACTTCTTCGTCTTTCTTTTTCAATTGCAAGAAGCTCTGGATCATTTTCATTTCGTTATAGCGTCTTATTTTACATATACGCTGTTTTGCTAATCTTTGTTCTTTAGTTTGTGGCATTTTCCTTGCTACAAGTTAAACAAAAAGTTTGTTTGAAACAGCAAGCGACATTTTTTTAAGTGTTAAAAGGCATAGGGACCCACATCTCGAAGAAAAGTGTTAAAATGTTATGAATATTATAACAAAAAAAATATATTATATCTCGATAATTAATAAATGATGATATTGAAATGAGATTCAATGTAATCGTGTTATTGTTTAGCTGTGTATTTAACGAGCGGGTTAAGGTAACTTAAATCCTAGCAATTCTTAGTGATAGAAATAGCAGTTTTTAACGCGCGTGCAAAGTTACGAGTAAAACAGGCCACAACCATTAAATAAGAGAAATCGTTACCAATACAAAAATAGAAGATCGTGCATGTCAATATGCTAGCATTTAAATAAAAACCTAAATTCCTTAAATGATCAAGAAAACAATCTATAAACCACCGAAAATCATTCTACGTAACAACTCGTCATTATAGTGAATGTGAAAATCATTATGCGAAACTTAGTGTCACCACCTGATCCATTACATTCATTAGTTTATGGGATGGAAAATTACTCTTAACACTTCTTGGCCAACATCCAAAAATATAATAATTGCTTCCAAATGACATCGTTTGGTGCAACACATATTGTACAAATCAGCTTCATGCCTACTTTCAAGGTTCTAATTTGTATTTGTATCACAAATAATGTAATAAGATCATAAACAATTTCAGATACCTAATTTCAGGACAAAATCATCACCTACTGGGGGCACTGCTGCCAGATGCAGATCATCAATTCTTGCAAATTTATTTTATGGGCAATCAAGATGCGATAGTATATAGTAGAAGTTGATAGGCGTTGTGCTCATAATCCAACAGTCAAGCGTAGCATTGTCCAACAACTGCAAACGTTTCTTCACGAGAACAACGATTTAGTGAAAGTGTTCAAAATTGCATTGGATCGCATGCCATCAGACAGCCATAATATTGTAATAAGAGCCGACAAAACACCTGCTGGTGAGCATGCAAGGAGGTTTAATTCGCCAAGAATAGATAAAATGGCCATTGTCGTTGTTGGAGAAAATTTGCAATCAAGAAATATTGTACTTCATCGTCGGAACAATGAATTGAAGCGTGTGTCTGAAACACATAGAGCTTATGATGCTTTACAATACCCACTAATCTTCTGGCAGGGAGAAGACGGATACCATTTTAATATCAAAATGTTAATCCATGTTAATCCAACAACAGGTAATTATTTAATGAATTTCATTATAAAGCATCGTGTGTATGGCCAAGTACGTTGTTGGATGTACTCTGTTGAGTGGCAAAAGCGTGGTCTGCCATATGCTCACATGTTAGTTATTTAAGGTTATTTATAATTTAGGGGCTGAAATCTCTATAGACGAATCCCTGACTCTATTCAAAGGCCGAGAGTATAAGATCCAAAGCTGCAAGATTTGGAATAAAGTCATATAAACTGTGTGAATCCAACAAAGGTTATATGGCTGGATTTCAAATCTACACGGGCAAGTCCGACAACTCCACTGGTGCACCGGGTAACCAGTCACTTGGTACTAATTTGGCGGGCAAAAGCGCGATAGTGGTCCTTAAACTATTGCAAGGTCTCAAAAATCGGGGGATTGTGTAGTGATGGACAATTTTTACAATTGCCCATCACTAGCACGAGAGTTTGGGCTTTGACTGTTTAGGGACCCTACGTGTTTGCCGTCGAAACGAACCAAGTGTAATAGCAAACACCGAAAAAAACGGGTAAAGGGACAAATCCATAATTTCATGGATGGACTCCAAAATGGTGAATATTATTTCCACATACCACAAACCGGAGACTTACATGGGAAGTAAGGCCGGTATACCTCTGATAAAACCTGTGTGTGTAAGAGACTACAACAGATCCATGGGGGGAGTTGATCTCAAAGATCAAAAACTCTCCATGTATCTGTTAGAGCGAAAGAGAGGCGTGAAATGGTATGTGAAGATGTTTCAAAGGTTGTTGAATGTGAGCATTCATAATGGTCTTGTGATGGATGTAAGTTCACTGAAACGGCGCGATAAACTGCCTGTGACGCATCGTGAGTTCCGTTATCATCTTGCTGAAGCTCTGGTTAGACGGCATCGCCCCTGTTTACCAGAACTCAGCCAGCCTGTAGGAGTTATCATGAGGCTGAGGCGAGATATCGTGCACGAGCCAGTGCACTTGAAAGGGCAAGAGTATAGAAAAAGATGTGTGATTTGTGTTCAACGCCATCTGTCGATGTGGCGCGTGGCAATGAGCAGAGTCTATAACGCTTTGCTCTTTGTTTCGCTCTGCACCGGCAGATGGCGCTTTAACTGTTGTATCATACTGACGCCACCCCCACTACAATCGAACACTCGAGAATTTTACTAGAACGATCGAACAACGAAATTACGAAATACAATTGTAACATTATTGAAAGGCATAATATATATTGGCAAACACATAAATATAATTATCAAACCAAGAAAACCGCCTTTAACTATACAATTTGTTACCGTAAGAAGAAAACCAAAAAAAATATACGCATTGAGTAAAAATGATTGTTCTATCATTTATCTAATATTGGCGACGAGGATGTCTGTTGAACTAAAAAAACTAAAACGACTACGAGCTACCCTCAACGCCTGGCCCTCCTGGTGTTTCCCCGTTTGTTCTCATGTTCAGAAGAGAAGTAAGGACGAAATTACACGGAATGGTAAGGAAACCTCCGAAAGTTAATATCGACTTACAAGTTCCTTCAGTTATGAGACAATTTGCTCCTGGACATCGAGTGCAAGCCCGGGCCTACTCAACACCTGGAAAGAAATGGGAATTCGGAACTATCTCTCACAAATTAGGAAACCTCCACTATGAAATTAAAACTGACAGCGGGCTAACTTGGATTCGACATCTGGATCAATTACTCCCATCAATTACTCCCAGCGCCTTTAATTTGCGGCGGAGGTGTGATAGATACTCCTTGGCACCGTTGCCGAGCAACGTTGTTATTATGCAGCTTGTCAATATATAGAAAATAAACGCATTGAGTAAAAATGATTGTTCTATTATTTATCTAATAGGTACAAATATTCTTTATAGCAGGGCTTTGGGACGAAATTGTCTCTGGTAGAAGCTATCATTTCTGCATTCAGATCGTTTTTTATTCATGAAAGCGACATGAAACATATCGTTTTTACGACAGCCGACAATTGCGCGGCCCAAAACAATAACTGGGCGTTTATGTGTTTTCTTGTGGACATAGTAAATAGAAGCTAATTGCTGCCGAAACAATTACAGTTAAATATTTCGAAACAGGCCACACGTTCATGTCAGCTGATCATTTTCACCATCAAGTTGAAATAGCACTAAAGAAGAAAAAGAAAACACTATTACCACATATTGTAGAGGGAAGTCAAATAATTTTCATCTCATAAAATGGCCGACCGGCGCCCGGTAAAAAATATTTTTTAATAGGTTATCGCTCATTAATAACATGGATAATTGTTACAGCCAAACGTCTTCTACAGCTTGGATTTAATGTACGAGCCTTCGTATCAGATTTTTTGGCATTTTCAAAAACATTAGGGATTTCTAAAGAAAGCTCATGTGTTGAGTTTGATGGCCAAAACAAAATCGCTCGGTGGGAGGATATAAAAAATAACATGTATGAACAAAACAAAATGAAAGACATGCGATCAGCTCTTCGTCTAACAGATTTATTAGCTGCCAAATAGTTTTCAAAAACTAAAGGTTTGGTTTGCCGTTCAAGTTTTCAGCAATTCTGTAGTACCAGCTTTAAATAATTTCCAATCATCGGGTACTCTACACATTGATAATGGTACGATATATTTTATTGAAACCATGAACAACCTCTTTGATTTATTGAATTCAAGCAACATTGAGTAACATAAAGTCAATGTCAGTCTTTATCCAGCAGTGAATATCTTGTGCAATATGATTATCGTCATTTGAAATGATTATGGTGATATGTGAATTATTGATCAATTGAATAATGATTATTGAAATTAATACAGTAATTCCTATTTTAGGTATTCACTTGTTTAGTTCCCCACTTCAAGATGACTAATACACACACCGGCAAAATTAGGGGAACATTTAAACATTTTTTTTATTTTTATTTATCAGTTTGAACTTCAAGTGGTGTTCGTTTTTGTATTCACACATGCTTAAGAAATAAAATCATGACCATCATCATATTCATCAATCTTGTTAAACATTTTTGGACATATTGCGCTTTTAAGTGTTATCGATAATAAATTTGTTTTGTGTCGTCTAACTTAACTTTATACCATTTCACTGTTTGCGTTTAGAGAGTATACATCGTGTTGCATTCAAAATGAGTGATATACCTGCAACTGAAGTCGCCAGAGCTGTAACCATGATCGAGGAAGGTCACACCTACCGTTCAGTCAGTCGCACCTTGGGTGTATCGATATCTGTGACAGAAATGTGTGCTGGGGAGTTTGTTGCGCCGCTTCTTCTTCCCAGCAAAAACACTAAGAAGCGGTGAAGGGCGGGCGTTTTTGGGGGTTGTCTTTATTGTCGACGTTCAAAAAGAGCCATTTAAATTTGGTCTACTTTGAATAAATCATATGTTGACTTTTGACTTTTGTGATTCAGCGTGCTATTCAGTACGTAAGAAGGCGGGGACAAGGCAGAAATCGCTCAACCAGTGCCGCGGACGACCGATTCATAAGGCAACAAACATTGAGAAATCGACGTCAAACCGCTGTTCAGACCCGGAATGTTTTGGAAGAAGTCCGCAATGTGCGTGTTATTGGACGTACAGTGAGGAGACGGTTGAATGAAGCTGGATTGAAGTCTTACGTGCCAGCCAAAGCGCCGAAACTTGAGGTGAGTCATCGAGTAGCAAGATTAGAGTTTGCTCGCGAACACCGAGATTAGACAGACAAGTGGAGCCGAGTTTTGTTTACCGATGAAAGCCGCTACTTTGTTAATTTCATTGATGGTAGGGAGAGGATGTGGAGGTACCGAGGAGAACGTTATCATCAATCAAACTTTTCGGAATCAGTAGCTTATAGTGGAGGGTCAGTTATGGTGTAGGGTAGCATATGTTTGGGAGCACGCACCGAGCTAGTCTTCATTGATGGTGGGTCTCTTAATGCACACCGATACATTACCGAAGTTCTGGAACTCCATGTAATGCCTTTTGCCCCATTTATAGGTGAAAAATTAATTTTTATGCACGATAATGCTCGGCCGCATGTTGCGCGCGTGGTGCAGGATTACTTAAATGAAGTTAACATAACGCAAATGAATTAGCCAGCACGATCGCCGGATATGAATCCGATAGAAGACATTTGGGCACATCATAGGCAGAAAGGAACGGCAAAGAAATCCAGCTCCAAGGAATGTGAACGAATTAAAATTAAGTTTGACGACAGAGTGGGAAAGCTTGCCCCAAGTGATGATCGATGGAGTCATTGGGACCATGGGTAGACGTATCCAGGCTCTCCTAAGAGCCCGGGTTGGTAATACCCGATATTTTTTTTTATTCCATCTGTAATAATTATTTCGAGTCATTAATGTGCATGTGTGTTCATTTGCAATTTATTGACTTTTTTAATTTTTTTATTACATTTGATTATAATTTATGCAGACTTCGTAAATGTTGTTTATTTTCAACCTTTTAGAGTTATTAAGTCTAAAAGGTTGAAAATAAACATTACATACAGTCTTAAATTAATTCAATGTTTGAAGTCTTAAAACAAAAATGTCAATAATTGTTGCATTTCATGTATGCTCCCCTCATTGTGCCGGCGTGTGTATAATGAGGACAAGTAACAATTTGGGTCAGATATCAGAACCTGTGATGAATCCTATTCTTCCATCACCATCAACATCTCAGGAACTTGCACCATCAACGTCTCAGCAACTTGTACCATCAACATCAAGAGGTATAAGAATTATGTATTTTTATTATCACTATCCAATAACAATAACTGGTTGACAGTTTCTACTCTATAATTACAGCTTGTACACATAAACAGCCATCTTACGTCGTCGTAAAATGTTTATGTGTACGAGCCCTGAGAGCTTAAAGTTACAAATTTAAAAAGTTTTTTGTATATAGGCTAGGTTTTAAATAATATTCTTAATGTGTTACAATTTCAATGTTTTAAAAAACATTAAAACTAAATTTATAAGTGTATTTATTATTTTTAAAGACCAAATTAAATAATCAATTATTGAATAATTTTTATTATTTCTATGGAAAATCTACTTTTGTGTTACTATTAGTATAGATAATTTTTTATACTTACAGGAACCAGCAAGAGAACTCTTTGTAAATACTTTGATTCTAATACAATTGTTTTGAAAAGTAAAATTAAAAGACTACAACAAGGGCAAAGTGACTCTGCAATGCCCAGATTGAAAAAAGCTGTGAAGCTATCAGAGAATGCTACTTTTCAAAAAGCTATTAGCAATTTTTAATAAGCAGCATACATTTTTACTTTGTTGCAATTTAGGGAGACAGGAAAACATAAAATAGGATGCAGGTTCAATAAAAATGAAAAGGTAATGTCCTTGGCATTGTATAAGCAGGGACCGAGAGCCTTTAGATGGCTTAGAAAATATTTTGTCCTGCCATCCCCATTGACACTAAGCAGGATGATATCACGGGCTTCATTGCAAGGAATTAATTAAAATTTATTCAATGAATAGGAGAAAAGAGTGAACAAAATGGCCTCTGCAGAAAAATTATGCATGTTACTTTTTGATGAAGTTGCCCTTAGGCCGGGTTCCCACTATACCGGACCGGCAGATTTATCAGCTCGGTAAAACTGCCGGAAGAGCTAATGGCTAAAGAATATGGCCGGGTTCCCACTACGCCGGACCGGCAGATCTGCCGCGCCGGTAAATCTGCCGGAAGAGCTAGTGGCTGTACAATTTATATGAAGCTATTCACATTATCCCGGGTATTTTTGCCGAGCCCGGCATTTCTACCGAACGTTTTGTCACTACGAATTGCCGGTAGAACGACCGGGCCCGGAGTAATGTGAACGAGTTTGTGCCGGTATCTGTCCCCCGCTCGCCCCGCTCGTGCTCCCCTCGCCCCGCCCGTGTTCCACTCACGTCATTCGGCTCGCATGTTCTGGTAAAAGTAGACGTTTAGCATGGATATTCAAGCAGAAACTTTAATTACGCTTGTCCAAGAGAGACCTGTTCTGTGGGATAAGACCGAAGACGTTTATAAAGACAAAAACTTAAAGTTAGCAGCATGGCGTGAAGTATGTTTAATACTGAAACCAAACTTCGATGAACTGGATGAAAAAGAAAGAAAACAGTACGGTGAGTTTTTAATGTTTTATTGATAAAATGTAAATGCATTGATAAATTTTATTTTATAGCTGCTGCCTGCCACGGAACGGAACCAATATCTGAAACAAAATAATTAGTAAATGATGTCCGTATAGCGTTGGCATTAGGGCCACCTCGACTCGACACATTTCGATTCATGGGTGTAGTTTCTTGTTCTTGTCTATGTTCTATATTTTGGTAACTTTCAAAATTTATACCATCTTTTTCTCTTACAAAATTATGTAAGACTGCACAAGCTTTAATTACTTGAATTGCTGTGTCTACGTTGAGATCTATAGCTCGATGGATTATTCGCCACTTATTTGCCAGAATACCAAAAGCGCACTCAACATACCTTCTTGCTCGATCTATATCTATAGTCTATAGTTAAAAATCTTTTTATCAGTATTCAAATGTGTACCTCCATATGGACGTAGGAGATTAGGTGTTAAAGCAAAGCCTTCATCGCCAACAAGTATAAACGGTAATTCTTCGTGCAAGTTTTCATGAAGCGGTCTAGGCTTTGGTACATTTAAAGTACCATCATTGATCTTTTGCCAAAATGTACTATCCTTTAATATACTAGAATCGCATTCCTTGCCAAATGAGCCCACACTAATAAAAATAAATCGGTACTCTGAATCGACAACTGCCATTAATACAAAAGAATAATACTCCTTGTAATTAAAGAACATAGAACCACTCTTGGCTGGTTTCAAAATTCTGATATGTTTGCCATCTACTGCTCCAAGACAGTGAGGAAAGTTGGCTTTTCTTTCGAATCCTGAAGCGATGTCCTCCCATTCTCTCTCAGTATCAGGCAGCTTAAGGAAATCTGTCTTTAGGTTTTCCCAAATGACGTGGGTCATTTCTTTTATTAGTTTACTTATTGTCGAAACGCCTACTCTGTATGAGTAATGTATTTCTTTGAATGAACATCCTGAAGCTAAATATCTGAAAAAAAAAGTATTTTTTGTTAATACATTATTACTTTATACGTCACCAAGAAACAAATTGTATTGTTTTATGATATTTTTTTATTGATTTCAGGAAAACAGGTTTCAACTAAATGGAATAATATACGAGATTCGTGGCTTAAGACAGTAAAGAAACAAAAAGATGAGTCTAAATCTGGATCTTCGACCAAAAAGACACGAAATTATTTATATCACGAGCAATTAATGTTTTTGAAAAAAGTCTCCGAACCTCGACCACCACATGAGTCAGTTTCAAAAAAAGCAAGAACCGAGACTGAAGTAGGCATGGAATCAGATTTTCGTTCACCTTTAATTAAAGATAAAAAAAAAATTGATAATAAAGAGGTAAATGACAGGATGGTAAAGTTTTTGGACTCCAGAATAAACCCAGAAAAGGAAAACCATCATCTATCTTTCTTCAAAGGCATTATACCAATCTTGAACACTTTAACTATCGAAGAGACTTTAGAATTTCAAGCTAGCGTCATGACAATGTTGCAAAAAATTAAAAGTAGGAATTATGAGAGACCAAATTACGGACATTGGCGTGATTCATATAATCAGATAACCGGACCAGATCAGTATTCTGGATACTACACACATAATAGCGTCAATCAACAGCCAATACCTACGCAAGATCAACACTACCCTGGATACTCTACGCAATATAATAGTAGCAATCAACAGGCAACAACATCTATACCATCAACTTCATCTCAGACATCGAATCCGATTCCAGCTTCGCCATCAGCATCTAGTAATCGTTCCATACATTCCCAAGACTCAGATTACTTAGATTTTGAAGGGATTTAAGTTTGAGTACAAATAAATACTTAAATAATTGTTTGCATTTTTAATTCATAATGATTATCAAATACATACACCCTCCCACACACACACATTATATATACCGTAAAACGGAAATTGATAACAATCAAAGTCGCCTCGTCTTCCTATCAATGTAGCCCCGATGAACTTACAGTGGTCCTGCAAAATAAAATGGCGACCGTCACCAAAAATGCAATCATGCTCTAAATCTTAAAGAAATGTTTAATTAAAACAGCGAAAAACTACAAATCAAACAGTAATACTTACGCCTGTACCACTGAAGTTATTCAGACACTTTTTTAAAACCTTTTTGACACTAAATTTAAAAAAATAATTTTAAATAGTTCCGACAACAACTACTCGTCGACACTTCGTCAAAATATGGCTGATCTGTCAGTTTGGCCAACAGAACAAACAATATTTTGGCTGCGTTCAGTATCACGCAATAAATCCGAAAAAACATACTAAGCTTAGCTATCATCAAAGTTACCCCAGCTCTCAAAGTAACCTCGTTTTACCGGTATTCACATTCATGAAACAAACATACATAGCAAACATTCATTCATTCATACAGTCTTAAGTAGGTACCTACGTCAAAACTATTATTACGCAATCTAGTGCATAAAATAATCTTACCTTAGACATATGGCTAATCTTTGTTCTGGGCAAATACATTCTCTGAAACTTGTATCTCGTACTCTTATGTCTAGTCGTCCCAGTAAATCGTCAAAAGTGGTTGCTGTCATTCGAAAATAATTGAAGAACTTTGATTCGTCTCTTCTAAGTTCACCCATTAATGTTTCAAATGTTCCAAGTGAAAATCTTTCCCGTAAAATAGGGTGTACCCAATGTTTTCTTTTATTTTGCCTTCTATTAAGATACCACCACAACACAACAATTTCGTCGTCCATTGTGCGCGCAGGTCCAAATTCAACTGAGGACTGTCTGAATTTCTTCCGGGATCCGATGTAATGTGAACACTCTGTCCGGTGTCCGGTTTTCGGCAGGGCGCGTACACATAGAACATCCGTTTTACAGGTCCGTTTAAACGTATATGTTATTAGCGTATGTAGTTGTATGAGCGAGTTCATACAGAATACAGTATTCCGGATCCAGTAAAAAATACTGATCCGACAAAATAAGCAGCAATCCGTTTTACAGGTCCGTTTAAACGTATATGTTATTAGCGTATGTAGTTGTATGAGCCAGTTCACACAGTATTCCGGATCCAGTAATACTATACTAATCCGTTTTATCGGATTGAAACCGCACGAGGCTTTGCACGGGGGTGCGCGGGGTGCGATGTGCTACACACAGCCGCCATTTGCCGGTTTCATTCCTAGAGTAGTGCACGTGTCCAGTGCTATCATAATCATGGCAAGCAAGGCGTTTGAAAAATATGTTGAGCAAGAAGTTTTGATAAATTGTGTTGAAAGTAGACCAGTTCTTTGGGACAAAACACTGGAGATTTATAAAGATAAAATTGCAAAAACCGCAGCTTGGCGCGAAATATGCGGTATTTTAAAGGAGGATTTTGAAGCTATGGAACAAAAAGAAAGACAAGAATTTGGTAAGTATTTATTTTATATTGTAATGGAGACATTGTTTTTTATTTTAAATAGCTTCATTCTGCCAAGAAACTGACCCAGATTCGGACACGAAATAGTTTTCGAATTCCGTTCGAACTGAATTTGCAGTTCGACCACCTCGTAGCGTTACATCATCAGGTAGGCTATTGAAATGAAATGCTTCAGATTCGGATGTGTTGCCATCCTTTAAGCCCTCTTTTTCCCTTACAAAGTTGTGTAGAACGGTACATGCCTTAACTATCCATATAGCTGTTGTTTTGTTGACGTCTAGAGGCCGGTGGAATACTCTCCACTTATTAGCAAGAATACCAAATGCACATTCAACGTATCGTCTAGCTCTGGTCAAACGATAGTTATATATTCGCTTATTTACGTCTAAATGCGTCCCGCTAAATGGCCTCATTAAATTTTCGTGTAAACCGAAACCTTCATCGCCGATTATGACGTAGGGAACTCTCGTTTCTGAGCCTGTTATTAATGGGCAAGGTTCTGGTATTTGTAAACTGCCATCTAGCATCATTTTCCAAAATGTCGACTCCTTGAATATTGATGAATCGCATTCTTTTCCATACGACCCAATACTAACATATAGAAAACGATAGTCAGAGTCTACGATCGCTAATAATATGATGGAAAAAAAGTCTTTGTAATTTAGGTACATTGAGCCACTTTTTGCTGGTTTTCGAAGTCTGATGTGTTTACCGTCCACTGCTCCTAAACAGTGGGGAAAATTTGCTTTTGTGTCGAATCCATTTGATATATGCTCCCATTCACTCACTGTTGTAGGAAGTCGCATAAACTCGTCATTCAAGTTGTTCCATATGCATCGTGTAACTTCCTTAATAATGTTGCTTATAGTTGACACACCGACACGAAAGACGTAATAAAGTTCTTGAAATGTACACCCAGACGCTGCATACCTAAAAAAAATAAATTAATCAATTACTATATTATTACACATATATTGACTTCCCATACAAAGTAACGTTAGTGACTGTAAGGGTTTAGTTTTAGTTAATTTTGTCTATTACTGATTATGTATATGTCTATGTTTCGTAGAGGTACTTCTCTATGGTCAGACTATTAAAGATGGCTTGATGAATAAGTCTTGTTTTATTATAAAACTATAAAATATTATAGTGACCAACAAATTTTGTATGGAAAGTCGAAATTTTTATGAGAGTTTTTAGCAAAGTCGTAAATCAAAACTCATACTTATATATATAGTACATAAATAAAATAAAATTAAACTGAACTGAACTAAATTATAAAATTACCTAATTAAAATAAATTGATTTAAACATTAGTAATACTTTTTTGCTTCCCATTATTTACTGACCGATTAGTTCTTGCACTGTCAATTTGACTTATCCACTGACCAATATGGTAATTAATTACTGACAAGTCTATTCTACCTTCTTATTCGCCTTTCACTTACTAAGCTATTGACAACCATCTTATATTATTATTTACTTGCTTCAGGAAAATATGTTATAAAAAAATGGAATTCGACTAGAGATGCCTGGATACGAACATTGAGTGAGAAAAAGAAATTGAAGAAATCTGGAGCTGCTGCCTCAAATACCAAGCCTTACAAATATCACAATCAAATGTTATTTTTGAAAAAAGTTGTCACCCCAGGTGATACACACGAGAACGTCCCTGCTAATGACAACATCACGGAAACAGTAGAAAGTAATAAAGACAACGAAGATGAACCTGATCAGATTACGGAACAAAGTGGTAGTGACAGACAAAAGGAAAGACAAAATGTAGCCCCGCCGCAACGCAAGGCAATCAAAAGAAATGTGAATGAAGTAGACGCCAAAATGATTGAATACATGAATGCTCAGTTAAAAAAAAGTAAAAATGAGTTTGAAGATCCCAATTTATCGTTCTTCAAAGGTATTTTGCCGCAACTGGCTTCACTTAATGGCGATCAAATTTTAGAATTTCAGTCTGGAGTGATAAACCTTTTACAAAATATTAAAAGTAGAAGATATGGTCAGTCAAACTACGAGTGGCCTCCATATTCACAAAGTTCTAGCACTCCTCACTACCACACCCAAGGTTATTTTAGTAGGCCACATCATCTTGACTCTACACCATCAGTAGAAGGTTCGCCATCAGTAGAATCTACATTCAGCCAGGAGTCAGACTTGCCAGATCTGTCTATGTTTTGAAATAAATCTTCATTTTTGTAAACCTTTTTGTCATTTTAAATTTTAATTGATAATAACAAAAATTAAAGTTCTTACCTTAAAAATATCGCTAGTTTTACTTCAGGGCACAAGCTTTTCCTCCAGTTTGTGTCTTTCTTTTTTAAATCCTTTTCTAATCGTTTAAGAAGGTCATCAAAAGTAGACGTCGTCATTCGGAAATAAGTAAAAAATTTAGATTCGTCTTCTTTCAGCTGACGCACAACAGCACCACGACAAAATCTTTGCCTTAATAGTGGATGTATCCAATAACGCCGGGGCTTCCTCCGCCGCAGACGACGATAGTACCAATACAACACGACAACGTCCATTCTCGTAGAAAGTAGGCGATACACTGAAGAACGAAAGTCCAGTAGCGTCGGATCTGTTAAAATCGGTCCTGTAAATGCTGTGTGAATATTACCTCCAGTAGCGTCGGATCTGTTAAAATCGGTCCTGTAAATGCTGTGTGAATATTACCCCCAGTAGCGACGGATCAGTTAAAAAGGATCCTGTAAAACGGATGTTCTATGTGTACGCGCCGGCAGATCTGCTGGTCCGGCGTAGTGGGAACCCGGCCTATAGTATATTTTATGAAGCTGTTCATATTATGCTGGATCCAGAAAAAATACTGAGTTTGGCATTGTGGCCGAGCATTTTGTCACTGCGAAGCGCCGGCGCCGCCGGTAGAACACCCGGACCCGAGTAATGTGAACCAGTTTATGTCTCCCGCTCACCCCACCCGTGCTCGCGAGCCACGTCATTCGGCTCGCATTTTCTGATAAAAGTAGACGTCTAGCAGAAACTTTAATTACGCTTGTCCAAGAGAGACTTGTTCTGTGGGATAAGACCGAAAATCTATAAAAACAAAAAATAAAAATAAATACTTAAATAAGTTACTTTTTATAATAAAATATAGCCTATGTTTGACACGGATAGCGTAGCAGTGTAATGGTGAAATAATAATTTAAATCGGTCCAGTAATTTCGGACCATATTCAATGCAAACAATCAAATCTTTATAATATTTATATTATATCTTTATAATATTGGTAAAGATTATTACATTAAAATAAATGTAAATATTGGGTTATTCGATGTGCTTCTGATATGTTTAGAGGGGCGTAGTTTAATTGGTGTAACCCCGGAACAGAAAAAATAGAGGTTGTAACTATATGTATGAGTAT
Organism: Craniophora ligustri; assembly: GCA_905163465.1. Lineage (NCBI taxonomy): Eukaryota > Metazoa > Arthropoda > Insecta > Lepidoptera > Noctuidae > Craniophora > Craniophora ligustri. The sequence goes on along the minus strand of LR990971.1, from coordinate 10,712,127 downwards.
ATAAAATGTAATAATATTTCATGGATTTTGGAAACAGGGTTCAAACAACTGATGGTTATTATGGCCCCACAGATGGAATTTAATTTATATTTAAATGTATAAATAATGTAGTCATAAATGTAGTATACATACAGGGTGTCCAGTAAATAGCACGACATACTGCAGGGGGTGATAGCTTGGGTCATTACCTACCTACCAAAACAACACAATATATGTTCAGCAGAATCTTACGAAATTACGGTTTTACTAAATTTTCCGAAATATCGAAAAATCTCTACCTTGAAACTGATTTTTAAGCATCTCGTGATGAAAAATTCATTTACTAGTATTTTTTTTCACATCAAATTATTCGTGAATAGTTAATTTACTCATTGATAAGTCTTTTTTCTATCAAAAACAAGAATGTTTTTAAGAAAAAGTACTTTTTGTTTAAATTTTCACAAAACAATTTTCTTATTGCTTAACTTTAACCCTTTCCCTGCCGTCACCGTAATATTCCGTGTTTTGATGTTAATGCCCGTGGCACTAATCCCGTAATATTACGTTCTATTTTTTTGAAGTTAAATTTTTGGCTACATGAAAAAAATATGAAGAAATTTGATATTTTTTATAATACTTCAGGATGTGTACTTTACAAGAATCCAACATTAAAACAATAGGCTCATCATTTTGATACATAAAAATGAGATCTAAATGCAGTAATAAAATGAGGTGCTTTTACAACCCTGACACACAGCGCCGAACCCGTAATTTTACGTGGGCTAGTGACGCGCTAGTAAAAACTAAATAATAATAAAAACAATGGCTTTGAATTATTAATTATCTTGTTAATCCATGTCTAGACTATAAGCGCTCGTTCAGACACGGCGGGAACCGCGCGATTATAGAATCGCATGGAAATCGCGCGGGTCTTATTTATATGAGTTAGTTAGTAATCGTTCAGACATAACCGCGCGGTTAATCAAGCCGCGCGGTTACCGCAACCCAACCGCCAGAAAATAGAATCGCGCTGCTCCCGCGCGTTTCTATTACAATGGAGTCTTTACTTCGCGTTCAATTGCGTTGCGGATACCGCGCGGTGAGCACGTCACTGTTCGTGAGTTCGCCATGGATCGTTTCGACACTGAACTGTTTTTTATGAGGTGGAGTGGTACATTTATTGATGAGGTGGAGAAGAGACCTGCAATATGGGACATTCAGTGTGATGATTACTCAAATAAAATTATCAAGAACCGAGCTTGGCAAGAGTTGGTGGAGATATTTGGAAATTGCGAAGACACGGTGGAAAAAAAGAATATTTTAAGTAAGTAGGTTTATTCACCAAAAAATAATTGACAGAATTATGTTATAATTATTGTTATGAAGCGTATATTATACTCTCCGTATACTTTAGGTACTTAAATAAATATAAACAAACTTCGGCTGCTTTATGCAGACATTTCGAGCATTTTTTAAATGAAGGTCACAACGGTATTACCATATTTCGTTTGTTTACATTTAGTTATGTACCTAAACATTACAAGTACGGTATGTTAGTTGCAGCTATATCTTTGTGTCTTGCCATGGAACACGCCCATCGTTCACAAAGTAATGAGCGAATTTATCTCTGATATTCAAAGATGACGGTGTCCCTCTTCCCGCATGCAAGGTATTGAGATTAGTCATGGGTGCATTATATAAAGTATCTTTAAATTTTAGACCATCTCTAGTCCGCACATAGTTATGTAGAACACAAGAAGCTTTTATTATATCTTCGGCAAAATCTATGTTTACATTTATAGGCCTATGAAAGATGCGCCATTTGTTCGCCAAAATACCAAAAGTGCACTCAATATTACGTCGGGCTCTCGATAACCTATAGTTAAAAATCCTTTTTTCATATGGTAAACATTTGCCTGAATATGGGCGCATTAAATTTTCTGCTAAGCCGAAGGCTTCATCTCCAACTATAACATAAGGCATTGGTGTTAGGTCTACATTAGATATTGGTTTAGGTGTTGGTATGTTTAATGATTTTTCTGTCAGGCGTTTATAAAAAACCGAATTTTTAAATATAGCAGAATCACTGCTTTTGCCATAAGCCCCAATATCAACATAAGTAAAGCAATAGTTGGCGTCGCAAAGTGCTAAGAGCACTATGGAAAAGTAACGTTTATAGTTATGATACAAAGAACCCGAATCAACAGGCTTTATAACTCGGATATGCTTGCCGTCTATAGCACCAATGCAATTTGGAAAATTTGCATATCTCTCAAAGTCTCGTGCTATTGTCTTCCAGATATCTTCAGTCGCTTCGGGCATGACTATGTTTACCAACTTATTCCACAATGATTTACATACTTCGCGGACAATTCCAGTAATCGTCGATTTTCCTAGGCGATAATTGTAGCTTAGTTCTCCAAATGAACAACCCGTACCAAGATATCTGAAACAAGAATATTATTAATAATGTTATTATTTTTAGGTACACAACTCCAAAAAAAATGGAAAAACATACGAGATTGCTACAATAAAGAATGCAAAAAAGAAAAAACAACTCCTTCTGGTTCAGGTGCTCGTAAAGGAGCCCGATATATGTATTTTTCAAGATTATCTTTCCTGCAGAATAGTGTAAGTAATAAAGACACTACAACTAATATTGAAGAACAGAATGAAAGGCAAAGTGAGGAGACAAGTGAACTAAACGCCAATGCAACCGAAGCCACTGAAATACGTCCCCCTAAACGTAAGAAAACACAAGTGCCAGAAGAAAAAATAGCTGTTTTAATAGAAAAAAGTATCGAGTCACGAAAACATTTTCAGAATGAACTCCAAGAAAATAGTATTACCAAGCAAGATGACGACAAACTCTTTTGTTTGTCGTTATATAAAGAACTCAGAAAAGTACCAGAAAATAGGCGTTTAGCAACCAAAATTGAATTACTTCAAGTGATACAAAAAGGACAAAGCTTACCACCCCCTGTTCGCTACAATACTCAGCAGATCACACCTACGTATTGGCAAGGACAACAGTATACAAGCCCGCAAGGATATTTTACTACATCTGGATCATCTCCTCCTGTTCCGGCACCGTCACCGTCACCATCGCAATTTAGTTCTGGCTCTCAGTCCTCTACAGTTATAGAAAATATTTATGCTGATTTTGAAGAACAATAAATAAATCTTACCTTAAAGTTATTACGAGTTTCTCTTCCGGTGACACGCTTGGCCTCAAATGCGTTTCAGAGCATGAAATATCTTGCCTGATCAGTTCAATTAGTTCATCAAAAGATTTTATTGACATTCTCAAATAGTCAAAAAATTTGTTATCATACATTCTTAATTTGGGATATAATGTTACGAACTGACCATGTACTAGTCGGTCACGTAATATTGGATGCACCCAATACCGCCTTTTTCTTTTCTTTTTTTTAAGGAGCAACCACAGTAAACACACTTCTTCGTCGACCTCCATTTTGAAACTGACGCTAACCCGCACGAAATCGCATACTAACCGCGCGTGTCTGAATAGCTTCACAATTTTGCGGTTTGAAACCGCGCGATTCGTAAACGCACGATTCCCGCATGTCTGAACGCAGGCTAAATTTAATCTTTAATGTGTTTTTTAAACTTCTCATTTGAATAATGGACAACAATTGAAGAGAATCGGTATAAAATTACGAAATTAATAAAGATATATTCTTGATGTCGATATTATTTTGGGTCGTCACTAATGCAGACACCGCCTGACGATCACTTGCCGCCATCACCGTGATTTTCCGTGCGGCGCAAGCGACACGGACGCCATATTTGTTTGTAAACATCAGTACCCGCAGCGCCGTCCCCGTGATAACTCGTACACTTCGTTTGCCTAGTGTTGTAAAACGTTATGTTGGAAGACGACGAATTATTGAATATTTTACAAGGAGATATCAGCAATGATAGTTCCAGTTCAAGTAGTACAAGTGATGAAGAATCGGTAAGTTAGTGTTCCCATTTTATTTTAAAACCCATAAGTTACCGGTGACTTCGTTCGCGTGGAAATAAATATAATGTGTGAAAAAAAAATTGCACGTCGGGAAACTTATCCAAACTACTGGGAGTTCGATACCGCTCATTATGTAAATTACGTGATAGTAAATGCAGTTGTTGAGTTTAGTACTTTATTTTGCATAAATCTATGCAAGGTGTTAATGATTAAACGCAAAACTAGAAACTAGTTTTCGCGGAATCGACAGTACAGTCGATTAGGCTACTTTTTAATATAGGTTATTTTTTTCTAGAATATTATTGTTGCATATCGTCCATTCTTAAAGTAGCGCGCTCTATTACTCCTATACATTTCTCTAAAAACACGACGCAGGAGCGGAGGATTGCACGTGGGGAAGTCCGGGGACATCAGTACTGTAGCGAACACAGAGTTATAAATCGTTCCAACGGATTACGAAATCAAAAATGCTAATATCTTCTGTAATAGTTAAGATAAAAATATAATTCTTGCCTAAATCGTTATCTTAATAAAATAGTAATTTGACCTGTCGGAGGTTATGCGTTAATTTATTAACACGTTGTATACCTACGGCACTCCCCCGAAGGTTAAAAACAGATTCGTACGATGTCGCAGGCAAAAGCTAGTATATAATATCGATAACAATTATTATTCAGATTTCCCAACACTGTTTGAAATTATACCTAAACTTGTCTGGCGCTGGGGGCACAATTACTGTAGCAAAATCTGGCAGGGAAAGGGTTAACCTACAGTGGTGAAAAAAAATGTATGTGGCAGTTTTGTACAACAGACTTAAAAAATAGCTTGTTTAATGGTGATTTTGGAAAGATACAATACTAGTGCATTTTCATAAAAAAATACAAAAAAAAATGTTATTTTAGTTCCAGAGAAGCTGATTTTGTTGAAAATGTAATTAACGTAATTTTGTCAAAAACCACTACGAGAATAAGTAATAGCTGCTCATTTACGCGAAGACAAGTTGTGACATGTAAAATGCGACATGCACGCGTAAAGCCCGGGTGACACGAGGCTAGTAAATCAAGCTAGTGAGCCAAGCTAGTGCTGCCAAGCTAGTAAGCTAGTGACACTAGCTTCGTGTAGACGGAACTAGTTTCGTTTACAAGCTAGTAAGCTAGTGTGGAAGCTAGCAAGCTAGTGCCTCAAGCCAGGATAGTTTTAATAGCTTGGGGTTCTATTTTTCAAGCTAGTAGGCGCCCCCCACCACCCGTTTTACTATCCTGGCTTCGTTACTAGCTTCGTGTCAACCGCGAAGCTAGCGAACCTAAGCTAGTGTGCAGTCGGAGAGCGTGGTGAGAGTGCGTGCAATTTGTTAAAATGCCGAAATTAGCGGACGAAATTAATTTAAAATTCGTTCAATTGTACAGAGAAGAGGAATGTTTGTGGAATGCAAGTATTCCATCTTACAAGGACAAGCAAATGCGAGACTCGTCACTAGAAAAAATACGCGACATACTAAATAAAGATGGAATAGAAATGTCGATAAAAGAGATTAAAAATAAAATTAAAAATCTAAGAGCTACATATTGTCAAGAATTAACAAAGATAGAAAAATCTGAGAGGTCTGGAGCAGGAACTGCAGAAGTCTATAAGCCAAAAATTATTTGGTTTGAGGAAATGCATAATTTCATAAAAAAGGTGCCAATGAAGAGAAAAACTTCGGTAAGTTATTTTAATATTATTTACTCTTTACAATTATTTACCTTAAAAGTACTTATTGAAATATTAATAATCGTCGGCATTTTTAATTTTTCTTGTAGTTTTGTCTGAATTAACGAATCATTCTTGCTTGCCATGGTACTGCTCCATCATTGTTGAAATATCTCTTAAATTTCTCCCTTTTTTCGATAGCTGACAGAGAAGAGTGGTTACTTCCCTGTCGACTGATACTGGGTAAACATAAATTTTCCATTCTCCATGAACCGGGAATAATGTTTCCCGCTTCAATGTCTTCTTGGTCGACATCACTACTAATGCAATAAGTGCTTTTTTGCTCTTTTCGTAACCAATTATGCAGAGCACATGATGCTAGTACAATTTTGTCTACTGTTTTTACGTCAACTGCGATTGGTCTTTGATAAACACGAAATCGGCTTGCCAATATGCCAAAGGCATTTTCTACAGTTCTTCTGGCTCTACTTAGCCGGTAGTTGTATACTTTTTCTTCATGTGTTAAATTGTCACCTGGGTACGGTTTCATAATATACGATTTTAATGGGAATGCAGCATCCGCCAAAATTACTCCGCCTTGTGGTATAAGGTTATTTTCTAGTTGATTATATATGGAGCAATTCCTAAAAACACTTCCATCAGATGCCATTCCACAGGCGCCGACGTCAATATAAATGAAATTATAATCGTAATCAACAATAGCCATAAGAACAATACTGAATGTTTTTTTGTAATTAAAAAACAAACTTCCACTGTTGCCAGGAGCTATGATTTGAACATGCTTCCCGTCGACGGCGCCATAACACGCTGGAAAGTTCCATTTCACTCTGAAACCATTTTCTATAGCTGCCCATTCTTCAGTTGTAGTTGGAATCTGTAACAATATTTTTAACAATTTTTTTATTTTCAGAACAATCAAGATTCTCCAAACAATAATAAAGATGACAACAGTGCAAGCAACAGTCAGTCATTAGAACCACCCGTAGCAGAAAATCTGTCAGAAAAGACAGTTGAAATGTCTCAACCTGCAAGCGAAATGTCGTCTATTCAAGATAAAACTTCTAAATTTATTTCCCCCGGAAGTAACATTCCGCAATTTAAGAAACGGAAGGTTTCGCAAGTGAGTTCATTGATAAATGAAATTAAGGTGATTAAGGAGGATTTAAACAGTTCACGAGAATTTCAGGAACCAGAGCTGGATGAACATGAGATATTTGCAAAATATGTAGCAAGTCAGTTGAAAAAGCTTTCACCCGGACAGGCCATTTTAGCTAGGGATCAGATCAACGCAACACTATCCCGCTGTCGGATGTATGATTTAAACTTCGGAAATACTACATTTTCGTACCAGTCACCTATCAATTCTTCAGACTCCAATATGTCAACCACATTTTCTTACAATAGTTCTGCAGCAAGTCCACTCTACACTAATCCACCATCACAACTACAACAGACTGAGCAACGTGATGAACCCATCATCCATCCGCCACCACAGCAAGAGTTGGAGCAAGATGAAGATCCCATCTATCAAGCATTTCAAAATGCTTGATACATTTCTCGCCATTTATGTAGCGTAAACGTACATTTTGTCGTCATTTATGATTTCTCATTTTGTAATTTAGAATTTAATCTCGCCATTTATGTAAGCGTAAAAGTACCTACTTTAATTTGAAATAAATAAAATTCTACATACCTGTATATCTTTCTTTAATGCCTTATAAATTTCACTGCAAACTTCTGGTATAAATCTAGATATAGTAGATCTTGAAACACGATACATGTGACTTAACTTCCTGTAATTGACACCAGATGATAGAAAATCCAGAGTTATTTCCAATTTTATTTTAGCCGGTATGGCTTCTCTCATATTAGTATTTAATTTTTGTATTTGTGGTCCCACTAGATTCAGTAAATTGTCAAAAATATTAGGTGTCATTCGCAAAATACTCTTGAATTCGCCGGAATCCTCAGATCGCAGTTCTTTTAAAAGTAATGCAGATGCTCCATGACTATGTCTTCTTAAGATCCAGGGTCTTGTCCAAGTACGCTTTTCTTCTAGCAGAGCTAATATTTCATCTAGCGCATGTTGACACAACTTCCGAATTAACTTTCTTAGTAGAATTGCTTTTCTCTTACGCACACTGTTCATTTTTACGTATACGTGTTATCAGGTTAAGCACAACTCACTACTGACTTGACTAGCTTGAAATTTCCTAGCTTCGTGTAGACAGCACTAGCTTGGTTACAATCCAGGCTAGTAGGTAAGCTAGAAACCAAGCTAGTGACCCCTTACTAGCTTACTATCCTAGCTTCAAAATACTAGCCTCGTGTCACCCGGGCTTTAAGGATAAAGGTTTACCTGCTCGCCGACCGACCCGACCCAACCGGTTACTGTATAACAAAAGAAGCGCATGTGCTATCCCGCTCTTTCATGTATTGAGATTTTGTGTCTCACTCTCTCAACCTTATTTGCGATGGCCACAGGTGTAACATGGCCAACCGCCGCGTTTTTCCAAGTTACACGCAGCGACAGTATGGCCAAAGTTCCAGAGCTGCCGCCACCCTCTATAGGGAAAGATTTCCCGATAGGAGACATCCACACCACGAAATTTTTACCAGAGTACATAATTCCTACATAGCAGGCAGACACCCTGGTCAACGTGGCTGTGGACGGCCTCAAGTTGTTGAAGAAGACATAGTGCTTCAAGAACGAGAACAAGACCCGACAACTTCGGTTAGGGCGATACAACGGCGCACAGGGATACCGAAGTCCACTGTTCATGCAGTGCTCAAGAGGTATGGATACCATCCATTTCACGCACGACGCGTGCAAACTCTTTTAACAAGAGACTACGTACCGAGAGTTCAATTCTGCCGCCGCATGCTTGAAATGCATCGGGAGGACCCAAACTTTTTTAATAAGGTGCTACGGAGTGATGAGTCAGCCTGCAGAAAGGACGGTTACTTGAATTTGCATAATCTACATAAAGTCAGAATTTTAATTCGATTCCAGATTTGACATTAGCTACTGTCATTTTGTGAAATAATGATACCACATATAATAGTGTAGTGATGAACACAAAAATCGATAAACAATCAGTGTGTGTGCCATCAGTGTGCCAATTAAAGACTAAATTATTGATTTTTATTTAAATAAATACATAATTATTCATAATAATTATTTATTAATTAGTAATCGCTCTATTTTATAAAAAGTTAATATTTTTGTTTTTATATTAAAAACAAAACTTATAATAAAAGAGCCTAGATAGTTTTCAGTATTGGCAACCCGTACACACTCGTGCAGCTATCGCCATTTTGTTTATCGTGTCATTCGGCTTCATTCTCCCAGTCTGACTGCACGAATATCTTATTTCATTGCGAATCGATATTTTGTCATTTTGTTGGGTTTTTGTGTTTTTGTGAACTTTGAGTGAATCTATTTGTTTTGGTTTTCCATCAAAATGGATCCTCAGCCAAGTACATCACAAAAAGACGTGGATGTTTTCTTGTCCCCATGAAAAAAACGTCCACGAAAAGCTTTCACTGTTACTGAAAAAGTAATGATCCGCAAACGCCTACAAATACGTGAAAAATTAAATTTCTGCGCAATTGGAGGCCTTTGAAGTTGTGGAAGAAAATGAATGTATGAGCAAAGTTGGAGAGCGTGAGGTTATTCCCAATATGTCAGCATATTGGGAATAACCTCACGCTCTGTTTGTAACGTTTTGAAGGAAGTAAATAAAGGTGCGCCGCCAACTCCTCCTAAAAAAATTGGACCAAAGCGAAGTTTCAAAGATAAAAAGATTTCGGTTTACTTTTCATTTCAGTGGACGTTTAAAAATTCATCCTTAAATATTTATGTAAGTTTTGATGATATTTGATGTCCACTCACACCCAATGGTATAAAATAGGCTAAGGTTTTATTAGTCACAAAAAATATGTAGATAGCATTGAAATAAAAAAAACCCACCGAAATGACAAATAAAAAGCTCTTGTTGAAATTCACCCATATAAGTAATGATTCCAAGCTATTATAAAATTTACTATTTTAGATTTTACAAGTGATGAACGATGATTCAGAAATGCCCAAGATTTCCAAAGACACCCTCAGAAAAATTTTGAAGCATCTTAATTTTAAATTTGTTGCACGGTTACGCAAGAGCACACTTATTGATCGAAATGATATAATAACATGGCGACAGCGTTACTTGCGATCTATATGTCAGTTTTGACGAGAAGGGAGATATATATGTATATTATCAAGATGAAACTTGGGTTAACGCAGGTAAGGCTAACATTTATACACAAAATGAATTTATATACACTTTACATTAAATTTAATAGTAATATTGAATGTTCATGTACTATATTTATTTTAAGGTCATACTGTAAAAAAAACTTGGGTGGACAAGAAAGTCACATCATCTCGACAAGCGTTTTTGGAGGGACTGACCACTGGATTAAAAAATCCATCTGGAAAAGGCAAACGTCTCATAATTAGCCATATAGGTAGTGAAGAAGGCTTCCTGGGAGGGGGCTCATGATTTTTGAAGCAAAGAAAAATTGGGAAGATTACCATGATGAGATGAATGCAGTTTGTTTTGAGGAGTGGTTCGCTGGAGTCTTACCAAAATTAAGACCAAACTCAATTGTGGTGATGGATAATGCACCTTAACACTCCCGAAAATTGGAAACGGCACCAACAATGAGCTGGAAAAAAGCTGCCATTCAAGATTGGCTTTTAAATAAAAATATTCATTACGAACCAGATATGGTTAAAGCTACGCTTTTAGAACTGATTCCACATAGCGAATCTTAATAAGTACGCTGTAGACGAAATGGCAGCACAACATGGGATCACGGTTTTAAGACTGCCCCCTTACCATTGCGAGCTAAATCCTATCGAATTGATATGGGCGCAGGTAAAGGGGCATGTAGCTCAAAATAATAAAACCTTCAAATTGACAGCCGTGAGAAATTTATTTCAGGAAGGCATTAAAAAAATTACAGCTACCGAATGGTCTAAATGCGTATCCCATGTTGTCAAAGAAGAGGAAAAAATTAGTAGGCTAGATATGTTAATTGACAATATCACAGACACATTTATAATAAATGTTACAGAAAGTGACAGCGATAGCGATGACGGCGACAATTTATAAAATAAATTATTACCATAATACATCTATCTGTTTTATTTGTCATGTTCCTTCATGATCACATTTTTTTATTTATTTCACACACAATTATAAAAGAAAAGTCTCAGATCGTTAATTAATCGTCAAAACTAAATTATCGGTTCAGAAATATTTTATTTCCTGATATACTTAGTTTACGAGACTAAAATTATAAACGAGAAGAATCGATCCGGAAATATTCCATTTCCATATCGAATAATTTCGCAACGTCACTATTTAGTACTTGTCATAACGTTGCAACACTGAAATTATCAAATCTGGAATCGAATTAAAATTCCGAGTATAGTTGGCAATTAGAAAATCCGTATGTGTCAAGAGAATACAGGTCCCAGTACCAATTCAAAATAAATTTATGGTGTGGGATTCTTAATGGCCAGATTGTAGGTCCCGTCGAGCTTCCATCTACATTAAACGCCAATAATTACTTGGAGTTTTTACGAGAAACCCTACCCATGCTCCTTGAAAATGTTCCGAGTGAGCTAAGAGAGGTGATGTGGCTTCAAAATGATGGGTGCCCTGCTCATTATGGCCGGGAAGTAAGAGCCTACTTAGACGAAGACTTGGATTGGGCGACTGGGACCGATATTATGGCCACCTAGGTCTCCGGACCTAAGCCCCCTGTATTTTTTTTATTGGGGTGCCATGAAGGACAAAGTCTATGAAAAACCGATCCAAAATGACAGTGAATTGAGAGCAAGGGTTAACATTGCAGCAAGAAAAATATCCGAAATAAGCCTGAGAAGACTCAAAAGCTCCTTTTTAAGAAGATGCCGAGCGTGTATTAGGGCACAAGGGAAGCAATTTGAGTATTTATTGTGATTTATTGAAAAAAAAAAAAAAAAAAATGTTTATTAAAGTTAACTCCTCTGTTTTTTTTACTATCACCCTATCCTTCGAGATTTCATTTATAGACCGGCCGGCCAGTCGGCCGTATAGTAACTATTATGTAATTCGAACCGTAGCACGACCTAACTACGATTCGAGTTCAAAGTCACATTACTTGCATTTAAAATAAAATGCTCTTATGAACTATAATAGCAATTGTTCGTTTTTTTTAATGAAAATGCACTAGTATTGTATCTCTCCAAAATCACCATTAAACAAGCTATTTTTTAAGTCTGTTGTACAAAACTGCCACATACATATTTTTTTCACCACTGTAGGTTAAAGTTAAGCAATAAGAAAATTGTTTTGTGAAAATTTAAACAAAAAGTACTTTTTCTTAAAAACATTCTTGTTTTTGATAGAAAAAAGACTTATCAATGAGTAAATTAACTATTCCCGAATAATTTGATGTAAAAAAAATACTAGAAAATGAATTTTTCATTACGAGATGCTTAAAAATCAGTTTCAAGGTAGAGATTTTTCGATATTTCGGAAAATTTAGTAAAACTGTAAATCCGTAAGATTTTACTGAACATATATTGTGTTGTTTTTGTAGGTAATGACCCAAGCTATCACCCCCTGCAGTATGTCGTGCTATTTACTGGACACCCTGTATATTAATCATTATAATAATTATAATTTAATTATCTTGCAGGTATGGGAATCTTGCCATAGGGATGTGAAGAGACAGCAAGTTACTTTTATTTTTTGACAATTTATTTGACTCTGTGACTGGGAGCTATAGTAGTTTCACGAAGAAAAGGACGGGAAATCTTCTCTCTACTGGGACCAAACCACTGGGGTCACACCAAATACAGTTCACAAAAAAATGTGGGCTGATGCTAAGAAAATAATAAGTACTTTAAAATTTTGCAGTACCAGGAAAGTAGGTGTTGTACCATCAATTAAAAATTGGTTGCACACAATTGGAAATATTGAATATATGGTCGATGTTTTATTTAAAAGGTACAACTTGACGTCTATATGGATGAGACATTTCTAAACTTCAAAACTTTTTCGGCTGCATTCGAAGCCATCGTTATAGAAATACGTCCCGTTCATGTGCTTCGAAGCAGCCTATGCGTCTTTATTATTAAATAATTTAAGTTCTGCACATTCTCCAGGGTCCAACTGTGAAGTTGACAATTGTACAACTTTGAAATCCCTTAAAGAAATCCGAGACGTCAAGTTATGCCATTGAAGTTGATTTTGATGATATAAATAGTGACAACATTTTTGTAGAAATTTGAACCAAAATACAGAATCAAAAATAAAAGCACAATTAGAGTATGTGACAGGATACGTTTTGCGGAAAATAAAAATAAAAATAAAATTACAGTCATATCGAAGTCTTTTATTACGAGCCGAGACCCCCAGCGACACAACTGGAGCTTGGCATTCAAACAAGAAGATTATGCGATTTATTATAGGGAGTATGTTAGAAATAAGCCAAGCTTGACGTATCCTTCCAACTCATTATTAAAATGCTTTTCTAATATATAAGATGTTGTTATTTATATAATTAGAAAAGACAGTCCAAAAGAAAATATTCGACAATATATTAAAACAATATCTTCAGTTGTTATAGATTATAATTTTATTAAATTCAATGAACACAAAGCAGAAATAATTACAAAGATAGAAGAAATATCTATACATTTTCATTTGTAATTGGTGTAAAGACACAAATAAAATACTAAGTGGTTCATGTCATTCAACTTACAGTAAAAAAAGAATAAAATAAAGCATTTTAATAAGTAATAATCAGTGTTTTATTTCATAGCTATATCTAGAAAGAAAACATAAGTATAATTTAGAAAATATTATAAGCACCAATTTGACTTAGTTTAATTTGTAATAAAATTGTACCTGAATCGAATGGTTAGATATTTCATTGAAAAAAGTTCTTAACCAAACCCTATGGTGCAATACGTATTCTCTAATAGATGTAGTTATACATATATGTATAGCACTGCATTGTTGTATTTAGTCATTGCCAGAGGGCGCTGTTGGCAAAAGGTTTGAGTGACGTCTTTGTCTCGGTCTATACAATGTACTCTGTGCCTATAACTAAGTGGCCTTTGAATTGCTCATGGAGGAATGAACGAACTGTTATAAGAGTTTTGAGGAAGGCCTTTTTAAAAAAAAGACAAATGACCTTAACTATGGTTTATTATAAATTTAGGCTAAACTTTAAACAGGAATTACAAATTTTGGATGAGAGTGTTAAGCGCGGATGTCGGATGCGAACTGAACTATCTGAGTCTAGCTGAATCTTTACTGTCATACAATAATGCTGACTAAGGATAGAGGTTAGCACTATTGTAAGCATTGATGGGATATAACACCTCCCCTCTTTAAGAAGGAACTTTAGGGTATGACCCTGAAGTTCATGAAAATGGGTCAGTAAAGTAATATATAATATTTAATATTTAAAAGGTTGTTCTGATAGTTGGAGGTGGTATTTCATCATGATCTGAATTATTATTTGGTGTTTCATTATCAGCTAGTTCCAGATTTCGTGAAGTTAACATTTTAGTTCTGCCCGATCGGATACATTTGTACAATTTAAAAGATATATACAATATTATTGTAATTACAATGATTATAGTTATAATTGAATAATGTGTCCCGTATTTTATAATTAAAGGACTTTCAAGGGCGTTGTCTAAATCATTTAATTGTTTAAGAAACATATTTTTGTTTAATTTTATATCATCTAAATCTAGGCTTAATAATGGAATAGGGGATACATTATTTATGGATTGATTAAGTTTCTTTATGTTACAGCAAGTGTCATTTAGTAGATTGAAATCAGGAAAGCTAATAGGAGTGCTTATATTTAGTGAATTATATTTAGGGATTAAAGTGGTGCTTGGGCAATATCCAATGCAGTTATTAGGAATTTTAATTATGCCAGTACCTAATATGTTTGTTTCAATGAGTTTAGAGTCTTTGCAATCTATGGAAACTTTGTTTGACACTGACTGTACATAAATCCACATATTATTCTCTAAAGGTTTCCAAAGGTCAAGGTCACCATAAATAAATTTTGTTTCACAAGTTTGTGGTATTTCGGTAATTACTTTAGACATAAATTCGCTTTCACAGGTAGGTCTAATATTTGTTACATAAACATTAGAAACATCACATAAGCGTTTATCAGCGGTTATTATTTTACAATAATTGAAGTCATTTAATGTACAATAATGAGTTTTATCTTTAGTCATGGCTATGTATTTTGAGCTGGGTATTATAAGACTGAAAGTATTAGGTTTATTCGAATTATGGGGTGTAGGCAAAGCAATGTTATGATATAATACATACTCTTTAATGGAAACCAATGGAATTTGTAATATAAAGAATATCTTATTATTCCCATAGTAAGTAACTATTCTAGAAACATTTAAAATTAAATTAATTGAACTTAAATCTAAATTTACAGGCAAGTCCGAGTCGTTAGGTAAGTACTGGTGGTTATCAGCAAGCTCTCGGAACAATTGTAGTGACGTAATCACAGACGGATGCAAGATGTTTTGATTACTGAATAGAACAGCGTTAGTTAGATCTTCTAATTGGAATGACATTGTTAAAATTGAAGTTTCTAAATTATCAATAATTTGATAAATATTTGAACGTAATAATAATTCGTTCATAACGAGGGTGACGTTTGCTACATTGGCCGAGAGTTTATTGATAGCTTTGTTTAAATTGATTTCATTAATTTTAATTTTCTGAATTGTGTCATTAAATGATGAAATTGTGGATTGACTTACTAAAATATTTTCTTTCATTAATGAAACCAATTTTTTTTTGATTGTTTTGTAAAATGTTGATGGCCTCGTTATACTTGAGTCCATCATTTTCATCAAGGTTGCCAAATATTGTTTTTATTACAGAGCCTAGGCCTCCAATCCAAGCGCGCTTTGAGCGTTTTTCGACTAAATGTGAAATTGATAAGAATTCTTTACACATATCGTTATAACGGGCCTTTAAAGGTTCAAACATGTTAAAACAAGTGGTTTCTATTAAACCAACTTCTGTACATAGATTTTTTTTGCGGTTTCTAGTGTAGACTTAATATTTTCAACATGGGGGTCAAAGTGTGATAGGTCTAATGGCATTAAAACATTTAGTTGTCCATTATTTATCTTAAGATTGCCGAGATAGTCAAAATAAAGGCCAGGGCTCGATTCTAACTGTTGTACAAAATACTGTTGTTGACTTCGGGCTTGACATGTAGTTCTGTAAATTAATTAGTTTACATTAATTATTTATTTATAATTATAAACTTATGCACTATAAGTACTTATATATTAATTAGGTATATTTATTATACATTTATAATATTTGGAGACAAGGTAAGTTGTATTGTCATATCATTATAATAGTTTTAGGTATTATTACTAATATTTTACTTTATAGGTTGTTCCTGACCTCAGCAGGTTTCACTTGGTCGAAGTGATGTGTAATATGTCTCCGGTTTATCAGTAAGGTAAGTGTATTATTACCATTAATTTTAATTATTTTATAAGGCCCTTTCCAGAGTGGAGAAAGTGCCTTACGTAATCTTAAATGGTTTTTAAGGTACACATAATCGCCAGCTTTGTATTTTGCAGGTCGAGTGCGAGTGTCATAGTAAGCTTTAGAAGATTCCTTGGACTTATTGATATAGTCGATGGCTCTGTCGCGTGTATACTTAAGGCGGTGTTGCAACATTCTAATATAGTCCGGGTAAGTGGCGTTGGATATAGGCTCATATATCGAATTAGGTAGGAAGGGCTTATGACCGAAAACTAACTCGTATGGGGTATAGTTAGTAGTACTATGCACTGCTGTATTATAGGCCAACATGGCTGTGTATACGAATTTTGGCCAATTATCTTGGTTTTCAGATACATAAGATTTTAGATATTCTTTCAGTGTTGAATGGCTTCGCTCTAGGGCGCCTTGTGTTTGCGGGTGATAAGGAGATGACCACAACTGTTTTATTTTTAGAAATTTGCAGGTTTCTTTGAACATATCCGATGTGAAATTTGTTCCTTGGTCTGTAAGTATGATTTTAGGAATGCCAAATAAGGAAATGAAATGGATCAGGCATTCGCTGGTTTCTTCAGCGGTAGTACTGCGAATAGGATATGCTACTGAGTATTTGGTTAAGTCATCTTGAAGGGTAAGGATATATTTAACTTTGGCTATGCCGGATTCAGGAAGAGGACCTACTATATCAAGGGATAGTCTTTCAAATGGGGAAGTTGAGGTGCTGGTTATCTGCATTGGGGCTCGATTAATTTTCCTAAAGGCCTTGTTCGTTTGGCAAGAAGTGCAGTTTTTTACATAATTGTCTATTTCATTACGCATATTTTTCCAGTAATATTGTTCACGGATTCTGTTAAACATTCTGGTAGCACCTAGGTGTCCAGCAATGGGAATGTCGTGGTTTTCATGTAGAATTTTTTGGACTTCTGTAGGAGTGGGATAGTATATTTTGTTGCGATATATGTGAATTTGGATTCCAGTATTGTGAAATAGATGTGTAAGCATATTATAAATTTTTATATATATATGTTTGTCAAATGGATTTTTAAAATCAGTAATACTTATTTTATCAACAGGTTCACTTTCTGTTATTAGTTGATTGCGAATATTCTTTAATGATTCAAATATGTCACTGTAGGAGCAGGTATCAAAATGGTGAACTTTGGTGAATAAAAAGTAATAATTTTTATTGTTACACATAATTGCCTTATGCGACAATAAGGTTTTTTCGGAATTAATAAATGATTCTGAATCTGGGAAATTTGATAAAACTTCCTCAACATAAGGATTAGATTCATCAAGATCAAGGGATGTAGGTATTATTAAATTTTTGTTTTGGCTTTTAAGTAAATTATCGTTATGTTCTATAATTGTTGTATCATATGTAGTAGTCATGGGAGTCTTTAAGAACTTTGTGTATGTGTCCGCAGGTAAATTTAAATCCGGAGGGTTTATATCAGGATTTGGATATTGAATAGTTGGGCTTGGATCAGCGTTTTCGATCAAGGGTTCTGAGATAGGGACAGAGTCAAGAGGATTCTCTAGGCTTGGAAGATTGAGAGGGCTAAAATCATCAATTTCTGCGTTGAAAGGGCTAATATCTAACGGACCAAGATCTATTAACTCACCGTCTGATAAGTTTTCAGGGTTTACAGGGTTAAGAGGATTGACAGGATAGCGAGAAAGTGCATCAGCTGCCGAGTTTAGTTTACCCTTTCGGTATACAATTTCATATTCGAATTCTTGTAGTTGAAGCCGCCAGCGTTGCAGTTTGCTACTTGGGTCCGTATGGTTGAAGAGCCATTTTAAAGGTTGATGGTCGGTAATAATGACAAACTTGCGGCCAAACAGGTACGGTCTGAAAGTTTTGCAACCCCAAACTATGGCTAACAGTTCTTTCTCTGTAGTGCTATAGTTGGTTTCGCATTTGTTTAGGGTTCTGGAAGCAAAGGCTATTGGGTGATCTTTCCCTACAGGGCCTTGAGAGAGGATAGCAGAAATAGCATAATTGGATGCGTCGCAGGTAAGGTTAAAGGGTTTTGTAAAATCTGGATATATAAGTACTGGGGCAGTGACGAGTTTGTTTTTAAGGGTTTCGAATGATAGCTGTTGTTCATTTGACCACACAAATGGGGTATCTTTCTTTAGAAGAGATGTAAGAGGTTTGGATGATTTAGAAAATTCTGGGATAAAACGTCTGTAGTATGATATGAGACCTAAAAATGATTTGATGTCTTTTGGGCATTTTGGGACTGGAAAGTCTTGGACTGATCTTATTTTATTTGGATCGGGTTTTAAGCCATTTTCAGTAATAATATGCCCAAGATAGCCTACTTCCTTCCGTAGGAATTCGCATTTGTCGGGTTGAAGTTTTAAATTGAAAGAACGGAGTTTATGGAATACTTTAGAGAGGCTTTGTATGTGACTAATTAAGTCGTGGGAATAGATAACAATGTCATCTAAATAAACAAAGCATCTTTCGCCTTGAAGACCGGTGAGTACATTGTTCATTAGACGTTGGAAGGTAGACGGTGCATTTTTTAAGCCAAATGGCATTCTTGTAAATTCAAAGTGCCCTTGAGGGACACTAAAAGCGGTTTTGCATGCGTCTTGAGGCGCCATTTTTAATTGATGAAATCCTGACGCAAGGTCAAGAGTTGAAAAATATCTAGAATTGCCTAATTGGTCAAGGATTTCTACAATGTTAGGAATGGGGTAAGTTTCACCGATAGTAATATCATTAAGCTTTCTATAATCTATTACGATACGCCATTTCTTTTGGCCTGAAGCATCTAGTTTTTTGGGAACAATCCATATTGGAGAAGACCAGGGAGATAAGGAAGGTTGAATAATCTTTTGAGTAAGCAACTTTTGGATTTGAGTATTCACTTCTTGTTTATGAATTTCAGGAAATCGATAGGATTTTACGTTGATTGGTTGTTCTGAAGAAGTACGGATTTCATGTTGGATGGCATCAGTTGAGGTAAGTATGTCATTAGGTAAGTGAAATATATCTGAAAAGTTAGAACATACATCATAAAGAGATTCGCGTTCTTCAGAATTTAGATGTGAAACTCGAAGAAGTTTGAGTACTTCATCAGTTCTCTCTAAGCATGATTGTTTTGTGTTGCAAAATCTGTTAGATTCATAATCAACTGGATGTAGAGTAAGTTGGAGGTTAGAATTCAAGGTTACAGGTTCTTCAGAAGTGTTCAGGACTGTGAGGTTTATTCTATTATTAGTTTTTACTTTTACTAAACAATTTGCTACAAATAAAGTTTCATTTAAATGTTGGTCAAGTATGAGACCTTCTTTTAATTCAGGGTTAACAACAGAACATTCTACAGTTATTTCAGAACGTGGTGGAATTTGGTAAGTGGGATCGGTAAAGGTAAGTTTATTTTTATTTCTACCTAGGTTAAGAGATTTTCGATTATAGTCAATAGAACATTGGAAAAAGTTTAGTAAATCATTGCCTATAATACCATCATATGGTAAGTTAATTTTATCTACGACATGGAATTTAAAGGATACTGATTCTTTACCGAATATGAGGTTCATATCAAAGTTACCAAGGGTGAGTACAGCTTCTTCACGACTATCTATGCCTTTTAATTGAATTATATTATTTTTTAGTTTCAGGTTGGAGTATAGTTCTATGGAGGGTTTCTGGATGAGGCACACGGAGGATCCGGTATCGATGAGAAACGTTAGTGGTTTATTAGATACAGAGGTTAGTATGCGGACATGAGGTAATGATATTTTATTAGGATTGCATGAAATTTCATATATTTTAAGATCTTTTACATTTGAGTTTTTATTTTCAGGGCTTTGAGTTCGACTGTATTTATTCAAGGCTCTATTTGAGACCTTTTTGGGTTTTGAATGATTTTGGACTCTTATTTGGGACTGGATACCCGTGTGGTCCTTGGGTATAGAAGATTGGACTCTTGCTTGGGGCTGATTACCCGTGTGGTCCTTGGGTATAGAAGATTGGACTCTTGCTTGGGGCTGATTACCCGTGTGGTCCTTGGGTATAGAAGATTGGACTCTTGCTTGGGGCTGATTACCCGTGTGGTCCTTGGGTATAGAAAAGGTGCCATTGTCATACATAGGTTGTGTAAAGGGTCGACGTTTAGGTCTCACGAGACACCTCCGTGAGCCCGTTATTCGTTTAAATGGTCATGTTCGTAATAGTTTTGGGTTTCGTCTGCACTAGTGGATGGCTGTGGTTCAGTGTCATCGTGAACATCATCTTCAGCAACGCAATTGATATGAGCAGGTTTAAAATGTTCTTGTTTTGGGCGTTGAAAGGATTGGGACGTTTGAGGAACTTTGAATCTATTGTTGTTGTATTCGCGCTTTCTGCAAACATCGATAGTATGACCTTGGGTTTTGCAGTATCGACAAAATGGAGTTCGGTTATTTTGGTCATATTGTTTTGCTATTTGAGGTTTATAATTATTAATATTAGGAGCACTAAACTTGGAGGGGTACTGAGGTTTTGGACGTTGCAAGGTCAAACTTTGAGAGTTTCGCTTACTGAGCAAAGTGAGGATTTTTTCTTCGGATGTCGCTAGATTGATGGCCTCGTTTAGGTTAGATGGATCTTTACCTCGGACTAAATTAGAAATTTCAGGCTTAAGGCCAAGCAAGAATGAATGGAGAGCCAATTCCTCCATCGCCG